>CM076578.1:1404526075-1405126075 GCA_034641835.2 Pinus albicaulis | reverse complement strand
TGAAAACAATAATGCTATGACTGTGGGGTTTTAAATCCTCCATTTGAACATTTGAAACCACCAATGATGCCACCAATGCATTCAAAAACATCAAGCAATTGATAGAAACCTGTTTGAAGGCCAGTTGCATCGATTCCAAGCAAGACTGGGCGCTCGGAATGAATTTCGAAACCCTGTGTCTGCGTGGGTCGCTCACCCTCTGCGTGGGTCGCTCGGCCCAGGTGGGTCGCGCCCCTTGCAATTTCACACTACTGAAATGGTCTGCGTGGGTCGCTCTGCCCAGGTGGGTCGCTCGGGCCCCAGGTGGGTCGCTCGAGCCCCAAAACTCTGTCCACGCAATTCAAAACTTGAAATCGGCCCTCCAAACTTCAAAACGCGATTTGGGTGTTGTGGTTTGGTTCAAATGAAACTTGTTTGGCTTTTATACATGTTACAAATATCTTCACAATCAGATTTTGTTTCAAATCTAATTGCAAACCCATATTACAAATGTTTTTGTAATTTCACTTTTGGCTTTTCAAATACAAACTTCTTTTGGCTTTTTTTGAGGTCGATACTAATGATTTTGTTGTCTTCTTGCAGGGATATGGCTATCTCGGCTAAGGAAGAGACCAGGGGTCTGCTTTTGACAATGTCTTCTTGGCGGAATAATTACAATTTATTACAAAATGATAATGAACAATTTCTAGTTCCAAAACAAAGTTTTGGACTAGAAATATTTTTTAAAATGCTGATGATAATAAAACAAAAAATCACAAATGCAGAACTTTCCTCACCTTGCAGGCTTTATGACTAATATACAAATGACTCAAAAACCCTAGACACTAAGACCTAGGACACTTATTGACATTTTTTAATGACCATATATGTAATGATAATGACTTTGAGTGATTTTTTGAGAAAATTTTTAAAATAGCACTGCAAGTGTAAATATGAGGAAACATAAGACGACAGACCCCTTCGTCAGTCCATGGCATGATCCTAGTGAAATGCAACGAAGTGGAACAAGCGAGACACCTAATAATGAATATGCAAACGACGAAATGATCACTGACGGAGGGCTGCAAGGGCCGACTCTAACATTGGCTCCAATGGGGATGGTGGCTCCATGGAGATGCCAAGAACGACAGATCTCTGGGGGAGTCAGACAGTGCCTTTCATCCATTGGGCGATGGAATCATTATTTCAACTGATAAAACAAACTTTGGACAATTTTATTGACTGCAGATTTGACTAATGACGAACTGCAATTTGACCAAAACTGACACGACTCAAACTGACATGACTTTAAAACTTAAAGACTGATGAAACTTAACTTGACAATTTCAAACCAAGCAACCTCTATCTCCAGAATTATAGCCTTCGCTCCGGGCCCCAGACTGAAAATGAGAGATCAGTGCACACTTGTAACGAAACAAAAGTAAAATGATATATACAATGACAATGAGATCAGCAGCAAGTACTCAGAAATAATAACGCTTCAGCAACCGACCATTGATCGGTCCTCCAGGACAATCATCTCCATTCATTTCTTTGAGAAGAAATGCATTCTGACCCCGATACGCTGCAATCTTAAAAGGTCCCTTCCACAAATTCTCAAATTTGTCGTGCTTTCCCTTATCTTCATTCCGGGCATCCCATTTCAAAACTACTTCATCCAACTGAAACTTATCTGCTTTCGCCTTTCTGTCGTAGATCTTCTTTATGCGCTCCTGCAACTTGAAAGTGTTTTGAAATACCTCCTCTCGTGTCTGCTGTAAATGAATCATCTCATTAATCCTCCGTTGCATAGGATCCTCTTCACTTCCAGCCTCCTGAAGCAATTTGACCACCGGGACAGCAAGTGAAGTAGGAAAAACTGTATCCGTCCCATACACCAACTCGAAAGGAGACATTCCAATAGACTTTTTCTGACTTACCCTATCAGCCCATAATGCATTCACCAACTTTTTGTGCCATGCCTTTTTGTTGATTTCCAGCAATTTCTTAATGATATTCACCAAGGATTTATTTGAAGATTCCACCAAGCCATTCCCTTGCGGATGGTAGGCGGTTGAATGTCCCAAGGTAATATTGTACTTAAAACAAAAATCAACCATTCTCTTAGACTTAAAGGCTGCTGCATTATCTGTGATTATTTTACTAGGACACCCAAAGCGTGACAGAATATTGTTTTCAAGGAAAGAAATAATTACCGCATCAGTGGCCTGTCGAGTGGGAATCGCCTCAATCCACTTCGTGAAGTAGTCTGTAGCTATCAAGATCCATCTATGCTGTCCGGAAGATGCTGGGTGGATTTCCCCGATAAAATCCAATCCCCACTGCTGGAATGGTGCACTAACTTCAATTGGTTTTAGAGGCAAAGGCTGTAGTTTCTGCTTCCCTTCGAAAATTTGACACTCATGACAATTTTTAACAGCCTTGAACACATCAGAAAACAAAGAAGACCAATAATACCCTGCCCTTAGAATCTTATTCGCTGTGGTCTTCCAAAACAAATGACCTCCGCAGTCACCTTTGTGAAAATCCTCCAAAACTCTTTGAGCTTCCTCCTCCACCAAACAATTCAACAACATACCACCAGGGTCTTTCCAATACAATGCAGAATTCAAAATGCAAAATTTAGCAGCTCTTAACTTCAATGTTCTACTCTTATTTATAGGCATACCGGGCGGTGTAGACAAATTCTGAAGCACATATAAAATGTCAGCATACCAAGGAGAAGAAACAAAAATATCGGATACCTGAACGGACGCACTTTCCTCTTCTTCATCAGACATGGCAGCAATCAAATTTATGTCTAGAGCATGCAGATTTGTTTCAGCCATGAGCTTGGCGAGTCCTTGTCCTTTGATCAGCTTGGTTGGTTTAATCTCCACATCGTATTCTAACAACGCAGCGATCCATTTACCTCTTCTTCCTTCTGGATCTTCCTGTACCAAAACATCCTTAACTGCTGCGTTAGGAACATATGCTGTAATGTGGGAATGCAATATGTACACACGGAAATCCTTCAAAGCCTTTACAAGCGCAAGTGCTTGTTTCTCAATGATATTATACTTCAATGCTCCATCTCTTATGATCCGACTGAAAAAAGCAATGGGCTTCTCAACTCCATCCCTTTTTTGCATCAAAACAGCTGCCAATGTATGCTCAGAAGCGAAAGAAAATAAAATGAAGTCTTGTGTGTAATCGGGGCTGATTAAAATAGGAGCTGAGGAAAGAGCTATCTTTACCAAATTAAATGACTTTACTGCCTCTTCTGTCCATCTTACCTGACTGTCCTTTTTCAGCATGTTCGTGATTTCTCTAAGGTGTTCTGCAAGATTGGGAATGAAACGACGCAGAAAATTCATTTTACCATTAAATGATTGTATCTCTTTCTTGTTCCGGGGCTGTTCAATCTGCTGTATGGCTTCAACACGTGCAGGATCAACTCGAATGCCATCTTTCGATATGATGTGGCCAAGGAGCTTTCCTTCATCCATGGCGAAAAGGCTCTTTTTCGGATTCAACGAAATGCCATATTTTCTGCATTTCTGGAAAACAATTTTAAGATGATATAAATGTTCCTCATCAGAATTGGAAAACACAGTTAGATCATCAAGGTAAACAACCAAAAACACATCTTTCTCGTTGGCAAAAGCCATGTCCATTGCACGCTGAAAGGTAGCGCCTGCATTCTTTAAACCGAACGGCATCTTTGCATAATGAAATGTTCCCCAAGGAGTGGTGAACGTAGTCTTGTCACGATCATCTTCCTGCACTAAAATCTGATTATAACCTGAGTATCCGTCGAGTAGTGACATCCTTGATGCTCCAACTACTCGCTGCAATATGTGATCCATCTTTGGCAACGGATAATTGTCCTTTAATGATACCTTATTCAGATTTCTGAAGTCAATACATAAACGGATCTCACCTGTCTTCTTTCTCACGGGCACCAAGTTTGATATCCAATCTGAAAATCGAATAGGCACAATGATTCCTAACTTATACAACCTATTTACCTCTTTTTCGATTGATGGTAGCAGCTTTGGATTGATCCTCCTTAACTTTTGACGAAAAGGCTTATGATTTGGTTTGATGGGAATAGTATGCTGGATGATGTTGGTATCATATGTTTTAAGATCTGAATAATCCCACGCAAACACATCAGAAAATGAAGATAACAATTTCACATATTCTGCTCTTACCTTTGGTGACAATGACTTTGACAATTTTACCATCTTGGGATTCTCAGCCGTCCCAATATTCACCTCTTCGACACCTTTTTCTGTTGGCCTCAATGTAGGCTTACGGGCTACATCATCTTGATCAAACAACTCTTCCAAAGGAATCAATCCCTTAGGAATGATGTTATCCTTCAGTTGCAGCACATCCATTTGGTTTATCTGTATGTCATCACTACCATCATCAAATTCTGTATCTATGGAGGTATCTTTAAACTTACCCTTATTCTGCAGAAATTCACTAATCTCCTCATCATCCTCAAAAACTTGCCAACATCGCTAATTGTCTGGAACGGTGGGCCGGTGTTTCACATGTATCTCAAACTTGTTGCTGAAATTCATTGGAATCTTAAGATTGCTTGCTGCCTTAGCAAGTCCATCAGCAACACCATTTTGTATGCGGGGCACACATGTCAAAGTATGATCAGAAAATAACTTCAAAATATCCAAAACTGCATTTCGGTAAGCCCTCATGCGAGGATGCTTAGCCTGAAACTCACCTTTAACTTGCTTTATCACTAATTCTGAATCACCATATACCGCAATCCTTTTCGCATTCAGCTTCTTGAGAATCTTAAGGCCAGCAATAAGAGCCTCGTATTCCGCTTCATTGTTAGAACAATCGAATGCCAGCTTGTAAGAACACACTCTCACATTGCTCGGAACTTTATCAGGAGCGGAAAATGGACTTCGAATCCACACACCAATCCCAGCACCATCGCTGCCCACTGCACCGTCAAAATCCATGGTCCAAAGACCATCTTCATCGTCCTCTAAATGCTGAAACTGTGCCGGCTCTGTTTTTCCTGTTTGCTGCCCATTGTCTTCAGCTGATTGCTCCATAACAGCTTGTTTTTCACTTCTTTCTTTTTGCAAAACTTCTCTAAAATTCTCATTTATTTCTGGTATGTCTTCTGCCTGAACTAATTGACTTTCTGCATCATTAAAACTATCAGCAAGCAACACAAACGACTCTAAATCAGTATGTACATAATTCACAGGATGATTGATTGGCTTCTCTTTGCTAGGTATCATGTATTTCATCTTCTGCTCTCGATATAACTTTCTCATTTGACCGAAGACTGGAATTGTAGCATAAGAGAAATCTAACTGAAGTGTACCTTTCAACTTTTCCCCCCAAGATCTTGCAAGGAGCATCCCGAACCGTGGAGGAATGTCGGCAACCACCACATCCATCAAAACATTCTTCGCTGGGATTTGATCTAAACTTACCACCAAATATTTGATGAGTCCTATACACTTTACCCGGCTGGAATCGAATGAATACAAATCATGATACTCTCTTGTAATGTCTAATCCCAACTTTTCCATGATTGCCTTTGGCATCAAATTGTGCGAAGCACCCGAATCGAGCATAGCATTATGAAATATATATTCATGCAACCTCAAACTGATGTAAAAAGGAGGAACATTACTGTCAGGAGACTCACCATTTAATGCAGGCCCAAAAATCAATTCCGGCTGATCATCCTCAACATTTACTGTGTCAATCATTGGATCAAAGTTCAGAATTTTGGTGACTTGACTACGGTAGCTGCTGTTCTTCATAATCTCCATCAAAGGAATAGATATTTTCAGTTTGGAAATTTCATTTTCCAAACTAAATGCTGAAACCTTCTCAACCTCTTTAACTGGAACTTCCTTCTTTTCAGCCTTATCTTTCACAAGGTTTGACTGATTTACCTTCTCAGCTGATGGCACTTTACTTGCTGCAGGGTCAATTGTTTCTTTTCCTCTTTTCTGTGGTATCAGTGAATCTGTCTTCGGTGCTGAAGCTTCCTTTCTTTTCTGAATGGGATTTATGGGCACATCTCGATTTCTCAATGAATACTGCTTCTGCTGGGCAGTCAATGCATTCATATATCCTCTTTGGTATTCATCTGACTCTTCCTCTAAATCAGCATCATTTGTTAGGATGAAATCCTCATCTTTCTGAACAACTGAACTTTCACCATACTCCTCATCCTCAGTGATATAAATAGGCAAATCATCGGGAGTGAAGAAATGATTTTGCTCACCTGAAACATCATCATCATCATCGGAATCATGACTCACAAAATTCTGCAAAAGAGGGGTCTTAATCTGCTGTTGGGCTGCTGGCTCTTGAGCTCTTTGTTCACGCTGCTTAATTCTGAATTGTGGCTGCTGCTGGCCATGGAAATTTGGATTTCGAAACTGTGTTTCTGATTTGTCGAGATTCATTCTTTTCAAAGCCTTTTCCAACTCACGAGCTAAGTACTGTTCTGATATAGATGTGGAAGGCTCTTCCTTTATTGCCACTCTTTTCTCCGCTTTCAACCGTGCTATTTTATCATTCAGATTTGCCTCAACACTAACAGCGACCTTCTGCATATCTTCTAAAGTAGGTGGATCTCTATCACGAAGGGAATAAGCCATCTCCGGATCAAAGCCATCCGGGAATTTAAGGAGAGCAGACTTTTTAGACGGTCTCAAGTCATCTGGAATAGCATTATACACTGTATTGAATCTAATGATATAATCCTGAACAGACTCACCAGGATTACATTTGAGGTTTGTATATTCTGAAGTAATCTGCAACGGATCCTTTTTCATCTCCCATCGATCTAAAAACTGCCTCTGAAGTTCTGCCAATGTATCGATGCTTCTTTGCGGCAAGGCTCTAAACCATTTTCTTACCTCTCCTCCAAAGGTTTGCACAAAAAGCCTCATACTCACATTCTCTTCATCAATCTCAAAAAGATCAAAGAAATCTGCCATATTGTCTACATGCTGTTGTGCAGGAAGACTCTGTGGAGTGCCATCAAATGTCGGGATCTTGCTCTGATAGTCTGCGGGCATATCATTCAACTGCTGGGGTAACACAAGAGGTGCAAAACGAGCAGCCATAGCTCTTGGTGGATTGAAGACAATCTGTTGTCGAGGAGATACAGGAGGAGTGGGAGCAGTAGGTCTGCGATATGTATTCAATGGAGACGGAGGAGAAATTACTATTGATTGCTGATCAGAAAACTCAGGCTGAACCGGAATGATAGGGATAAAGGGAGGCTCAATAGGGATCCGTGAACTTGATGCAATTTCAAATGGGTCAAGAACTTGTGACGCAGATTCAGTAAACTCAAGAGTGTTAGTATCCCCAATAGAACTTTGCAACTGTTTATCCAGGTAATGTGAAACAAATCTATATTGCAAATCTTCAGTAAACAATGGATCTGGAACTAATCTTGACAATTCAGTTTCGGAAAAATTCACAAACAAGGATGTTTCAAACCGTGCATCAAAAGGAATTTCATCAACATATATGATTTTGACAGGACAGGATGCAGATCGGGTAAGCACTTTGGAACTTTCAAAACTCAATTGGCTTTCTCTTTCAGAACTCTCTTGACTTCCTTGTTTTCTAAGGGTCCTCGGAATCAGATTTGGATTTTCGAATATTGTTGGTGGGTCAGGGTCAGGATTCGCCCTAGTATTCCTTCTTGAAGCCAGTGTATTGATTTTCTAGGGAAAAATTTCAAGGAACACAATCAATTATTTTCAGCCTTTCGACTTCTAGACTCAATCATCCAAAAGGTCTAGAACGAATAAGTATACTGGGGTGATTTACAAATCAAGTACTGCACACACAAGCTTACCGGAGATCGACTGAAGCATCTTTTATCTACTTCCGCTTATGCATAACAAAAGCGTTTCGAAAGCTACCTGGCGTGACTTCAGACTCCGTCTAAGACTCGTGGAACAAACACATCAACAAGCAAACCATTGAGATTTTCCCCAGTATGGTCGCCAATATGTTAGCACTCAAATCTACCTCAGGCTGAAATGAAGTAAAACTCAAGGCTACATCAAACCACGCTCAGCCTCGTAGCTAGCCCTACGAGGACAGGAGAGGGCTCTCTCCGTCAATCTCGAGAAAATAAGCAATAGGATGCGAGATGACTTACAATAGGAACTGATTTTAGGCTAGTAAAGAGATAGGTATGTTTGATTTTTGATTTTTTGGGTTTTCGCTGGAGTAATGGGAAAACAGATTTTGGGTCCGGGGATAAGGTCAGACCTTTGCAGAGTTCAAGCTGGGGCGAGGTAGGTGATGATCTTGATGCTTTGAATTGGATATATGGATAGATTAGACCGATGAGGAGCTGAAGAGGGCAAAGAAGAACTTGGATCCTCTCCAAACAGCTGAAAACATATAGAACTAACTGAATTCAAAGGCCAAGCACTGTAAACAATGGATTCAACCTTAATCACTCATTCAACTTAGTTCAGAAGCATAATGAAAGGATGGCAACATTAAACATGAAGAAACTTACAGTAAACAAAGGAGAAACATCATCAAGAACAGAACACCACAAGGATCCCAACAAGTGCCGCAAAACCCCCGATCTTTCCTTAGCCAAAATATGAAAAGTATGTACAATAGTATCAAAAGTATCCCAAGATAAACTCAGAATGGCTCACTACACAGAGACTACTCTAACCCTCTCCCCACTCATAGGGGTCGAATCCAGGGGTCGAATTCCCTTTCAGATCAGCTTCAACCACTTCTAATCATGGAACTAAATCTAGGCAAATTAACAACTTGCCTCTAAAAGAGTGGAAACTCTGATCCATTACATGATTTTTACTCATTTGAGAGGAATCTTCTAGAAGAGATAAAAACAAGAAAAAGTTACATATCAAACATGAATTTGCATCATAAAAACCCAAGAATTCTATCCATAAGCAAATTGTCCATAATAGGTTAGAAATACCGTGGAAATGGCAAAATTTAAAACTCGTAAAACAATTTTGTAGTGGGTCGTCTCACCCTGATGTAATGTCATGTTCCAGGCTGATTTTGAGGTAGCTCCCGACATCCAAATTGATCTCATGATAGCTCGTTGGAAAGCCCTGGATGTCTACTTTCCAACCCAAGTGGAATTTCTGAATTTGGAGTTGATTTGACCCCTCAAAACTTCATTCTGCCAGAGGTACTTCCTGCTGGTGCAAAAGGTGGCAGCAAGGTGTTTTTTATGGTGTTTTTGAGCTATTTGACCATCCAGATTTTGTTGAAATGCTAAGTTGACTTCAGAGGATGCATAATTAACCATGACAAATCCAAAAATGTAAAAATCTCCTCCAGCAAGTGTCTCAAAAAAAAGTGAGCGCATGAGCGCGCGACCCACGTAGCTGCAAAACCTGTTTTTTAGACCAAAAATTTGAAAATGACAAAATTTTCTCCGAATTTGCCCAAATTCGGAGCGGAGGTCCTCCATCATGTGTCCCGCCCATTCAATGAAGCCTCGGCCAAAATCTGAAGTGGATTAGGCCTTTTCCGCCGTCGAAGTGCTTTGCGCAACCTCCTCTTCATGATCTTCATCCTCGCTTTGCAAACATGCATGCGAGCCCAGTAATGGCCTTTCATGTGGCGAAGCATGTATTTGTCTCGATTGGCCTTCGCCAACAATTTCTCCAGATGTATATTCACCCGCGTGAGTACAGTATCTCTGTCAGCTGGTGTCATGTCACCGGGTCTCTTTCGATTCCACTGTCTGTCCTCACGGATTTGGCGCACCTCATAAAATGTGAGCTCATCCTCGAGCTGTTTGTTGCGCTGTTCCAAATAGTTAATCACCCACTGAGCCTTCTGCAATTGGTCTTTCAGCTGGTCATTCTCGGCCCTTTGCTCCTGGATGACTTCCCTCAGCTTCGAGCTAAGAGAGCCCGTATCAACATCAATGACTGTCATATCGGTGTCCCGGCCTCCTGATGGGCCCTCATCATGCATGGGCCTCTTGCCCCTGTCTTGTACCTGTACCTGCACTGAAGAAGAAGGCGAGACCCTTTCCACATCACGTGGAGATAATACTCACCGTGTCGATGAAGTCGGCAAGACCCCTTCCACCTCACGTGGAGATAGTACTCGCCGTGTCGCTGCAAATAAGGCCCTGTGGCCTCGCTGATATGTCTGAACCAAAGGAGTGCTGATATGCTCAACCTCAACTCTATCCGGCTGGTGTGAAGGCTCTCCCGCATCATGAACTGTCTCGGGAGGCTGTTGTGGCATTCTGAAAAAGTCTCTAGAAATGAAATCCTCCCAAGTGATGCCCTGCTCCGCCAACTGATGTAACACCAAGATTTTGATCAAAGTGAAATGGTATATACTCCTGTACTGCTGCACTGGGCTCGTCTTCTTCTGCACAAATGTCACCATCCTCTCTATGTTGCGGTGTATGAAATACGTAATATTCATCATACGCACCCTTGTGAAGTGCATCAGCAAACGAACATGATATGAGAAAAGACGAGCATACCTGCCCTCACAACTAAAATACTGAATGATGAGCCTCATGAGTGGTGCATACTCATCTCTCAAGAATCTGAATGGAAAAACTCTGCTCAAGTAAGCCCTATATCCAGTTTTAATGTATGGCTCATAGTGAAATTTCTCTAACTGCTTACCCTTGCTCCATTCCTCGCCTATGTTCGGTATACCAGTGGCTTGAGCAATAGTCAAAGGTGATACAATGAAATCAACCCCAGCAAGGTTTACCCGATCACCCTGTAAATGAAGAACAAACAGACGTGCTAATTCACGATGAGGTCGGGTTTGTACAACCATCTCACAAAATCTGAAACATGACAAGAATCGAAAACAATCCATAGCTAATGGACATGCTTGCAACCGAGCCAAAGAAGTAGGCTCCTCTCTGCGATGATCACCGCTTCTATGTTCTCTGCGGGACCCCCGTGGCACATTACCTTCAGTCACCGAATCACTGCCTGACCCTAGCTCATATTCTGACTCTGTCTCCGACATGGCTCTGACCAAGCTTTTGGCACTATGTATACTGATATGAAAGCAGTGCAAACAAAGTTAGGATGTATGTTTCAACACCCAACCAATATTCCCACCGTCAAAGCACCATAAGGAAACAAACCATGGATAAAATCTCTGTTTTAGATGGATTGGAAAAAAGGCACAATCTCTGTGTTTCAATGCAAGTGAAACTTTGATCAAAGGGAGCGGGCAACTTTCAAAATTTTGAACAAATCTTATCAAAGGAGAGCATGGAATCAATAGAATGTGTTTGTCTATGAGTAATAACCACAAAGGTCTCAATGGGCAGTTTGAAACAAAGTCATGAGAATGTTTTTACATTGGGCAGTGAGACTCATTACAACCACAGTCACCATGGAACAAAGGGTTTAAACATGGTATAATAATAGCAATGGTCGCAATGGCATAATGGGCATGAGAGCAATATGGTTTTGATATTATATGCAAAGTTGGATGTATCACTGCCATAAGATAGCAAACAAACTCATTCAACCATTCATTTTCATTTTAAAACCCTGAAAACAATAATGCTATGACTGTGGGGTTTTAAATCCTCCGTTTGAACATTTGAAACCACCAATGATGCCACCAAAGCATTCAAAAACATCAAGCAATTGATAGAAACCTGTTTGAAGGCCAGTTGAATCGATTCCAAGCAAGACTGGGCGCTCAGAATGAATTTCGAAACCCTGTGTCTGCGTGGGTCGCTCACCCTCTGCGTGGGTCGCTCGGCCCAGGTGGGTCGCGCCCCTTGCAATTTCACACTACTGAAATGGTCTGCGTGGGTCGCTCTGCCCAGGTGGGTCGCTCGGGCCCCAGGTGGGTCGCTCGAGCCCCAAAACTCTGTCCACGCAATTCAAAACTTGAAATCGGCCCTCCAAACTTCAAAACGCGATTTGGGTGTTGTGGTTTGGTTCAAATGAAACTTGTTTGGCTTTTATACATGTTACAAATATCTTCACAATCAGATTTTGTTTCAAATCTAATTGCAAACCCATATTACAAATGTTTTTGTAATTTCACTTTTGGCTTTTCAAATACAAACTTCTTTTGGCTTTTTTTGAGGTCGATACTAATGATTTTGTTGTCTTCTTGCAGGGATATGGCTATCTCGGCTAAGGAAGAGACCAGGGGTCTGCTTTTGACAATGTCTTCTTGGCGGAATAATTACAATTTATTACAAAATGATAATGAACAATTTCTAGTTCCAAAACAAAGTTTTGGACTAGAAATATTTTTTAAAATGCTGATGATAATAAAACAAAAAATCACAAATGCAGAACTTTCCTCACCTTGCAGGCTTTATGACTAATATACAAATGACTCAAAAACCCTAGACACTAAGACCTAGGACACTTATTGACATTTTTTAATGACCATATATGTAATGATAATGACTTTGAGTGATTTTTTGAGAAAATTTTTAAAATAGCACTTGGGGTAACATAAGAGAAACATACATCTAATGCACTTTCCGTCACCCATGGCATGATCCTAGTGAAATGCAACGAAGTGGAACAAGCGAGACACCTAATAATGAATATGCAAACGACGAAATGATCACTGACGGAGGGCTGCAAGGGCCGACTCTAACACCCGTGTAAAAGGTGGATTTAACATCCTCCTGATGGACTTCCCATTTAAAGGAGGCAGCAAGAGAAAGAGAAAGGCGGATAGAATTAATTTTAGCAATAAGGGATAAGGTTTTAGTATAGTCAATTCCTTCAACTTGCAAAAATCCTTTACCAACAAGATGATATTTATGTTTATCCACTGTTAGTATGAATCTTAATTCCAAGCATACGAAAAAAGACCAATTTAGCTGTGCATAACAAACAGCCCTAACAGCAAATATGACTGCCAATATCTTTAGATCTGTAGTTAGGTGATCAAGATAAATGCTGCAAAAATCTAGATCTATGCATTAGAAGACATTAAACAGTAGAAAAAACAAGATTTGCTCCATGCATCCAATAGACAAGACAGTAATATGTTGAATAAATTTTTGTATTATGGGCACCTGGGAGGAAAACACAAAAGGGTGTTACCAGTTCTCCTCAATGGGATGGGTTCTTGTAAGTCCTCAGCGCTTTAGATCTAAAACTTCTCTCTCTTGATGGTGTAGAAAACCTAGACAAAAATGACAGCAAAATATGACTATGATGGTGGATCAATAGTCAGACCAAAAGTATAGATCCAGAGTGATCTTTAGGCAACAAAAGGTGACAAATGAATGGAAAACCCCTTCTATTTATAACAAAATATTGAGTTATTCTAGATATTGGTGCATAATTAAAATATTATTAACCAAATCAAGATCCAAATTTTATGGAATATTTTATTATATTTGTTGGAGGAAAAGGAATTTGACTTGGGTTAAATCCCTTTATTTGTAAATAATAAACAAATAAATGATTTATTTATCATTTTAAGGATGCGGTTGAGTAATAATCAAATAAATAATGATTTATTTAATTATTTATGGGTGATTTAGTCATATTTAACAAAGAATATTATTTAAATAAGGTTTAAATAACCATTCTTTAGGAAATAATAATATAAATAATGATTTGTCTAATTAATTTCCTTTTTTTGGGTTAAATATAACCAGGAATATTAATCAAACTGTTTTTTAATTAATTATTCCTTGAGGAAACTCAAACAAATGTAGATTTATTTGATATTTCCTCATGGGGTTTCCTATTTAGACCATAAACAACTTAATAAAGGTGGTTTACTAAGTTATTCTTATAGTGAAAGCAATTTTACCTAGGGTAAAATAGGTCTTACATGGTGTACTTGGATCCATCTAATGATAATAGTTTAGATGACCAAAAAATGATGTAACAGATTTCCCCCCAGCGTGCGAGCGTTAGGAGCTAATCATATGACCGAAGTACGTTGTAAGAACTCAATCACTAGACACTGAAGGGGGAAGTCAAAGAGAGAGAATTATAAGGTAGACCAAAGTGCTGAAAGAACTAGACCCTGAGGAGGCGAGACTTACAGGTGCGACAAGCCTCTTTGATGAGTCAGTACCTATGCTATAGGCAGCGGGGGAGGCATACCTATGCCCATCAAGGCAAAGTACAAACAATGAGGCGTCCGAAAAACCATGGGACTGGTCAATATAGTACATTCTGGCATGAACATGAGCCAGATAAATAACATGATAATGAATCTCACATACATATTGTGCCTGGGATAACAGCCAAGACTTGTACAATAATATCTGAGTACGTGAGATACAAATACAACCCAAATGCCCCTATAAATAGGAAAGGGCTCTGAAAATCTGACTGATATATGCAATCAAGAAGACGCTGCAAGAAACTAAGGCCGACATCATCAAATCTATGGAGCTGCATCGAAGGTTGAAGTGAAGAAGTCATCCGGGTATGTGGGGGGCTACCTCTAAGGCTACCCCCTCATGAGGGTTGGGACATCTCACACACACCCGGGAATCACCGGTATCAGCTGCTGCATCACTAAACCATCAAGTATATAGATCTCGATCATGTTGAAAGTAGCTGGAGCTGAGAAACAATCAAGTCAAAAGGAAATAAGGAGTCCCTTTGCCTGATCTAGGGCACCGAACAAGATTGGAAGTTGGAACCAAGGTACACTTCCCTTTAGACCTATCTTCTGGAATGAATGAGCTGATGTCGACAGAAGGAATTCCTCCATAGGTGAGGCAATAAAGGATCCTCAACTAAGGCACGAGAGAAAATAGTAGAGCGACTGACAGACTGACACCAATGAAGTTGATGAAATGGGGGGTACTGAGTAGCAAATGGATGACTTCCTTGTTAGAGCATAAAGGGAATGGATGACCTGGCAGTGACTAACACAACATCATGAGGGATAGGGGACAGTGGGACTGAAGGCCATAATGGAGGACACGAGAGAAGGACCAAGCAATGAAGGATGGAGGACTATAATGGGATGCAAAGGGACTCGGGATAAGCTCCATGAATGAAATGATGACTCAACTCGGATTCTCTAAACAAGGGTGACTCGATGGTGCTGCCACACAGAAAATGTCCAATGGGGACTTTAAAAACATGAGTACGAGATGGTAACTCACGACGAAAGTTGACATGAGCGTGAACAAGTATGGAGGCAAAGTGGTCTCCCCAATACGAGTGTTGCAAGTGAAGAAATTCGATTTTGAGGAGGGGTGAAGTGACGCTTCTTGGAAAAAATGTGTCATTGTGAAGTATCAAATCATTAAAAAATAATAGATACCCATTTGAGGGCTTGGCGAGAGATTTCCAATGGTATGGACGGTTTTGGTAAACGGAGCTATGGTTGGGTCTCAGCAGGCGAAAGAAAAAACAGGGGTTTCTCTGTTAATAAGGCATTTTCCCTCCAAATTCACTCATTTTCATGTAGATTTGTGGTGTATGTAGAGAGGAGAGAAGGCCCTAAATCTTGCAGCGATCGTAGTGGACAAACTGACCGTTGGAATCGAGATCTGTCAGTTGCAGGTAAGAGGCCTAACCCTACTCTTTATTTTTAGTGGATTTAAAGTTCAAATTAGGTCCCCAAGGCTCAGGAACGGATCCCTGCTCCTCTTCACAGCCGGGTTGCACTTTTTGGGGCAAAAAATGTGACCTGGGTAGCAAGTTTTGAGCAAAAAACTGCGACCTGTCCCAGGTTTGGGCCTAAAAAGTGCGAACTTTCAGGGAGGGGTTTTTCTGTGCTGTTTTCTTTTTTTTTGCTGAGTACTGGGTTTTTATGATGAGATACGGTCTTTCCTATCTGTCTACTAACAAATATGATGGTTTTGTGCAGATATGGCAGAATTACGGATCAACTGGAGAGAGAGAGAAACCTGGGCACATTACGGTCGGAGCTTCGGGAGGATCAAGGTGTTTGCAATGCACTGGTAAGGTTTGGGGTTCTGAAGTTTGTGGAGAACCCTTTGATGAGAGCTGGAGAGCCCTTATTGGCTTGGATTTTCAGTTATTGGGACTCGGACCATAAGGTATTTATAGTGCAGGGGCACCGAATCGAGTTGACGGTCTAGGATATATATTTTCTGACTGGTCTCCCACCACTTGGGATGGTAGGGAATACTCAGCCAGTATTACTACGAGGGTGGAATATCATAGAGTTTGTAGAGCGCCATTGCTGACCAGGTCTCCAAGTCAAGGGGACTCAGATACCCATCGGGGATTTGGAGAGGTTAGAGACCTATGTTATGGCCGCAGTGGTGTTGTGGATCCTGGGAAACCAAGCACTCCATCACATCATTGGAGGGTAGATGATGCTTGTGGAGATTGTTTTGAGTGGGACCTACTATGGGTGGGCCCAAATGATGCTTTCATCATTTAAACGACAGTTGTCGCTATGCAAGCGACAAGTGAACCATGACAGTGCATATGTTATAGCTTTGTGCTTGTTCTTCTTTGAGAATATTTTGACCCTTGGACCTCGCATACAGCGCCAAGATGGGGGCCCGAGAGAGCCTAGGATGCGCTTGTGGGGGCGACTACTGTGCAGAGGAGGAGGTGGGGAGGCTGGACGGGTGTTCCAACCTGAGTTCTTTTCTCATTGGGATCATATGCCATTGTATATAGACGACTATCCCTATAGTGGGATGAGTTATTGTGAGGACCCGGATCTGCCACTACCGCCTGGTCGAATATGGGGATCTGATGGTAAGTGAAAAATTGCTAATATTTTATGTGGATGTAAAGGTCTATAATATTGTATGTCATATTGATTCTTTCACTTTTGGTATGCAGATACAGCACCGGTAAAACCGACCGAATATATGGGATGACCTACAGTATCGGGGACCGCAGGACCTAGTGGAGAGAGGCCGCAGCAAATTGCAGATGCAGCAACCCTCCTAGAGGACATCCGTCATATATGTGAGAGGCTTCTAACCAGTGTTTTAGAGTGCGGTTGGCAGGACCTAGATGACCAATACATAGAGCCATGTATTGGTCTACCCTTTAAATGACAAGGGGTCATGCGGTGCATGGCGATGGCCAGACAGGGTATGCGTAATCTACGAGATGCAAGAGCAGAGCCATTGGCTCGGGATCCTCCAAATAGTGATTAGTGTGTAGGGGCAGGTGGTGCCTCTAGTTTTGAGTTTTTGTAACATGCTATGGGCATGTCATATGTATCCGAGTAGATGAACTCGAAAACATTTTATACGACACATATTATGGATATGCATTGTTGTGATATTTTAATGTTATTGTCTTGTGTTAAATGTGTGTGATAAATACCAATATAGAATATGGTTTGCAATGCTATCTGTATAGTGATTTTTTGCTCTAGATACATGACTGAAAGTAATGATTTCAAATTCACGCATCAAAAGCTTCACTCGTAATTATCTTCTAAAAAGGATAGGATTATGCACACAATAGACACCATTCAATTGCATGACAAGAAGCACGGAATCTAAATGAACATGAAGATGGAGGATGCGATTTGAAAGGGCATCAGCTAATAAACCCCGCACTGCATCATATTCGACCTGATTATTGGTAGCAGTACCAATGCATACACCATTCGAGAGAACAAGCAAATGCAAGGGGGTAAAAATGGCCCAACTTGCCAAGGCTAGATTCCGGGAGTAGCGACTTGCACCATCAGAAAAATCGATATAAGGTGTGTATGGGGGGTCTATCTGAAAGGTGCCGCAAGAAAATACATGGGAGAATGATGAACAATGCTAGCAACCTAAGCGCAAAGTAGAAATCAAATGCACTCCACAGGAGGGAGTGATCTGGGTAGGATATCTACTACTCACATGCTGATGGTGAGGTGGAGTGTGGGAGCTATCGGAGGTGTAGCTTGTGCTCAGGCCATGTAAGTCACCATAGGTACGGATGATGGCATCCTGTTTATGGGTGGGAAAGATGAAGTCAGGGGTGGACATGGCTTTCATGATGTCGTCATCACAAAAGAAGGCGGAATGACTGGAGGAAGGGAGACCACATGACACGGCGAAGCTACCTGACTCATCATCATGAGAAGAAAGGTTCACATGCACATCGTCACAGGGGATGACGTAAGAACAAGCAGATAAGGGATTTATTGATGTTGAGCCCAGGTTGATCGCTGAAGGGAGGTCAAGCAAAACAACAGGATAATATTCAAAGGGATTTTTCGCCGAGGGTCTCATGGATGATGATAGGTATAGGATGGTGGCTGCAAGCTCCGTCATCTTGACATCGAGAAAGGTAATGTCAATAAGAGCGGGTAAATACTCAGTCTAGCCTGCAACATACTGTGCAAGTACGGGAGAAGTGGATTGGTTCTGTTCAATCTCGTACTCACGAACTACCTCTAAAGAGGCACGGTAATGTGTCAGGTGAGGACAATGATGAGAGTAATGGCCATGGAGATCACAAAAAGCACAAGGTTGATTGGTGTGAATAGTCTTGGTGTTATTGGCTGCAGTCGAGGAAAAAGAAAAGGTTTCAAGGACCGTAGACTCAAGGAACATGACTTTAACCATGGGCTTGATGCGGGGCAACTCGGGATAGGTATGGGTGGCATGACTAATGACATCACACAAAGCATAGGGCTTTGGAGGCAGAGGAGGCACAGGGTCAATCAGGGTGGCCTTATCCTTTGAGGCCCTTTTGCAAGCTTTTCCATTTTTACCCAAAGCAGTCACAACAGGAGGTGGTTCATATTGAGGTGGTTGAGGCACTGTTACAGCAAGAGAAGTCATGGGGACCGGTTGAACTAGGGTCAAAGCAAGATAAGGTTTAGCTTGACTTGGCAGGGTAGCGACTAGAGGATCAAGGTACCAGACAGGAATCCCAAGGGTCAAGTTAGGAAGAGAGAGGGTGGCCATGACAGGTGTCGTATAGACTCCTGGTGGGGGAGCTAGGAATGGTATCTAACCGGAGGAGTAATGGCCAGGAGGAATGACTCCTAAATGGTTGAGGCCTGGAGGAACCATTCTAGGAGGGTAAGGAGGCTCGTGAGTACCAGTTGAAGGGCCAAGAGGAGGAGGTCCAGAAGGCTGAATCAAAGGGCTAGGAGAAGGCTGCGGAGGGCGAGGAGGCTGCTGACTAGCCAAGGCAGGCCCTTTGAGAGCAGCCCGAGACGATTGCATCATGCAAACATTCGATGATCTGGGATCAGAGACAAGAGGAGGAAGACCAGGGAATGTTCCAAGAAATGAGGAATATTTGTAGACTCTGGGTGAAACACTGATCCAAGGATCGATGATTTTCTTGTTGGCCACCGAAGAGATAGTGGACTCAGGGGAGGTCTGAGACTTCGGTTCGTAAAATGTCAACTGGTAAA
This sequence comes from Pinus albicaulis, assembly GCA_034641835.2. Taxonomy (NCBI): domain Eukaryota; kingdom Viridiplantae; phylum Streptophyta; class Pinopsida; order Pinales; family Pinaceae; genus Pinus; species Pinus albicaulis. Next base: position 1,405,106,728 of record CM076578.1, on the reverse strand, counting down.
TGGTGACTATCTTTCCGTTATGAGGGAAAGACATCTTGAGGTGAACCGCAGAAGGGACAGCTGACATCGCATAAGTGTAGCTACAACCCAATAGAATGTTGTAATCTAAGGGGGCATCTATGACTTCTATGTCAACGCAAACAGTCTTGCCCACAAGAGTAATAGGACAATTGTGGAATAAGCCAATGGGCTGGGAGGCGTGGCCATCCCACACTCAGAGAGTGATTGTGGAAGGATCCAACTCAGGTGATCCGAGTTGCTTCCAAACCGAAGCGGACATCACACAGGTGGATGCCCCCTCATCAATAATGCACCAGGAAACCTTGGCGTTCTGAATCTTGACTGGGATTTGGAAAGCGACGAAAGCTGAGAGAGGTGGATGCTCTGACCAGTCAACATCAAAGACAATCAATCGATCATCGGAAGGATCTACAACGCCCATGAAATATATTAGAGATTTTCGTTGTGAAGGGCACAACTGGAGGAGTTCCAGCGTTGAAATGGCAGCAGGAGATTGTGCCAGATCATCTACTATGTTATACGAATGGGCAGCTTTTCTAGAAGCAGCATTTCGACATAGTGGTCCCTTAGGGATCTTGGTATGAACCTCTGCCTTAGGCCGAGGGATCTTCAAGGGGCCATTAGGTGTCGAAATAGCCTCTGTAGAGACCGAAGGAGGCAGCTTGGGGATAGACGTAGCGGGAGGCTTGTTGTATTGATGGGACCGAGTCTAAAGATTGATGTCTACGGTTGGAGGTTGATCAGAGTTCATCATGAGAATATAGTAATCGAAGGTACCAGATAGAAGAGGTTGAGTGGCCGCCTGACCTTCAGGTGGTTGGGTAGCCACAAATCCTTGCTGAGGGAAAGGATCGGTAAGCACAACTGTTTGACTAAGTGCAGGACTAGGAGGAACAGAAGGGATGGCTTGATATCCTCTCAAAGTTACTTGAGACTCCCACAGCTGCTGCATCTGTGGAAAAAGAGGAAAATCATGCGTGTAATGACCATAAACACCACAACAATAACAGGGATTTTTCATGCGAACAGGCCTGTCCTGCTTGGGCTAAGTGCCCTGTTGCTGGTTCATAGTGTTAGGAGAATTATCGTGATTAGGTACAGTATTACCAGGCGTAGACTGATTTTGAGTGCATTTTCTCTTCTTTTTGGAGGGAGGAGGATTAGTCGTGCCCTGCTGTGCATACACCTGCCCCTAAGGGGGCGGTGGATGCTATTGCGGGGGTTGAGAAGGCAAGGAAGTAGGATGTGCTAATGCTGGTGGAGCTGGAGCACCAGGTTGTGGATATGGATAATAATGAGGTTGGGTAACAGTGTGGCAAACAGGAGGTTGGGAAAAAAGAGGAGGCATGTCGTATCCGGGATACAAGCTACCAGGAGGGGGAAAAGTGCAGGAGGTGTTGGCCCCTGCCTAAGGAAAGCCATAGCCCATGGGAGGTTGAGCATATGGATTAGAGAGAGCTCCAATGATACCGTCGGCGGCATGAGATGCCCCTGATGTGTTGGCATCACCAGGCCTGGGAAGATCAGGTAGAATGGTATAAACATAACCCGATTGAGCGTAGATCAGGTCATATTTTAACGCAATTTGGAGAGCGACTTCTTCGATTTGAGGAAAGTGCGATGCGACATCTTTTCCGATAGGTGGAAAAAGATATCTAAGGAACCATTCCATGTAGACATGGTCTTCGAAATTAGGAGCTCGACATAGGCTCTTTCTTGTCCGCCATTCCTGGACATGATCGGAAAGGTGGGTCGCAAATGATTGACGAAAAGAAGTCAAGAGTTCGGTACCAGTGTCGTAACGAAGGGGAAGCTGGAAGTAACACAAAAAATCCTAGGCAAGAGTTGCAAAGGTGGTATGAGAGGAAGGGGCCTAATCAACATACCACTTAGAAGCTTCACCTGTAAGCTTTCGTCGGAACAATCGAAGATAGACAGAGTCATCGATAATGGAGTTAGATGAACACCACATGTGGAAAGATCGAAGATGATTTGAAGGATCTTCTCCAACAAGGCCTTCAAACTTTGGGATGTTGAAAGGGAGCTTCGTCGGCATAGCAGGCCAACTAGCGTCATGGTGTATAAGGTCATTTATCAACTGGTCAAAATTGGGGAGACTGAGACCTGCCATGAAGGGGAGCAAGGGTGCAGCTGGGGTAGTGTCCGTTGCAGTCCCACTAGTGATATTCCCAGCATGAGGGCCGGGGTTACCACTAGCATTAGGTCTTGCACTAGACATGGTGAAGGTGACAGGGGCAGAACCGATGGCGGAACGAGAAGGAGAACCCAATGGACCAGAAGAAGATTCAGAGTGCGGACTCGGTGGAGGACTAACTCGAACCCTACGCGGAGGAGTAAGTCTTCCTACATGAAACTGAGGATGAAAGCCAAGAAGTCTCCAGGATAAATGCCTTGGTGGCACAATGATGACGACACAAACATGGCACAAAGGAAAAAGAGACCGACAAGGGCAGGTAGGTGCAAGATCAACTGATTACAATGTCGAAACAAGGGCAGAGAGGTGCAGGATCAATTGATTTCAAAGTTTTAGAGTCTTTTCTTGGTGGTGTTAACCAAGCCCTTTTCCACTTAGGGTGTGTGTGTAAAGTGTATAAATTTTAATTTTTAAACCTAGACGTTTGTAGATAAAAAAAAAAAGTGTGTTGTATAGCTGCAAATACCTGCAAATGACAGTATATAAGCCTGCAAAAACAAAAAATAAATAGCTAATAATGCAATAATATAAACCCAAGGAGGCGGGCCTCTTAAAAACTAGTCTTTATGTGAGTAAAAATAACTAATCAAACACACTAAAAAAGCAGATAGATCTAAGGTCAGGAGGGACAGGGATCTAAAGGACAAAATCTGCTAGAAAGTGGTGCAGAAAATAGCAACAAATCATAGGAAAAATTGTTGTAAAATGAGGTGGTGAAAGGCTATCTCCAGGAGGGAAACAGAGTGAACCCTAGAGGAAAACCCAAAAAAATCTAAATGAGGTGATTTGGATGGATAACAAGCTGACCTGAAGCAGATCTGAAGGTGAGGTATCAGATCTGAAAAATGGCTGAAGACTTTGAAATTTCAAACAACCTACAACAGAAAAAACTCTTCCACAAGAAGTGGAGGGTACAGAAGCCCTAGGGGGCTAGGTTCATACTTATTTGAGCAAAACAGAACAATTACAAGTCCAAAACGGGCAGAGACGGAGTTCATACAACCCTGAAGAGAGGCTCAGACAAACCCAGAAAATGTTCAGAAAAAATCCCGCAAAAAGTCCAGGTCGCAGTTTTTGACCTGTTTTCAGCAGAGGTCGCAGTTTTTGGGCTGAAAGGTGCGTCCTGAAGGTCTAGGTCACAGTTTTTGGGCAAAAAATTACAACCTGTACCTCTGGCACTCTTGGCGGCAGATTTAAGAAAAAATTGTTGTCTCAGCTGCGGCTGATGTCTGTAACCTGCGCAATAGGTCCGAAAACACGCGGAAGTTAGAATTTTTATTATTTTAGGGTTTTATAGGTTAAAAACAACATCAAGAAAATAAAAAACAAGGGGTTGAAGAGAAATCCTAGGGTTTGAAGCAGCTGGATATGCAAGGATCAGAAAAACGATAGAGGTTGTAATCGTAAACTCGTGTGGAGTCGCCAATTGTTAGTATGAATCTCAATTCCAAGCGTACGAAAAAAGACCACTTTAGCTGTTCATAACAAATAGCCCTAACAGTAAATATGACTGCCAATATCTTCAGATCTACAGTTAGGTGATCAAAATAAATGCTGCAAAATTCTAGATCTATGCATTAGAAGACATTAAACAGTAGAAAAAACAATATTTACTCCATGCATCCAATAGACAAGACAAGAATATGTTGAATAAATTTTTGTATTATGGGCACCTGGGAGGAAAAAACAAAAGGGTGTTACCATTTCTCCTGAATGGGATGGGTTCTTGTAAGTCCTTAGCACTTCAGATCTAAAACTTCTCTCTCTTGATGGTGTAGAAAACCCAGACAAAAATGGCAGCAAAATATGACTATAATGGTGGATCAATAGTCAGACCAAAAGTATAGATCCAGAGTGATCTTTAGACAACAAAAGGTGACAAATGAATGGAAAAACCCTTCTATTTATAACAAAATATTGAGTTAGTCTACATATTGGTGCATAATTAAAATATTATTAACCAAATCAAGATCCAACTTTTATGGAATATTTTATTATATTTGTTGGAGGAAAAGGAATTTGACTTGGGTTAAATCCCTTTATTTGTAAATAATAAACAAATAAATGATTTATTTATCATTTTAAGGATGTGGTTGAGTAATAATGAAATAAATAATGATTTATTTAATTATTTATGGGTGATTTAGTCATATTTAACAAAGAATATTATTTAAATAAAGTTTAAATAACTATTCTTTAGGAAATAATAAGATAAATAATGATTTATCTAATTAATTTCCTTTTTTTGGGTTAAATATAACGAGGAATATTAATCAAACTACTGTTTAATTAATTATTCCTTGAGGAAACTCAAACAAATGTATATTTATTTAATATTTCCTCATGGGGTTTCCTGTTTAGACCATAAACAACTTAATAAAGGTGGTTTACTAAGTTATTTTTATAGTGAAAGCAATTTTACCTAGGGTAAAATTGGTCTTACATGGTGTACTTGGATCCATCTAATGATAATAGGTTAGATGACCAAAAAATGGTGTAACATCCACTTTTCCATCTGGTCCAAACTTTTTTCTGTAAACCCATTTTCATCTAAAAAGTTTTCTTCCCTTTGGAAGAGGAACAAAATCCCAAGTAATGTTTGCCAATAAGGAACGATATTCTTCATTCATAGATACATCCAAATCTGGATGACCTTAAGCTTCTTCAAAGGTATCTGGATCATGATTTTTTGGAACTTGAGCCAATAAGGAAGAGGCTTTGTCGAACTGAGAACGTGTATGACGTTGATCTGTAGGGTCACTTGCAAGAGAACCTGCTGCATCCGGAGTAGATCGGACCCATTTTGGAAGTTGTGGAGCTGAAGGAAGATCCTGAGGAGTTGGATGAGGATTTTCATCCTCTTTCTCATCATCCAAAGTAGAAGGAATGCTATCATAAGTATAAGAGATAGAGAGAGGTGGCATATATGTTGGATCATGCTTGTAGGCCAAAGGTGGCACACCCGCCCAACTAGGCTCGCAATCCGATATATTTTCATCAAATTTTACATCTCTTCTAATTATTAAATTTTTTTATTTGGGTTGAAGAAGTCTATATCCTTTGATATCTTCATAATATGCAACAAAAAATCATTTTTCATTCTTAGGCTCTAAGGCTTTATGTTTCTCATCGGGAATATGGTCCCAAGGTTCACTTCCAAGAACACGAAAGTGACTTACATCTGATTTGATTGAGCTCTAGGATTATTCTAGAGTGATATTCCTTAAAACCTTAGTAGGATTGTGATTTACTATGTAATTTGCACAGTTAATTACTTCTACCCAAAAATTAAGACTAATTCCTTTAGATTGAAGCATACAATTAGCCATTTTTTTAGAGTGTGATTCTTCCTTTCAGCTACACTATTTTGTTGTGGAGTATATGGAACAGTATGTTGCGATTGAATGTCATTCTCAATGAAAAAGTTGATAAATTTGTTGTTAACATATTCTCCTCCATTTTCAAATCTTAACTTAAGAATGTGATGTCCATATTGTTTCTCAACAAAGGCCTTAAAGGCCAAGAACATGTTAAAAACATCACTCTTGAGTCTTAAGAAGTATACCCAAGTGCGTCTAGAAAAATCATCAATGAAAGTTAAGAAGTATGTGTAGCCAGAGAAAGAAACAACTCGAAGTGGACCACATAAATCACTATGCACAAGTTGCAAGGGGGTTATCAAAACTAACCTGATGATGTTTTCCGAGTACACAACCGGAACAAACACCATCTCGGAAAGATACCATAGTGTTAGTATGAATTCTAATCATAAGTGTACGAAAAAAGTCCACTTTAGCTGTGTATAACAAATAGCCCTAACATCAAAGATGGCTCCCAATTTCTTTAGATATGCAGTTAGTTGTCCAAGATAAATGCTACAAAATCCAGTTATATGCAGTAAAAGACATTAAGCAGTAAATAAAATCAAGAGTTTCTCCATGCATCCAACAGACAAGACAATAATATTTTTAAAGATTTTTTGTATTTTTGACTCTTGGGAAGGGAACATAGAAAGATGTTACCAGTCCCCCTCAATGGGATGGGTTCTTGTATGTCCTTAGCACTTCAGATATAAGATCTCTCTCTCTTGATGGTGTATAAAAACCAGGCAAAAAATGGAACTCAAAGGGAGCTCACAAAAAAAATGGTAGCAAAATATGACAATGATGGAGGATCAAAGTCAGACCAAAAGTATAGATCCAGAGTGATCTTTAGGCAACAAAAGATAATGAGAAAATGGAAAACCCTTCTATTTATAACAAAATATTGAGTTAGTCTAGATATTGGTGCATAATTAAAATATTATTAACCAATTCTAGATCCAACTTTTATGGAATATTTTATTATATTTGTTGGAGGGAAAAGGAATTTGAATTTGGTCAAATCTCTTTATTTGTAAATAATAAATAAATAAATTATTTATTTATTATTTTAAGGATGTGGTTGAGTAATAATTAAATAAATAAGGATTTATTCAATTATTTATAATTGATTTAGTCAAATTTAACAAGGAATATTATTTAAATAAGGTTTAAATAATTATTCTTAGAAAATAATAAAATAAATAATGATTTATCTAATTAATTTTCCTATTTTGGGTTAAATGTGACCAAGAATATTAATTAAACTGTTGTTTAACTAATTATTCCTTGAAGAAAACCAAAAAAATGTATATTTATTCAATATTTCCTCATGGGGTTTCCTATTTAGACCATAAACAACTTAATAAATAAGGATTACTAAGTTATTTTTTATAGTGAAAGCAATTTTACTTAGGGTAAAATTGGTCTTACATGGTGTGCTTTGGTCCATCTAATAGTAACAGGTTAGATGACCGAAAAATGGTGTAATACATAGGAAGACCTATCACCATATTTTCTTTACATAGAGTTTGAAGAGAGAGATAGTTTAAGTGACCAAATCGCACATGCCAAATTTTGCTCACTTCATCATTATGAGAAACAAAAATGGAGGGAAGACAAGATGACCCAAATTTGTCAAAATTATACAACCTTGTGGAATCATCAGTAATGCTAGTAGTTAAAATATGTCTAGGATCTCTTAGGTCCTTAATTACAACATCATGAGGTGAAAACTATACAGTTTTCCCTTCACCTGAATGAGTTATCTGATAAACAGATAGAAGGTTGCAGGACAAAGTATGAACACATAATACATCATTAAACTGGCCATTATCTAGATGAATGGTTCCAGACCCTATAACACTAAGATATCTATCATCATCAACATAAATATTTTTGGTGTTATAATCATTTAAAGAAGAAAACATGGCTTTATTTTCTATCATGTGGTAAGAGGCTCTAGAATCAATGAGCCACTCATGAGAATGAGAAGAAGAAGATACATTCAATACATAACCAGCTCTTGATTCTTGAAAACCACATGCAGAAAGTGTCATTCCCGAAGATGAAGTTGAAGAGTTCTCCAAATGGATGTTGTGTTTCTTGATTTTTACTTCCAAGGCTTCCATCTTCTTCAAACAATTTGACTCTATGTGGCCATCGCGATTACAAAAGTTGAAATGTATATCTATCTTCTCTTTGTTTTTATTTTCCTTATCAGTTTGTTGAGTTTTTTTTCAATTTGCAGCTGAGATTGCTTAAGACCCTTAATTGGTTTAGGACCATTCTTTTTAGGATTTTCCTTCTTATGATTCTTTGGATTTGGTTGTTGTTGGGTTGCTAAGGCTTTCTTAGAAGAGTTTCCAGTATTAATAAGACCAAGGTGTAAGAGTTTTTCTTGTTCTCTTATCAAAAAATTGCAAAAGGCATCAAAAGAGGGGGACTTGTAGGTTGTTCCTTGATAAATGAGGGCTTTTCTAGTGGAATGGAAGGTGGAAACAAATACAGAGTATCCAGGGCCTAACTACGCAAGAATGAAATAGATGATACTACCATCTTCCTTTTTGACCTTACAAACTTCTAAAAGAAGTCTAAGTATCTTGAATTTGGACAAAAAATATTCAATAGATGAGAAATTATTGGGGTCCAAAGTAATAAACTCATTTTCAAGCTGGTGAGCTCTGATTTCATTTTGAATGCCAAAAACAGTATTTATGTAATATCGCTTTTTACTATTTCTCAGCAAGGCATGCCTGAAAAACGCATTTTTTCAGGAATGGCTGCTATGAGACTTGAACCTAGCACTTGGATCCCTTAGAATAGAGCATCTAAGTCTGAAATCCAAGAGGAGGCTCCAAATAAATCCTCTTAGATGGTTTAAACAAGTCTCCCACCTCTAATGCTCTCCAGAAAATACCCAGTTAAGGGGGCTGCAGCAATATTTTGCTCAAGCAAGGAAATGACAGCCTAATTCTTAGTGAGCCATATCATATGAAGATGTGATCAGCCATTATATGTATGTACAACAGGAAATGTAGAAAAATTCTTAAGGAATCTATTACTCAAATCAAGCAAAGAGACTCAAGAACACATATTCATAAGAATAGAGAAAAACTGCTTTACATGGTTTATTCTAGGCTAAGACTGCGCAGTTTATAAGAGATAATGCAGCAGTAAATAGATGCGCTGATGTCGAGTTACTTGCAAGATCTGACGATCAAGGAACATTGATGTATTCCCATGATTGTCAGCGAGAGAACTTCTCATTAATGCATACAAGCCTCAAGGTACTATTAAGGACTCTAGTCTTGGACCTAGATAATGTGTTGATATCGATAGGCCAAGAATTGTTAGAAGGAAGGCCTTAAGGAATCCTCCATCATCTAACGCGAGCATGAAGGAATAATTTTTGAAAGACTATGGATTCAATAATTTGCATTGAAGCAAGGTTTATTTGCAAAATGAAAAGGATAGGAAAAGGAAAATGGAAATGGACAATGAAAAATGGAAAATGACAATGGGAAATAAGCATGTAGGTGAGCTTCTTGATTTTATTTGTGGAGTAGACAAAAAGCAATGGAAAGTGTATGTGAATGAAGGAAAATGAACAACTAACTCTTGCTAGGAAAATAATAGTGGTTTGCTTTGAATTTCTTGGTTGGATTTACATTTAAAAAATGGAGGAAAAGTAATGGTTTTGATGGATATGAACATGGACTTGTTCTTATGTTTCTCATGAAATCGATCATTTGAAAACCAATCGTGCACACAATTAGTTTCCTTCAATGATCATTCGATCATCCCAAATCTACAAAAAAAACTTGACATAAAGAACATAAGTGTGTTAAAAAAGAAGTAGCTAATCTCTTTCTGATTCTTACGCAAAAAATAAATGTCAAATGAAACAGATTAAGATAAATCAAAAAGTTATATATTCGGTCCAATTCATGATATCAATAACAATTCATTTTTAAAGAATAACCATGAAAAATAAATCAACTCCCTATTGTCGGATGACTTCATGCACTGTTCTTAGCAAAACAATTGGCATCACAAAGATTCGTTGTGTTCTGCAAGTTAAAACTTTATAGAAAAATACACATCAACAATATTAATGCGAAATGTTTAGAAATCATCTAAATAATCTTCCAATTGTCCTGCAAACCATTATTAAGAAGATTTTTTTTTTTTTTTGAATTTTTTTTTTTTCTTTATTAAAAAAAAATCATTAATAAAGATTTTATTTTATTTTATTTTATTTTATATATATATGAAATAAAGCATGGATGAAATAATTGTCCTTATGAATATTTTTGAAACAAAGTCATGCCAATGCCTCTTTCATGCAAGATAAAAATAAAAAGCTTGAAATTTCTAAAGTCAAGTTCCTAACTATGAAGGAGATGAAGGCAAAATCCTTCTCAATTTATACAACTTGCATTTGATGCACATGTGATAATGTCTTTGCCTCAAATAATCCATTTGTCACTCATCATGTGCCACCACAGATGAATTCTGCCACATTTTCCTTCAAATAAGGAAATCAGATCCTTGATTATTTCTCAAAATTGAATTTTATAAAACCATAACTGTTTTCATTAAAAAAAAAAAAAACATTTTTCTCTCACGCACACTACAAATTAGTGCTTCGAAGAACCCTGAATGTCTCCCAAATGGCTGTGAATTTCAGAAATTTCTTATTGTATCACCTAATTCATCCCGTTCCCGAAAAAACCCATGTTTTAATTTTTTCTAATTCACCTCGGTTTGTTCATAAAATTCGTTTTAAAATTGGGTGTTTTTGACAATTACGCATTTCATTTTCTAGCAATTACTTGTGGTTTGATTTGTTTTTATTTGCAGGTTTTGAAGTGTAATGGCTTGTATCTCACAGAGAATTTCAGATCGATCTCCCTCATTCTAATTACTTGCAATGGAATTTGCAATCTTCTCTTCATCAACAGTCTGAAATCTTCTCTTCATCAGCAATTTCTTCATATGATACATTTCCATTGTCTGTCCCTGCAATTGAATTTGTAATCTTCTCTTCATCGGCAATTTGCAATCAACAATTTGCAATCTTCTCCTCATCAACATTTTCTTCAAGTGATATACTTTCATTGTGTGAAAATTTTTAAAAATGATTTCTAATAACTGTTGTTTGAGGAAAAACGAATATGAAAAAGAGAAAGTTCTTTTTTTTCTTTTTTCTTTTTTTCTTTTTTTTCAAATTGCAGTGCATAGGTCTTTGTGTGGATTGAAGGCCTACATATATGTGTAAATCCAAGAAAAAGGCTGGCCTCATGCGTATGCGTGGGTCTTATTTCCATGAGCCAATTTTTTTTTTTAATTAATTTTTTTTTTAATTGATTTGTTAATAAAATTATATATTATATTTTCAAAACTTCAAAAATATACATATATATTTCATTAAACAAAAAAATTATTGAAATTAAAATTTTTCATCATTTTTAAAGTTTATTGTAAAATGAAATGAAATGATAAAAACATAATTTATTATTATTTTTAACATAAAAAATATTTTTCTGATCCTCTGGATCACACAAAGTGCAGGAGGAGAGCATACTTGAGAAATTATTAATTTTTTTTTTTTTTTTTTTTTTTAGATGTAAGAAATAAGACTACCTAGTTACACTACCCCGGCAACGGCACCAAAATGTTTAGTCAATTTAGTGTCCTAAATTGCTAACATAAATTATCGACCAGGGCTAGTAAACTGATGAAGTGTGATGCACTATATGTGCATAAGTATCCATTTTTCTTACTTCGTTGTTTTTAGTGTTTTATTGATGTTTTGGGGTTTTTATGTTTGATGCTTAGTATGCTACTCTATGCTAAAAAGATGAAGTTAGATCTATGTCAAAAGGGAGAAAAGGAAATGTTATTAAATGAATTAAAACAGAGTTTATTTGCAAATTATGTTCCTAACTAGAAAATGATAAAAACAGAGAGTCCTAATCCATGGATATTACAGCTTCTAAATGAACATTCATGAAATGAAAAGTCACTCAAAACACCACAACTTAATCTGATTCATTTAGTTAGAGATTTGTTGGAAGAGCTTGTGAAAAAGATTAATTCTAATGCAATGAGGATCTCCTAAAACATAAAAGGAAATGATAAAACAAACAGTAACTTAAAACATTATAGTGAAATCTCATTCATTTGATAGAAGCTTATTGGAAAAGCCTCAGAGAAATATTACTATAATGTAGTAAGGATCTCCTATGAAATGTTGAAACAACTTATAACATTACAACTAAATCTCATTCATGAGTTAGAGATTTATTGGAAGAGATTTTGAAAGAGATTAATCATAATGTGATAAGGAAAAACAATCAATAACTCACAATATTACAACTAAGTCTCGTTCGTGAATTAGATGTTTATTGGAAGAGCTTTTGAAAGAGACTAACTGTAGTATAATGAGGATATTCCTTTTGACTAAGTAACAGAAAATGAAATGCTAATAACTCATAATATTACAATTGAATCCCATTCATTTAATAGATATGTATTGGAAGAGCTTGAGAAAGAGACTAACTGCAATATCATGAGGATCCTTTATCTAAGCAAATGACATTAAACATAATGCTAAAAGCTATGATTTCAGAAAGCAGTCTAAGTAAGGAAATATGACAAAACAGAATTGAAAATGACTTATCTAGAAAACATGTAAAACCTCCTTGAATAGCAGGGGCCCTCTGCTATCAATTTGGTGAAATTTTTCAGCTCCTTAAAGTTGTAATAAAAAAAGCATAAAAAAACTTCTTTATTGATAAATTCACAAATCTACATCCCATTCCATCTTAAGCTTTGTTATAAAACACTCTCTATTCCGTTCTCTTCTTCTCCTATTTTTTCACTACCTTTGATAGGAGAAAGCTTCTCCTATTTATACAAAAATATGAGAAGTTATCTCATTAATGAGAGTCCTTGAATCTCTCCCTCTATCTCTAGAGTTACAATCAAAATAGGAAATGATAAGACACATGTCTTTTTAGAGTTTCAATATAAAATAAGAAATGAGACACATATCTTCTTAGAGTTTCAATACAAAAAGAAAATGAGACACCTATCCTCATGATCTCATGATCTTCTCCACTCAAATTCGAATTTAGTTTTGGGAGGCCACATAAAGGTCTTTTAGAAGCTTCCTTTTGACCTACACATGTCAAAAAACTCATAACACATATATAGATATATTAAAATATGTTAATTTTCTAGTTTCTAATCATAAATTCACTTTAAATACATAAAATAAATAACTTTGGAAGACAAGGATCCTAACCCATATATTTATGAAAATGGTTACTTGATGTAGGGTTTTAGGTCAGATAGTTATGAAATTAGATTTGAATGGTAATGACATAATGGAAATATGTATGAATATGGAAAACACTTTTTGAGACTCAACAGTAAGCTCAAAGAAATATGGGGGGAGCAAGCTCTCAACCCCTGAAAAGATGATACATCAATCCCTTAAAAGGATTGGCTGGAAACTAGACAAAATGGCACTCCTGCAGAAATGTCGGAGTTGCTGGGTAGCAACAACTCAAGAACTGTAAATAGAAGGAGCTTGACGTAGATGATTAACCCTCTGAAATAAACCCCTTCGGTTGACCTTCCTAATGATAGGCTGATCCTATCATTGAAGATCTCACCTCCCGATGAAATACTGCAACCCTCACTGCAAATACTCTCTAGGAAATGCACAGTCAAGGAAGAGCGATGCTCTTCTGCTGATGGAAAATGGTTGGCATGGTGCCAATGATGATTGGAATAAGCTCAGAAAATCCCTCACTGATCTCTCAAAGGAATGGATACTTCCTCCTCTGAAATACAATGCCGGAAGTGGTGTTGAGGAACCCCCCCTGCAACACAACTCAACCACCAATGGAGACTACGCTGGGGATGAACAGAATGCTTTGGCCTCAAGCCAGAATATGGGGAATATGAAGAACAAGCTCTTCCAATAGCTATTCTATGGAAGAGATGGAATTCCAGCCCGGGAACACCCAGTGCTAGCAGCACTGCATCTCAGCTAAACAACTGGAGAATGCACTTATCTGAGAAGACAAGAAAAATGATAATCAAAACATGAAGAGCTATGGCTGCCTCATTCTCCTTTTAAGAAAATGAAAGGTGCCTTGCCATGGGCCCCACACCTTAGGGTTTCCTCCCCCAAGTGATCTTCCCCTCATGCAAACTACGTTGCCCCACCAAGTGATCCTTATCTCTCATAATTGCGCAGTTAACTTGGCCTCCTTTAGACTTATCCATCTACAATTTATCTCATTTCACACATGGGGTGTGAAATCTAGTTCTTTCTTAATCCCTTTTCACATTGTAAGGGATTTTTATTAAGATTTTATTATCAATGGGTTTTCTTACGCATTTATTCTCCTCCTAGTGAAAAACAAAAGTTTTTTAATATTCCATGAAATTTTGGAATATTACAGTCCTCCCCTGCCAAATGTTGCTTGTCCTCAAGCAACTGAAAGGATAGAACTGTAGGATGTCCTCATCTTCCAACTGTAGCATATACTTATGATGAACTCCTCATGAAGAACGAGATGTTGTATCAACAAAGAGTCTCCATACTGCTCCTCCCAATCATGTAAACTAGCCAGAGTGGCTATCATCATGAACATGGAATGTACTCAAGAAGGAAATATGGTGTTTTCCGGAGGTCTCCTTGAGGCATGGTGTCAAATTTTATTGGGAAAACATTTCCCTCATGTAGATCCTCCACCCCCAAGCAATCATCCATAAGAATATAGTCACCTCCAGATAAGGCAACTGCTGAAAATCCTCTTCCACCTTGAACTCCGACAAAGAAGGTGGGCTGAAAATATGCAAGTGGTAAGAATCATAGCCTACCCCACGTTGTTCACCTCTCCACGTATGACAAGTGTAGAGTGAAGGCCGCTCTTGGGCTACAAAAATGTGGCCTTCCAATGTCAAGTTGAAGTCTAGATCTCCAAAGATCCTTTCTCCTACATTGTGAATCAAGATGGCCCAATGCTTCTCATATGTGATGGACAGGAGATCATCATCATATGGCACCCTATCAATCATGTGGCTCACCTCAAGAGAGGACCAATGCTGAAATATGGTGGCCACATTATCTCCCATGCTCCCATTAGAGCATGTCCTGCAAAAAGTATGGGGATCTTCTACCCCAAAGGACACATTCATCCCATGTACCTCTCTCTCGATCATGCTCCTGACAATAATGTGATCAATAGCAGCACAAGGAGCCAAAATGAAATTCATGTTGGCTGCCATATGTAGCAAATGAGTAGGGCAATGATCCTTCAGATGCAACCAGTGCAGTTTGATCATAAACTGCAATAGAGAATGACAAAGGATGTGGTTTTTCAACCACCGATGTGCTGCCACATTCTCCCCATGTGTTCGGAGGAAATGAATAATGTATGATACATGGTGAGCATTCCCTCCAAAATAATCTCTTCCCCAATTCCATCAAGGGGATGGTCATCAATCATGCTCTTGGCCTCAAGTAGACCAAGGAGTCTTAGACAAAGAATGCTCCTCCTTGGAGCAATATCCTGCATATACATGGTTAAGGAATCAACATGTGAATAACATAAATGAACAATGTCCTTACCATGATTTCTGATCATGCAAAGGGAACAACTCATAGATGATTCTCTCCTTCTCCTCCAAGGGAAAAGAAGTGACTGTGCCAACTCCTCCAAGGAGTGGTGTGCATATACTTCTCCCCTGCCAAATGTACAAGTGGGAAAGTTGCTGCCCTTCCCTTGCTTCTCCTGTCACAACACAGAAACTGTAAGGAGAGTGGGTACTAATGATGGTGAGAGAATGCTTCTCTCCTCTTTGGTTTTGCCCAAGGCTCCTGACGTTGTAACAAGTTGTCCCAAGGTCTCCTCACTACTGAAATTAATGATCGGGGCCTCATTGATTGAATAATCTATCCTCCTCATCTGAACCAGTGCTCTCCTTGGTGTAATGTCTCCACTTAATGAGACATTCTCATTTGAAGATGACCTCATATATAGATGAACAATTTTTTCCATGCTTTCATTGTGCAATCCAATCACCTTCCTAGGTGCAATCACCTCTGAAAATGGATAGGAATGTGCCCTCCTAAACACATGATGTTGGCTCTCTTCTCTATCTTCTTCCTGAGTCTTCCTGGTTTCACACCTCTTCCTCCATGGCACATATGGATCAAGAAGTGTGCCGTGATCTCCATGCATGAGATCTTGGGGACCTTCTTGTAAAGATACAAGAATCCCTCTATTTGGATCAAAAGCTCCTTCTTCCTCTGCATGAGGCACTAGATGATCTCTAGGGTTAGCAGCATTTTTGCCCTTTGTTTCTGCAATAAATTTGGGCAACACCCCAATTATTTGATCCATATTTGAAAAAGAGAGCCCTTTGTTCTGTGGCTCAAAGGTTTGGGATGAATGTTTTTCCCCCAACAAGGCATGATGCAAGTTTTCAGCTCCTCCAATGGTTTCCTGAGGTGGTTTTGCATTTCTATGTAGGGTTTTTGTTTGAGTCTCTCGGTCTGGCTTCATCACATAAGTCTAAAGAGTGTTCTGGTCAAATATTTTCACCAATGGCTTAGTGAAATTTACATAAGATGAAGCACTAACATTTTCAAAAGAAATGGACTCAATTTTCCACCATGCATGGGCCTTACCTCTCAAATGCAATGCTGCAACCTTGATAGTTTCTTCTTCTGAAATGTGGTGCTACTGTTGGAAGGTGTTTAGCTCCTCCACCCAATCTTTGGCTGAAAATGAAGTTGAACCTCCAAAAGTAGATAGATTAAATCTATCTTGCTGCTCCTTTCCCTTCACCTTAATCTTGAAAAACTCAGAATAAGTGAGTTGATTTCTGAATTTATGAGTGTGAGACTCATACTTCTTCAAGAAATCACTAAAGGTTTCATCCTTAGTCACCTTTCCTCCTTCTTCCATCTCTCCCATGGAAATTCTGGACCTTTCACTGTGCTGCTCATCATGGTGTGTGGTTGCATGCTTACCTTCACCATGTGAAAATCTAGGGTTTACTCTGTTTTCAAACTTTCTTTGAGATTCTCCATCAATATCCCTCCTAATATTTTTGAAATCTTCATGGATGTTTTGCGCAGAATTGGGAAGAATACTTTTGAGTCTATCCTTCTTATTCCTTCCAAGAGATGAAGTCTCTCTCCTGCTCAACTTTTTGCTTCCTTCTAAGTGAGAATAGGAAGTGCAAGGGCCTTCCCTTTCTGTTTGCTCTTCCTCCTTGGGGAGGCTCTTCTCTGTTATGAAAATAGATGAGATCAAGCTCATCTTCTTCATTGTCTTCTTCTAATATCAAACTCACAGGTTGTGCCAATTTTGATGCTCTGATACCACTGTAATATCCCTTTTTAGGATTGCTCAGCAATGCATGTCTGAAAAATGCATTTTTCAGGAATGGCTGCTATGAGACTTGAACCCAACACTTGGATCCCTTAGAATAGAGCATCTAAGTCTAAAATACAAGAGGAGGATCCAAATAAATCCTCTTAGATGTTTTAAACAAGTCTCCCACCTCTAATGCTCTCCAGAAAATTCCCAGTTAAGGGGGTTGCAGCAATACTTTGCTCAAGCAAGGAAATGAAAATGTAATTCTTAGTGAGACATGTCATATGAAGATGTAATCAACCATTAGATGTATGTATAGTAGGAAATTTAGACAAATTATTGAGGAATCTATTACTCCAATCAATCAAAGAGACTCAAGAAGACATATTCATAAGAATAGAGAAACACTGCTTTACATGGTTTATTCTAGGCTCAGACTATGTAGTTTATAGGAGATACTACAGCGGTAAATACATAAATATAAATATGCAGCAATTTAAGCTCAAAGAAATATGGGGGTAGCAAGCTCTCAACCCCTGAAAATATGATACATCAATCCCTTAAGAGGATTGGCTAGAAACTAGACAAAATGGCACTCCTGCAGAAATGTCGGAGTTGCTGGGTAGTAGCAACTCAAGAAATGGAAATAGAAGGAGCTTGTTGTAGATGATGAACCCTCTGAAATAAACCCCTTCGATTGACCTTCATAATGATAGGTTGATCCTATCATTGAAGATCTCACCTCCCGATGAAATACTGCAACCCTCACTGCAAATACTCTCTAGGAACTGCGCAGTCAAGGAAGAGGAATGCTCTTCTGCTGATGGAAAATGGTTGGCCTGGTGCCAATGATTATGGGAATAAGCTCAAAAACTCCCTCACTAATCTCTCAAATGGATGGAGACTTCCTCCTATGAAATACAATGCCGGAAGTGGTGTTGAGGAACCCTCCCCTGCGACACCCAGCAACACAACTCAACCACCAATGGAGACCACACTGGGGCTGAAAGGAATGCTTTGGCCTCAAGCCAGAATATGGGGAATATGAAGAACAAGCTCTTCCAAGAGCTACTTTATGGAAGAGATGGGATTCCCGCTCGAGAACACCCAGTGCTAGCAGCACTGCATCTCAGCTAAACAACTGGAGAATGCACTTGTCTGAGAAGACAAGAAAAATGATAATCAGAACATGAAGAGCTATGGCTGCCTCATTCTCCTTTTAAGAAAATGAAAGGTGCCTTGCCATGGGCCCCACACCTTAGGGTTTCCTCCCCCAATTGATCTTCCCCTCATGCAAACTGTGTTTCCCCACCAAGTGATCCTTATCTCTCATAACTGCATAGTTGACTTGGCCTCCTTTAGACTTATCCATCTGCAATTTATCTCATTTCACACATAGGGTGTGAAATCCAGTTCTTTCTTAATCCCTTTTCAAATTGTAAGGGCTTTTTATTCAGATTTTATTATCAATGGGTTTTCTTACCCATTTATTCTCCTCCTAGTGCAAAACAAAAGTTTTTTAATATTCCATGAAATTTTGGAATATTACAATTTAGCTTTTTCATAACTTCATAAGGGGAATCAATTTCTTGGATATGAAATCTAAGATCTTGACCAATGGACATTTCTATCAACCCTCGTGCTTGATCTTGTTTATTCTCCCATTTAGTATGTTTATCTTCATCAATAGGTTTATATTATATTCATGAGGCTATTCTATAAATCCCTTTACTTCTAAGTGAGTCTACCATGTGCGATACCCATTGGAAATAATTGGTGTTGTCAAGAATAATCGGGCATGAACTTTCCATTTTTAAAAATTTAAGTTGTAAAGGTTGAAACTAACTTCTCCAATGGAAAGATCTCAAAAAATTAGGCCAATTCAAAAAAATAGGCTTTGAAAATGGCTTTTGTATCAAGAAGTTATGTCTTTTGAAGAAATGTTGAAGTAGATTCCTATTACATAGCATTTTGGCATTGTCCCTACAATCCCCATCTCGCCCATTGGAGGGTCATTTATGTGATCAATAAGAAATTTCATTGCTTGCAAAAACCATCAGTGTATCCCTTTACATGAGAGTAACATTCCTTTTGTTGACAATTCCCTGAGCATAGATTCAAAAACTCTTGTTTTTGGCTTAGCGTGGGTAATCAGTTATGCCCTCGTGTCGAAGAGGAAGATTAACACTTGGCCCCACAACAGCTAGTGCTCTGTCCTAGTTTTTCACCCGCGCCAAGTTGTTTATAGAATGGTTTTTAAAAATAGAGGCAGAGATTCCACTCCAACCACCTCAACGATGAGTCATTGGGAGTGGTTGAACTGATAAACCACAGACTACCTCCTCTAGGTTTATGGTTTCCACCTCTTATGGGAACTCCCTAAAGGATAGGCCTCCCTCCCACCTTTGTAGGGATCCTAACCTCCTCCTTTTCCTCTATAAAAGAAGCTATCTCTCTTAGAAAAAGTTAGCTAAACTTGGAGAATTAGACATAATATAGTTGAATAACTAGAGAAGATATAATAAGAAGGAATTACATTGAGGAAGCTTGCCATCCATGAATTCTGAGAGAGCTTGAGTCCATGCCTTCGCCCCGTCTGAATTCCCTGATGAGCATCTGAGACGTGCTTTGCCTGAACCCCGTTGGAGGATATTGCGATGTCAAATCATTGGTTGTAACTCTTCCTTATATTCATTTATATACATGACTACTATTTGGCTCCATTGTTGTGCTATGATGCTTATTTAACGCAATATGTTTAGCCTTCTTTAACTGGTTAATAGTTTCGAATGAAATGTTGTTAGTTTGTATACTGTTCTTGTTTCTTGTTCTATGTGCAAGTATCTAAGCATAATGGCGAATGGACTGTGACTTGCCGAGGTAGGAGCACCTAGAGGCCACCACTAATACAGCAACAATGACAGCATTGGATTCCAGGTAGGTCGATCTACTGTGTCCCTTGTTCATTCAATAAGACTTTAGCGTGTCCCTTTGTTTCTAGACCCAATCTAGGGAAAGAGGGATCGTCTCTGTCTGCAGAGAGGATTTACCTGCATAAAAAATTGGCAACTCCACTAGGGATCAGTGCGAGTTTGTCGTTTCACTTTGTTGAGTCAGTTTTAATTATTGATTTAGTTATCTGATTTTTCTGGTTTTCTTTCTTAGTTTCCATCCCTTTTTCAGCTCCAGAGTGTCAAGATTGGCCTTTGCTCATTAGGTTTTGGTTTTTCCTCTTTTTCCCATAGTTATCTGGCTTGGCATGCTTTTCCTATGAAAATTCACGCCAATTGGCGCAAGTTTCTCTTTTTGCAGTCGCGCCAACCCCTGTATGGCATGGATTACAGCCTTACAGTCGCACCAACCCCTGTAGGAATTGGTTTGACCTCCTTGATGAGTCTTTTGGTCAATTGTGCTTACTTCTGGGTTATTTTTTATGGATAATTATGCCTTTGGGATTGTTTTAATTACTGTCGACTTGCTTCTCTCAATTGCTTGTCCATCTTCTTATCAGTGTCAGTTGAGGCCTTAGGGTTTCTAGGTGTCCTAGTGCACTGAGCCTTCTATTTGAAAATCAAGTCGGTTTGATTGTTGTCAGTCCCATTTGTGGCTTGATTGCACTTAGTTTCTTGATCTTTTGAGTGATTTCTTTAGTTGTAGAGTCATTTCATTTTTTCAATTGAATCTTCGCCTTGTTGCTCCAAGAATATATTACATTGCTTGTTTTAGATCATTTTGAAAACTTTCTCTTGGTTTGAAAGATTGCGACATTAGTTTGAGTGATTTCTTGTGTTTGTTTCGTGTTTTATTGAGTCTTTCAATTTCGATTCCTACGCAACACTGAAGCTAGTGTTTGTTTTCATTTTTCATGTAAGTAGTGCATCATGTACTTCTTTTCATTGAAAAAATGAAAAACATATTTTGCATTCTTTCTTTGCATTGAAAGTGAAATACTATTTTGCATAACTAGCATCTGATTATCTAGGAAAGAGTTTCATTTTCGTTATATTCAGTTAGATGAATTAGTGGGTTTCTTCGCATAGTCTGATTGTTTGATTTTGTTTGAAAGATCTCTATCCTTCTCATAACTAGCATTCATTTAATCAAAAATGATGTTCATTTTCATATAGCTTGCATTTAGGGATTTTTGAGATCCAAAATCGATAGGACCTTAAAACTGAAACATAATCCAAGATCAACTTTAAAATTTATTTAATTAACCTAAGGAAGCATTGAAACCTAAAGAATCATTTTTAGTGGTCTAGGCTAGAGACGTGTTTCGACGTCTGAAAACCTAGTAGCTGTTGTTTGCCATCTGGATTTAGATAGCACTAGTAGGGACTTGTGCTCCTCGTACCATCTAGTATATAAAGGGAGACCCTTCTAGGTTGCAATATTTTTGTCCATAGGAAGTTGAATCTGCCACCTTGTAACTGTGATACACCGAACACAACATTCGGGGAGACTACCTACATGTACGTCAACTCCTTGGTCATTTTTGTTTCATTTGATCACCAAGGTGTATATGGCAGTTCACAAAAACCTAGTATACCCTCTTACTTAGTATTCCAAAATAGTTATTTTGATCTTTTCATAACTCTTTAAAACGATAAGAGATCGTCAATCACTTGTCCTTTCATGCTCGTTTAAAATTGAAAGTGACTAGAGTCATCTTCGGCCTGTTTCTCGACTCTTTAAAAATGAAACAGAAAAATATGGTTTCAGTGTCATAAAATTAATCACCTACGATCACATTCCTATTAAAGTTTTATTACTTGGCCTGTTGTTTTTCCTTGGTTTTGATATTGGATTCCTTGATTGGTTCTCTTTTTTCCTTTCTGTTTTGATATATGGTCATGGTGGCGGAACCACCAGTTTCATCATCCTCACTGCCTCCTAGTGGTAGTTCTTTCCCGGACATCTCTTTTGAAACTCCTCAGTCCACTAGGTCTGTCGAGTTCTCGTAGCCTATTTTCCTATCTGTCTTGCCTCTTGCTACTCGATCCCCTCCTAAAGATCCAGTTGAGTTCATTTGGCCTTCTTCTGGTGCTTGGTCTGGTTTTGGGGAAGAAGGATATTTTCCTCCTCTTACGTTGGGCTCGCCATTTTTTGCTGTTTTTGTGCCTCCTAGTCCTCGTAGTCTTTTTGAAGATCTTATGGTGGAGTCAGACATGGACTCATCTAGTCTTGTTGGTAGTGAAGGAATGCCTGTTCTACAGGAGAATATCACCTTTTTCTGGAAGATTTCCCTCATGTTTCTACTCAGTCTTCTCCACCATCAGTATCACTTCCGCCGGCTATCAGTCCTTGAGTCAGATTATGTCTGGTGTTGCCTCCATTGCGCAATCCAGTATGGTGCCTCCTCCTCAGAGTTCGGTCTTACCTTCGTTAGGACTATCACCTTCGACACCTGGTTCGTCGGTTACTATTAAATCTGTTCGAGTCCAACTGACGGTATGTGTGGCTTCATCCACACCTGTTGTTACCCATAAATCGTCAGAATAGTGTCACACCTGCAGGCCTATTTTTATCAATCCTATGTGGCCTGTTAATCCTGAACCAGGTAGCTCACAAACATGTGCCATGGAAGTCTTGTCTACCTCTACCACACCTATGGTTTCTACCTATGTGTTTGACAAGCAGATGTTGGATATTCACCAACATTATGCTCCTTCGACAGAAGCCACGCCTGCTTCTAGTGTTGTTTCCACTACCCCTGTGATTCCTGGCGATCTTAATTTTGAAGAGTATATGTTGGTTGTTCAGCAGCAGAGTTCTCAGGGTTCGCGACAGCCTCAGGCTCCTGGTAATCCTCTTTTTCATCACTATGATGTTGTCGGTAACCCTGTTTATTCATATCCACTTCATTATGATGAACATGTTAATCCAATCTATTTTCCTCCTACTGATCCTTATCAAACCGTTTCTCATTTTAGACCTACCTTGCCTGTGCAACCCTCTGGCTTACAAGGACAAACCCCTGTGGGATAACCTTTAGCTCAACAGGGCTCTGCCTCTGGTCCATGGGGACAACCATACGGTCCACAAGGCCAACCTTTACAAGGGAAACATTTGGCCCAACATGGACAACCCTCTGGTCTTTTTGGTCAACCTCTAAATCAACCAGGACTATCTTATGCTCCTGGGGGGCAAATCTACCCACCACAGGGACAACCTGTTGTGCCACAACATCAGCCACATGCTCAATATGGCCCGAATGTTGTGCAACCAGGAAAACCCTATGGTCCTTCCTTAGGTCAACCTGGTTATCAGGGACAACCTGGTCCATCGCAACCATCAGTCCAACCTTTCCCACAAGGCCAACCCGGTGGCCCTTAGCAACTGATTCAACCTACTCCTCAGCCGATTCCATTATTTCAACATCCCATTTTACCTATTTATAGTTAGCCAGGTTTACCTGCTCAACCGCAAGGCGCTTACTACCCTCAAGTTTCATATCAACCGATGTATAGTGTGCCTCAAGTTCCTCACCCTCAAAATCAACCTGTCTATCATCAACCTCAAATCCATGCTTACATTCCACAGAAGAATCCATACACTGCTCAGCAAGGACCTCAGTGGTCTACTCTGACTCACTATCCTGGTCCTCAACCCCAATATCAACCAACTTATCCTGATTCTAATCCCTATGATCTGATTCCTTCAGGACAGAATGTATGGGGACAAAATCCCACTCAAACTGGGTGGAATGTACATGCATGTCCTTATCACAGACCTTCGATGACTTTCAACACTCAATTACCGTTTCTTGCTATGTTGGAATTACCTGATGTGTCAAAGTTTACAAATGATCCCATTCTTCATAACCCGTATTGGCCTTTGGTTTCAACCAAGATTCCCGATGATTGTCCTAAATTTGAGGGCATGTCTAGTGAAGACCCCCACGCGCATGTTATGACATACCATTTTTGGTGTTCCTCTAACTCTTGGGTTGATGATTCTATTAGACTCTGTCTTTTCCAATGAACTCTTACTGGTGCCGCTGCAAAGTGGTACATTGAGCTATCTCCGTGGTATCTTCCAATATTTCAATTCTTTAACCATGGCGTTCCTTATGCATTTTCAATTACTAGTCCAGTATGAGACCGAGACACACCTCCTCACTTCATTGAAATAAGACCAAGCTACTCATATCTCGGATCATATTCATGAGTGGTGACGTCATCGTCGCATGATCAAATTTGAAATTCCTGATCAGCTTCTAACTCATTGGTTCACCACCTCCTTTGTCAATCAGATTGCTAAGACATCACTATGGGGGCATGTGTAACCAAGGAACAAGCCATTTCTTACGCCCAGTACCTTAATCTTATGTACTCTCAATCCGGTGCATTATATGATATCTTTTCTGATGCTCCTCGACCTGGAACTTCTAAACCACCAACGACTCCATTCGTCGATGGTATTATTGTTTTTGTGTCTCATACTTCTCAGAAATATTTGTCTTCTTCAAACACTGGGAAGCTGAAGTCTGCTTCTTCCAATAATGTTGCTTCTCAGTCTACCTCGAATTCTGGTAAACCTGCAGAGGTTAATGCCATTCAGGCCAATCCTACGGATAATACTTCTAAAGGTAAGAAGAACTGTGAAGGTAATGCCAAAGCTGATACCCTAAAACAGGATTCTCAGAAACCTCGTGCTACTGATGGTTCTCAACGCAAACCGAAGTACCCTTGTTTGATTTGTGATGAAGATCACTTCAACAAGGACTATCCTTGATGGTCCAAAGTGAGATGATTGCTCAAAGGCACCCAGGGAAGTCTGACTATTCTTAAAGAACCTTTCCCATCTCAGCAGACTCAGATGGTAGAGAAACCTCAGTCCTCTTCCCCATTTGGCTCTCAGGTGTTCATGATGAACAGTTCTGCCATCATTTCTATTCCTACTCAGTCGAAAGATTATATTGGATCTCGTCAAGCCACGAGGAAGGAGAGCGTTGATGGTCCTCCTCCTCTGCCTGTTACTAGTCCTCTTGAAATTGAAAGGTCCAATGTTGAATCTGTTGTGTGACCACCTTCCAAAGGTGTCCTCCGTAAGTCTTCTTATAATCCCAACGCTCATGCCGCTCACCATTACAATATTGTTGAGGATTTGGCTCAGGCACCGTCTGCAATGTCCGTGTTATAATTACTTCAGAGATATCCATTGCAACGAAGAGCTTTGTTATCTACAATTGGTGGGATTGATCCTCCCGATACTAGCCTTCTTGATTTCGATCTAGATAATTTCGTTCCACGACTTCTGCATCGGATTTCACTCATTATTCAAGTTTTTATTAATGGTCTCGACATCCATCAAGCAGTTTTGGATGAAGGTGCATCAACCTGTGTCATGTCATCCTCGTGTTGGAAAGCTATTGGTTCTCCAACCCTGAATTCATCACCAAATGCACTAGAAGCATTTGATGGAAGAGAATCAAAACCTTTAGGTGTTCTCGCTAGTTTACTGATTACTATGAAAGGGAAGACATTCAATGTCGAGGTTGAAGTCGTTGACGCTAAGCTCAATTATAATATTCTCCTCGTTTGCAGTTGGACTCACGCCATGTTATGTGTTCCATCCACTCTCTTTCATGTTTTGAAATTTCCGCATGAAGGAAATATTGTTACTGTTGATCAATTGTCTTTCTTCACCTCTTCTTCCGAGAACAACGTTTCGTATGTGGATCAGATTCCTACTCCCTACGAGAGTGTAGGGCTGGGTCTTTTTAAAGATCCTGCCCTCATGGGTATTTTTCCTCTTCCTCCACCAAATACTGTTCAGATTCATATGATCTGTCAGTGTGATGACCCATGGATTATTCCTTCCCCCAAACATATTGATTCCTTTGGAGATTCGATGCCTTTGATTCCGATTGAGATTGATTATTGTGAACTCATTGCTGCTTCAGAACATTCGTCCTCTGATTGTGCTCCTTTGAGCATGTCTCTTGACATTTACTCTCAATCCCCCTGGCTTGGTGATTCAGATTCGCCTGATCCTTTGAAAGAAATGTTTCCCTCTGATGAAGCCATCATGGAAACCATGTCTCTTGAGGGTCTACCATGGAATAATGGTCATCATTGTTCCTCGTTTATGCCTATATTTGAGGCCATGTTTACTTGTCTTGAGAATTTTGTATCTCAGGTTCCTTCTCCTCCGCTTCAATTTCATGTTTTGACACATGACGTCTTTACGAAAGGTAACTTGACTAAAATTACACAGATAATTCCTATTGACATTTCTGTTAAACCTGGAATTGTCGAGAACATCCATATTGGGGTTACTTGTTCTTCTAATGAAGTCCAATTTTATACTAGCCTTTTTCGCAAGCTCCGTGATGTCTTTGCATGGTCCTATGATGAGATGCCTGGAATTGATCCTAGTATAATGGTGCATGAAATTCCTACTTATCCAGGTTTGAAAATTGTTCATCATTGTCTTCATCTGGTGCACCCTAGAAAAGCTATCACCATTAAGGTTGAAGTTGACAAAATTATTAGAGCCAATTTTATTTATCTGATTCCTTTGACATAATGGGTCTCTAATATTATTCCTATAGATAAGAAGCAAGGAACTATTAGTGTCTGTGTTGATTATCGTGATATTAATTGATCTTGTCCTAAGCATAATTATCCCACTCCCTTTATCGATTGAATTATTGATGATTGTGCCAGGAGTGAGATCTTTTGCTTAATGGACGGTTTTTCTGGTTACAATCAGATTAACATTCTTTCGATTAATCAACATAAGACTGCCTTTATCTGTCCTTGGGGTACTTTCACATATAAGAAGCTCCCTTTTGGCTTAAATAATGTTAGGGCTACATTTCAGCAGGCGATGTCGTATGCTTTTCACAATATTCGACACATCGTTTAGCCTTATCTGGATGACCTTCCCGCTCATTCAACTAAGTGCGTGGACCATCCTGACCATCTTCTTCAGATTTTTCTTCATTGTCGACGTTACAATATTCGGCCTAATCCGCACAAGTGCGTCTTCTACGTTGATTCCGGTAGACTCTTAGGGTTTACCATATCCAAATACGGAATTCACCTCGATCCACTCAAGGTTGAGGCTATTATCACTCTCCCCTCTCCCTCCTCATTACATCAGTTGCAGATTTTGCAAGGTAAGGCTAATTTTCTACGTCGTTTTTTACCTAACTATGTAGAAGTGGCTAGAGGATACATGTGATTATTACAGCAAGGCGTCCCATTCTTTTGGGATGAGATTGCTCAAAAATATTTTGAGGCCCTGAAGACATTGCTTGTCAACGCTCCTCCATTGCGTCCTCCTAACTATCATCGTGATTTTTCCCTTTATTTAGTCATCGCCTTTAGGATGATTGCCATGGTTCTGGTACAAGACGATGATGATTGTAACGAGCATGTTATTTATTACTTGTCTCGTAACCTTCTTGACCCTGAGACATGCTATGCACATGTCGAGAACTTAGCGTTAGCTATGATTAAAGTCGTTCAGCATTTTCATCATTATATTATTTTGCGTACAGTGACTGTGATTTTCAATTGCAACCCCATGACCTATATATTGTCTCGACAATTTCTAGGGGGGAAATACTCAAAGTGGATTGTCATCCTCCTAGAGTTCGATTTGGAATTTACTGTTGCCAAGTCAAAGAAGTCATTAGTCTTTGCTAATTTGATTTGTTCCCTCCCTTCGAACTCTCCTCCATCTCGTTCTAAGGAATACATTCCAGACAACATGCTTTTCCTGATTAGCACCCTCAATCCATGGTACGATAATATCATCATTTATCTCTAGAATTCTACTTTTAGATCTGAGTTGACGAAGGATGCCCGCCGACACATCTGTCATCAGTTGCAACCTTATCGTATAGTCGGAGATACCCTGTATCATGTTGGATTGGATTCCATTCTTCGTCGATGTTTGACCCTCGAGGAAGCTGAGAAAGTCCTCAATGATTTTCATAGTGGCGTGTGTGGCAGTCACATGTCTGGTTATGCCACTGCAAAAAATATTCTTCGTGCTGGTTATTTATGGCCTTCTATCTTCAAAGATTGCATTTTCGTGGTTCGTAAAAGTCATGATTGCCAGGTTTATCAACGCAAGATGTGTGCGCCGCCTGTACCTCTTCATCTTGTCATTACCATTGGTCCCTTTGCGAAGTGGGGCATCAATTTTATGACGTGTAACCCTCACTTGGCCGGGGGGCATGCTTATATTATCGTAGTTGTGGACTACTTCATCAAATGGGCCGAAGCAATGCCTACACTTCCCGTTGATGGTAAGACGACTGCTCAATTAATATTCAGTCATATAATTGCTAGGTTTGGTGTCCCTCAGGCCACCATCACTGATCATGGTTCCCATTTTCGGCATTACATGGTGGCCGAGTTGACTTCTAAGTTGAGTCTGCATCATGACAGCTCAACACCATACTATCCTCAGGTCAATGGCCAGGTTGAAGCTGTGAACAAAGTTCTTGTTACTATGCTTCAACATACGATTGGGATCCATAAATCCAATTGGCATCTCGTGTTATTTCCAGCTCTTTGGGTGTACCGAACCTTAGTTAAGAGTGCAACCGGATTCACCCCTTTTCAGTTGGTTTATGGTCTGGAAGCTACTCTTCCAATTGCATGTGAAATACCTTCACTCAAGTTGGTTATTGAATTACTTCCAAACACTTCACCCGAAGAAGAGCGTCTCCTTTATCTCGAAAGTTTAGATGAAACCCGCCGCTTTGTTTCTCTGGTTATGGAAGCACAGAAAAAGCAGGTCAAAACTCATTTTGACCAATCAGTTTCCCCTCATTCTTTCGTTGAAGGAGATCTTGTCCTCCTGTACGATCAAGATCATGATAAGATGGGGGCAGGTAAATTTCAAACCATGTGGCATGGGCCTTACATTTTTAAATGTGTATTGCAGAATGGGGCCTATGAGATCATTGATTACGAAGGTCATCCGTTAGAACAACCCAGAAATGGGTTGTATCTCAAAATGTATTATGCATGAGTCATTCATGCATGATCTATGTACATAGGTGTTTTTTTCATTTTGTACATGTTTTGATTTGATATGCTTTTTGAGCATTTTCCTACTTATTTGGGTCTTGCTTATTTGTGTAGGTGTTTATTACCCCTTATGTTGGTTTCGTAGATGGTGTTTCCCACAGTACTAGGAACTTGTCTTCAGCATGTAATCTATGATCCTGCTGGTGAATTGATAGAACTACAAGGTCTTTGTCTAGGACAAAATACAAACAATGTCACTGAATATAGTGTTATCCTTGAACTATTAACCGAGGCAATCAATCTTGGCATATGCGCATTGCTTGTAAATCTAGATTCACAGCTTATTGTTCTGCAAATCAATGGTCATTTTTCAGTTAGAAACCCATACATTTTGAGATTGTATTTACGTATTCATTTGTTGGAAAGAAATTTTTCTTTTATCACATATCAACATATTCCTAGAAGAATGAATGCATTAACTGATACAGTGGCTAACATTGTATTAGATAGACATTTGCGTAATTTGACTATATATATATAGATATATATGTATGTATGTATGTATGTATGTATGTATGTATATTGTGTGTTTTCTTCAGTGTGCATCATACATTCAAAAAATAGATATGTGTGTTTCTGTTACATCCTGAGACCCCATGTCTCTCAAAAAATGCAGGTATAAAGCCTAGGTGTCTAATCGGCGTGATGCTCATGATAGCATGTCACTGCCCATACAAGCTGCCTCAACAAGTGGTGAATATGACTTGGAACATCATCAAATCGTGCATAATTTGGGACTCCATGTGTGATCCCCTCTAGGTTGCACACGAGCTCCTCTTCCTCGCTTCCCTCACAATGAGGGTCGAAATCATGAGGAATTCACCTCGCTATCAGAGACATGCCCACGGGTCTCTCTCGGCCGACATTTGCAAATACATGGATTTAATGTCAGAACATACATAGACAAAAAAATCATAATACTCATGAAAATTAAAAATTTGTCTTACCCAAACCTTCGTCCCAATCCTCTCCCTCTGGGAGTCAGAGGTCCGAATCACCAGTGAAATCTGTACCAGAGTAGGGCCAATCCTCCACAACGATCAACTGTCGGTGGAGCTAATCAAAGAACTTCGGTCTCCGAGATATATGTTGACCGCCCCCTATCCTTGGCATCAGAGCTTCCCATCGGGCCATCCGTGGTTCTCTCGCTGGTGGTGTCAGGACTATGACCTCCTGACACTAGAAAATTGGTAGCCATTCTAGGAAGAATGATTCCAAGATAGACCCATAACCAAATTGCTTCAATTTTCCTTTCTTGCATTTTGTTAGCTGGTGTTTCATGTCTATTGTCACAATCTCTACCCAGTTGTAGATAATCGGTGTCAAACACTCTACAACAAGAAGCAGTTGTGTTTTTGTTGCTTCGTGCGGTGCTTGCGATCCCGTAGCTCGTGTAATGGTATGTAGCACTACTTTTAGTGCTAGGTCTGGGATATTTTGGATATCAACTTTCCCATTCCCTATTCCCTTCGTGCCCCTAGACATGCTCTGTCCATCACCATGGACATACTCTCCATGTAAGGCTGGGTACCGGTTAGGATTGGTGTTGCTCCCCTCCACGACAATCCTGTGATAAAGTAGATGTCAGAAACATCAATCTCAAGTTCATGATCTCAAAGGATGAACTTTTCTTGGTCCTCATCCCATATGCTGATCAAATATTGTAACAGCTCTGGTTGAGCATGGAGACACGGTGTTAAGAATAACTTCTTCAGTCCACAGTCCCTGAGAGCTTCCATGCATCTCTTATTTTCCATGGCAAGCTCATCTTCTTCGTTGTGTTCCCATTCTTTCCATTCTATCACTATTTTGTCGCTTTTTACCTGTAAACACATTCATATGAATGGTATTAGCCTTTTTGAAGCTTGAATTTTTAAGTGATTGGGGTTTGTGACTTTCATTTTGCACAAAAAATGGTTTGTGCCGTTGGCGCAACTGTTTCCCAAACAGTCGCGCCAATGGGCGCGCCCTAGTGTAAAAAATTGGGCGGTTGACCGCCATGCCCTAATTTTCATATTTCCTCTCCTAGAATTAAAAATTGGGAGTTGCAAGTAGTAAGAAATAACTCAAAGTGAAGAAAGAGATATCAGCTCTTACCTGGAACTAACGGATTTAAGATTGGTCTGCTGGATTGTCCATTATCGTCACCGCAAAATCACACGGTAAAATGGGTAACTATTTTCTACACAAGAGATATAAAGTGAAAGTAATTATTTTTACCATTTTTGGAATTTTATAACTTTTTGCAACCCTAATTAGGTTTTAAGACATGTTTTTCGATTATTTATTTTTGAAAAATGGGTTTTACACGTGTCTCTTGTGCAGCAACAAGTTTTCAAGACATAGTGATAAAGTAATGAGTTACATTTTATACTTTTTCGGACTTGATAAAAACACGAAAAATTCATTGCTGGAGTCATATTTCAGCTCTTTTCTGACTCTCTAAAATTGAAAAGATTGTCGAGACTCTTGTCGTTTCAAACTCGTTAAATCGCTGCAAAGCGATATCTACTCAGTATACATTTACCCCTTTTTCGGGCTAGAATAGATTATTTATGAAAAAGGGATACCTTAGTCTATCGTGACTAAGAGGTTCTTTCAGAATTTGTTTTCTACCTTTTCGGATCTGAGAGACTATTTACGAAAAGGGCCAGGATGGATTTTTCTTTTCTGCCTTCTTTTCAAACTCTCTAAACATGAAAAGATGTCGAGTTCTCCCTTTGTCAGAGTCCTTAAACCCTAATGACATCGGATTTCGTCACCATGACTTTACTCGAGTTCCTTCTTCCTAGGGCTCATAAAATGTACTAGGTTGGATTTGTCTAAAGGACAAACTTACAGCACAAGCATACGCTATCCCCTTCAAGATTTTTTTAAAAAATAATTGGGGTACTTGCCAGAAATGGTGGGGGAAAATGGAACCAAGTTTTAGTTATGTTGGCAGTATGTCGCTCTTAAACATGGCACTTGTCTGCATTCGTGTCTGGTTGGGGACATCTCATTTTGTCATTTTTTGCCTCCATGGGTTTGGGTAATCTCTTTTGACCTATCATCTGATCTTTGCCATCTCATCATGACCTCATATCCTTTGATGTCAAATACTACCAAATCCAATGTCGTGTTGCTGATATGTTCAAGAGAAGTTTGCCTCTGCAGTTTTCAACCTCCCTCTGATTCTCTGTTGGTCATGTTTCACTACTATCATGCTCCTTTGTCTCGTATCGATGATGTGGGAAATGTTATGGCCCACCTTCGTTCAGGTCACTTCCTATCGACTTCAGCTCATTATCCAGGAATTTTATCTAGAGACTCTATTCTAGTACCTTGGAGCCTGCATGCCTTAATGGCAGGTTTTTCACATTCGACGCAGGGTCCACATTATTGGCCTTCGATCAAGTGATTCTACAAATGTTCTATGCCAGATCATTGTTCACATTCCATAGATTGTACCATTTGTACCTTGAGATCCATTTTCATTATTGGTGGTTTCTCTCGTGCTGTTAACAGCTTTTATGATTAGTTGGTAATCAGATGATTTTCTTGCATGTTCAACTTCATCTCATATATTCGCATGCTTGAATTTGTACTTGTTCGGGTCGAGATGGAGCACAAGACCCTGGATTTTGTCTAATAAAATCCAGGTTGTGAATATTGGTAGAGTATCATGACTTATTGCATGACTCTTTTGATTGGATGGTTGTGACCATACTTGAGTCTATTTGTTGATCCTTACTGCTGGATGGTTGTGTCCATACCTCAGATCTCAATTTTTATATACTCTATTATGGATGGCTGCATCCATACCTCGGATCTCAGTTTCTATATACTCTATTATGAATGGTTGTACCCATACCACATGTTCATGTATCAAAGATATCAATTGTATTCGTAATTGTAGGTTTTTTTACAGCGGTGTTTGGTTCGAACGTGTTCTCATAAAGCATTTCGCCCCTCCCTCTCCCTCGGACCTCATGCTTTAGGGGGCATTTGTTACACATCATTTTTCCACTGTCCCTGCAATCCCCATCTTGCCCATTGGAGGGTCAATTCTGTGATCAATAATCAATTTCATGCCTTGCAAAAACCATCATTATGTCCCTTTACATGAGAGTAACATTCCTTCTATTGACAATTCCATGAGCAGAGATTCAAAAACTCTTGTTTTTGCCTTGGCACTGGTAATCAATTATGCCCTCACGCCGAAGAGGAAGATTAACACTAGGCACCATGCCAATTGGCGCTCTGTCCTAGTTTTCCACCTGCGCCAAGTTGTTTATGGAATGTTTTTTAAAAATAGAGGCGGAGATTCCATTCCAACCACCTCGAGGATGAGTCATTGGTAGTGGTTGAACTGATAAAACATGGACTACCTCCTTTAGTTTTATGGTTTCCACCTCTTATGGGAACTCCCTAAAGGATAGGCCTCCCTCCCACTTTTTTAGGGATCCTAACCACCTCCTTTTCCTTTATAAAAGAAGGTATCTCTCTTAGAACAAGCTAGCTGAACTTGGAGAATTAGACATACTATAGTTGAATAACTAGAGAAGATATAATAAGAAGGAATTATGTTGAGGAATCTTGAGTCCATGACTTATGAGAGAGCTTGAGTCCATGCCTTCATCCCGTCCAAATTCCCTGACGAGCATCTGAGACGCACTTCGCCTGAACCCCACTGGAGGATATTGCGACATCAAATCATTGGTTTTAACTCTTCCTTCTATTCATTTATATACATGACTACTTTTTGGTTCCACTGTTGTGTTATGATGCTTGTTTAATGCAATATGTTTAGCCCTCTCTGACTAGTTAATAGTTATGAATGAAATGTTGTTAACTTGTATGTTATTCTTGTTTCTTGTTCTATGTGCAGGTATCCGAGCATAATGGTGAATGGATTATGACTTGCCGAGGCAGGAGCAAGAGGCCACCACTACTATAGTAACAATGATACCATTGGATTCCAGGTAGGTCGATCTACTGTGTCCCTTGTTCATTCAATAATTACGAAGCAACACTTTAGCGTGTCCCTTTGTTTCTAGACCCACTCTAGGGCTAGAGGGATCGTCTCTATCCGTAGAGAGGATTTACCTAAATAACAATTCCAAGTAGTCACGTGATAGGTTGAAAGTTAATGACGAAGTTGTACTCTTTTTTCCCCCATTTTCCAAACTTAATATAATAAGATCACTTTAAAAAAGAAAACTACTTTATGTGACTCATTTTTTTAAATAAGTAAAAGTCACTTTTACAATATTAATTTATGAATTAATGACCAATTATACTGCAACTTAAATAAAATATAAAGTAACTTTAGACAGTAAGTGACTCACTTTTTATAATGGGTGAGAAACATTATTACATAAAGTAACTTTAAAACATAAGTAACATGTGTTATTTTAAAAAAAAACTTGACAAAAAGTAACTTGACAAAAAAAAAAATTAGAAAAAGTAACTTGACAAAGAGACTTGAACCCAAGACCTCTATTCTCATAAAGTAACTTTAGACCAAGTGAGCTAGTAAAAAAATTTAGTAATTGTTGGAAATGAGGAAAGGTTTTTTTTTTTTAGGGCACCCGAAAACCTTTACGCATGAAACGAAAGGGTTTCCTCACTGGAATAGAGGCTTCTGACACAATAGAGCAGTTCTCCTGTCCCAAAAGTGGTTAGAAACAATAGATCTAGAAAACGGTAGTCGCATACAATCAAAACTGGCTTCGGATTTGGATCAACAATGGATGCAGCCCTCAAATAGCTCTGATACAATGTAGAAATTTACAGGGTAAGTTTCTTAGATCAAACACCAAATTTCACCACTCACAAATAGATCACAAATTTGTACACCAGTATTTGACGTATTTAAAACCCTTGAAGAAGGAAATAGTCCATGGCCTGAGCCAACGTGACCACTTCAGGAAATTTATTAATATAAAGAAAGAAAATTTACATAAGCTTCTCTCATAAACGGTCACCAGACAAATGACCCTCCATGTTCTTTAAATAGAGATCATGGACCAATTGGGTGTTAAGCCACGGATCAAGTGTCGGTAATACCGAGGAGAGAATGAACCGTCAGATCACTACATATCGTGACCGTCAAATTATAAGCTACAAAAGTACATAGTAAAGAAACACACTTTACCTAACTCTACGCTACACCAAGTTATACTTAACTATTTCCTATGTATTGGAATATCTTAACAAGCTCTATGAAATAACACTTCTTTCACTCAAATCTAAAGACTTTTGAATTTTTTGGAATTATTGGATCCTCTTGGATCATAAGGTGAATAGAATCATAACTATATATTCATCCATGACCAATTTGGCACTCACTTCCCAATAAAACTCATGCATATGATAATCAATATTAATAGCATTTATACCATTGAATTTAGGCAACCATTCACTATACTTCTTAGGTAGTGTATGTGGTGCATCAGGGAATTTGCTAATATCCATTGATTTGAATGTTTCAATGAGCTAACTCTTGTCCATGGTGTTAGGGGTAGCAGTATCCATAAATAATTGTAACTACAAGACTCTTTGTAATCATGGGTGATATAGTTGTGTCAGTTTTTTTTCTTGTAGTATTTGTCTTTCTTGGAGCTATGGTATCATTAGAAGAACTACATGATAACTAATTGGATTAGTATCAAGAGTTACCAAAAGAGAATTTATTTCATTGCTTCAAATATTCTCTTAAAATAAAGTGAAGCTTAATATTTAAATAATGAGGTTGAATCAAATCCCCCATGGAAACGTCACCTTGAAAATTGTGCCTCAAAATTTAGGAGGTCTTGTGAGAGGCCTCACAAGACAAGGGTTGGATCAAGATACAACAATGAGGTAGAGTTCATTGTCACCTTAGATTTCCACCTCCTACTCGTTGTTGTAGTTTCACAACAAGGGAGGCTTCCCGGTATTGATCACCTAATATATATTCTAAGGAAATAGCTCAAACATGACGCCTTTGATAGGCTCAAGTAAGGTACTCAGACTAACAAAAAGGCTCAATCCAATGAAATAGGGAAAATTTTTCCCTCCAAGGCAACCCATCGAGATCACTTATAGCCTAGGTTTTGGGTAATGTGTTATGAAATCATCACACTTCGGCCCATAAGAATAATAAAAGACTTGCATGATATATGTGATCAACAAGAGGTTGCCACAATCCTTCAACAAGCTCTAAGTTGAAGCTTTAATGATAGATTAGGGTTTACTTGGGATAAATTTCCTATATTTTGTGACAATAGCCCTATGGAGGTTATTCCAACCATTAAAAAGGAAATATTTTGATGTTATAAGATAAAACCACCAACAAGAGCTTCAAAATCAACCAACGACTTGACCCTAGTTGAATTCGGCCCTATGCCTTAGCCCTAGTGGCTTACCTTGAAAGTGTTGAAGAATGTAACTAGTGTCGATCTTCGTAATTATACTTGAGTCATAATGAAAGGTATTTATCAAAAGAAAGAAAGAAAGAAATAATATTACATAAATTGGCTTATTAAAGCATGGGTTTCATGCTTGGGTCAATTATTTTTAGGTCAAAGTATCTAATGAAGACTTATAGGGTTTATTTCAAGTGTCTTTATCCATATAACAATGTAAAGAACCCTTCTTGGGAATTATTTTTCAAGAATATAAAAAAAACATTTTAATGTAAATTAGGTCAATTAAGCCTCCTCCACCAAGTTGTCCTCAAGGAAGGACAAGTCGACCTCATTAGAAGAATTTTATCACCTAATATTACTATATATAAGTAGAAACTCGACTCATTTCGAGTAAAACACACACAAGTTCAAATTGTAGTAGATAGGAAGAATAAAAAGTATGAATTTCAAGAATAAAGTTGGAATCGTTTTTTTTGGGTCTATATCTCTCTCTCTCATGTGCAACCAAATTCTGAAATTGCATCAAAGTCGAAGTTGTGAAGCTTCTGCATCAAGTTCGAAGCCGTGAATTTGTTTCATCAAGGTCGAAGTTTTGAATCTGCTGGAGGGGCCGAAATTTTGCAGTTGTTGGGGAGGTCGAAATTCTGAAGTTGTTGGTGAAGTTGGGCCAAAACTTTTGGGTTGAAGCTATTGGACAAGAAGATACTATTGAAGGTTGTTGTATGTCATTGAAAGGTTGACTTGGTGGAGGAGGAAGGCATGTTAAGGTCTTGTTTGTCTCATCATCATATGAATCTACTGAAGGAAGAGTTCTTGACCGATTTTTCCCCTATATAGGGTTTTTTCCCTCGTTGTGCACCTACGTCTGGTGTCCTTGATCTTCGTGTTTTGGTTTTGGTAATATATGAATGAATTAAGATAAAATAAGAACATAAGAATAATAATAATAACCCAAATAAATCACAAGTAATTATCAACAAAGAGAAAATATTTCTGCCTTTCTGATTTTCCAACATGGTTTCAGAGCTAAGGTGAAGAAGGAAGAAAAAGGCAGCTTGAAGTTATACTAAAAAGAGAATAAGGAGAATAAGGAGTCTTAATAATTTGAATAATGGTCATCAAGAAAAGGGATCATGTAAGGGGATAAGCCTACTATCTACAAGAACTATGTCTAACTCAATTAAGGGAGAAAACAAACTAGAAGGAGCCTCCAACTATAGGGCATGGAAAAAGAGAATAGATTTCATCCTTGAGAAGAACAAAGTTTTGGATCTAGTTCAAGGAAATATCAAGAAGCCTACATATGAATCAAGTGAAGCAGAGAAAGAAAAGTTCAAAGAAACTAAAATATTTGCCATGAACCTAATAGTGGATGGAAAAAAGTACAACCTTATTCCATATATATCCAACATTAACTCCGCTCAAGAAATGTATGAGGCTCTATCCAAATTATTCACAATTAAGAACATTGGCCAAATTGCGAGCCTCAAGAATTAATTAAGAACTATGAAGATGATGAAACATGATATTGTGGCACCATTATTTATAAGGATATATAGAATTATAGATGAAATTCAGGGAATAGATGAAATTGTACCAGAAAAAGAGCTCGTGATTACTGCCCTTCTAGGACTACGAACATCGAGGAGTGCCTTTGCATCAGGAATCAACAATTGGAAGGATACTCCAACATTCGAACAATATAGAATGTATGTAGTCAAGAAAAAGCCATATTAGTAAGCAACAATAAGGATAATGAAGAGGTGAACATCTCAAATGCCTATTTTTTCATCACAAGAATAAGGGAACCTTCAAGAAGTCCAAAGGACCAAGGAAGAAAATAAACCTATCTAAGATTGAATGTTACAATTGTCACAATATGGGTCATTATAAAATCCATTGTCCTGAGAATCCAAGGAATAAGAAGAGAGATAGGGATCAAGAGAATATTGTCAATAAAGGTCCACCAAAAAAGAGCAAGATGGAAGAATCCAAAGTCAAAGACTTATTTTCTAGGGAATCTTAGGGACTCTATCCCTTACATATCCTTCTATTCTAACTTTTGAATTGTTTTCTTTTATGTTTTTATTTCTAGAATTTGTAAGTCTAACATGTCTTTTTATAACACCTTTTATTTTTAGTTGTAGGTTTCCCTCAACATTGGATTAAGAGGGAGCCTCCACCAATTTACAAAAATATAAGTATTTTGTTCTTCTTTTCATCTTTTCATGTTTGATTTCCTCCTCACATCAAGACTTGTTTGAATTATATGCTAATAACCTTTTATATTTTCCATGTTAGGAAACCTTGTTTGAATTATAGACTTGAAGCATGGAAGAAGTTATGCCCTTCAAGAATTGTTGTTCTACAAGGTTTGTAAGGAACAACTCAAAGGTATGTCTTAGACCATAAGCCTTTTTATAAAATTCTCTTCATATGAAAAGGGTATGTTCATTTTCTTTGAAGATTTTTTCTTTACATTACTGATTTCATTATGTCTAGGGTTTTGAATCACAAAGATTCTTGTTCAGGTGATTAATCATTAGATTGAATCTACCCTCATTATATTATCATTCTTGTCGAACCCTAAAAAGGTTCAATGTAAAACCCTAACCTAAGGGTATGTCAATATTAATTATGAAACCCTAGTCTACATAGGGTTATTAATTAAATCCAGAAAATACTATTCTTTTGATGTTTAGGGTTTTTGTAGTGTTATAATGGAAACCCTAGTCCTTTAAGGGTTTGTTTTGTTATGTATTTAAGCCCTAGATCTTTAGGGTTTGATAAATTGGGGTTTACAAGAAAGACACTTATATTATCTAATATGTTGTCCTAGGAATGAAACCCTTGGTATATATTCATTTGTATGATTGAAACCCTAGTCTAGTCAAAATTTTTGTATGTCTAACATCAATGTATTGATATTTATGTCTTGGGTTTACCTAGTATATATTGTTTTGATATGTTTGTGCATGATTATGAAATCCTAGATCTATATGTTAACCTAATTGTTGATGCTCATAGTTTGTAAATTCTAGGGTTTGTAACAAAGCCCTAGTAGAAGCTTGATATTCTAGTATATGATGATATCTAGGATTTGCAAACCTTATTAGAGTCTAAAATGTATGTTTTTATTTTATTAAATTTCTAATATCTAAGGATTTGTGTCTCTAAGATGGAATATAGGGTTTGTAATGGATCATAATAGAATTTTTCATATATCTCTAAAAATAATATCGAGGCCATAGATAGAATGAGATTTATTTATTAATTGCATTGTTTTATGTTGTATTCTAGGGTTTGTAACAAAACCCTAGCAAGAAGTTGAAGTTTAGGAGTATGTGTTTATTGATTATGAACCTACTTATGTTTAGGTATTTGATGTCTAAAGTATGATACTTCCATTATTGTATTAACGTGATTCTGATATAGTTAAATTCATGCTTCTATATATGTATTTAGTTGTACTTGCTATTAAGGTTTTGCATGTACATAATCTTCATATGATAAAGATAATGATAATCAAGATAACATTGAAATCGTATGAAGGAATAAAGTCATGAAAATTTTTCTAATGAAGTAGTTGATCTCCCTAAGTTGAGAGGGAGCCTAATAAATAAAAGGTACATCTCTCTAGTTGAGAGGAAGGGAATATTATAATAGTAGTGATGTATAACTTGAATAAGAAATTTAAGAAAGAAAGAAAGTACTACAATTTATTGAGGATGTCTCAGTGTTGCTGAAGAAATAAACGAAGAAAATCTTCCAACTAGTTGCATATGAATAACTTGATATAAGACCCTGAAGGTTTGTGTTTACTTGTATGTATATTTGAAATTTTATTACTAATTGGGGCTTGTGCTTGTCTCTCCATAAACAGGTTGAACACTCTGGGAGCATGCTTGGACAAATGGATATATCTAGCTTATTATGCAGAGGTGAAGCATCTAATGGTGGATTCCTGGGAGGACTTATGGCTAGACTATGTGTGTTTGATGTCTAGATCCTGAAGTGGTAGGGTG
This sequence comes from Pinus albicaulis, assembly GCA_034641835.2. Lineage (NCBI taxonomy): Eukaryota > Viridiplantae > Streptophyta > Pinopsida > Pinales > Pinaceae > Pinus > Pinus albicaulis. The sequence continues at coordinate 1,405,066,241 of CM076578.1, read as the reverse complement.
GTGTTGGTATTGGAGCTGTGAACTTGGATGCCAACCTAGATCCCAAGGTTGATGGTTAGTTAGTAAGTCTGATGGTGCCTAGACTAGCTAAAAACTTTAGTTCTTCTTAGTCCCACTTAGATATATTACCCTAGTAAGGAATCTAGTCTGTGGAACTGAGTGTGCCAGAACTATTCATAGTTCCTTTTGGATATATTCCATGTACCTCTATAGATATAGGTCATTATGAATACCTCCCTATTTAAGAGGGAGTGTTAAATAATGTAACCAGTGCCGGTCTTCATAATTGTATTGTTGGGTGTGTGTTATATTATTTCCATGACTAATCGCACATGTAGGGGGTCAGAGGGGGGAGACCCCCCTGTTCGTTGTGTGGGGCACAACAAGGGGTTAGAGTGTAGAAATTATATATATTATCATGCATATATCCTAGATTCCCCTAATCTCACAATATTTAACTTCTTGCAAAATACAGAATCATTCCACTGTTAATCTTTTGCAGAAAATTAATTACAAACACATGTGAAGCATAAATAAAAACAATCGCACATAACACAGTTGTTTAATGGGAAATCCTGAAGATGAAAATTCCAACTATAATATATTATGTATCATGGAGATCATGTAACAATATCATACAAAGCTTAGTACATCAAGCTTTCAATACAATCAATCGTCACACACTAACAAGATGAAATCTGCAAATCCATGCACTGATTTCTGCCCTCCTGATAGCCTACCTCCACTGCACAATCCCTACTGAAGAATAGATATGAATGAGTTCGGATTACACTTGCCTTGACTACACAATCCTCATTGGAAACTCCAATGTGTGTCTAATGCAATCACTATAGTCACAACAGATAGTCAATCTCACCCTTTCACCTACCTCTCCACTGAGTCTCCACTAGAACTGACATGCATTGTAGTTAATTGTTGTATTTGTTCAGTTGATTAATGAGTTATTATTTGTGAATTAATTAACTAATTAATTCACTCCACTCTCACTAGTGTATCATTCAGTTAGACTAGATACAACTAGCTCAACTGAGTCTAACTCACTTTAACTGAGTTAAACTGAATACAACTCCATGAACTACTCTTCCAACTCTGTCATAACTTTTCCACTTCAGTTCTAACTGATTCCTCCATGCATGAACCACCTGTCAACCCTAGGAATTGCATAATTCCTTCAGCCCACTGATTTGCCAAATCTATATACTGAAATAAATTGCTCCAAGAGAATAAGTTGTTTTTTTATTGTCAGATAATTATTAAGGACTAAAATATCCGACATGCATCTATTTTTAGATCGAAAATCTATAAATAGACTTCACCCAATATTCTAAAAATATAATTTCATCTATTTTTCCAACTTGACCAACCATCCACAAATGGCATCCTGCAACTTCTGAAATATGATCATCATGTCTAAAAATAGACATAGTCTAAAAATAGACTTGCACCAAAAATAGCTTGCGGGCCCACTTAGTGAAGGCGACTCTTTTCACTAAGCTCATCATCTTGTTGAATCTCAACACTCCCTCTCAAAAAGATAGGGATTATCCTTCACCCCGATCCTACCTCTATGGTATCTGAATTTTCTCCTGGTGAGCGCCTTCGTTAGAATATCTACATCTTGATCTTCCGTAGGAATGTACTGAAGCAACATGATCTTCCGCTGCACACAATCTCTGATATGATGATACCGGATATCAATATGTTTAGATCTATCATGAAACACAAGATTAATCAAGAGTTTAATGCAACTCTGATTATCACAATGTATCACTGTAGGATCTAAATGAAAACCGAACAAACTGACCAGGATCTTCTTCATCCATATAGCCTCACATGCATCTTGACTTGCTGCCATTTATTATGCTTCCACTGAACTGAGTGCCACGGATCTTTGTTTCCTGTTGTACCAAGAAACTACTGTGGATCCAATACTGAAAATCCCTTCTGATGTGCTCTTTCTATCCGTTGGGCTGCCTACCCAATCTGCATCAATGAAGCCATGCAACTTCACCTCATCCGTCTGTCTTTACCATAATACATACTCAGATGTGCCCCTGAGATATCTCAGGACATGCTTTCTTGTCTTCCAAAAGATCTTGGTAGGCTTAACCATCGCTTGTGAAAGCTGGTTCATCACATAGCATATGTCCGGTCTTGTATTAACTAAATACATGAGTGAACCCACCAACTGTCGATAAATAGTGGCATCCACTACCTCTGCCAATGTAACATCCTCTTTCCTCCAATTTCCTGGAAGATGAGTGTCGATAGGCTTGCAGCCTTGCATGTGAAACTTCTCCAGTATCTCCCGGGCATACTTGCCTTGAGACACAAACATTTCACCTTCCCACTGCCATATTTCCAATCCAAGGAAATAATGAAGGAGGCCCAAATCCTTCATCTCAAACTCCTTTGCAAGATCTACCTTGCATGACTGTATCAATTGCTCATCACCCATTAGTATTAAATCATCAACATAAAGAACAATTATTAAAAGCTTACCCTACACCACAATTTGGTACTGGTTTGCATCCGCCTCACTCTTGGTGAAGCCAAGTCCAGTGAAATAGCTGTCGATCCATGTGTAACAAGAACTAGGTGCTTGCTTCAACCCATATAGTGCTCTTTTGAGTCTACACACATGCGACTCGCTGCTGAATATTTCAAATCCTTCAGGCTACTCAATGTACACCTCTTCCTCAATGATCCCATTAAGGAACACAGTATTCACATCCATCTGATGAATGTGCCAACCCATTTGTGCTGAGAGAGCGAGGATGGTCCGTATGAAATAATACCGTGTGACAGGTGCAAAGGATTCTTCATAGTCAATCCCCTCGATCTGTGAGAAGCCCCGAGCAACTAATCTTGCCTTATAATTCTTGAAACTCCCATCAGCAGCTTGCTTTACCTTGTATATCCATCTTGATCCTACAAATAATCTACCAACCGGCCTTGGAACAATATCCCAAGCATTGTTTCTGACAATGGAGTCATACTCCTCCACCATGGCATCTACCCATGTGGGCTCCTGCACTGCTTCTTCGAAAGAAGATGGCTCTGTCACGATACACTTGCTCATAAGAGCCATGTATCCAGTATAACGGTTAGGTGACTGTCTCTGTCTGCACTATGATGTAGGAACTCCTACATTATGTGCCACATCAACCTTCAGTCTCTCAGCTTCTGCCTTGTTTGATGTTTGGTTCTTCATGGGTGGACTCCTCCACTCCATGAATCTCCTCCTGTGGCCGATCCACATCTAGAGGCTCATCTTTGGGAACAAGTAGCTCCTCCTCTGCATGGAAGTGTAGCTCCCTCTCAAGCGACAACTTCATGGCTTTCACCTCATTGAATTTTATATCCCGTCACACCACAGTCATCCGACTGTCTGGAAAATACACACAATAATTATGGGGTGTTTCTGTGTACCCCACTAATATCCCAACTTCTGTAATCGTCTCTAGCTTCTTCCTAGCATCCTTTGTCACATGAATGTAAACAGATGAGCCAAAAATCTTCAAATGAGAAATATCAGTCTTCTTACCAGTAAAAGCTTCTTCAGGTGTACTCATGCCAAAGGACAATGGTTTTTCACATAAACCAGAGTGTTGCATGCTCCCACCCACAAGTGCATCAGTAGGCCCTGGTCATGCATCATAGCTCATGCAGCACCCACGATCATTCTATTCGTCCACTCCATTACCCCATTCTTCTGTGGGTTATGAGGCGCTATGAGTTCTCTTTGAATTCCTTCTTTTCTACAAAATTCTTTGAATTCGCCCAAGATATATTCACCACCATTATCACTCCGTAGAGCTTTCACTTGCTTCCTTGACTCCTTCTCCACCAATGCTTTAAACTCACAGAACTTTGAGAATGTTTTTCTCTTATTCTGCATGAAGAAGATCCAACATCTACGAGAATATTCATCAACAAAAATAACATAATACATGTGTTTTGTTGTTGAAGCAACTAAGAAAGGTCCACACACGTCTGTGTGAATTCTCTCCAGGATCACCGAAGCACGGTTCTCCTTCTCATGAAAGGTGCTCTTCACAAACTTATCCATAGTACATCCCTTGCACTGATCTGACTATGCAAGAGTACCCTTGGGAAGTCCAGTAGAAATCTGCTGCAAAATCTTCAAACCGTCATGGTGAAGATGGCCCAATCTCCTGTGCCATAATTCACCCTCATCCTAGCTCACCACTTCTTCTGCTTTTCCCATCATTGCAGCGCATCCATCTACCTCCAGCTTGTAGAGATTCTTAACTTGAATCCCTATCTTCTTGGTTTGACCCATTTTTTTATGTCGAAAGAAAGCTTTTCCCTCACTGAAAACAACGGCATAACCTTAGTCTTCCAACATTGCGGCCAAGACCAAGTTCTTCTTCAAACCTGGAACATGCATAACATCCTTCAACAAGAATGGATTACCGGAATCCCTCTCAAAGGTAATGGTCCCAATGCCTATCGCACTATACCAACCATCATCGCCCATCTCTATATGCATCTGGAGGTCCTTCTCCTCCAAGTCACTAAACAACTCCTTGTCTCCCGTCATATGGAAAGACGCACCACTATCAAGATACCACACCGATCCCATTATGCTTTAAAACAAGCATGCGATCAAAGAGAAATCAATTTCAAATTGTGAGGCTAAGGCATCTCCAGTTGTAGCTCCAGCAGCCTTCTTGTTCTTCCTCTTCTGTGGGAAGTTAGTAGCGAAATGCCCATGTTCGTGACAGTGAAAACACTTCACCTTGGAAAAATCTTGATTCTTGCCTTTAACTTCGGATTTTGAAGGAAATTTCTTCCCCTTCCCTTTCCTTTATTTGGTAGCCAAAGAAAAAATTTCTTCATCTTCATTCTTCGATGAAGAACCATCCCTGGTACTCCGCCTTATATCCTCCTGCACAAGATCCGACCAAAGTCGCTCCCATCCTGACAGTTTCTCCCGTCTAGTGACAGAGTCTTCGTAGCTATGCCAACTCTTCAGAAGCCCAAGGAGATCCAAGCTCACCAAGTCTTCATCATCAACAGTAACCCCCACACTTCCCAATTCATCCTTGCAATGGATAAACTTCGTGATATATTTTGGAATACTATCGCCCTTATCTATTTTTATTTTTCTGAGCTTGTCTTTAAGCGCCAACTTCCTCTGGTTGCTTCTGCTTTGGAAAAAATCTGTCAAAGCCTTCCACATTGCAAATGGAGTGGCTTTCCCTTGAAGGCTGGACACAATATGGTCCTTCAAACCTTCCAACAGAATTCTTCTTTTCTTTTCTACCTTCTTTTTCCATGTGTCAAGTCCTGCAGCATCACTAGAATCTGACTTAGGAACATCGCTATCGATGAACTCCTTAAATCCATTATCCTCCAGCACTGCCTCCATCCTTTACTTCCAGGCTATTTGATTTGAGCTTCCATCAAGGGCATACTCCAATCACAACCCATTGAAAGACATTTCAATGTATACTCAACTTCTACACCAAGAATTTTCTACAGCAAATTCAAAAGTTCCACCAGCACAAACTCAGCAATTCTTCACAACTGCAATCTTCAAGAATTAACACTACCTCGATACCATGTAGAAATTATATACATTAAGCATGCATATATCCTAGATTCCCCTGATCTCACAATATTTAACTTCTTGCAAAATACAGAATCAATCCACTGTTAATATTTTGCATAAAATTAATTTCAAACACATGTGAAGCATAAATAAAAACAATCACATAACACAGTTGTTTAACGGGAAAGCCTGAAGATAAAAACCCCAAATATCATATATTATGTATCATGGAGATCATGTAACAATCTCATACAAAGCTTAGTACATCAAGCTCTCAGTACAATCAATCGTCACACACTAACAAGATGAAATCTGCAAATCCATGCACTGATTTCTACCCTTCTGATAGCGTGCCTCCACTGTGCAATCCCTGCTAAAGACTAGCTCTGAATGAATTCGAATTACACTTTCCTTGATTGCATAATCCTCATTGGAAACTCCAATGTGTGTGTGATGCAATCACTATAGTCACAACGGATAGTCCATCTCATCCTTTCACCTACCTCTCCACTGAGTCTCCACTGGAACTGACATGCATTGTAGTTAACTGTTGTATTTGTTCAGTTGATTAATGAGTTATTATTTGTGAATTAGTTAACTAATTAATTCACTCCACTCTCACTAGTGTATCATTAAATTAGACTAGATACAACTAGCTCAACTGAGTCTAACTCACTTTAACTGAGTTAAACTAAATACAACTCCATGAACTACTCCTCCAACTCTATCATAACTTTTCCACTTCAGTTCTAACTAAGTCCTCCATGCATTAACCACCAGTCAACCCTAGGAATTGCATAATTCCTTTAGCCCACTGATTTGCCAAATCTGTATACTAAAATAAAGTGCTCCAAGAGAATAAGTTTTTGTTTATTGTCGGATAATTATTAAGGGCTAATAATATCCAACATGCATCTAGTTTTAGATCAATGATCTATAAATAGACTTCACCCAATATTCTAAAAATATAATTTCATCTATTTTTCCAACTTGACCAACCATCCACAAATAGCATCCTGTAACTTCTGAATTATGATCATCATGTCTAAAAATAGACTTGCACCAAAAATAGCCTCCGGGCCCATTTAGTGAAGGCTATTTTTTCACTAAGCTCATCATCTTGTTGAATCTCAACACAGAGGGGGGTTTCTTTCCCCCCTATTGGGTGGACCTACCCATGGTTTTGTGCATGGTTTTTTCACATGGTTTTTGGCATGATGGTTTTATGCCCATGGTGTTTTGTAGTCCGGTCAAGAGAACTATGGTTATTTTCTAATTCATGGTTAATGGATTGGGTTTTATGAATGCTTTGGCAAGTATATATATGTATTGTAACATTGAAAGGAATATACGGAAAAAATCAATATAGTAGTCCCAGTTTTGGGATCTAGGGGAAAATCGTTGTGTATATTTGTTTTATGTTCTCGCCATTGTTTATTTTTCTATTTGAAAAAATTGTTTGCAGGTAATTTCTATACATGGTTAAAACCTACATGTACTTGAGTCATAATTAAATGTATTTATCAAAAGAAAGAAAAATAAATTTCATTATTAAATAAATTATCTTATTAAATCATGGGTTTCATGATTGGGTTAATTGTATTTAGGTCAAAGTCTCCATTGAAGACTTCTAGGATTTGTGTCAAGTGTCCTTGTCCATATCACAATGTAAAGAACCCTTCTTGCAAACTATTTTTATAGAAAGAAAAAATATTTAATGTAAATTAGTTCAATTAGGCCTCCTCCACCAAGTCGGCCTCATTAGAAGAATTTTATCACCTAATATGACTATATACAAGCAGAAACTCGACTCATTTGGAGGAAAAGACATACAAGTTCCAATTATAGTAGATGGGAAGAAAAAAAAGTGTGAAGTTCAAGAATAAAGTTGGAATCAAATTTTTTGGGTCTCTCTCTCTCAAGTCTCTCTCATGTGAATTGAAATTTTGAAGATGCATCAAGTTCGAAGTTGTGAAGTTGTTACATCAAGTTCAAAGCTGTGAAGCTGCTGCCTCAAGGTAGAAGTTGTGAAGCTACTAGAAGGGCTGAAATTCTGCAGTTACTAGGACGACCGAAATTTTGACTTTTTTGGTGAATTTGGGCTGAAATTCTAAAGTTACTAGTGAAGCAGGGCTGAAATTTCTGGGTTGATGTTGGGTTGAAGTTGTTGGACAAGAATAGACTATTGAAGGTTGTTGTATCTCATTGAAAGGCTGGCTTGTTGGAGGAGGAAGGTTTGTTAAGGTCTTGGTTGTCTCAACGTCATATGAATCTACTGAATGAAGATTTTTTGACTGGGTTTTCCCCTATTTATGGGTTTTCCTCGAGTCGTGCACCTACCACTGGCATCCTTGATCTTCTTGTTTTGGTTTTGTTAATTGTTTGATGAATTAATATAAAAGAATAAAATAAGAACAATAATAATAACTCAAATAAATCACAAGTAATTATCAACAAAGAGAAAATATTTATGCTTTCCTATTTTCCAACAACAAGGTCAAAATTAATAGAGAGAGAGAGAGAGAAAATAATAAATTTGTAATAGTGTTTGATCATCTATGTGGAATCAAGTGCCTACTTCTTTGGAAATGGAGTCTAAGGGAAAAAATATCACGGAGATATCAAACACCAAAAGGAAGCAAAGGGGGAATCCCTATTTTTCCTCTTTCAAAACCCTAGCTATCACTCAATATGGGTATAAAATCAAGAGAACATATCTCTAGGAGGTTATCAAACGATGTTAAAGATTCTTTAATTAAATCATACTATATTCCACCAAAATTTCATATAAATATATGCAATTAGAAAAGGGATTATATAGAAACCATAGCAAAATGCATTACATGCAATAACAATAAAATAATTTTAACAACAAAAATGATCACACGATATCCACAAACAATCCTTCATTATCCCAAAGTGATGTCTCCATAACAAGGAATAGTCTCCATAGCAAAACTATCCACAAAGATCACATCTCTGTAAGAAAAGTAAGTTACAAGAGCTAGACTTAAATCCATAAGAGGGCCAAAATAGTCTACAAGTGATGTTGAAAGGTAAGATTGAGGTTACCATTATTTATATGGGGTCCACCTCATCTAATTTTAACTAATGAAGCCCCTAAGCAAGTTTTATGATGAGAAAACCAAATAATTCTTCGGTTACCATCCAACCCAAAATCTCATCGTGAAAATATGCCAAAATGGACCCACATGTGAGATGTTAGCTTCTAAAATATGATTTCATGCCATTTTGGGCTCCAAATGCCATGACATTGTGAGATGAAGGCTGAAAGTATCTCCAAGCATCATGATCATCCATTATTTGAGGGTTAATCCTTAAATCCATCATCAAAGAAACTTTAAATGTCCCAAATCCAACTGGGGTGCCACCTCATAATCTCCATGGATGTCCAATGGTCAATGTAGTACTCCTCCTTCTTGATAGGGATTTGGTACCTATAGAGTGAGTTCCCTCAAGGCTTGGGTTATTATGGACCACCTAATAGGACCAACATAAACTCAATGAAATCAACCATTCATATAAGCATCTAAGTGGACCAAACTTGTATGTTAAGGGAATATTAATATTTCAAACTTGGATCATGCTCTAATATCTAACTAGACTAAGTACCGTAAAGGTGCTCCCTACCTTGCTACCTACCTTGGTAGGGGTGTTCAATAGTAAACCCTATTAGGTTCTTCCAACTCCTAAGGGGAGGTGGCATATTCAAGGTCAACTCTTCTATCAATAGGTGTTAGTGTAAATGAGTGTAAATGGAGGGGAAAGGCTTCATTGCCAAGTGTCATGGCCAAGGGAACTAGATAATGGGATTCAACATCCTAAGTGTATAGATGTAATGGAGGGAGAAATCATGGATGCAAGAGTTACCCTGCTCAGCCTGCTTTTTCCACCCCCTTTAATGAGGCTTTTACCTATTTTTAATAATGTTTTTATTTTGGGTTTGTAGCTCAAGGGTTATAGCTTTCTCTTTATAATGTAGCATTTAATTTTACCCCTTAGGATGATTGTTACACGTTATTTTTTCACCATGACATTTTACTGCTCATATGGGTCTATCACCACCTCTATCATGTTCCCTTAGAAGTCAAAAAACCTTAATTTTCCTGAATCAAGTCTTGGAATTGGAGAAAAGCTCTTTAAAACCCTTAAAATTCTACCTGTGTGGTTTTTCTAGCCTTTCCCTATGCATGCGCTGATGTTTGGTCAATAAACTGTGGCAACCCCCGCACTTTTTGCTACTATTACCTGCGCACCCCCGCGAAAGACAAATTAAAATAAAAGTAAGTTCTAGAAGCCTAGCTGGTCAAATATTCTCCCACCTGGAAACTTTTAGAGTCACGATCAGTTCGAGCTTTATCGCTCCACTCATGGAGCTTATCCCTTGGTCCATGGAGCTCAAATCCCTCCATGTGAGGAATCCATCCCTCTCTTCATGAAATTGAAACTACCTCCATTTCCTTATAAATTGAGCTCAAGTTTCAGGTTGAAGGGTAGATGCTGAGGTACACATACATGTTAATTTCTGAAGAAATTCCCAAGAGTGCATACTTTCTACACTAGTAATTTGTTTTTGGCATGAGAATGATCACACCCTTGTGTCTATAACTCCATGCTGGTATTCAGAGAGTAATGCTTATCAAACTGAAGGAGGAACGATTTTTCAGGACCCCGGGAGAAATTTGTACGACATCAAGGCATTAGGTTGTAAGATTACTCTTTTTATTCAAGATAATACATATGGATCTCTTTTTCTCATTGAGTTGTTCTTATGATTATTGAAATAACATCAATACTTAGACTCTTTGATCACTAAGTTGGGTTAGCTTTTCTTGATTATTATGTGTTGCAGATACTTTGATTCTTTTGTCTTGTCTTTGATTGTAGGTTCTACTTATTGAAGAAGCCACTTTGGAGCGACAAGATAAAAGACTACATCAAACATTTGGATTTCAAGGTAGGGGCATGTCATCTTTATATACATATAATAATTCTGAAATGCAACTAATCTAGAGAAAAAGGTTTTCAAATAGATGTTTGTTTCTAGCTACTCGTTGAGTACTATGGATATTTCTCTTGTCCCGTGATTTGGAAGATTGGCAGACCAAATGATAGGGTAACATGGAACCAAGATTTGGAGTCCAAGGACCTAGCCTTCCTAGACTCAGAGAGGGATCTCTCTATTGGGTGCAAAGGATGTGCTCTTTTTGCTCTGGGATTTTGATTTTAGGCTAGTTATGAGATGTAGGGTTTGTTGATTGTTTTGGTTGGGAAATATGGTCAAATGAAATAGTTTCAGTGAGAGTATGTCAAAGCCATTGGGCTATGGAGTCAAATGAAATTCAAGGGTGTCTAAATGATGAAACAGAGTGTATTACAAGGCCGATTTAGTAGGGTCAATGGATCCTTAAAGTGATGTATGATGGTGTAATGAACATTAAGTTGGGGAAAAGACTAAGAGGTCTTACACATATATAATCTGAAGCATAAATCATGAGGTAGGGAAAACCATTGATCTCATTGAACAATACTCAAACTCATAAACATTTAAGATGAACATTCCAGTGAAACATAGAAGCATTAGAACTCCTAACTTTAGAAATTCACCTTCAGATTTTGGGAAAACATACAAGATTTAAGAAAATAACTTAATTTATGAAGAGGGAACTCCTAAACATCATATTTCAAGCTATTGGGAACTCTGAAACAAGTTTACAAGCATGGACAAAGGGCAAGATCGAACGAGACCTCTTTATCCTAACCTAATCAATCAATATTCCACAGAAAGGCTTCAAGATAGGGTTTTGAGAACTTCAAATAAGCAGGGCATACCATAAATCTTATTTGTAAGCTAACATACTAACCATGCATGAAATAAAAAAAAAATTTGGTGGACCTAAGGAGCAGCAAAGAATTCCTTAAGATGGCCAAAAGAGAAAACATAAAGGCTATAACAAATAGGAGGACTAAGGTGCCTCAAAGAACATGTCTCAACCTATAATTTTATGTTTAATAGCAGCTAAGAAACATGAAACATAATGATAACAAAGGAAACAATAGAAAAATTAGGAAAACATCACCATTCACCAAGATATGGAATCCTACAAACAAGCTTCTCCATCATCCAAGCAAACAAGCCATTCATCCACTTCACAAAACCAATTTCTTCTCCAAGCTCATGAAACCATGTATATTGCTCTTCAAGCTCATAAAATGCCAACAAAATACATAGGGGCCTCATGCTCTATTTATGGACAAAATGAGGACTAAAACCCTAAATCTGGTCGGAAAATGTCAAATATAGTCATAAATATCATTTATGGCCAGGAGACCATGCAAGGCCCAAGGCACATAATATCCCAAGAAATAAATGCTAAAATGACTATCTACACCTAATTCTAGTTTAATTTGCCTTAAAAAAATCAAAAATATCTATTTGCAATAAATGAGTGTGTTTCATTGAATTTTGGTCCAAAACACACTAGGCAACCTCTGTTCGTAGTGCCACTTCAGCAGAAAATAGGGTCTCTTGTAGCTGAGTTTTGGACCCCTTCCCGACACAGGATTTGGCTCTGTGATGGCCTGTTGGAATCCTGATGAGTATAATTTCCATAAATTCTTGATTTGTGCTGAGTGGATGCCATTTTCTTGTCCAAAAATCAAATCTCCCAACCCTGCTCTGTGCGCAGCGCCTGGTCTAAAAATAAGGCAAAAAGGTCAAATTTTTTATGTTTTTTGACATTTTGAGGGGGTAAAAATGCTCCAAATGATCTGAAAATTGGTGAGAAAGCTGATGGTGATGTGATAAATCAAAAAATGCAAACTCTGAGAGCTGAGGATGCACCAATTTTTTGTGTAGCGCATAGGGTGTTGCACTCCTAGGGGTCAAAATTTGGAAAAAACAAAAAGTTGTCCAATTTGCCTCAAAATTTGTGGAGAGGTCCCTCAAGAGGTCTAGGACACCTGTTGAGAAGCCTTAGCCAAAATTCCAACGTTGTCCTTCACTTTGGCTCTTTTTAGGTCTTCAAGCTCGATGAGGGCCTTCCTCAATTTGGCACATGCAAGCATGTTCTTCCTTGCATAATGCCTTGCCATTTTCTTTTGTAAGGCAAGGCCTCTTTTCACCTCCTTGAAATGCTTGTGCTCCTATTTGTAATAGTGGATGACACATTGTGCGATCTCAAACTCTCTTTCCCACTCCTGAAGCTAAGCATCTTTCTCCAAGAGAAGCAATTTTGTGTTCATCTCCTTGTCCTCAGTGTCACTGCCTAAATCAATGAATTGAGGCCCTTGAGAAGTCCTCTTGATCCTTTTTATTCTTCTTACCTTGACTTGTTGCTCACCCTTGTCCATATTTTCCTTCCCTTTGTCTTTTTTCTTGATATTTGGAGGAGAGATGGCCCTTTGCCTTTTTGAGGCAGAAAACACATCTCTTTTGCCTATGTGATAAGTGCATGTGAGAGGGGTGATGAGGGTGCTTTGATCCTTGATGAAGTCACAAGCCTTTTCATCTTTTTCATGGCCTTCATGAGTGACTTCATACTCCATTGGCTCATTGATTTCTTGACCTTCAACTTCATCAACATCCTTGCTTTCCTCACTATTTTCTTTATTGACATCTTGGCTCTCAAATTGACCACTATCACCCTCACTTGCCTCATCTTGGCTTTGTCCTTCATTAAGGCTTTCTTCTCTGCCACTTTCTTCGTTGTCACTTTGGATTCCTTGGTCATTTGGAGCTTGATTAGTGTCATGACAGTCATGAAATTTTTCATGACTGCCATGACTATTTTCTTGCTCATCATTTATTGTCTCCTTTGTGTCGCTGCTGTGGTCACTGTCTTGATTTTCAATCTCTGTTTCAGCACTTTTTTCACTGCGATTGGGCTCACTGTCATGCTCAAAACCATCATCCCCTTGGTTGTATTCTTCATTTTTCTTTTCATAATCCCCTTGGCTGTCACCTTGCTCATCATCAACACTCTCTTTTGCATTTGACATTGTTTTGTGATTTTCATCACTGTCATTGTTTTGTTCCTCTCCATCATTGTCTTTCCCTTAAGGGTTGTTATGTTTAGCCTCTTCCTCTATGTCATCATCACCCTCTTCTCCACAATTAAGCTTTGTTTCTGCCCCACTGCCTTCTTCACTTTCCTCATCATCTTCTTGATTAAACTCTGTATTTGTATCATTATTTTCTGCCCTTGCCTAATCTTCTTCATTTATTTCCTCATTTCTGTTGTCCTCACTTTCTTCACTCTTTCCTATGCTATCATCATCCTTTTCCTCATTAATGTTGTTGTCATCATTTGTTTCTTTAGCACTGTTGTCTTCTTCTTCTTTTTCTTCATCTATCTCAGTTTCTACCTCACTATCTTCTTCTTCATCATTGTCATATGTTTGCCCCTGATTAGGGCTACTGTCAACTCTTTCACTTGATGCATTAGGAGAAGGGATAGGAGGTGAATTTATTTTTGGAGAAGGTATATGTGGGGATGAAGGAGGAGTGGAGGTAGGTGGATTTGAAATGGAGAAAATGAAGGCTTGGGGATTGGCAAACACATCATGAGAGATAAAAACCTCCCATGGGATCCCTTGCTGCTCCATCTGCTGTAAGACAATAATTTTGATCAAGGAGTGGTGAAAAAGGCTCTGCATTTGGTGGGCATAACTCCTCTACTTGACCACTGAAGCCATTTTGTCAATGCTCTGGTATAGGTAGTATGGTAAGTTTAGTAACTTAACCCTGGTGAAGTGCATTAGAAGCCTTATATGATAAGAGTAAACCCTGGAGTACCTCCCCTCACAGGTGAAGTACTTGATAATTTTCTTCATCAACAGGGCATACCTCTCCATCAAGTGGGAGAAGGGTAATACAGCCTTGCTGACAGCTAGGTTCGAGGTACAGCTCATCATAGCTCAAGTCCAATTTCTTTTGTTTAAACCATCTCTCACCAACATATGGAATTCCTGTGGCTTGAGCAATGGATTTAGATGAGAGTTCAAATTTCACTCCTACTAGGTTGACTTGGTGATTTTGCAAACTGAGGATGAACAACCTAGTTAGATCTGAATGGCTTTGGACTAACTTAACATTCTCACAAAATTGATAGCACCCAACATCTTGAAAACAGGTAAGTATCATTGGAGAGGAGGTGATATGAATGGTGTCCAAGGGTTCAAACCTATTAACCCTTCCTCCCTTGTGCTTAGGCTTGGTAGGTCTTTGACTTTCATCACTGTTGGTATGAATCTCTTCCTCATACATGGTGACTTTTTTTAGCACAGTAGGCTTCTTTTTAAACTTGTTTAAACGCCTTTAGGTCAAAGAATGGCAATAAGTGATGTAAGGGAAAAGTTGTGCAAATGAGGGCTAATATGCAACTTCCAAGGGGTGTTTTTCAACTTTTCAGAGGTTGGTTTGCTGGCAATGAGTGTATTTATCCATATACAACCCTTCTCTTTGTAAACCCTAACTTAGGAGGCCAAAAAATTGATTTTTATGTAACCTAGGGTTTGATCATATTAGACCAAAAATTCATTTCTTCATTATGAGAAAAACATTTGTAAAGTGAGGGGAAAGAGTGACCAACCTTTTTCTGACTATTTACAAAAGAGTTGGAGGCAAAACATGCATTTTTGAACGTTTTTTAGCAAATTGGGGCACACCTTATCTGTGTGCAGCACCTGCCCAGCTGCACATTCAGGTCGAGTCGGCCTACCTGTCGAAGCATAGTGCCATGTCGGAGAAAGGTCAGTCGGGCCAATTGGAGCGTAGCGCCAGACGGTTTGGTGGGCAGTCAGGCAGTTTCCTGAGCCTGTGCGTAGTGCCCGCCCAGGTGCATAGTGTCGAGCTCTAGGTGCGCAGCACAGTGTTAAATAACACTGTGGCCACCTCATATGTGCGTAGCACCTAGAAAAAGTGCGTAGTGTTGACTTCGGTGCGTAGCACCTGCAGACTTCTTCAATTTTTCTCAGAAACCCTCAAAAATGACTTTCAATGGCTCTCTCATGTTTGTAGGGACAAATGAAGTGTGGAAGAGGTTGAGGAGACTTTATAGTATTTCTTGAAAATGATTCGGTGCCCAAAACCCACTTTTATAAGGTTCATTTTTCCTTACTTCTTTCTGACTGTGCTTTGTGGCCTTTTAGCCCTGTAGGTGGTAGTTTGATATAAAAATAGTTTTTCCTCTTTACAGGAGTGTCTTGATCTCTCCCTCGTGCTCACAAAATCCTTCACCCAATTTTAAACAAGTTCCTTCAAACCATTTTGAACAATGAACCCCTTTATGATGTTTAACACTT
This sequence comes from Pinus albicaulis, assembly GCA_034641835.2. Lineage (NCBI taxonomy): Eukaryota > Viridiplantae > Streptophyta > Pinopsida > Pinales > Pinaceae > Pinus > Pinus albicaulis. Next base: position 1,405,050,313 of record CM076578.1, on the reverse strand, counting down.
ATAAATAGTAGATTCTGTGAATTTTTGACAATATCTGCTTTTACTGATATTTTGTCAAGTTTCCTCTCTAAAAAAGTGAAGCAGCATCTTAGTATGAGAACCCTAGCATTAAGCATCAATAGCCTTTTTAATCTTTATGTGTTTTTATCACTACAAACATTCATTTGGCACTTATGCTTTTATCAAATTTTTTTGTGGGTAACCATCCTTGACAGTTTGTAGGAATTTCATTTATGGCATGATCCTTCTCTTGCAGAATATTCATTTGATAGGGTGACACTTGTTGGAGGTTATACTGCCCTGCTATAAATCAGTGGCATATTTTTTCTTTAGACCTCTTTGAAAATGATGTACATCTAGTGAGAGGGGAAAGATAGTTTAAACCCTTCTTCTTCTTTTTTGTGTCTTTCATGGCCACTTCTATGTATTCAGGTGCCTACACAATTTCTTCTTTTGATCAATTGTCTCTTTTGAACTTGGATAGCTCATTTTATTAGTAATGACCTTGTGCTTACCATAATCACCTCCTCGGGTAATTTTAACTCATGCTTGCCCTCTTTGGTAATTTGAAACTGCTTCTGACTGTTGCTTTGAGAAATCAAACCCTTGAACTGATATTTTTCATCTTCTTGCTGATACTCTTCATCCTCTTTCTTCCTTTGGTGTAGGGGAGTTAATGCCCTTTTTCCAAACCCTAGAAGGTAGTTTGAAAAACCTTTTGAAACCATCTATTGTGATGAAGGAGGCTTCTTTTTCATCATGTGATCATCTTTGTCCATCTTGCCAAACTCCTAGGTTTTAGGGCTACTTAGGAAAAAGTAAATAGTGTTGTATTCTAAGTTCTCAAAAACTTCACAAAACTCACTAATCATTCCTAAAAATTCTTCAATGAGCATCTGAAGGAGTTGAGGTGAACTTTGCCTTTGTAACCCTAAGACTAATTCCTTGTTTGGTCAACACTTTTGCAAACCCTGATTTCCATCAAACATTTGCTTTCTACTTTCTTCTTGCTATGAATGGTCTTCTTATGATGATCTTTCTCTTTACCTTACCTATTGCTAGGTTGATGACCATTTGGTCCTCTTGCATAAATGTGAGTAAAGGGCAGTTGTCCCTTTGCAGATTCATGCCTTTAGGCTAAAGATTCCCTTGAATGACCTTTTTTATCAGCTTCGACAAGATCACCTATCCTTTTCTTTTTTGAATGTACTTTCTTCATATAGGAAAAATAGAGTTTGTAGGGCACCAAATCAATCATATGACTTTGTGAAACCCTAGGTGACCTAGTGGAGGCCTTCTTGGATTTGGTTTTTTGGACTGAGACATAGAACTTAGTCTTATCAAGTGCAAGATATAATTTTGGATAGACTGATGTTTTGAAGATTTGAAATCCAATGTACTTGATTTATCTAAACATTCTACAGAGATAGTTTGAGACTATCAGTGTTTGAGAGTACTTTGGGAGACACAACAAGGTTGTTTGTTTGGTGGGTTTAAGTAGCAGTGGGGGGTTTTTTTGGGAAAAAAAAGACAGAGGATTTCGGTCAAAGGAAAAGCATATAGACAGGGATAGTGACATAAGCCACTAATGAGTTTTCTGGGATTGGTAGACAATGCTAGGCATGGTGGAAAGATGAAATAGTGAAAATTTATCTTTAAGGATGATGAAGGCAATGAGATTTCTAGAACTCACAATGTTCAAGAACTTTGTTTCTAGAAATCTAGGGAAAACATTTAGTCATCTATGAAGGCAAAAATTATTGATGACTGACAGTGGCTCCACTTAGGGAGGGCAGCTCCTTTTCAAGAGGTGTCCAGAACTTCAGATTTATGGCTTTATGAAGACCAGTGCCTCATCCATTGGGCAGATTTTACTTCTTTCTCTTGTTGATGCTTTCTCAAAGCTTATGATCTCAAAAACTTGAAAGACATGATTAGCTCAAATCCATCTCTACCTACCCAACCTACTTGCCTAACATTTTTTCTTATTTAGGTGCATTCAGAGTAGCAAACTTGACATATTTTTGTTTCTGAAAGCAAAATAAACTATCTACTTCTACCTTATGTCTTCTTGGAGCTCAGATTAGGCAAATGAACTCCTTTGATTCTCTACCTATACTATTCAACTGCCAAGGTTTAACTGTTTGATAGGATTTATTCACTAGGCTATAGGCATGAAATTGAAAACATGTCTAAATCAGGATTAGATGATCTGATTACCATGGGTTTGTGGCATAAAAACAAGTTGCACACAAATGTTATTTTTGTACAAAACAAGACTAGAAAAATCAGGGCTAGGATACATTGTTTGCTACTCATCCCTATTTTTCTCTTTGGTTCTGTTTTAGGCATGTGGAACCAGTATCTTTCTACCTAATCTATCTTTTTGAAAAGTCAAGCTTGAATAATTTGACCCATTATCTTTCACTAACTTATCAACAATAAATTTAAAACATGATTCAGCCATGATTAGGCTAGATGACTGAAACAAGACACCTTTATGCACTAGTAGTGGTATTTAGACTTACACACTTTCAGTAGTTCTATTTGTTGGGTATGGGGATTTACCTCTTTTCAAATCTTCCCTCTTTTCCATTTTTTTGTTTTGTATTTTTTTTGTGATTTCTCTCAATATATTTTCATCAAGCATTGATATGTACAATGAATGAGAAATTCTAAATAAGACTCTAAATGGCCATGCTATTTGATTACCTTTCTTCCCCAGGATCATCTACCAACCTTTTTTCATTCAGTTCTTGCAGAGAAGGAACACGACTATCTATTTTTAGGGGCATGGTGCCAGATTTCTGCCAAGAATTTTCAAATATGCCAAGTTCTCCTTTACATTCCCTCTTTGAGTTTTGTTTCCAAACCTTGTTTTTGTGAAAGAAACTGTCAAGGTGAATAAGGCCATCTTCATCAGCTCCTAAACTAATGACAAAGTCATCAATGTAAATCATAGTGAAAATTTTGGTAATAGGAGCTATGGCCTCTTGGAAGGTGTCTTTAGCTTTCCTTATTCCAGGAAAAATTTGGTCAAGAATGTAGTCATCCCAATGAACTTTGAAAATTTCTTTGTGTTGATTGATTTGAAGTGGTATCATCTCATGAAAACTTGAAACACTACCAATCAAATTCACCTTGTTAGAAATTTCTATTTTCAGCATAGGATAACTTATTTTAGGAAAATGGTGTTTGTATTCCATGTAAGGTTTTCCTAAGTGTCTAAAGTCCATACACAGTCTGCATCCTTTGGTTTTCTTAGTTAGTAGTAGGATTTGTCCAAAGGTTTCATATTTCTTCTTGGAAAAAGGTCTCTTTGGAACAATTTCCATGTCATCAGGTTTTGAACTTTTACTTCTATAAACAAGAGCATCCTGAAATTTCTTGCATAACCTCAAGTATTTGATTTTTGTGTGTAATGGAAAGGTTTTGGATAAGTTAATTACCTTGGGTCTTCTTAGACTACCTATATTGTATCCCTCTATATCAGTTTCAACAGACATCCCCTTAGGATTGATGGCCACATCAGTGAGGGTCAACAACTTTTCAAGAGGAACAAGACTCTCTGATAATGAGGTGTCTAGATAAGGTAAGAACATAAGATTTCTTTGTTTCGGATCAGCTAAGATTTTTGTTCTATGAGGGCATCTTAGCACTTTGGAATAGGTAAAATGGAAGGGTTGGGTTTTTTATGTTTGTCCTCCCTTTGAGCAACCTGATCTACATGTCAAACTGACCATTGGTTTTGAGGTTTCCTTGTTAGTCTGTAGAGAGTCATGTTTGATTTTGTCATGATGTGTTTGTTCAAGATTGCTAAAGGTCTGAATACTAAGTTCTCTATGTAAATACTGATTTGACTATTGTAGTGTGTCTTGATGTGTTTCAACTTCATATGCCTGCTCAACATTATCTTCCTCATTATATAGTATGAAATATCAAGATCTGAGTGAATAGAATAGAGAGGAGTGTTGTCTAGTCTATCCTGACTGCTAACCATATACTTAATAGAGAGGAGTGTTGTCTAGTCTATCCTGACTGCTAACCATATACTTCATATGTGACTCTCAGTATAATATTCTTGTGTGGTTGAACACAGGGATGGTTGCATAGGACATATCTAGTTGAAGGTTTCCCTGAAGCTTGGCTCCTTGAGATCTAGATAAAATCATTTCGTACTTGGGAGGAATATCAGCCACTACTATGTCCATGACTAGATTGTTTGCAGGCACTTGTGCCAGGTTAACACAAAGGTCCTTGCTGAGGCCCAAACATTTGACCCTACTGGAATCAAAGGAGTATATATCTTTGTAAGGTTTATTTATTTCTAGGCCTAGCCTCTCCATCACAACTTTGGCCATGAGATTGTGAGAGGCACCGAAATCCAGCATGGAATTATGTAAGATTTTGTCATGTATGTTTAGGCTAATATAGAAAGGGGGAATGGCTCCTTCCTAATACTTTCCTTCTATTTTGGGTCCAAACAACAACTCAGGTGTGTCATCATCCAAGTGTAAGGTGTTAGCATCATTTCCTATGTTTAGTACCTTGAACATCTAAGATCTATATATGGGTTGAGTAACCAGCTCAATGAGGGGCATATTTATCTTGATTTTGGAAATCTCTCCCTCAAAACTAAAAGGCACTAATGTTTTCGACATATTAATATCGGCTTTATCAACCATGATATTTTCTACATTCTTGATTTGTTGATCCTGATTTGGAGTTTTAGTCAAAATAGTTTTCTTAGGATCACTGGTGGAGGTACTAGGACAACTAAGGTCTTAGGTTGGCAGGCTGATTTTCCCTTTGTTTGCTTCAGCTTTCTTAACCATAGTGTTGACATTCTCTGCTGTTTTCTTATAGGTGTTTTCAGGTACTTTCCAGACAGCAGCCTCTATTTGGTCTTTCTTGGTTGAATCTAGGTACTTTTTACTCCTAAGATCATATTGCTTATAGATTTCCATGATGGCATTGTCAAAACCCAAGTGGTAGTCTTAAGATTCTTCAATGTTTGTTTCAGTTTGATTTGAGGAAAAGAAGATTTGTTCTTCTTCAGTGAGAAAAACATCTTCTTCATTATCATAACCTATTAGATTTATATGGCTTTCTTCAGGTTCTATAATTCCTCCTTCATCTTCATCTACACAATTTTGTTGAAAGGGAGGTCTGATTTGTTGGTCATTTTCCCTTTGTTTGATTTGAGGGGTATCTCTTTTGAAGTCCTAAGTTCTGTTTCGGTTTTGGGAGTTGACATGGTTTTCCCTAGGAGGTTCCCTCTCATTTAAGTTTATCTTCTCTATCATTCTCTCCACAGCCCTCATTAGGCTGTCTATTTTGGTATCAACAGAGGAGGTTGAGAGTATGGTTTAATCCTTGTAGGTTACCCTCCTTTCTGATTTCAACCTAGCTCTCTTTTCAATTAGGTTTACCTCTGCACTAATAACTGCCTTTTTCATTTCTTCTAAGGTTTCAGAGTCTCTTTCTCTTAATTGGAAAGTCATGTCAAGATCAAAACCTTCAGGGAATTTCACTAGTGCTAGGCCTAGTGGAGGTTTCATGTGAGGTGGGAGGGAGTTGTAAACACTGTTAAACCTGGTGCAATAGTCTTGCACACTTTCCCCTACATTCCTTTTAAGGTTTTTGTATTCAGACAAGATTTGAAGGGGGTTTTTCTTGATTTCCCATTTTTTTATAAAATTTTGGTAGAGGGAAGGGAAGTCATGTATTGAATTAAGAGTTAATGCTTTGAACCATTTTTTGGCCTCACCTCCTAGGATTTGTGAAAATATTCTCATCTTAAGGGTTTCTTCCTCTATATCCATGTAATAAAAAGCATCATTAATTCTATCTACATGATGTTGGGAAGTGATGGATTCAACCCTGGTGAAATGAGGGATCTTAGATTGATAGTCATTTCGAAAAGGCACTAGGAGTTGGGGTAAGACCAAAGGTGCATACCAAGCTGCCATGATGGGAGCTTGAGGATTTACAAGAGGTGGGTTTGTGAAAGGGGGTGTAGGATGAAGTGTAGTGGTTTGCATAGTGGTGGTGTCGATGGGTGTGGTGGAAGTACTTGGACCGACAAACTGATTTTGAGTAGATTTGGTATGGAAAGAGTTGAAGTGATGGAGAAGCTGAAAGTCAGGTGGTGTGGAAGGAGAGGCTTCTCTACTCAAACTCTGGTGAAAATCTAAAGGTTCAAGTTTAGTTTGGTCAATATTAGTTTGAGACCTGTTTCTAAAGAGGTTCCTGGTATGGTGCAAGTCAAACTGGGGATCTTGCAAAGCTGTGAGATTTTAGGTACAGAGCTTGTTCTATGGATGGTCCTCACAGTGGTTAAGTTTCCAGATCTATAAGTTTGCCACAAAATCTCCTATGGGTCATCAACTATGTTGGGAGGTTTTGGGTCCGGATGAGATCTGGTACTGATCCTATGTGAAGCTAGATTTCAAATTTCAAAATCCAAAGAGGCTGAAATTTTTTAGGATTGTTTCTTAAGTTTGAGCTCTCTTATGTATGGTACTTATTATAATATATGAAATGGTTCATAAACTTATTAGGGTTGGTGTGAAACAAATCTTGGAAGTCAAATGAGTGTTAATGAAGTAATAGGCCTACTGGAGGCTAGTGGAGTCGCTAGGTGGAAATTTTTAGCTTTTTTGAAGGTAAAATGTATTATGGTCCACCACCAATAAGTAATAAAAAACCAATCTAAGGGAGTTTTGGGGTTTTCTGAGTCTCTTAAAGTTTGTGAGAGTGTCCTATAACTGATTCATCATTTTTCTAGGATGATAAAGAAAATAGAGTCTACTCTTTGGCTGATAGTGTGTGTTATTAATTATTTGATGAGGGTATCTGAAGTCCTAAGGGTTACTTAGTTTGTCACTAACTCAGAAGGTCCATCATGATCATCATTGTGTTAGTGTGTTGGTGAGGTAGCAGATGAGCCACTAATACTATCAGTCAATTTTCTAATCTTAATAGAAGGTTCAAATGAGTCTATAGGAGTTTTCTAAGCAGCTATATACTCAAAAGGTCCCACCGTGATCGCCAAAATGTTAGTGTGACGATGAGGTGGAAAAATGATCAATGGATACTCTTTAACAAGGGATTCTAGAGTCCTAAGGAATACTTAGATTTCCACTAACTCAGAAGGTCCCACCATGATCGCCAAAATGTTAGGGTGGCGATGAGGTGGAAAAATGATCACTGGATACTCTTTAACAAGGAATTCTAGAGTCATAATGAATACTTAGATTGCCACTAACTCAGAATGTCCCACTCTGATCGCAAAAATGTTAGGGTCCCGTGATTTGGTAGATTGGCAGACCAAATGACAAGGTAACATGGAACCAAGCTTTGGAGTCTAAGGACCTAACCTTCCTGGACTCAGAGAGGGATCTCTCTATTGGGTGCAAAGGATGTGCTCTTTTTGCTCTGGGGTTTTGATTTTAGGCTAGTTATGAGGTGTAGGGTTTGTTGATTTTTTTGGTTGGGAAAGATGGTAAAATGAAATAGATGGAGTGAGAGTATGTCAAAGCCATTGGGATATGGAGTCAAGTGAAATTCAAGAGTGTCTAAATGATGAAAAAGAGTGTTGCAAGGCCGATTTATCAGCGTCAATGGATCCTTAAAGTGATGTATGATGGTGTAATGAACATTAAGTTGGGGAAAATACTAAGAGGTCTTACACATATATAATCTGAAGCATAAATCATGAGATAGGGAAAACCATTGATCTCATTGAACAATACTCAAACTGATAAACATATAAGATGAACATTCCATTGAAACATAGAAGCATTAGAACTCCTAACTTTACAAATTCACCTTCAAATTTTGGGAAAACTTACAATATTTAAAGAAACAAATTAATTTATGAATAGGGAACTCATAAATGTCATATTTCAAGCTATTGGGAACTCTAAAACAAGTTTACAAGCATGGACAAAGGGCAAGATCGAACGACACCTCTTTATCTTAACCTAATCAATCAATATTCCACAAAAAGGCTTCAAGATAGGGTTTTGAGAACTTCAAATAAGCAGGGCATACCATAAATATTATTTGTAAGCTAAAATACTAACCATGCATGAAACAAAAACAATTTTTGGTGGACCTAAGGAGCAGCAAAGAATTCCTTAAGATGGCCAAAAGAGAAAACATAAAGGCTATAACAAATAGGAGGACTGAGGTGCCTCAAAGAACATGTCTCAACCTATAATTTTCTGTTTAATAGCAGCTAATAAACATGAAACATAATGATAACAAAGGAAACAATAGAAAAATTAGGAAAACATCACCATTCACCAAGCTATGGAATCCTACAAACAAGCTTCTCCATCATCCAAGTAAACAAGCCATTCATCCACTTCACAAAACCAATTTATTCTCCAAACTCATGAAACCATGTATATTGCTCTTCAAGCTCATCAAATGCCAAAAAAATGCATAGGGGCCTCATGCTCTATTTATGGAGAAAATGAGGACTAAAACCCCAAATGTGGTAGGAAAATGTCAAATATAGTCATAAATATCATTTATGTCCAAGAGACCATGCAAGGCCCAAGGCACATAATATCCTAAGAAATAAATGCTAAAATAACTATTTGCACCTCATTCTAGCTTAATTTGCATTAAAAAACTCAAAAATATATATTTGCAATAAATGAGTGTGTTTTATTGACTTTTGGTCCAAAACACACTAGGCAGCCTCTGTGCGTAGCACCACTTCAGTAGAAAAAAGGGTCTCTTGCAGCTAAGTTTTGGACCCCTTCCTGACACCGGATTTGGCTCCGTGATGGCCCGTTGGAAAGCCTGATGAGTATATTTTCCAGAAATACTTGAGTTGTGCTAAGTGGATTCCATTTTCCTATACAAAAATCAAATCTCCCAACACTTCTCTGTGCGCAGTGCCTGGTCTGTAAATGAGGCAGAAAGGTCAAAGTTTTGATGTTTTTTGACCTTTTGAGTCGGTAAAAATGCTCCAAATGATCTGAAAATTAGTGAGAAGAATTCTGGTGATGTGAGAAATCCAAAAATTCAAACTTTGAGAGCTGAGGAGGCACCAATTTTGTGCATGTTTCCTAGGGTGTTGAGCTCCTAGGGGTCAAAATTTGGAAAAAACAAAAAGTTGTCCAATTTGCCTCAAACTTTGTGGAGAGGTCCCTCAAGAGGTCTTGGACACTTGTTGAGAAGCCTCAGCAAAAATTCCAAGGTTTTCCTGCACTTTTTCTCTTTTTAGGTCTTCAAGCTTGATGAGGGCCTTCCTCATTTTGGCACATGCAAGAATGCTCTTCCTTGCAGAATGCTTTGCCATTCTCTTTTGTAAGGCAAGGCCTCTCTTCACCTCCTTGAAATGCTTGTGCTCCTCTTTGTAATAGTGGATTACACGTTGTGCCATCTCAAACTCTCTTTCCCACTCCTGAAGCTGAGCATCTTTCTCCAAGAGAATAAATTTTGTGTTCATCTCCTTGTCCTCAGTGTCACTGCCTAAATCAATGAATTAAGGCCCTTGAGAAGTCATCTTAATCCTTTTGCTTCTTCTTACCTTGACTTGTTGCTCACCCTTGTCCATATTTTCCTTTCCTTTCTCTTTTTTCTTGATAGCTGGAGGAGAGATGGTCCTTTTCCTTTTTGAGGTTGCAAACACATCTCTTTTTCCTCTGTGGTAAGTGCATGTGAGAGGGGTCATCAGGGTGCTTTGATCCTTGATGAAATCACAAGCCTTTTCATCTATGTCATGGCTTTCATGAGTGACTTCATACTCCATTGGGTCACTGATTTCTTGACCTTCAACTTCATCAACATCCTTACTTTCCTCATTTTTTTCTTCACTGACATCTTGGCTCTCAAATTGACCACTATCGCCCTCACTTGCCTCATCTTGGATTTGTCCTTCATTAAGGCTTTCTTATCTGCCACTTTCTGCGTTGTCACTTTGGATTCCTTGGTAATTTGGAGGCTGATTAGTGTCATGACAGTCATAACTGTCATGACTGTCATGACTATTTTCTTGCTCATCATTGACTGTCTCCTTTGTGCCGTTGTTGTGGTCACTGTCTTGATTTTCAAACTTTGTTTCATCACTTTTGTCACTGTGATTGGGCTCATTGTCATGCTCAAAACCATCATCCTCTTGGTTGTCTTCTTCATTTTTATTTTCATAATCCCTTTGGTTGTCACTTTGCTCATCATCAACACTTTCTTCTGCATTTTACATTTTTTTGTGAGTGTCATCACTGTCACTGTTTTTTTCCTCTCCATCACTATCTTTCCCTTCAGGGCTGCTATGTTCAGCCTCTTCCTCTATGTCATCATCACCCTCTTATTCACTATTAAGCTTTGTTTCTGCCCCACTGCTTTCTTCACTTACCTCATCATCTTCTTGATTAAACTTTTTATTTGTATCACTATTTTCTACCCTTGCCTCATCTTCTTCATTTCTTTCCTCATTTCTGTTGTCCTCACTTTATTCACTCTTTTCTATGTTGTCATCATCCTTTTCCTCATTACTGCTGCAGTCATCATTTGTTTCTTTAGCATTGTTGTCTTCTTATTTGTTTTCTTCATCTACCTCAATTTCTACCTCACTATCTTCTTCTTCATAATTGTCATTTGTTTGCCCCTCATTATGGATACTGTCAACTCTTTCACTTGATGCATTAGGAGAAGGGATAGGAGGTTAATTTCTTTGTGGAGAAGGCATTTGTGGGGGTGAAGGAGGAGTGGAGGTAGGTGGATATGAATTGGAGGGAAAAATTTGCAAAATGAAGGCTTGGGGATTGGCAAACACATCATGAGAGATAAAAACCTCCCAAGGGATCCCCTTCTCCTCCAGCTAGTGTAAGACAATCATTTTGATCAAGGAGTGGTGAAAAAGGCTCTGCATTTGGTGGGCATAACTCCTCTTCTTGACCACTGAAGCCATTTTTTCAATGCTCCGTTATAGGTAGTATGTTAAGTTTAGTAACTTAACCCCGGTGAAGTGCATCAGAAACCTTATATGATAAGAGTAAACCCCGGAGTACCTCCCCTCACATGTGAAGTACTTGATAATTTGCTTCATCAACAGGGCATACCTCTCTAGCAAGTGGGAGAAGGGGAAGATAGCCTTGCAGCTTTGCTGACAACTAGGTTTGAGGTAGGGCTCATAATAGCTCAAGTCCAATTTATTTTGTTTAAACCATCTCTCAACAACATCTAGAATTCTTGTGGCTTAAGCAATGGATTCATATGAGAGTTCAAAGTTCACTCCTACTAGGTTGACTTGGTGATTTTGCAAACTGAGTATGAACAACCTAGTTAGATCTAAATTTCTTTGGACTAGCTTAACCTTCTCAAAAAATTGATAACACCCAACATCTTGAAAATGGGTAAGTATCATTGCAGAGGAGGTGATTTGAATGGTGTCCAAGGGGTCAAACCTATTAACTCTTCCTCCCTTGTGCTTAGGCTTGGTAGGTCTTTAACTTTCATCACTGCTGGTATGAATATCTTCTTCAGACATGGTGACTATTTTTAGCACAGTAGGCTTCTTTTTAAACTTGTTTGAAGGCCTTTAGGTCAAAGGATGGAAATGAGTGATTTAAGGGAAAAGTTGTGTAAATGAGGGTTAAGATGCAGCTTCCAAGGGGTGTGTTTCAACTTTTCAGAGATTGGTATGCTGTCAATGAGTGTATTTATACATATATAACCCTTCTCTTTGTAAACCCTAACTTAGGAGGCCAAAAAATTGATTTTTATGCAGCCCAAGGTTTGATCATATTAGGCTAAAAATTCCTTTCTTGATTATGAGAAAAAAATTTGGAAAGTGAGGGGAAAGAGTGACCAATATTTTTCTGACTATTTGCAGAAGAGTTGGAGGAAAAAACATGCATTTTTTAATGTTTTTTAGCAAATTGGGGCACACTATATCTGTGCACAGTGCCTTCCTGACTGCACGTTCAGGTCGGGTCGGCCTACCTATTGGAGCGTAGCGCTGGGTCGGAGAAATGACAGTCGGGCCAATTGAAGCGTAGTGTCGATCGGTTTGGTGGGAAGTCGGGCAATTTTCTGAGCCTATGCGTAGCGCTTGCCCAAGTGCGTAGCACCAAGCTCTAGGTGCGCAGCACATTTTTAAATAACACTGCAGCCACCTCGTCTGAGCGTAGCACCGAGAGCCAGGTGCTTAGCGTCGTCCTCACTGCGTAGCGCCTTCAGACTTCTTCAATTTTGCTCAAAAACCCTCAAAAATGACTTTCAACGGCTCTCTCTTGTCTGCAGGGACAAATGAAGTGTGGAAGAGGTTGAGGAGACTTTATAGTCTTTCTTGAAAATGATTCAATGCCCAAAACCCACTTTTATAAGGTTCATTTTTCCTTACTTCTTTCTCACTATGCTTTGTCACCTTTTAGCCCTGTAGGTTGCAATTTAATATAAAAATAGTTTTTCCTCTTTGCAGGAGTGTCCTGATGTCTCCCTCATTCTCACAAAACCCTTCAACCAACTTTATACAAGTACCTTCAAACCATTTTGAAAAATTAACCCCTTTATGATGTTTAACACTTGTAAATAGCAGATTTCGTGAATTTTTGACAATATATGCTTTTACTAATATTTTGTTAGATTTCCTCTCTAAAATAGTGAAGAAGCATCTCAGTATGAGAACCCTAGCATTAAGCATCAATAGCCTTTTTAATCTTTATGTGTTGTTATCACTACAAACATTCATTTGGCACTTATGCTTTTATCAAATTTTCCTGTGGGTAGCCATTCTTGACAATCTGTAGGAGTGTCATTTATGGCATGATCCATCTCTTGCAGAATATTCATTTGATAGGGTGACCCTTGTTGGAGGTTATACTGCCCTGCTGTAAATCATTGGCATATTTGTTCTTTAGACATATTTTACAATGATGTAGGTCTAGTGAGAGGGGCAAGCTAGTTTAAACCCTTTTTTTTGTGTGTGTCTTTCATGGCCACTTCTGTTTATGCAGGTGCCTACACAATTTCTTCTTTTGATCACTTGTCTCTTTTGAACTTGGACAACTCATTTTATTAGTAATGACCTTGTGCTTACCATAATCACCTCCTAGGGTAATTTTAACTCATGCTTTCCCTCTTTGGTAATTTGAAACTGCTTCTGACTATTGCTTTGAGAAATTAGACCCTTGAACTGATATTTTTCATCCTCTTGCTGATACTCTTCATCCTCTTTCTTCCTTTGGCGTAGGGGAGTTAATCCCCTTTGTCCAAACCCTAGAAGGTAGTTTGAAAAACCTTTTGAAACCATCTACTGTGATGAAGGAGGCTTCTTTTTCATCATGTGATCATCTTTGTCCATCTTGCCAAACTCCTAGGTTTTAGGGCTGCTTAGGAAAAAGTAAATAGTGTTGTCTTCTAAGTTCTCAAAAACTTCACAAAACTCAATAATAATTCCTAAAAAGTCTTCAATGAGCATTTGAAGGAGTTGAGGTGGCCTTTGCCTTTGTAACCCTAGTACTGATTCCTTGTTTGGTCAACACTATTCCAAACCCTGATTTCCATCAAACATATGCTTGCTACTTTCTTCTTGTTGTGAATGGTCTTCTTATGATGATATTTCTCTTTACCTTACCTATTGTTAGGTTGATGACCATTGGTCATCTTGCATAAATGTGAGTAAAGGGCAACTGTCGCTTTGCAGATTCATGCCTTTAGGCAAAATATTCCCTTGAATGACCTTTTGGATCAGCTTTGACAAGATCACCTGTCATTTTCTTTTTTGAATGTACTTTCTTCATATAGGAAAAGCAGAGCTTGTATGGCACCAAATCCATCCTATGACTTTTTGAAACCCTATGTGACCAAACGGAGGCCTTCTTGGATTTGGTTTTTTGAACTAAGACCTAGAACTTAGGCTTATCAAGTGCAAGATAGAGTTTAGGATAGACTGATGTTTTGAAGATCTGAAATCCAATGTACTTGATTTATCTAAACCGTCTACAGAGATAGTTTGAGACTATCAGTGTTTGAGAGTACTTTGGGAAACACAACAAGGCTATTTTTTTGGTGTGTTTAAGTAGCAGTGGGGGGTCTTTTTGGGCAAAACAAGATAGAGGATTTCGGTCAAAGGTGAAAGCATATAGACAGGGATAGTGACATAAGCCACTAATCGGTTTTCTGGGACTGGTAGACAATGCTAGACATGGTGGAAAGATGAAATAGTGAAAAATTATCTTTAAGGATGATGAAGGCAATGAGATTTCTAAAACTCACAATGTTCAAGAACTTTGTTTCTAGAAATATAGGGAAAACATTTAGTCATCTATGAAGACAAAAATTACTGATGACTAACACTGACGAAATGGGGAAATAGAACTAATCCAGTACAAGCCCTCACTGAGTACAGCACTCTAAAGAGAGCTGTTGATGAATCTATCCAAAACTTTTGAAAAAGGTTTAATAAGGTGTATGACTCTATTCCTACCCATTTAAAACCACCACAAGCCTTAGCTCAGATTAGATATGCTGAAGCTTTTGACTATGAGTTTTCTATACTGCTGAGAGAAAGAGAATCCCCTTCACTTTCCGAAATGAAACATGATGCATTGAAGGTGGAGGTTAATTTAATAGCAGCTAAAAAATCAAAAATGGGTAAGACTAAGTTGAAAGAAGAAGAGAAGCCTTCCTCCTCTACCTCTCAGGATAAGCTGGATTCAATGATGAAAACAATGGAAAATTTGATGGATAGTTTGGCCCCTGGGAATACCTCTGCTCCTCCTGCGCAACATGAACCTCAATTTAGAAACCCTCAGTTTAGGAGACCTCGGAATCAGCAAATACCAAAGGAAAACAAAAATCAACAGCCTGATCCTCCAGTGAGACCTCCTTTCCAACAGAACTTGGTTGATGAAGAAGATGATCCTAAAATTCCTGAAGAGTCTATTCATTGTTTTGATGAGGAAATTTCTGGAATTTTCTTGACTAAAGAAGAAAATGATCAATCAAACCAAAGTAATCATGGAGAGGAAACATCAGATTATCTAAAGGGGTATCAACATGTTATTTTTGAGATGCAAAAACAATACAATCTCATAAATAGAAATGTGCCTATCATTGCAAACAAAACACAACCTAAGAAAGATGCTCCTAAGGTTGTTGATGGAAAGAAAGATGCTCCCAAGGTTGCTGAAGGTAAGAAAGATACACTAATTTTTCCTCCTATGAAAGAAGCTGAAAAATTTGTTTATGTTTTCAGCCTTGAGAATGAAATTTCTAAGATTAAAATATCAGTCTCTTTTGTTGAGATTCTCAAGGTAAATGAATATAGAAGCAGGATTGTCAAAATGTTGAATTCACAACTAGGAGCTGATGATATCTTGAATGTATTAGAAGATCATCCCACCATATACTTGGGTCTGAGACTAGAAGATGAAAAAATGAGGAGGTGCCTCCTTTCTATGTGAGCCTTAACATTCACGAGATGACATTGCATAATGCTCTGTTGGATTAAATGGCCTCACACAATCTTATGCCCAAAGTAATCATGGAAAGAATGGGGTTAGAAATAACTAGGCCATATAAAGACTTTTTTTTTCGATTTGAAAAGAGTTCAATGCATTGGTTTAATCAAGGATGTTTTTTTTGGTTTAACACAAATTCCTGCTAAAACTGTGGTCATGGACATCGTGGTAGTAGACATTCCACTGAAGTTTGATATGATTTTTTCAAGGTCATGGGCAGTGAATATCAAAGGTATAATGTAGATGGACCTTACTTATGCTACCATTCTTTTTTTTGGTGAGCAAAGGAGACTGTATCGAGAGACAAGAATGGCCTACATGGTGAGTAGTAAAGATAAACCCCAAAAATTTCCAATTTATGCTCTTGATACTGAACTTGGTTCTGTTATTATTTTCAATGAGTTGAATAATGAAGTAGAAGAGGAAAGAAAAACATAAAATCAGAGTTCTAAAATTCAGCAGTCTGAAAATCAGCAAACAGAAGATCAGTAAGTTAGTGATAAGGAGGAAGAAGTTTGGTGATATTTGCATTTTGATGGATTAGCAGGTAGAGAAGGAGCAGGAGCATGGATTTGGATCACAATTCCAAGTGATGAGAGTAAGCTCTTTTCCTATAAATTTAACTTTGATTGCACGAATAACATGGTTGAGTATGAATCCTTGATTTTGGGCCTAGAGGTTTTGAAAAGAATGAATGCTCAAAACATTTCTGTTTTTGGAGATTTAGAGTTAGTCATTAAACAGGTTGAAGGTTCTTATCAAACAAAAGATATAAGGACGAGGGCATATAGGAACTTATTTTTGGACATGTTGGAAAACTTTCAAGCTTATTCATTCATGGTCAAAACGAGAGAACAAAACTCTATTGTTGATTCTCTTGCTATCTCTGCAAGTCTTTTCATTATTCCTATGCATTCCATAGAAAAATATGAGGTTGAGATTTGCCATAGACCAGCTATCCCTAATAATATTACTCATTGGAAAGTTTTTGAGGATGATCAACAAGTGAAGAACTTTATTGAGCTTAAAGAAGAGTTTGAAAATATACAAGTAGATCAACAAAATATGCTTGCTGAGTCTAAAGGGAAATCTGAAGTTTTGCAACTAAAGAAAAATTCTATACCAAAGGGACTCATACCTCTTGAAAAAAAAATTGATCAGAATGATGTCTTTAAATCCCCTAAAATACAAGTTGATGATGAAGAAGTTGAGATTTGTAACCTTGGTACAGTAACTATGCCCAAAATGATTAAACTTTCAAAGTTTCTTTCAGCCGATTTGAAGTTTAAATATACTGAAATGACGAAGAGATTCATAGATGTGTTTTCCTGGAATTATGCTGATTTGAAATAATATGACCCCACTATTATTCAGCATATTATTCCCATAAAAGAAAATGAAAAGCCTTTCAAGAAGAAGTTAAGGAGGATCAATCCACTTCTCATGCCTTTGATTGAGAAGGAGGTCAAAAAACTCTTTGATGCCAAAATCATTGTCCCAATCAGATTTTCAAATTGGCTTGCAAATTTGGTTCTAGTTAGGAAAAAGAATGGAGAAATCAAAATATGTATTGACTTCAGAAATCTGAATAAAGCCTCTCTGAAGGAAAATTATCCTCACCCGAAGATGGACCAAATTTTGCAAACTATTGTTGGTTCTCAGAGAATGTCTATGCTTGATGGGTTTTCAGGTTATAATCAAATCCTGATACATCCTGATGATCAAGAAAAAACAGCCTTTACTACACCATGGGGTACGTTCATGTACGCCGAGATGCCATTTGGTCTCATGAATGCAGGAGCTACTTTTCATAGGGCAGTGGATATTTATTTCTCTGAAGAGAAGGACAATATGGCAGTTGTTTATCTTGATGACATAAAATTCTTCTCAAGGAGGGATGAAGATCACTTGAAACACCTAGAAATAATTATGCTGAAATGTAGAAGGTTTGGCATCTCTCTAAATCCCACCAAAATTATTTTTTCTTTAACTTCAGGTAAATTACTTGGACACATCATTTCTAAAGAGGGGATTAAGATCGATCCAAACAGGGTCAATGAAATTCAGAAGATGGATTTGCCAAGAAGCAAGAAGGAGATTCAATCTTTCCTTGGAAAGGTAAATTTTGTAAGGTGATTTATTCCCAATTTTGTTGAGATTGTGAAGGACATAACAAGGATGCTAAAAAAGGGAGTTTACATTAAGTGGACAGCAAAATCAAGACACTCATTTGAGGAGATCAAAAGAGCACTTACCCAAGCACCGGTATTTATCAGTCCAAATTTCTCAAAAGAATTTATGGTTTTTACTTTCACATCAGAAAATACTATCGCTGGAGTTCTACTACAAAAGGAACAGCAAGGTACTGAGCAACCTATTTATTTCTTTAGTAGGACATTAGCCAACTCTGAGCTGAAATATAATATCTTAGAGAAGTAGGTCTATACCTTGGTGAAAGCTATCAAAGATTTCAGAATTTATATTCTGCATTCTCATATTGTGGCTTTTGTTCCTAATATTGCTGTGAAAGACATCCTCACTCAAGCCGATCCTGATGGTAAGAGGGGGAAATGGATTGCTAAATTGATAGAGTATGACATAGAAATCAAGCCAACAAATTTGGTCAAGGGGAAAGGCCTAGCAAAGCTGATGGCACAGTCAAACTTTAACAGTCTTGACATAAACTTAATTGCAGAAATTTCAGAAATTTCAGATGAGGAAGAAGAATTAGTCCCTATTGAAGAAAAATACATCACTTCAGATTGGTACAAGGAGGTTGTTTTTGTCCTACAACATCATAAAGCACCTATTGATCTAACAAATTCTAAAGCAAGGTTTGTAAAGCTTAAATCCTTGAGATATTTTATTTTTGATAGAAATCTATTTTGGATGGATACCGACAGAATTTTGCTGAATTGTTTGCTAGAAGAGGAGACTGATAAATTAATTGAGGAGTTCCACAAAGGAGATTATGGAGGTCATCATTATTGGAAGGCCACAGTGAACAATATTCTTAGAGCATGGTATTATTGGCCTACAATGTTTAAGGATTTGTACAAAAATATTGTTGCCTTCCATGAATGCCATATTTTCGAGGGTAAGAAGCAACTTGTACCTTTACCTTTAATTCCTATTTATGTGGAAGCACCATTTCAGCAGTGGGGGCTAAAGTTTATTAGAGAGATTCATCCATCATCATCAAGTCAGCATCACTGGATTCTTACAGCAACTGATTACTTCACCAAATGGATTGAAGCAATCCCAACTAGGCAAGCAAATGATTCTATGGTTATTTCTTTTCTAGAAAATAATATCTTATATAGATTTGGTTGCCCCGTGAAGATTATAACTAATAATGCACAGGAATTTAAGTCTAAGAAGCTGATCAATTTCTATCATCAATACCATATTACTATTGGGCATTCTACTGCATACTATCACCAAGGGAATGGTCTTGCTTAATCTTCTAACAAGAATATTGTGAGGATCATTAAAAAGGTGTTGCAGAAGAATAAGAAAGCTTGGCATTTGAAGCTGAAGTATGCCTTATGGGCTGATAGAATATGCACAAAAAGGTTAATTGGAACATCACCATATGAGTTGGTATATGGGGCTGATGTTATTTTTACTACATCTCTAAGGGTACATGTCATGAACTTGATTCAACGGTTAGAAGAAGAAAGAAATGCAGTCCAGAGGAGAATCGATCAGCTAATATCTTTGCAGGAGAAGAGAAATGAAGCTTATAACATCAATCAACAATCTTAAAATAGAATCAAGAGGACATTTGATAAGAAGATCGAGGAAAATTTTCAAATTCAGGATGAAGTGCTGAAATGGGAGGCTAGAATTGAAGAGAAAGGAAAACATGGTAAGTTCGAGAACTTGTGGAAAGGTCCTTTCAAGATAGTTTCTTTCCATGGGAACAATACTTACATATTGCAAGAGATGGATGGAAAATCATATGCTAGAGGACTCGTAAATGGCAGGTTTTTAAAGCATTACTCTTCCTGAAATATGATTGATCATTCATGTCATTGTACATATTCCATTTTACGATTTTTTCTGCTAATAATGACAAGCTAAATCAGCAAGCCTGAGCCCGAGGTGAAGGCCATTAGAGCTTGAGGAGAAAGCTTTGCAATTTCAATTTTTTTCTGTTTTTGTCAAGAAAATGGATAGCAGCACTGGAACTACTGGTTCTTAGTGTACCACAGGGGCACACTATCCCAAGTGGAGCCACTGTTATCACCCAAAAATTTTCAAAACATCATTATGTCATGTTTGTTTTTGGTCATGGTCCAAATTAGGTTTAGAAGTCAATTTAGGATTTGGTTAAAGGTAGGTTAGCTTTTTAAAATTTCAAAGGTCATCATTAAGTTCAAATAAAAATTTTCAATGGTTCATTCATTGTCAAAAATCCATAATTTCCATTTAGGAGTCATTCCATAAAGTTTCAAGTCAAAACTCTGCAATTAGCCAAGAATCTAGGTTTTCGTAGTGCCACTAGTTCAAAAAATTTGACTTGCGCTATGAAAGCGCTGATAGTTTCGTAGCAAAAACTAGGAAAAATACACTACCGACACTACAAAAGCACGATTTATTAACCGTCTTGTCAATTGATCTGAAATTTGTCAAAATCCGTTGGGAAATGATAGGTTAGTGGTATGATGAGTCAGTTAGTGATGAGATTCAATATACTTACCCTCCTTATAGTCATCATTGTCATGACAGGATATGAATGAGGCATCATTTAGTTATGAGATGACATTTCAAATTCAAAATCTTGCCTAATTTGGTCATTATCGTTTCATTTGCCTCCATACGTGTCTAAGCTCCGAACTATTTAAGCCAAACCTGTGGTTGTTCCATACAAAGGTTATCTTCGTCCTAATCAAGTGAGGTTGTTTCATATACTCAAGCGAGGAAGATATATCCTAATAAAGCGAGGTTGTTTCATATATTCAAGTGAAGCTGACAGGTTTTTCTGAGAAGAATGGCAGAGGAAAAGAAAGTTCACAGAGGGGGAAAACGCTTAAGATATGAGCCTGAAAATATGAAGGCCATAATTGAAGACCTAGTAGTGATGGAGGCATTCAACAGCGTAGGCTATCTTCCAAAGAATTTTCCTTGCACTTCAATGGAACAACTACCAAGGTTGGAACACTAAATGTGCCAATTACACCAGAAATTATTGTTGTTGTGATAGAAATACCAAGGGGACAAGAAACTTGGTTCAAAAGTTTCAAATTTGATATGGATCCATGCAAGGAATTCATGAAACCTCAGTATGCAGATATGGACCTCAATAACGCTGTCCCTAGAGGTTGCATCAAAGACACTTATGCAAAGTTGCTGCTCAGCATCCAGAGAATCTATTTTACATGTGAAGGCAGGTATCATAAGGTCTACACATATCATTTCAAGCTGATTTTTCATTTCACAGGTAAAATTTCACTTGATTTTCCCTTTTACCTGCATAGGAGTCTTGATAAAATGGCTGATAAAGTACAAGCCAAATCTGAAGGTTGTGAAACATCTTTGTTTCATCATGGTTTGATGAAGTTATTGATTTTGAATGAGCTTCAGAAGATAGGCATGGATTGGTCATAATTTTTGTTTATAAATGGTTTTGAGTTGGAAGCATTAACTCCTACTAGAAACCCTAAAACTAAAGGAACTCCATCACCACCAGTAGAAGAGTCTAGTCAACCTGTGGTTGCAAAACCAAAGGAATTTGTAAAACTGAAACCAAGGAAACAAGTTGAGAAAAGGACAGAGTAGACACAAGTGCTTGATACTCCAACTCCATCACTTGCAAAACAGAGGTCAAATATTGTCAAAGAGGCAAACTAGAAACAAGTTGCTAGCAAGCAGGAAATCAAAAGAGTGACAAGAAGCAAAGCAGTGGCATCAAAAGGAAAGATAGTTGTTTCAGTTTCAGAGGAAAACCCAGTAACTAAGGGAAATTTAGATGACATAATTCATGCAATTGATATAGAGGAGACACCAATTGTGCAAGCTGACTTCATTAGAGAAGATGAGCAAAAACGGAAAAAAAAATTGTCTGTAAAGAAGCTTGAGTTTGAGGGTGAAAATGCAACCTCCATCTTTCAAGAAAGGAAACCTTTAACTAGGCATGCTAAGAAGTTCAAAAAAGGAAACAAGGAAGTTCAAGAAACTATTGAAACAGCTAAATCCCCTGAAGAAGTGGTTGATCTTTCTTCACCTACAGTAGAGCATGCAGCTAGCAAAACAAAGAAGGGAAAAGAAGAAATGACAGAGTGTCAACATCTTGAAGAGAAATTGAGGTTAATAAACCAAGAAATTGTTGTGATGAGAAAGAGGGCCAGAAAGCACATTATTGAGAAAACAGAGTTTAAAATAATGAAGGCATTGTGGGAAGGTCAAAGTGGTTCTATGTCTGAAACCCCAAGCAGTGCAGAACAGTTTTTCACATGGACAGTTCCATCCATCAAGGAAGCTAAATTTGTCAGAGTAATCAATACTAACTTGAGAGCCAATAATAGAAGACTTAGAGATCAAGTGGAGGACTTGGAGCAACAGCTGAAATTGACTCAGGCTGAGTTAAAGAGCAAAGTTGTAGAATGATAATCATTAAAAAGTCAAAAACTAAATCAAGTGAAAATTAAGAAGGAACCTCATGAAAACTGTGTTTTTCAATTCATATGACTTTTTGATTTCATGAAACCAGTGTTATTTTGGGTTTTGGCACATTTATGGTTTTCATTTTGAAAAACAATGGAAAAAATTGCTCACTCAGCAGTTTCGTAGCGCAAACAGTGTAAAAAGAGTGAAAAGCACTACGAAACTGCTGTAGCAGCATTTTTCACTCTTTATCATAAATTTTTGAAGGGAAAAGTATGAATTATGACCTGAAATTTGCAGGGAGGATGTATTAAACGATAATGAAGATAATCCTGGAAGAAAGAAATCAAAATTTTGAAGGAAAAAAGGTAAAAGAGTTGCACTACGAAAAGTGCTACAAAACTGTGTTGTTTTCATAGCGCAGGTTTATTTCAGCTCATTTGAACAGTTTGATGATGGTTTTGGACAGATGGAACTTAGGGAGGATTTTGGGAAGGTGTTAATTCAGTTTCTAACAGCAAATAATCTCGAAATGATGAGTTTATGATGGTCAGAGTGTCTTAAGAGTGCAAAGGACCCTATGCCTAGAAAACAGGGGATTGTTTCCTACTTTGATGGAGGTCAGCATTATGGTCATTTAGATTTGGAGCCAATCATCTAGATTTGACCAAGTGTTAATACATTTGGCAAAGAATGTAATATAATTAATATAAGGTTGTTATAGATAGGTGATTAAGAGTTTGAATCCTATTTTTAATAGGACTATTTAGTGGATTAGTTGTCCTTTTGTAATAAATACCATGTCATATGGTTAGGCAAGGTGTCAAGAGTTAGGAGTTCGATGTATCTAGCTGTAGATAAGGTTATCTTATGTTTTAAATGATCTATAAAAGATCAAGAAGTTGAATATGGTAGGGGTTGTAAATTTTTAGCAAGAGACTGTGTTTATTGTAAGTGACTGGTTTTTAGCTTAATACAGAGTTTTCTACTTAGGCAACGTGAGATTCATAAAGAGTTCTAGTGTGTTCTTGTTCTAATTGCATCTAATTACTATCCTATGGCAGTGGTATTTGTTTATGTTACTCATAATTCATATTTGATGCTCTAACTTCCTATATAGACAAACTGACTGTGTTTTTTACTGTTTCACATGTGTATCTCTTGACTAAAACTCTGATATGCCTTGACTTCCATGCTATGTAGATTGTTTGGTTTTACTGAAACTATTTTGAATCCATAAGCCCAATGTGCACTTATTGATGTGATTTGCAACCAATATCTATTATTTATCTACTTAATACCCAACATAGAGTTCGCCATCTATATTTTTATCAAAAATCATTAACCCTTGAGAGAGCCCTCTCAGGTTGAAGAGGCTAAGCCTCAATCGAAATATTGGTTTGAAACAGTTACATGAGATTGATTTGATTAGCAGCCTATCAGGTCTAATTTTGTGATAACATCTTGGTGCGTCTGCCGGGAATCTGAAGATTATACTTTCCCGAGATTTTAAAGCTGAACTATTGAAGGTAGCAGGAGCTCAGAAGGTTTTTCGAGGTTGCATCTACCTTGGTGACTCCATTCAAAATTTAAATGATCAAAGGTGGCTTCGAGAAGGAGATACATGAGGAGTAATCCTGACCCAGATCCACCTATCATCGTGGACAATCCAAACACCATTTACAGAGGCAGTAAAGGCATTTCTGAAATATCAGGTACTCCATCACATTTGAAATCCTTGTCCTCTGAAATTTTAAGAATTCCTGAAGATAAAAGAGTTGATGATAAAATTCAAGAGGTTCTATTTAGATCAGAAAGTGAAAAAGAGCTAATTGAAATTATCTTATACTTGTATAAGAGAGGTATTGATACCTCAGCTCTAGTAATATAGGAAGACAAAGAAGAGTTTTGGGAAACTGTTACTTCTGAGTTGTTGTTGGAAAAAGAGTCTTTAGATAAATTCAAAGAGCTTGATCCTTTTGAAGTATTGTTGAAAAGTAAAGTTGGTTTACCTCTTCCAAATTGGAGTTCAATTGTTAGTGGACCACAAAGCCCAAACAGTCCTCCTCATAGTAGTTTTTCATCCTCTATTTATTCCATCCCTAAAACTACTACAGTCCCTCTAACCATGGCTGGAAATGTACCTCCTCCACCTGCTGCACCTGTTATATATGCCCCTCTTGTTCTTCCAGCTATCTTACATGACCTCCCTAGCATATATGCTATTAGAATAAAAACTTGGGGAAGTGATGAAGACATTACAACAGAAGAACATGTGGACCAATTTAATGATTTTATAGATAGAGAGGAGGTTGATGATGAAGATGTTAAGTTGAGGTTGTTTTCTCAGAGTTTTACTGGTGAAGTTAGGAAATGGTATAAAGCCCTTACTCCTAGAAGTATTCATAATTGGAATGAGTTTGAATATACTTTTCTGAGGAAATGGGGAAATAGAAATAATCTAGTACAAGCCCTCACTGAGTACAACACTCTGAAGAGATCTTCTGATGAATCTGTCCAAAACATTTTAAAAGGTTTAATAAGGTGTATGACTCTATTCCTGCCCATTTAAAACAACCACAAGCCTTAGCTCAAATCAGATATGTTGAATCTTTTGACTATGAGCTTTCTATACCGCTGAGAGAAAGAGAATCCCCTTCACTTGCTGAAATGAAAAATGATGCAGTGAAAGTGGAGGTTAATTTAATATCAGCTAAAAAATAAAAAATGGGTAAGACTAAGTTGAAAGAAGAAGAGAAGCCTTCCTCCTCTACCTCTCAGGATAAGCTGGATTCAATGATGAAAAAAATGGAAAATTTGATGGATAGGTTGGCCCTTGGGAATACCTCTGCTCCTCCTGCACAACATGAACCTCAATTTAGAATCCCTCAGTTCAGGAGACCTCAGAATCAGCAAAGGCCAAGGGAAAATATAATTCAGCAGCCTGATCCTCCAGTGAGACCTCCTTTCCAACAGAACTTGGTTGATGAAGAAGATGATCCTGAAATTCCTTAAGATTCTATTCACTGTTTTGATGAGGAAATGTCTGGAACTTTCTTGACTAAAGAAGGACATGATCAATCAGACCAAAGTAATCATGGAGAGGAAACATCAGATTATCTAAAGGGGTATCAACATGCTATTTTTGAGATGCAAAAACAATACAATCTCAGAAATAGAAATGTGCCTATCATTGCAAACAAAACACAGCCTAAGAAAGATGCTCCTAAGGTTGCTGATGGAAAGAAATATGCTCATAAGGTCGCTAAAGGTAATAAAAATACACCAGTTGTTCCTCCTATCAAAGAAGGTGAAAAAAATGTTTCTGTTTTCAGCCTTGAGAATGAAATTTCTAAGATTAAACTATCAGTCCCTTTTGTTGAGATTCTCAAGGTAAATGAATATAGAAGCAGGATTGTCAAAATGTTGAATTCACAACCAGGAGTTGTTGATATCTTGAATGTATTAGAATATCATCCAACCATATAATTGGATCCAAGACTAGAAGGTGAAAAAAATGAGGAGGTGCCTCCTTTTTATGTGAGACTTAGCATTCACGACATGACATTGCATAATGCTATGTTGGATGTAGGGGCCTCACACAATCTTATGCCCAAAGTAACCATGGAAAGAATGGGGTTAGAAATAACTAGGCCATATAAAGAATTGTTTTCTTTCGATTCGAAAAGATTTCAATGCATTGGTTTAATCAAGGATGTTGTTGTTGGTCTAACATAAATTCCTTCTAAAATTGCGATCATGGACATCGTGGTAGCAGACATTCCACCGAAGTTTGGTATGTTGTTGTCAAGGTCATGGGCAGTGAAAATCAAAGGTACAATGCAAATGGACCTTACTTATGCTACCATTATTGTTTTTGGTGAGCAAAGGAGACTGTATCAAGAGATAAGAATGGCCTACATGGTGAGTAGTAAAGACAAACCCCAAAATTTTCCAATTTATGCTCTTGATACTGAACTTGGTTCTGCTATTATTTTAAATGAGTTAACTAATGAAGCTGAAGAGGAAAGGATAACAGAAAATCAGAGTTCTGAAATTCAGCAATCTGAAAATAAGAAAAAAAAATATCGGCAAGTTAGTGATAAGGAGGAATAAGGTTGGTGATCTTTGCATTTTGATGGATCAGCAGGCAGAGAAGGAGCAGGAGCAGGGATTTGGATCACAAGTCCAAGTGATGAGAGTAAGTTCTTTTCCTATAAATTGAACTTTGATTGCACGAATAACATGGCTGGGTATGAATCCTTGATTTTGGGCCTAGAGGTTTTGAAAAGAATGAATGCTCAAAACATTTTTTTTTTGGGAGATTCAGATTTAGTCATTAAACAGATTGAATGTGCTTATCAAACAAAAGATATAAGGATGAGGGCATATAGGAACTTAGTTTTGGACATGTTGGAAAACTTTCAAGCTTATTCATTCATGGTCAAAACTAGAGAACAAAACTCCATTGTTGATTATCTTGCTGTCTCTGCAAGTCTTTAATTATTCCTATGCATTCAATAGAAAAATATGAGGCTAAGATTCGCCATAGACCAGCTATCCCTCATAATATTACTCATTGGAAGGTTTTTGAGGATGATCAACAAGTGAAGAACTTTATTGAGCTGAAAGAAGAGTTTGAAAATATACAAGTAGATCAGCAAAATATGCTTGCTGAGTCTAAAGGGAAATCTTAAGTTTTGCAACTAAAGAACAATTCTATACCAAAGGGACTCATACCTCTTGAAAAAATTTTTGATCAGGATGATGTCTTTAAATCCCCTAAAATACAAGCTAATGATGAAGAAGTTGAGAGCTATAACCTTAGTATAGTAACTATGCCCAAAATGATTAAACTTTCAAATTTTCTTTCAGCTTATATGAAGTTTAAATATATTGAAATTACGAAAAGATTCATAGATGTGTTTGCTTGGAATTATGTTGATTTGAAAGAATATGACCCCACTATTATTTAGCATACTATTCCCATAAAAGAAAATGAAAATCCTTTCCAGCAGAAGTTAAGGAGGATTAATCCACTTCTCATGCCTTTGATTGAGAAGGAGGTCAAAAAACTCTTTAATGCCAAAATCATTGTCCCAATCATATTTTCAAATTGGCTTGCAAACTTGGTTCCAGTTAGGAAAAAGAGTGGAGAAATCAAAATATGTATTGACTTCAAAAATCTAAATAAATCCTCTCTGAAGGACAATTATCATCTCCCGAAGATGGACCAAATTTTGCAAACTATTGTTGGTTCTCAGAGAATGTCTATGTTTGATGGTTTTTCAGGTTATAATCAGATCCTGGTACATCCTGATGATCAGGAAAAAATAGCCTTTACTACACCATGGGGTACTTTCATGTACGCCAAGATGCCATTTCGTCTCGTGAATGCAGGAGCTACTTTTTAGAGGGAAATGGATATTGCATTTTTCTGAAGAGAAGGACAAGATGGTGGTTGTTTATCTTGATGACATAACATTCTTCTCAAGGAGGGAAGAAGATCACTTGAAACACCTAGAAAGAATTCTGCTGAAGTGTAGAAGGTTTGGCATCTCTCTAAATCCCACCAAAAGTATTTTTGCTTTAACTTCAGGTAAATTACTTGGACACATAATTTCTAAAGAGGGGATTAAGATCGATCCAAACAAGGTCAATGCAATTCAGGAGGTGGATTTTCCAAGAAGCAGGAAGGAGATTCAATCTTTCCTTGGAAAGGTAAATTTTGTAAGGCGATTTATTCCCAATTTTGTTGGGATTGTGAAGGACATAACAAGGATGCTGAAAAAGGGATTTGATATTAAGTGGATAGCAAAAGCAAGACACTCATTTGAGGAGATCAAAAGAGCACTTACCCAAGCACCGATATTGATTAGTCCAAATTTCTCAAAAGAAATTTTGTTTTTTACTTTTGCATCATAAAATATTATCGCTGGAGTTCTGCTACAAAAGGGACAACAAGGTACTGAGCAGTATATTTATTTCTTTAATAGGACATTAGCCAGCTCTGAGTTGAAATATAATATCTTAGATAAGTAGGCCTATGCCTTGGTGAAAGCTATCAAAGATTTCAGAATTTATATTATGCATTCTCATATTGTGGCTTTTGTTCCTAATACGATTGTGAAAGACATCTTCACTCAAGCCAATCCTGATGGTAACAGGGATAAATGGATGTCTAAATTGCTATAGTATGACATATAAATCAAGCCAAAAAATTTGGTCAAGGGGCAAGGCCTAGAAAAGCTGATGCCGCAGTCAAAATTTGACTGTCTTGACTTGAACTTAATTGCAAAAATATCAGAAATTTCAGATGACGAAGAAGAATTAGTCCCTATTGAAGAAAAATACATCACTTCATATTGGTACAAGGAGGTTTTTTTTGTCCTATAACATCATAAAGCACCTGTTGATCTAACAAAGTCTAAAGCAAGGCTTGTAAAGCTTAAATCCTTGAGATATTTTATTTTTGACAAAAATATGTTTTGGAAGGGTACTGGCAGAATTTTGCTTAATTGTTTGCTGGAAGAGGAGGCTAATAAAGTAATTGAGGAGTTCCACAAAGGAGATTGTGGAGGTCATTATTATTGGAAGGCCACAGTAAATAAGATTCTTAGAGTAGGGTATTATTGGCCTACAATGTTTAAGGATGTCTACAAAAATATTTTTGTCTACCATGAATGCCAAATTTTCAAGGGTAAGAAGCAACTTGTACCTTTACCTTTAATTCCTATTTATGTGGAAGTGCCATTTCAGCAATGGGGGCTAGATTTTATTGGAGAGATTCATCCATCATCATCAGGTCAGCATCGCTGGATTCTTACAGCAACTGATACTTCACCAAATGGATTGAAGCAATCCCAACTAGGCAAGAAAATGATTCTGTGATTATTTCGTTTTTATAAAATAATATCTTGTTTAGATTTGGTTGCCCCTTGAAGATTATAACTGATAATGCACAGGCGTTTAATTCTAAGAAGATGATCAATTTCTATCATCAATACCATATTACTCTTGGTAATTCTACTGCATACTATCCGCAAGGGAATGGTCTTGCTGAATCTTCTAACAAGAGTATTGTGAGGATCATTAAAAATTTGTTGTAGGAGAATAAGAAAGCTTGGAATTTGAAGCTGAAGTATGCCTTATGGGCTGATAGAATATGCACAAAAAGGTCAATTGGAACATCACCATATGAATTGGTATATGGGGTTGAGGCTATTTTTCCTACATCTCTAGGGGTACCTATCATGAAGCTGATTCAAGGGTTAGAAGAAGAACCAAATGCAGTCCAGAGGAGAATCAATCAACTAATAGCTTTGCAGGAGAAGATAAATGAAGTTTATAACAACAATCAACAATATGGAAACAGAAACAAGAGGACATTTGATAAGAAGATCGAGGAAAGTTTTCAAATTCAGGATGAAGTGTTGAAATGGGAGGCGAGAATTGAAGAGAAAGGAAAACATGGTAAGTTCGAGAACTTGTGGAAAGGTCCTTTCAAGATAGTTGCTTTCCATGGGAACAATACTTACATACTACAGGAGATGGGTGGAAAATCATATGCTGGAGGACCTGTAAATGGCAAGTTTTTAAAGCATTACTCTTCCTGAAATTTTGAAATTTATGTTTTTAGAGTTTTTAGATATTATTTTCTTTTGGAAATGGTTTATTTATTGATTTGTAGTTTCTGATCTGATTGTTTGAGGAATTTCATTTCAACAGAGTAATTGATCATTTTTTCGAATTGAGTTCTTTATGAAATCATCTTCTTTTCAAGGATTTTGTTTATGAATGAAAGAGTTGGTACTTTGGAAATTGTTAAATCTCTCAATCTTTCCCTTAAATAAGATTCCCTTAGATGCATATAGTGTATTTTTGAGTTGGGTCACAAACATCATTGAAGTTTAAACTCCATATATTTTTTCTTAAGCAACAACAAAATTAAAAACAACGTGTTAATAAAATCAATCTAGATATTTTACATTTTCTAGGACTCATTCCACCAACATAGCTTAGGCTAGTGTTTTGGAACAGGTTGTAACTAACATTCCGAAACATTTTAAACAAACAAGTAGAATCTTGCGGTAGGAAAATTCAATTGTAGCATTTGTGCTCTAAGAAGCTCTTCTTAAAAGAGTCAAGCATGAGATCATGTCGGAACCAGTAAGGTAATCATACATATCTTATTGGGAAAGATATAAGATGTCCACGTAATACAAATGGTAAACCTCAGATAGACCATTGTCGAGGAGCCTGGGGTCACTTGTTGTAAAACCTCGAATTTACCATATTGAGGAGCCTTCAAGGGGATTGAGCTTGATACTCTGCCCTTGCGTGTATATCAGATCGTAGATTGTTCCCCCGGGTACATTTTTTTTCCGTTGGTTACCTTAGTGACCATAATCCTCAGGATTTTTCCCAAGGTGATGGTGGAGCGAAGGTCCCACTGTACCTGGAACAGAAATCGGCTAGACTCACTTGGACTTTCCGGAGGGTACTCTTCACTTCGAGATGGCATAAGTGGAGGGACTTGCACCGGAATGTTTCATTAATCAGAATGTCAGGGTAACTGTTCCAACCACCAGGTCTTCCACATTAGAATTCTATGACATTGGATTTCATCACCAACTAGTGTTTTTAGTTTGGAAACATATTGTTTGTGTGTGGATTTTCTCTTAGGTTTTTTAGGCGTGTGTTCAATTTGATTTTTTCCTTAGCGACTTTAGGTTATTTTATTGAAATTTTTATTGATTTTCGTGTGTTAAACATCTAACCATGGCTGAATTACTGAGACACTCTCGTAGAATGTAGGGGAAACCCCCTGAGTACACACCAAGTTAGTTAGAAACACTTAAATCTGAAAGAGGCCAACCATCAGGAACCAGATCAACTGAACAAGAGGAAACATATATAATAATACATCCTGATTACGAAGTAGATCAAACTCACATAGTATAAATTTACCAAAGACAACCATAAATTTCTGAACTAGTTGAAGTTGCATCTACAACTAGTGAATTATTAGCTACTGAACCTAAAAATTTTTAACCTAAAACTGAAACTGCTTCATCCGAGTCTTCTTCGGAGTTCATAACCCGTACCCCTAGTCATCCTCATTCACCTCAAGTGAAGCTTCGCATCACTGAGAACATTAGTATCGAAGAGATTACTGAGGCAGAAGAAGAGGTTATATTACCTTCACATCAAGAATCTTTAGATCTAAGGAAAAGTGAATCGATTTATTATATCCCTTTCAAACAAGATCCTTGGTATTCTAAATTGACCGACTTTCTACATAATTTTGGTCTTAGTTATTCGCCACCTCGTATTCCTTTTTACGCCTTACCCAGAGGTAGTTATAAACCTTCATCAGACATGTTTGGTGAGTCATCCATGTTTTCTTCATCACCAGAAAATTTTTTGTATGGTGGTCCATCTGTTCCTTCAGGATACTAGTCGCTTTCTGGTACTTTCTCAAGAGGATCTCCCTCTCCTAAAAAACTTGTACAATAACCTGGTCCCAATGAATCTCATACTGAAACTTTGAAAATGGAACAATTCTACATGATGTCTGGAAACATTCCTAACCCTGACCCTCAAGGTAGCAATTTACCGCCTAGGGGGCAACCTCAAGGAAGTAATTTACCGCCAGGGGGGCAACCTCAAGGACAGTACATTCCTCAAGGGAAGTACATACCTCAAGGGTATTACATACCTTAAGGAAAATATCAACCTCAATGGTAGTACTCTATTCTAGGGCCACAACCTATTCAAGGGCAGTACCCTATTCCAGGGCAACAGCTTTTCCAAGGACAACAGCCTCCTTTAGGGTCGCAGTTTTATTAAGAACAACAATTGTTTCAAGGAGGTCAATCTTTTAGTGGAAATTATCCAGCAAACTATCAAACTTACGTTCCAAATTATCAACCTGGTTATGTTCCATCTTATGCATCGCAACCTTCAATGTACTTATCCTGGAGTAAACACCGTGTGGAATCCGTCGTTGAATCAAAAAAAATTGCAACCTACCATGAAAGTACCTTATAATCAGCCTGGTCAGCCAACTAGTTATACCCAAATCCAGCAACCTATCCAACCTATGCTTCAAGTTATACCATAGGTATCTGCACCTAGTAGTGTTCAGCAACTTTGTCCGAGTACACCTAGAACTCTTGTCCAAACTGTTGCATCATCTTCTATTCAACATCCTATTACACCTATTCCTAGATTTTCTATATTCCTTGTTTCTACAACCCCTCAAGTAACAAAGACACATGTATCACGGCCAATCCCTCAAATGATTTCTCATCAACTTGGACCTATTGTTCAAACTATTTTTCAGACATCTATAGGACAACCTGGTACAAGTAAAATTGTAACGAGCCAACCTTATATAAGTCATTTTGTTTATCAACCGTATCAAGGGTAGTATCAATATGGACCTGTAGGACAAAATCTAGTATATCAGCATCAACCATACCCTGGTTACACATATTAGATACCAGCTCAACCTTAGTACAATACGGATAACCCTGGTTATCCTGGAGGTATTCCAATCCCAACTGCACAGGTTATTCCAGGTTACCCTAGATATCCTCCTCCTGGTACCGATATCGTTCCTCAAGGTTATCAGTTTTCTTAATAGGATCCTAACCGTCGGTTACCATTCATTGCAACTTTGGATTTGCCATATTTTTCGCACCTCATGAACGATCCAATTTATTATCTTCCATTTTGGCCACCAATGCCTAATAAGTTGCCAAGTGATATTCCTAAGTTTGAAGGTAAATCTAGAGACGACCCTTCAAACCATGTCATGACTTACCACCTTTGGTGTGCATCCAACTCTTTAATCAATTATTCCATTCGATTAAGACTGTTTCAAAGAACATTGATAGGCTTAGCTGAAAAGTGGTATATTGAACTATTATGTGGCTCATTCAACAATTTCAACACGTTAGCAACAACTTTCTTAACACACTTTGAGTTTCTATTCTACTATGACAATGGCACAGAACTCTTACCTTCATTAAAACAATCTATGTCCACATACATTTCAGATCACACACATGAATGGAGACATAGACGAAGTTTAGTGAAAGTTTTCACTCCGGATCAAATATTGGAAGAATGGTTTATCAAATAATTACTTCCAAAGATCATTGAAGATGTGGCTAAGGGAGGAGTTGTTACGGAATAACAGGTCATAGCT
Organism: Pinus albicaulis; assembly: GCA_034641835.2. Lineage (NCBI taxonomy): Eukaryota > Viridiplantae > Streptophyta > Pinopsida > Pinales > Pinaceae > Pinus > Pinus albicaulis. The sequence continues at coordinate 1,405,016,998 of CM076578.1, read as the reverse complement.
CAAGCAAAGTACTTATACCTTGTATATATACAGTCTGGTACTTTATACAAAAAAATTCCTGACTTTCCACGTCCAAGTCAAATAACTGCAACTCCTTCTGGTTCTCATACTGTAAATGGTGTAATTTGTTCAATTAACGCTAACAAGAGTAATAAGAAGTCATCCAAAACTACTTCTCCCATTATAAATTTTCCATATTCACCGAAAGGAGATTATTCCCTTGAAAATTCTGCTGACATTGATGTATTAGAATCATCCACAACTAAATCTAAAAAAGATAATCAGAAGAAAGGAAAGAATAAAAAAACAAACTACATCTCCCAAAGAGAAAACTGAAAAGAATGACCAGCTGATGAAAAACGAAAACCTCGTTATCCTTGTCTTATTTGTGACAAGGATCACTATACCAAGAGTGTCCACATCGGTCTGAGGGCTCCAAGTTTTTCAAAGGTTCACCCACACCCGCTGTCTTGAAGGATCCTTTTCCCACTCAAGATAGTAAAATGATAGGATCTTCTTCAAATTCATCGACAGATATTCTAATGATGTCTCAAGTTATGGTTGTGAGGCAATCTCAAGACTATGGAACTAAAAATCTTGTAACTGGTAAAGAGATAGAAAATCCCAGTCAAACACCAACTATATCTCCTTCCGTTTCCAAACCACTTCAAATAGAGAAACCTAATCCTACTGATTAAACCGCCTTATAAAGGTGTACTTTGAAAGTTAGCTTTCAATACACATGCGAGAGCTGCTCAGAATTACAACATTATTGAAGATTTGGCAATATCCCCTTCAGCAATGTCGGCCTTAGAAGTGCTACAATCATGTCCAGCACAAAGGAAATTACTATTATCCACTATCGGAGGTATTGATCCTCAGGATTCCAACCTCATTGTCTTTGATCTAGAAAATTTTACACCGAGATTTCCTCATCAGATGGCTTTTCATATTCTAGTATTAGTCAAATTCAGAGTTTTTCATACTATAATTAATGAGGGGGAATCCATGTGTATAATTCCATTAAACTGTTGGAAAACTCTCGGTTCTCCGACACTCAACCAATTACTGACTATCCTTAAATCCTTTGATGGAAGAGGATTTCATCCATACGGAATACTCCAGGATCTACCTATAGAAGTAGAAGGAAAAATCGTTAATCTATATGTGGAATTTGTTGATGCCCCTCTTGATTACAACCTTATTTTGGGTCGCAGTTGGTCTTATGCCATGACTGTTGTCGTTGCATCTGTCTTTTGGCTAATCATGTTTCCTCATAAAGGAAAGATTGTGAAAATTGATCATTTTTCATATTATTCATCAGATCCTGCTTCTACAGACAGTATCCAACATGTTGGAAAAACGACTATCCCATACGAAGATGTTAGTGTAGGATTAGTGAAGGATTCCACTCTCATGGGAACTTTCTCAATACCTCCACCCAACGTACCACGCACAATGTCCAACATCAATATGATCTCATCAAGCACTATACCATTCAATGACACTTGGGTAGTGCCTTCAAAATCGGAATTGGACTCTTTCAATGGAGAGATTCCCTTGAGTCCTTTTGAAACGGCATATGTAGAAGTGCAGTCGTATCCTGACACATTTTCAACTACTTCAGATCAAATTAATGTGATCACCGAAGAATCCTCTTCTCTATTAAGCTCAACCCTAACATCATTTTCCGACCCCTTTCAACATGTATTTCACACTGATGAAAGTATTCAAGAAATGTTTTCATCGAATGAATTACCCTGGGATGATCTCCATCATAGATCTTCATTTTTACCTGATCTTGATAAGTTTGAAAAAGATTTTTCATCTATTTTTACGATTGATTATATCAAGGAATCATAGAATCCCATATCGATTACACATTTCGATTCTGAGACTAATTTAGGAAATATTTCTACAACAATTCCTATTGACATATCAATCAAACCTGGAATTATTGAAAACATTCATATAGGTGCTTCTTGTACGATTGAAGAGATTAACACTTACAAAGCCTTATTTCAAGAATTCCAAGACATTTTTTCCTAGTCTTACAAAGAGATGCCAGGAATCGATTCTAAGATTTTCATTCATGAAATTAAGACATACACGGATTCCAAGCCTATTAGACAAAGATTACGTCCAATACATCCGCAAAAAGTTGCAGCTATCAAAGCTGAAGTTGAGAAACTCTTATGAGCGGGATTTATTTATCCAAATCCATTGATATATTGGGTATCTAATAAAGTTCTCATTATGAAAAAACAAGGGACTATAAGAGTATGCGTCGATTATAGGGATATTAATAAAGCATGTCCAAAAGACAATTATCCCATGCCCTATATCAACCAAATTATTGATGATTGTGCCGGAAATGAAATTTTCTCATTTATGGATGGATTTTTTGGTTATAATCAAATCAACATACTCCCTGCCGATCAACCAAAAACAGCATTTATATGTCCTTGGGGAACATTTACTTATTGGAAATTACCTTTCGAATTAAAAAATGCTAGTGCAACTTTTCAAGGAGCCATGTCTTATGCTTTTAATGATATCAAACATATTGTACAGCCTTATCTGGATGATTTACCTACTCACTCTCTACACAGGAATGATAATCCTACACACTTACGAGCTATTTTCATGAGATGTAGGAATTACAAGATTCGTTTGAACCCGCACAAATGTGTTTTTTGTGTGCAATCATGACGATTACTTGGATTCATTGTTTCGAAAGATGGCATTCGTGTCGACCCATCGAAGGTTGAGGCCATCATCAATTTACCTCCTCCTTCCACACTTCGCCAACTCCAAAGTTTGCAAGGGAAAGAAAAAATTTTACGTAGGTTTATCCCGAACTATGCTGAGTTAAAAAAAGGTTTTACCCAGTTGTTGAAACAAAATGTTCCTTTTATTTAGGATGAGATTGCTGATAAATATTTTGATGCATTAAAACACACGTTGACCCATGCATCGTTATTGCATCCACCCAATTACCACCACGACTATTTTTTATACTTAGTTGCCTTTGATTCCACCATTGGAAAGGTTTTGGTTAAGGAGGATGAATATCACAATGAACATGTGATTTATTATCTAAGTCAGAATCTCAATCTGACGGAAATCAAATATTCACATATGGAGAAATTGGGCTTGGCAGCAGTCCAAGTTGTCCAACAATTCTATCACTATGTAGTGTTATGTAAAACAACTGTGATATCTACTTGCAACCCGATAATGTATATCTTGAAAAAACAATTACTCGGGGGAAGATACTCCAAATGGATTTTCATCCTACAAGAGTTTGATTTTGAATTCGAGAAATATAAATCAAAGAAATCACTAGTGTTTGTTGAGCTTATGTGTGACTTTCCCAATATTGAGACAGAAACCATGGTAGAGAGTCCCATCGCAGATGAATCTCTGTTTCTCATCAGTACGTTAGATCCATGGTATGGATATATCATTATATATCTTCAAACCCAAACCTTTCGCCCAGATTTTTCACGTTCAAATCGACGAAGAATATGATATCAATCCCAGCAATACAATATTGTTGGGGACACTCTTTACCGTCATGGTGCAGATTCTGTTTTTCGACGTTGTATAACTCACGAAGAGGCTAAAAGGGTTTTGAATGATTTCCACTCTGTAGCGTGTGGTGGTCATATGTATGGGTTTTCCACAGCCCAAAATATATTGCACACTGGTTATTTTTGGTCGTCGTTATTCAAATATTGTATCATTGTGGTCCTAAAATGCCACAACTACCAATTCTTTTATCGAAAGATGTGTGCACCTCCAGCTCCTCTTCACCCAATAATTGTTGTCGGTCCTTTTGCAAAATGGGGCATTGATTTCATTACATGTAACCCTCACTCGGCCAGGGTGCATGGGTATATTATTCTCACTGTAGATTACTTTACCAAATGGGTCGAGGCGATGCCTACATTCACGGCAGATTGAAAAACAACAGCTAATTTTGTATTCAATCATGTGATTTCTCATTTCGGTGTGCCTCAAGCTATTATCACAGACCATGGGAGTCATTTTCGAAATATTATGATGACCAAACTTTCCGATCAACTTGGTCTATGCCATGATAGTTCTACTCTGTATTACCCACAAGCTAATGGTCAATTTGAAGCAGTCAACAAGGTTTTAACCACCATGATTAAACGGATTATCGGAACTCACAAATCAAATTGACATACCATGATTTTTTTGGCACTATGGGCATACTGAACCTCTGCAAAAACTGCTACAGGGTTCACTCCTTTTCAACTTGTCTATGGTTTAGAAGTTATGTTACCCATTGAATGCGAAATACCATCACTCAAATTAGCCATTGAGTTGTTACCAGCTACCTTTGAAGAGAAAAAATTCTTTTTGTACTTAACACAATTATATGAGACTCGACGCACTGTTGCATTGGCTACCGAAGCTCATAAGAAGCGTGTGAAAGCTCAATATTATCAAAGTGTTAACCCTCGTGTTTTTTCAGAATGTGAACTAGTTTTAGTAAACGATCAAGCTAACGATAAGCTAGGTGCTAGAAAATTCGAACTGATGTGGCATGGTCCCTATATTGTCAAGTGTGTGCTTGCAAAAGGAGCCTATGAATTAACTGATTAATGGTCTTTATTTTAAGAGACATTATTCTTGACTTTTGTGTGAAGATCTCTCTTCTACAATAGTTACTTTTTAGAATAGCGTGCCTTAGATTAGACAAGTGTGCCTAGATTAGTTTTTATGTTGCTACTATCGCTGCTTATATTGATTACTCTTGATATTGCAAACGTCAACATCCCTTCTATTATCACCCAAAAAATGAAGTACCATTTGACAAAGTTGAATAGGTTCATTTGTCAAAAGTAGGGTTGTTGGATTCATTTTTTATAATTCTTGGTCAAGGGAAATTTTAAATTTTTCTTGTTTAAGCTTACCCTAAGGTCTAAACCCACTTATTTTCAAATCCCCTCATGTCACATCACTCATTATTTTCTGAAAGATCTCAATTCCCAAGGTTCTTATAACGAAAATGTCATTTCAGCCAAGAAACCACAGTTTTGTAGCGAAATACATTGAGAAATGTCACTTTTCGCTATGAAACTGCTGATAGTTTTGTAGCGAAAACACCCAGATTTTCACTGAACTCACTACGAAAGCGTGGTTTCCTGTTTGTCTTGTCAAGTTAGTTGTTAGATGTCAGAAATTTTTGGGAAAGGGTAAGTTAGATACCATTTGAGTCATGGAGGGATAAAACCAAGGTACATGGTCAGGTCTGAAGTCATCATCACCAGTTTAGGTATGTATGAGTCATCATTGTGTCATGAGAAGACATCAAAACTTCAAAATATTTCCTAATTCAATCATTTCTCATTTATTATTCCTTATTTGCATGATATCGAGCTCTGGAGAGCTATTGCATTAAGCCAAAGTTGTGGCTAGTGTTTTCAAAGGTTTACATTGAGCATTATCAAGCGAGGCTGCAAACTATCAAGCAAGTTTGTGAAGACATTAAAGAAACCATGGCAAAGAAAAGAAGGACAAATAAGGGTGGCCAATGTCTGAGATATGAACCAGCAGATATGAATTTGATCAATGAATACCCAACAGCTGTGGAAGTCTTCATAAGGACAGGTTGCTTATAGTTTTGTGAGAAATTACAAGGTTTTCATGTACAGGTTTCCAAAGAGTTTGCTTTAAATTTCAGTAGAACAGCCACCAAATTGGGAATGCTTAATCTTTCCATCACACCAGAGTTTATTGCTGCAGCTACATGGATTCCAAGAGGACAAGAGAAGTGGTTCAAAGATTTCAATTTCAATATGGAGCAGTGCAAAGATTTTATGAAGCCTGAAAACAGTGAAATGGATCTCACCAATGCCATTCCAAGGAGTTGCATGAAGGAAAACTACTCAAAATTTCTTATCATCATCCAAAAGTATTTTACTTGTGAAGGGAGATACCATAAAGTCTACTCATATCATTTCAAGCTATTTCTACACTTTATTGGTAATATTTCCCTTGATCCGCCTTTCTATTTACATAGAAGTTTTTCAAAAATGGCAGATAAGGTCCAAGAAAAATCTGAAGGGAGTGAGACTTCATTTTTCATCATGGTTTAATGAAACTATTGGTTTTATATGAACTCCAAAGGCTAGGCAGAGACTGGTCTTCATTTTTTTTTGTTAGTGGTTTTGAGTTGGATGCTCTTACTCCTTCAAGAAATCCTAAACTTGGGAGAATTCCATCACCCTCAGTAGTAGAACAGAGTGAACCATTGGCTGCAAAACCAAGTGAACCGCAAGGGTAGAACCAAGTGAACCAATCATGATGGAAATAGAGCAATTTTAGTTTCGATACACCAAATGTCCCACCTGCAAAACAGAAGTCAAAAGTGGTCAAACCTGCAAAGCAAAAACAAGCTGTGAGTAAACAAGGAACCAAAAGGATGACAAGGAGCCAAACAGTGGCCTTAGAAGAGAAAAAAATGGTTGTAGAAGACAGAGCAGCAGCTAAAGGAAATCTAGAAGACATATTACATGCCATTGACATAGAAGAAACTTCTATAGTCCAGGATGAGGACATAGAGGAAGGCAGATAGAAGCTAAAAAAGGCCAAATCTGCAAAGAAATTATAATTTGAAGGAGAAGATGCAAGTTTCATGTTTCAAGAAAGAAAGCCTATGACAAGGCATGCTAGAAAGCTATTAGAGAGTAGTAAAGAGGTTCAGTCACCTACTGACACAGTCCAGCCACCACAAGACATCATTGATCTTTCATCACCTGCAGAGAAAGATAAAGTTAGCAAATCAAAGAAAGGAAAAGAGAAGATGATGGGAGTTTCAACTCCTTGAAGAAAAATTGAATTTGGCCAATCATGAAATTGTTTTTATGAAAAGAGAAGAAAGGAAACACAATGTATAGAAGGTTCAACTTGAAAAAATGAAGGCAATTTGGGAAGAGCAGGTTGACAGTGTTTCCAAGACTCTAGATAATACACAGCAGCTTATCAAATGGACCATTCCATTGAGGAAAGAGGTTAAACATTTCAGGAAAATGAACACATATTTGAAAGCCACCATTAGAAAGTTGAAAGATCAGGTTAAGGACCTCCAAGAGCAGCTTGAATTAATTCATGAGGAGTTAGAGAAAAAAGGCCTTAAAATGACAGTAGTTGAGGAGCCAATTTCTCAACTCATCATCAATGAGGAAGAAACCCCTAAAGATTCATAGTATAAGTTGGTTTATGGTTTTGAAGACTAATGGCATGTTAGAAACTGAGTTTTTTCACTTAGAAGGCATAGTTTTGAAGTTACACAAAATTCTATATTTTTTACTGTTTTCAACAATTTCGTAGCATGCCTAGGCTTGAAGAACAGCAAAACACTACGAATGTACTGTAGCTTTTATTTTTTCATTTTGAACCAGTTTTGGGAGATTTAAAGAAGTGAAAATTGTATGGGAGATGTATTAAGGCAGAATTAACACCATGTATAAGGAAAGAACCAAAAACATTGATGGCAAATGGAATTTTTGCAGCGCTATGAAAGTACGCTACGAAAATTTCTTACTTTCATAGTGTACTGTGTTGGAGCTTTTCAAGCAGGTTTTTGAGCATCTTGTACAGCTGGATATTATCCAAGTGTTAAAGGACCATGACAATAGTTATTCAACACTTAAATACCATGAAATGAAGACAATCTAGCCAAAGCATTCGTTGAAGATGAAGACCAGTTTGCCTAAAAAACAAGGTTTGTTTCCAATTTTAGAGGAGGTCAATTAAGAGGTCATGTAGTGATGAGTCCCATCACCCCTATTCGAACATGTGAAAGAATATTTGTTAAATATGTAATTGTTCTTAGATATAAGTTTGTTAAATGTAGTAATGAGCAGTTTGAGTCATATTAGGAAAAGGACGGTCAGTTAGGATAGCTGTCAATTTCTCATTAAATAGATGTTTTATGGTTATGCAAGGTGTCATTAGGAAAAAATTCAATGAACCTAGCCAGGAGGCAGATCATATCATGATGTAACAACTTTATTAAAGGGAAGAGGGTCGAATTTTTCAAGGGTTGGAGATTTTTTGGAAAAACTACAGCTTTATGTAAATTGACTGTTTTCAGTAATACAGAGACTTGTTTCTTGACCAACCTGAGATTTTGATTGAGTTTTTAGTGCCTATCTTATCTATGTTTTTATGTGTACCATTTGCATTAGTTACATCTTTCATACTCAGAATTCATTCAAGTAATGATCTGAATTCCTTTATAGATGAATTGACTGTGTAATTTCTTGTTTCATGTGCATGTGTACTTCTACTAAAAACTCTTACCTGCCTCAGCTTCCATGTCAAGTGAACTTACTACTGAATCACTGAAAGTGTTGACTCCATAAGCCCAATGTTTGCATACTGATACTATTTTCAACCTATATCCATAAAAATCAAGTTGTTTTCCAAGTATATTTAGCCATCTAAATACATTTTTATTCAATATCATTAACCCTTTGAGAGAGCCCTCTCAGACTGAAGAGGCTAAGCTTCAGTCAAAATATTGATCTGAAACAGTTACATGAGATTGTCTGATTAGCAGCCTATCAGGTGCAATTTTGTGATAACACCTTCAAACATACATTGATTTTGTTGATGGTGACTGTCATAGTACACATAATATCTCTTCCGCGGCTTGGGTTATCTATTCACCCACCAATGAGTTAGTTTTTATTCATGGGATATGCCTTAGTCAAACAACGAACAATATTGCAGAAATATAGCACAATCATTGAGTTATTAGCTAACACCGTTTCATCTAGTATTCGACATTTGATCATTAGGTTGGATTCAGAACTCATTGTATTACATTTAAACAGAGTATATGAAATTAGAAATCCAATGTTATTGAGAATATTTTTGAAGGTTTGTCTCTTGGAATGATAATTTGATTGCATTGAATATCAAAATATTTCAAGAAATTTAAACACATTGGCCAATGCATTAGCTAATCGTTTTCTAAATAGACATTTGCAACATTAACAAAGTAAACCAAAACAGCATTCAATCCATGTTGAACAATATACTCAAATAAAGAAAGTATAATTTCATTAGGATAGAATAGTTTGTTTTCAAAAAATATTACATCATCTATGATCATAGGTTCAAACACCTTATGATATAATAGATACTAGTACAAAAAACAAAAATGTTGATCTACAATGATCATCCACTATCTATGATGATGATCATGGTAATAGACTATAGCACGTGCCACCTTGCACAGAAATCTCCTAAATGGACCTGCAACATCTGTCACGTGTCTCTGAAGCCTGAGAGGGATATCATCTATTCATGTCTCAGGAATTTCAATGTTCAACCTCTCAAGGTTGTGCTCCATGTCTACTAGGATCTCTGCTACCTGTTCCTATGGAGGTGCTATAGGTTGTTCTTCCAGCTTATCAAAGCGGTGAAGTGTTTCTGGTCGTTGTGGACCAACATCTGAATTTAAATATTTTTTTCAATATTGGACGCTAAAAATCAAATAAAAATTAGATTAAAAAAATCAAAATGATTCGCTTACCTGTCTCATCCCACTGTGCCCCTGGAGGCAAAGATGTTTCAGGATCACCCCTGTAATGCATTCCTGCATAAGGAAAGTCTTCGATGGTGAAGACTTGGTTTGTAAGCCACATGAAGTATGTCGAACTAAACCAAACTTATGAGCCACCCTCGCCACCATGTCGAGCCATTAGTGCTACCCATCGCACCATCCAAGGTTCTTGAGGAGCCCCACTATCTACTGGAATCAGCTGCGGAGTGAGAAGTAGAATTCGCTCTAAAGCAAATGAAATGAGAATTGTTCCATATCTGAATTTTTTCAGCTTCGCATTCTTTGATCTAGTTAATTGGCCTTTCATGTTGGCCAATACTCCTTCACACCAATTAAATATGGTTCCTCCAAGACAATCGACTGTTTTTTGCATTTGTGACTTAGTAGGCACATGCGGAGTTGCACTCCCGCGCAATCTGGTTACTATAAATGCTATCACTTTGAGATCCAATCGCACGATAGTTTTAATATCTATGCGACCATCCTTAAAATCTACCTCATTGCTACGATATTTATCTTTGTAAGTGGCAGTGGGTAGACCTCCCTGTCTGGCCCCTAAACCTCCCTGTCTAGCCCCCAAACAAGGATGTGCTTCTTCCTCTCTGGGACAATTCGGTAAGGAAATAAATTTCCTCGAGCTCAATTTCGAGCCGGTGGTTTCTGATTATGAAGCATTAGTCTTGAACATCCCACGTGTTTACAATCCAAACCATTAGCACCACTTGTGCTTTCATCCCTTAGATAGCCCAGAATTTTTATAAGCCACAATTCTTCAACGCACGCATAATTGTATTATCATCCATAGCTTCATTTTCTATGAGCTCATGTGCACATTCTTGCCACTCCAACATGGTGGAACAACCTACAAATCAACACATTTAATAGTTAAAACCGTTCGGAAGAGAAATTGAACCATTTTTTAAGAGAAATTTTGATTTTTAGAATGTTCACGGTGCCTCTGCAGGTTGTGTGTGTAGACGGTGTGGACGTCAGCACGCACTACACACAGAACCCGCGGAAACCCAATAATTTTTTCTTTTAAAAATTATTGGGGTCTACAATTATCGCTTACATTACCAGCGAACCCCCGAGGGCGCATTTTAAAACACAAAATCCTCCTAAAAAATGAAATTAAGGCTCAAAATGAAAAATTAAACAGATAGAAATGAAGACAAGGGTGATGTGGATTACCTGGTTCTGACGATTCAAGAAATGGACAGTCGGTTCTCCTGATATTTGCTCCTGAACTTTTTAGCCAAAAGCTCTCTCTGCACTTCTTTGAACACAAAAGGTGAAAATGATTTGTTTTAACCCCTTTTTATAGTTTTTAAATGAATAAAATATTATTATTCTATTTATTTTCCACTTTTAAAAGTCATTTTTAAAATATTTTTACTTTTTGGAAATAGGGATGTGTAATCTTTTGAGTTTTTGTGCAGGATATAGGATTTTTTTGGTGAAAAAAAATATTTTGACATTGAGTATACTTTTATCACCTTTTCGGGCTCTGTAAAATTACAAAAAAAGTGAAACCCTGGAATTCTCTTTTAAGCCCTTTTGAGACTCTCGAAATATGAAAATTTCGCCGATTACTTGACTATTCGAACTCGTTAAAGTAAATGAATAGTCGACCCTTCAGTATATGTTTACCCCTTTTCCGGACTGAAATGGACTAATTACGAAAAATGTATACGTTGACTAATCAAGGTCAATAGAGTTCTCTCCTACATAATTTAATCATTTTTCAGGCCTAAGAGACTAAATTTATGAAAAAGAACAATCATGGAGTTTACTTATGTTTTTCTTCTAACTCCCTAAAACTAAAAACGTCGAGTTTCTCCTATCCTGGACTCGTTAAAATTAACAGTAAAGGACCTCTCGATTACAAATAAGACCGAACCACTCCTTCTTAGGGTTCGATTTTAATACTAAGATGGACTCATCCGAAGGATGAGCTTACACAAACAAGCAAATTTTATCCTCAAGCTTGTCAAAAATAAATATGTACTTTCCAGTAATGGTGGGGGGGAAAGAGAGAAAAAGAATCCAACTATCACCCTTGCTTATAAAGCAGCATGCCACTCTTGAACACGAAACTTTGTCACACTTGTACCTGGGTTGGGAAATCCTTTGTCTAAAAGTCAATCAAACCACATTGAAAGTCTTTAGCTAGTTTCTGGGTATTAGCTTTAGGTCAAATGCTACCAAACCATCTGTAGTGTCATTATGTGTTCAAGAGAGAGTTCAAATAAACCATTCATTGGAAACATTTGTCTCCATTCACGTTGACCATCCTTGAGTCAGTCCTTGAAAATATTTCTTCAAAACTTGATCTAATGGTTTCGTGTCGTGGGCTTTCCTACGACGGGTCACTTTCTATAGATGTCAACTCATCATCTAGAAAGTTGTCAATACCTTGGGATCTGCATGCCCTAATGGCAATTTTCTCACCTTCGACGATAGGTTGCATCATTGACCTTAGATCGAATGATTCTATGAGTGTTCGATTGCAAATAATTCATTCACACTTCATAGATTGTACTGGAGTACTTTGAGAGCTATTGTCATTACTGGTGGTTTCTCTCACAGTTGTTAATGGTTCACATCATTGACCGGAAATTAAGTGGTTTCTACCATATTCGACTTTGACACAATCAATCACATGGATAGATTCGTACTAGTTCGAGAAGCGGAAATCAAGAACCTAGATCTAGTCTCCACCATCCAGGTTACGAGGAGTTTTATTATTCATGATATAGTAGACTACCCATGACAGATGGTTGCGCCCATACTATGTCTACTTTTGATGTAATATTGAAACCATATATGTACCAGAACATTTAGTTAGTTTTGATCTGAGTATGGGAATGCCTACCTCAATGATGATATATATATATATATATATATATATATATATATATATATATTTGCATTGAATTTTTTTACAGGTTTTCGACCGGTGTCTCCAATCCAATCCTTGAAATGATAAAGCACTTCACTCTTCAGAATAACCTTATACTTCGCACTTTAGGGGGAAATCTGTTACACGTTATTTTGTCACCATGACATTTGATTATTCATATGGGTCTATCACCACCTATATTATGTTCCCTTAGAAGTCAGAAAACCTTAATGTTCCTTAATCAAGTCTTGAAATTGGAGAAAATCTCTGTAAAACCCTTAAAAGTCTACCTACACGGTTTTTCTAGCCTTTCCCTGCACATGCACTGTTGTTTGGTCAATAAACTATAGCAACCCCACACTTTTTGCTACTATTACCTGTGCACCCCCGCGAAAAGAAAATTAAAAGAAAAGATAAGTTATAGAAGCCTAGTTGATCGAATATTCTCCCAACTGGAAGCTTCTAGAGTCATGATCAGTTCGATATTTATCCCTCCACTCATGGAGCTTATCCCTTGGTCAATGGAGCTCAAATCCCTTCATGCGAGGAATCCATCCCTCTCTTCATGGAATTGATACTACCTCCATTTCCCTATAAATTAAGCTCAAGTTTCAGGTTGAAGGGTAGATACTGAGGTAGACATACATGTTAATTACTGAAGAAATTTCCAAGAGTGCATACTTTCTACACTAGTAAGTTGTTGTTGGCATGAGAATGATCAAACCCTTGTGTCCATAACTCCATGTTGGTATTCAGAGAGGAAGGCTTATCAAACTGAAGGAGGAACGATTGTTCAAGACCCCGGGATAAGTATGTACGACATCAAGGCATCAGGTTGTAAGATTATTCTTTTTTTTTTAAGATAATACATATGGATATCTTTTTCTCATTGAGTTATTCTTATGATTATTGAAATAACATCAATACTTAGACTCCTTGATCACTGAGTTGGGTTAACTTTTCTTGATTATTATATGTTGTAGATGCTTAGATTCTTTTGTCTTGTCTTTGATTGCAGGTTCTACTTATTGAAGAGGCCACTTTAGAGTGACAAGATAAAAGACTACATCAAACGTTTGGATTTCAAGGTAGGGGTATGTCCTCTTTACTTTCTTATAATAATTCTAAAATGAAATTAATCTAGAGAAAAAGGTTTTCAAATGGATGTTTGTTTCTAGCAACTCGCTGAGTACTAGGGAGATTGCTCTTGTCAGCAAGAGGGATTAATCCTCATAACAATGATACAATTTATTTCTCATCAGGGTTAGGACATGCAAGGGTTCCTTTTGATGGAAGGGGGCATCAAGTGCTTAGGAACCAGGTGATGGCTAGTGAGGGTAGATTTCATGATAGGATTTTTTCCACGCACTAATCTATGTCCCAGTCATTTTTCTCATCTATATTTTCTTATTTTTGTTTGATTGTGACCACAATATTCTTTTCCATTCTTCTAGTTGCATCAACCTCTAGGGAAATGTTTCTCGATCCTCCTTAAGGCGTGGATAAGAAGGTCCCAAATCCCAACGAAGAAATAAAAAATTAGACCCGAAGAAAGGAGATGGTGTAAAAGGGGCTTTTAATGTGACATTGAAAGTATTAAGTATGGTGTAAATTAGAATGAACACATTGTACCAATCTCGGTCTTCCAAGTAGTGCCATAGTGATCCTCCTATAGCACTAAGGACTCAAAAGGAGGTTCCACAAGACTAGGGCTAAATATTAACCACCTTGGTAAGGTGAGAGAATAGATTTACAATCAATATCGATAAATCTCCCAAATCACCCCTTTATCCATACTAAATTCCCAAAATAGACAAGTATAAGCACATGATTCCAAATTAATCAAAGTAACTTTTGAATAGTATTCCACCCTCATCTAAGAGAAAATTTTAGATGGTGAGAGGTGTATAGTCGATGTATATAGTGGAGGCGCATGGTTTATCATCATCAAGAAGTGAATATCAAGGACTAATGGTTGGTTGCCTATCAAATGCAAGATAAAAATTTTATCCTATGGTGTTACCCATTTCGGTGGGTAACAAAAAACAATCCTTTTGATGTCCTGAGAGGGTGGTATCCTCTAGTTTCATGATCTCTCAAGGTAGGAATTGGTTCACATTACACACCTCCTCCATGAACACATGCAATCAAACCTATTTGTAAGTTGTAACTATATTCTTGTTACCAAATGCAATCAAACCTAGGAAGATCAAGCACAAACATGTACAGATAAGTTGAATTTGTTGTTGACATATCGAGTGACTGCTTGGGTTTGTGTAGGATTTGGTGGAAGTGGAGCTCAAAATGTTAATTTTTAACAAGTGGGTAAATCAACGTGAAGTTGAGGCTAATTTACACTTGTGGAGAGTGGTTGCAAGATCATTTAGATTAGAGTAAAAGCCATCAAATTTAATGGTTTATGTGCAAGGTCCCTCACTTGGGGTTCGGTTAATGGTATTTGAACTATAAATATTTCCCATTGACCAAAAATCATGATTTGAACCTTTTAGGAAACAAACTAAGAAGTTATGTATGTGTGATATGATATTGAACATATCAAGAGGATCAACTCTGGATAAATTGTGTGGTTTCTCTATCAAGGTCAAACAAACATACACCAATATTCCTTTAGGGTCATGCATGAACAAGAGCAGTCTCGATAATGATGATTCTGTTTCTTTATTTGCTAAAAATATCTACTAGGTTGTATTCGAAAATGAGTTGAAATGGTAGTGGACCGAGCCAGGAAAAAGGAACTATAATTATAGGGATTCATATGATCTCATTGATATATTTAAGTGTTATGGTATCTGTTACCCACCACTTTGTGGATGATATCTCTAGGAGAAAAAATTTATGCAAGATGGTCCTCAATCGTCATCCAACAACCCCTTGCAGCCACCAACTAGCTCGTTGTGCCATTTCTCCACCACCTGAGCCATCCATGTGGTCCCTCACCCATATGTCATGATCATATGTTTGAAGGTGGGCCTCCCAAACCTAAAGATATGTCTTATCATTTGGTAATTGAATATTGAATTTTCTTATAATGGAAACTGTTGGGCATGGATTAATGAGGGGATTCAGCGGAAAGAGTGGGATAGGTCTGTGCTTATGTCCCCTAGACCTCTTTTGGATGTTACCTTGGATATTAATCCTGTGGGATCTTCTTTATTGAACATTGGGTTCTATGGTGGTACTATATGGAAAACCTCAATTTTGGTTGTGTGGTCTTGATTCCCCACCCACATATATCACTCCCCTTCCATTTATTATAATCCCATCCATCATTTTTCCCACTTGGGTCCACATTTATTCACTAGTTACACATAGGGTTAGCCTCCCCTTCCCCTTGCCCACACATTGTGTCAGGCTTGGAATGATGCCTCGGAGGTTGAATCAACTGAAAAGAAAAATTAAAAGCATAAATGACCACACTCAACAGGAAAATGTACCACAAGATGCAAAATATGGTCGGGACAAACTTATTTAGCACGTGGGAAAAATCTAATGCTTGAGCTCTACCCCATACCCATGGCCATCACCATGGTTCCATACGCCCTAGATGAGCCTCCTTTATCATTTTGTAACCCATGATTATCCCAACCCCTAGTAGGAAATCAATCGCCCTACCTTAAATGGGGTATCCACTGTTATATCTTACACATCATGCTCTTACCCTTTTTGATCCCCGAGCAGTTAATCAAAGAAAATAAAGAAAAGAAAAAAGGCATATAAATGAGGGTGGAAAAAGTAAAGCAGGGGAACCTCATGTACCACAATTTCTCCCTCATGCACATTATATACCCAAGTGTGGGCTTCCCTTTTACTAGCTACCATGTACCTCGATATGTGACCTAGGATTGCCCCTTTCTGACACTCCCTATTCCATTCACCTCTTTATCACATGCCACCACCATTTGAAGGGTGCACCTTGGACATATCCCCTCTAAAGGTAGAAACCACCTAATAAGGTTCTTGGTTAACCCCCTTTGGAGATTGGAGACATTAGCGCATGCCAAAGCCCACTATGGAAGGGCATGCCATTATGAAGTGTCCACTTGTTTTCCATGGTTTGTAAGCTCTTTTGCTCGATTACTTTAATTACTTGTTGTACTGGAGGGCTAGGGTACGCATTGGATCTTATGAAAGATTGCAAATGGTTCCCATTTTGAGTTTGGTCTCCTTACACGGGGTCCTAACTCTTCATATGGATACATTGGCACATGTAGGGTGTGTGTAGAGAGCCATGGGACTCCACATTAGTAGACAACACTCCATGGTGTTAGAGAACTGGAAAGGCAGAAATATTCTCTTGTTCTTGATTATTTACTTTTGATGTCCTTTAATTCTTATTATATTATTCTTGTCTTCTTTCTTCTTAGTTCATCAAGAAAATATAAAAATAAAAAGCACATATATCAAGGAAACTAGATGTAGGCCAACATCCAGGGAAAAACCCATTTTTAGGGGAAAACCTAGTCAATAATTCTTCCTTCAATAGTATTCTTAAGACTTTATACCTTGACTCAAACCTCCTCCACACCAAGTCAACCTTCCTTTGATCCTTCCTTAATCTAGGAGCAACAGCAGCAGTAAAAACACTATGTAGCACTTCCTTCGACCTTGCTTCTGGAACTTTGATCTTGGATGAAAGACTTCGATCTTGCTTCTAGGAGTTTGATTTTGACCCAATACAAATTCTCAAGGCACCAGCACCCAACAAAATCAAATTCGACCTATTCTTCCCTTGGAAACATCAACATGCAGCAACTGGAAGCAGCAAAACAATGAGGGACTTCGATCTTCCAATCTAGGGCATGTGAAAGAGAGAGAGAGAGATAACAAAATTTTGATTTTCCTTCAATATTTTAGCTTGTCGAAACTCACACTCCTTTTGACCCCTTCCTTGACTTTGCACTTTTGCCATTGCGGTAGCAGATATCGATTTTTTGTGTGAGTGAATGATTTCTCCAAATGAGTTTGATCTCCCTGCATATATAGGCTTCCGATGAGCTTGAATTCTTGGGCATGAGGCCAATTTGATCACTTGACCCAAAATAATATGACCCAAGCATGAAACTCATGCTTTAATAAGTCATTTAATAATAATATAGAATTATTTTCTTTATTATTTTGACTAGTAAAAATATTGATTCAAATAAATTTATGAATATCGAATATATTTATAATCTTCAACACATGGATCCCCAGATATGTTCAGAGATTGCTCGAGATTCACCTATTGGACGAGGAATATGCACTTGTTTCACCATGCCCATTCGGCCCCATAGTTGTACCATGCACCTGGCAGATGACCCAAGACTTGTATGCTTATGTGGAATCTCTTACACCATCAATTGATACCTCACAAATGGTCTACAGGAATCTTCAACCCACTTGGAGGCCCATGGGGTTACTAGGGTGCCCCCATGCCCACTAGGAGCACCACAAGTTTATTGTTCGTAGAACAAGGGGCCAACCCCTTTTCCATGACATTTGAGAGTCCTATTCCTCATTATGGAACTTAGGTACCTCATCAAGCCTCTTAGAGGGCCCAAAGACATGTTTTATTCATCATTCGACCTCCTAAGAGGCTTATTATTTTGTTTATGAGCTAGTTTGGTGGCTTTGTCACCAAACGTTATTTATTTTGCACTTTATTTTATTTCAGGGGCTAATGTAGGCCTAATTAGCTAAACAAACTCCTAAGAAGTGTATAAATAGAAGTGGTGTGAATTAATTTTGAATCATCACTTGGATTGGATCATTCTCTCTCTTGAGATTTCCGTTATTCCTTCTTGGTGGATGAAATTTGGAGCATGGATGAATTTTGATGCCTGGATTATCTTTTCTTGTCTTGGAGATTTTTGATTGGAAAATTTATTGATGGTTGGATATATTCTCTTACATGTAAGTAAAAATTTAATGTTATTTTCTTTTACTTTGTCACATCCATTGATAATGGGATTTTCTCTGTTTTAGCGCTAATTGTTGCATGCATTTACCTCGAATGTGTGGAATTATGTTTCTATATAGGATATCTACATGTATGTGCCATATATGTTGAATGAGTGTTCCTAGAGATAATTCTATCTTGGTAAGCCATCTCAATTTGAAAAACGAAGTATAAATTCTTTAAGGTCACTTTCCCTTGCTCTAATGCTAAGCAAAATTGTCCTTGGAGCCTCCTTGAGCTAGAAACGAAGTTCATTCTCACTATCATTGTTGACTCCAATCTCCCCAAAGGATTAGGCACTATTCCACCATAAGGTGATCACTTTAAAACCATTTTTTCTCCAACTTTTATTCTTCCTTCTAGATCTCGCCACGCTGGGTCACTTAGGGCATCATTTTCCTAACAAACTACCCATAGAAAGGATTTGATCTCCTAGCCTCTCTTTTGTTGGTGTGTCTCCAAGGTCTCCTCCAAATTTGAAGAAATTTCGATGGTGGAATTGTGAGATATCCCACGCCCTAGCCCTAAGACTGATTTTTTCCCTAGGTTCCCCTAGGCTAGTGCCTCACAAGGATCATTTTGGCACCTTAAGTGAAAATTGTTTCTTTGATCCCCTTCTCCTCCTTGTTTAGGAAAATATCGGCATTAGTTGTTAAATTCCCTCCTCTTAACCTAAATTCGGTCCACTTGGTCCCATTTGGTCCTATCTCTCATCAAAGTCAATTCTTCAAAAACAACTCGGGAATCCAAGTTTTACAAGGATTTTGGGGATTAGAAAGCCCCTTCACAAGTCATACTCCCCTAACCCTGCCCTTAAATCCTCACACCTATCCTAGAGGACCTTGTGCCTTGCTTAAGAAGAAATAAAGTCCCATTCTTGAATCCCTCCTAGGAAAGGAACATTGAGGTCACTTCATATCCATTTTTCTTGATGTATGCTTCATAAGTGACTCTCCATATATGAGGACTCCCCCCATATGTGAAAATCCATAAATATTAGGAAACCTTATCTGAGGTGACAGTGGGATAAGTTTCCATAGTTTCCCTTGACCTAGCAGTGGCCCTTTAGGATTCCCTTTTAGGTCCCCTGCTAGTGAGTGGTAACAGTATCCAAACCAAAGGGAACTACATCTTCTGGGAACACATTAGAATTTTGTAGCAATGGGTTAAATAATGAATCAGAATGACCTATGAGCAGTTTCCTTATGATGTAAACAATGAGATGCTTCATGGATCATTCTATCAAGATATAATAGGTAAGGATAAATGGTCATATATGTTCAAAATGGTGCACCATCTTTGACCTGTAAATAATTATTTTTGTTAATGAATACCATGTAGAAGATTGAGGAGATGCCAAATCTACTCCAAAGAAGTACATTAATCGGAATGTATATCTTCAAGAATGAGGTGCATGAGTTTTGGAGATAGGAATGCAATGCCATGTTACTTACCTTGTTGGGTTTGTGGTACACACTACTTTCAATGCATTGTCTATTCTAGGGTTTCCCATCTAGTTTACAGAGATGGGTGCTCTTTCTACCCTCAGTAGTTTTGGAACCACATCCTTGACCCCAAATCCAAACATGGATAGATTTATCCATAATTCAAGTGCTAAGTTGCAAAGCATCAAGGATGTTGTATAAAAAGTAAGAAGCATTCCAAACACTGAAGAAGATTATCTAGACGAAAAAACATGCACTAAATTTCTTGAAACTCTAGATTTGAATCGTTGTTTCTCACTAATATATTTTGTGCATGGTTGTACCTTGTTGCAAATTCCCTATGATTTTGATTCTTAGCAAGTAGCACAAAGTATTGCAATGGCACTTGATAGGATTTTGATTCGATATCTAGTCATCAAAAAATAAGATTGCCTCTCATGTTGCTAACTTGGATGGCGTGGGAATCCAAAAAACCTTTTTTCACTAAAAAGTTTGGATTTGGGAACAGAGTAGCCTCAGTATCAAGAAATGTCAAGTCTCCACCTTGAAACAAAACATGGAAAAATAATTTTCTTGTATAAGGAAAAGTATTGACTTGAGGAATGTATCTCATTCTGACATGATAACATTGTGATATTCCCACCTAGTAATATTGCTAAGGGGAAATATCAATTTTGCCAATTTTTCATATTTTGTACTTTTACTTAGGAAAAGTGGGTTGTGGGACTCCACTTGAAGTTTGGAGCTAAGGAAAGGGCCCAACATAGGAGAAATGGAAAAATGAAATGGTTAGTGGATGGTGGGGGGCACACCAAAGAGGGAATATGCTCCCCTCTTGGAAATACACACTCTTGGAGGGAAAGGGTGAAGAAAATCGATGGTTGGGTCCCACATAAGAAAATTGGAGGCACAATGATAAAATAGGAGGAGGAACTCATTTTGGGGCATCTTTGATCATTTGAACATTCACCTTGACTAGCACGCTTGAGCTGGAAGCCAAGTCTACATATGTTGTTGATCATAAGAGACTTTCTAGCGAGAATCTCACCCTTGCTTCGATGGACTTCGAGTGTCAGGCCTAGGAGGGATCTTCATCACCTTCAATATGATCTGGGATCCTTTTCAGCATATTTGTAGAGCTGGATTAGCAGTTGGGATGGAAGAAGGAGAAATACGCAATCATTGGAGGAGTTTTTGTGGGGCAAGTTATTTGTGGGGTCTCTAGAATAATTAAGGAACATCATTTGCTGAAGATTTAGGAAACTCCATGGGCTCATTTTGGAGATAATTGGTTGGGCCAAGCATTCATCAGCAAGGATTGTGTGGGCATGCGCAGTACCATTTTGTGCCACGCGTGGGGCATTGGGAGGAAGAGGAGTTTGGATCTAAGACTTGTGGAGGAGTTCTGGAAGGCGATTTGTTGAATATATCAACCATTTTGGGAGCCTTCAACAGTGACATTTACAGGTGGGTCAAAATAGCCAGCGGGGAGAGGAGCTAGGAGAAACTGGGCTAAAATTATAAGGTCAACATTTGGCCAAACCCTTGTTGGGTTTTGGTGGGTTATTGGAGGAGAGGTCGAGGTTAATTTTCCAGAAAATTTTCAGCACCGGAGGAGGTCCCAACAGCCATTTCTTGCATCCAGTAGTGCAGTTCCTAAGGGCTAGTGCAAAGCTTTGGTGGGGACAACTACCTAGTGTTTGAGCAATTGATTTCATCACCTAGTCCTTCTTAGCTTGCCTTGGCCAAGCCCAAGTGCATGCCTTCTGATCTCATATTGAACCCCATCATTTATCTTAATAAAATGGCTCATCTCAGCGCATATTTTGGCATTTTCTAGGTGTTTAATAATATGTGAAATTTTTGTGTTTTTTTTTCTATGTATACTTTGTTTATCATTGTAAATTTCCCTTAGGAATATTATAGTGGTATCAAAGCTATCCTGTGGAAGAAGCTATCATTTGATGACACCAGAAGATCAACAGAGCATTACTTACCAAAGGCATAGGTACATGATCAGAGAAAGGAAGCTACAAATTACCCCTAACCCAGTGACCGTGAACTAGAGGTTGAGAGGCCATGCATGGGGGATCTTGGGGGAGATAAGTTGAGTAGAAAAGAGGAGTTTTCCCAACACCTATGGAAGGCCATCAATTATTTGTCTATGGTTATTGAGGAGTTGAGGCAGCAAAACTGCAATAACAACAACGGCAAGGGAATTCAAGGGGAAATTCACCTAGGTGAAGGCTCTGGCACTTCACAACACCATGTTCTAAAACCCCCAACGTACCCCTTGCTTCTATCACACCATCCAGATCCACCATCCCCACATTTTTAGCATCTGGTGTTGGAGAGCTATAAGGGCAGGAGGAGATGCCCATGGGGGATTATTTTGTTGAGTATCATTCCTATGGGCCCGACTTTAGAGAGGACAACACTTTCAAGGACTTTTTCTAGCTAAAGGAAAATAAAGGAGCAAGGGACATGGTGGAGGAGGTTACCCACATGGTACTGATTTGCAGCACACCATGGGGAGATTATTCCTCCTGACTTTTGGTGGCCCTCCCAAGAGCTTAGCTAGGGCATGGGTTGAGAATTTAGATGTCTACTTCCAACTCAATTAGATGACATAATTGGAGGCAACTAAAACTACCACATTGCATTTATAGGGGGAAGCCCATGACTAGTGATTCCAAGGGTTGACCACGATGGGGAATGTAGGAGTTACAGTTTATGAGGATTTCACTAAGAGGGTGATGGAGTGCTTCGAGAGGAGAGACTCGGAGGAACACTTTGGGGAGCTGACACGGCTCAAGAAGACAGGGATTGTTGAGGTCTATATCTCTCAATTTTTGAGATTTTTAGTGATGGTGCCTGATTTATCAGAGGCCAAGAGAATTTTAATGTTCTTGGAGGGGCTAGCGGAGCCACTAAGGGGATTGGTGAGGTCCAAAAAGCCCACCACTTTGTAAGACACGGTTGGGAGAGCTCAAGACTTGCAGGATGCTCTACCTAGGGCCAAAGCGTAGAGACCACCCATACATGTGTTCTAACAGAGGGGGAGAGACAGCATGGCTCCACCACCGAGATTCAACCATGGGCATGGTCATTTGGATGAGGAGACTCAAAGAGACCTCTAGAGGAGGAAGTTATGCTTCACCTATCAGGAACCTTGGGCACCATGCCATAGATGCACAGCGGGCAAGGCCCATTACATTGAGGTATTTTTGGATAGTGACCAGGAGGATGACGTAGAGTTGGAGGCAAGTGAATATGGAAGCGCGACACATACGGAGAGGGGGCCACCACCACCACCACCAGGGGGAGACCTGTTCGCACCAACAAGAGGGGTCCTTGCGTCCTTACATGGGGTACCCAATTTTTTTACATTGAGGATCAAAGGCACCATGTAGGGACAACGTGTCTTAGTTTTGGTGGACAGTGGGGCCACCCAAAATTTCATCGATGCACAGATGGTTCAGAGGAGAGGTATCACGACCGAGGATTTTGATGGATTCGCAATCCTTGTGTCCGGGGACAGGAACGTGATATGTTCCCGCCTTGACAGTGCCCATGGGGTACTATTTAGTGATAGATGATTTCTTCGTGGTGGATGTACCAAACCCCAGTGTAGTGATGGGTGTCCAGTGGCCCTATTCTCTTGGCCAAGTCACTACAAATTGGAGGAAGTTGGAGATGGAGTTTACAGGGTCGGATGGAAAATTAGTTGTTATTCGAGGCATGCATTATTACCCTCCATAGATGGTCTCATCACACACGATGGAGGCTGATCTTAGGCATGCTGGGATTGAATGGGCAATGGAGTTGAGGATTTTTTAGGTTGGGGTCAACCCAAGCCACCACACCCTGACATATAGGCCATCCTGGACAGGTACCTGGTAGTGTTTGGGGACATACCACCAAGGCAGCCACCTGACCGGGGATTTAAGCACAAAATTGAGCTAGAGTCGGGGGTACTGGTTGTTATCACCACTCCATACATACATCTTAAGGCCTACAGGGATGAGATTGAGCGAACCATTCATGAGTTTTTGGCACTTGGGCATATTAGGCCTAGCTCTAGCCCCTTTGCTTCATCATTTGTCTTAGTGAAGAAGAAGGATGGGACATTACACATGTGCATATATTACCCAGCACTCAACAAAAAGGCCTTGAAGTACCGCTACCCCATTCCATGCATAGATGATTTGACGGATGAGTAGAGAGGAGCCAAGTACTTCTCCAAGATAGACTTGCATTTGAGGTACCACCAAATCAGAGTGAGGGATCAGGACGTCCCCAAGATGACTTTCAGATGTCACTATGGGCACTTCGAGTTTCTGGTTATGCCTTTCGAGCTAACCAATGCACTTGCCATATTCCATGAACCATGTGTTCCATGGGAAGTCGCAGAGATTCGTATTGGTATTTTTTGA
Organism: Pinus albicaulis; assembly: GCA_034641835.2. Lineage (NCBI taxonomy): Eukaryota > Viridiplantae > Streptophyta > Pinopsida > Pinales > Pinaceae > Pinus > Pinus albicaulis. The sequence goes on along the minus strand of CM076578.1, from coordinate 1,404,992,643 downwards.
CGACACTTTGATCCATAGCAGGACCTAGGAGGAGCATTTGCAGCACTTGGAGGTGGTGTCGCGAATTTTAGAGGAGCAGCAGTTGTATGCCCAACTTTCCAAGCGTGAGTTTGAATTGAAAAATATGCTCTATTTGGGGCATATTATTGGGGAGGATGGCATGAGAGTGCATGAGGAGAATATTAGGGCCATCTAGGACTAGCTAGTACCCCGAAATGTGACAGAGTTGATGGGTTTCATGGGTATATGCACCTATTATAGGAAGTTCGTGAAGGGATTCTCCCACTTGGTATCCCCCCCACTGATTTGACCAAGAAGGGGTTATTTGAGTGGACCGATGGAGCGCATGAGGATTTTGAGCACCTCAAATAGGTGATGAGAAATTTCTTGGTGTTGGCACTTCCAGATTTCACGCAGCCCTTTGTGCTTGAGTGTGATGCATCAAGGGAGGGTGCAAGAAAGGTCCTAATGCAAGCGGGCACCCGATAGATTTTGAGAGTCGGAAGTTACTTCCCCACGATGTCTATACTCCTTATATGACAAAGATATGTTATCCATCATGCATATGCTAGAAAATTTTAGACAGTACTTGGTGGGAAACATGATCCGAGTGAAAACAAATCACAATAGCCTCATATTATTTTTGGAGCAGAAACATCTATAGGAGAGGCAACAAAAGTGGGTGAGAAAAACTCAAGCGTATTAATTTTACATTGAGTATGTCAAGGGTCAGCACAATGTGGTAGTTGTTGTAGTGTCCAGGAGCTCGGCACTATTTCTTTGATGAGAATTGCACCAGATTGGAAGGCGCAGTTGCTAGTGGAGTACTCCAAGGACCGATTTTCATGTGAGGTCCTTGATGGCACAATTACAAATGACCGGTACAGGGTAGTGAACGAGGTGATCTACTATATGAACCAGATTTATTTAGTTCCCAACTCCCAATTGAGGGAGAATATTATGTAGGTTTCCCACGATTCACCATTATCAGGGCATCATGGGTTCACCAAAACATACAGGGCTATTAGGGAGCGTTTTCATGGAAAGGCCTTAAGGATGATGTTCTGAGGCACATCCGGGAGTGATTTGTGCCAGAGGAACAAGGGTGAGCAGACACACCCTATTAGATTGCTACAACCTCTTCCTATCTCTAAGGGAAATGGGAGAATATTTCGATGGATTTTATCGCCGAATTGCCTACAGCCCAAGGCAATGACTACATCTATGTGGTGTTTGACAAACTAACCAAATTTTCCCACTTCTTCACTATTTCCTCCCGGAATTTGGCCTGGCAGGTGGTTGAACTATTTTTCAAGGAGGTGTTTCAACTTCATGGTCTTCCGAAGACTATTGTCAGTGACTAGGCTAGCAGGCTCATGGGAGTATTTTGAAAGGAGTTATTCCGATTGGTCGATATCGAGCTCACCCTAAGCATTATCTATCACCTCCAGACCGATGGGCAAACAAACATTGTAAACAAGTGGCTAGAGGGATATTTACGCAACTATGTGACGGGTCAACAGTGTGCATGGTACGGTGGTTGTATTTGGGCGAATACTGCTACAACACAACGTACCACATGTCCATAGGTAAGTCCACATTCTGAGCTTTGTACAGTTATGGTGCATTGACTTTCGTTGATATGATGTTTGGAGATAGTCAAGCCCCGAGGGCCAGGTATTGGATACAGGGGAGCAATGATATCCTACGGGCTCTCAAGGACAACCTACACACTACGCAGAACCAACAGAAGCTCTATGCTAATTAGGGTCGAGTAGAGGTAGTTTGAGGTTAGGGATCTAGTTTTTGTGAGGGTTCAGCTATATAAACAGTCCATCCTCAAGCAGAAGGGGGTCGAGAAGCTCAAGCCCCACTTTTATGGGCCATACAAAGTCACCAAGAGGGTTGAATAGGTAGTGTACGAGATGGAGCTACCCCCAAGGAGCCAAGTTCATAACATTTTCCATGTGTCTTTCCTGAAAAAGGCACTAGGGTAGTAGGTGACAACAATTATAGAGTTACTACCCATGGATGATGAGGGCATCTAGTTTTGGAACCTGAGGCTATTTTGGACACTCGTGAGAGACATTTTTGGAACAGGGTCATCAAAGAGTTCCTGATCAGATGGAGGAATCTGCCTGATGAGGATGCCACTTGGGAGGGAAAGCCGATACTCCAGCATCTATCCTTGCAGTTGCTTGAGGACAAGCAACATTTTGGCAAGGAGGATTGTGATATTCCCACTTAGCAATACTGCTAAGGTGAAATATCCATTTTTCCAATTGTTTCATATTTTGTACTTTCACTTAGGAAAAGTGGGTTTTGGGACCCCACTTGAAGTTTGGAGCTAAGGCAAGGGCCCAACATAGGAGAAAGGGGAAAATTGAATGGTTAGTGGATGGTGGAGGCCACACCAAAGAGGGAATACACTCCCCTCTTGGAAATACGCGCTCTTGGAGGGAAAGGGTGAAGGGAATAGATGGTTGGGTTCCACATGAGCAAATTGGAGGCACAATGACAAAATAGGAGGCACTCATTTTGGGGCATCTCTGATCATTTGAGCCTTCACCTTGACTAGCACGCTTGAGCTAGAAGCCAAGTCTACATGTGTTGTTCAGCACAAGATATTTTCAGGTGAGAATCTCACCCTTGCTTCAATGGACTTCGAGTGCCATCCCTAGGAGGGAGTCTTCATCACCTTCAATCTGATCTGGGATCCTTTTTAGTGTATTTGTAGACTTGGATTAGCAGGTGGGACGCGGGAAGGAGAAATAAAAAGTCATTGGAGTTGTTGTGGGGCAAGAGATTTGTGGGGTCTCCAAGATAATCAAGGGACATCATTTGCTGAAGATTTAGGGAAATTTAAGGGCCTCATTTTGGAGAGACGGTGTGGTCCTGCACAGTACCTTTTCGTGCCACATGTGGGGCATTGGGAGGAAGATCAGTTCAGGGCTGAGACTTGTGGAGGAGTTCCAGAAGGGGATTTGTTGAATATCTCAGCCTTTTTGGGAGCCTTCAACAATGACATCTATAGGTGGGTCGAAATACCTAACAGCTAGAGGAGCTAGGAGATATTGGGTTGAAATTTTGAGGTCAAAAATTGGCCAAACCCTTGTTGGGTTTTGGTGGGTTATTGGAGAAAATGTCATGGTTAATTTCCCGGAATTTTCTAAGAACTGGAGGAGGTCCCAACAACCATTTCTTGCAGCCAGCAGTACAGTTCCTGAGGGCGAGTGTAGAACTTTGTTGGGGACAACTACCTAGTGTTTGAGTAGCTGATTTCATTACCTGGGCCTTGTTTGTTTGTCTTGCTAAAGCCCAAGTGCATGCCTTTTGATCTCATATTGTACCACATCATTTGTATTAATAAAATGGCTCAGCTCAACGCAAATTTTGGCATTTTATGGGTGTTTAATATTATGTGAAATTTGTGTGTGTATTTTTGCTATGTATGCTATGTTTATCATTTTAAATTTCCCTTAGGAATATTACAAACATTCATTCCACAAATTTTAGATTACATTGCTAATGAGACTACTTCTAAAGGGATTTTCCTTTCCATTCAAGATCGAAATAAACATGCTAGTGTTTTTCATATTGTGGCAATTGATTCAAGGGTTCCAAGACGTCCTCTTGTTGGCAAAATAATGTCTAATATTTCACAATATCGAAGATTAGTCAAGCTTTTGCTAAATAGTCCAAATTTTCTTCGGATTTTTTACATAAGATATCATGGGAAAAGCTTCATTGTCGCATTTAAAAAGCAATTGTTGAATCTACGGATCAATTTTTCTCTGGAGATATTGACCAAGGCAAATTTTGGCACAAACTTCAAGTTATTGTGTGGTGGATTAAGAGAAATGCAAAGTTCACAACCATTCATATTCAAACATCACCATAAATGTTTTGATACAAACATTTTTGTCATTAATAAGCAAATATATTCTATGGGATTATGAGAAAAAAATATGGTGTTTCTAGATTAAACCACTTATACTCATCATTTCACAATACTTCTTGTCAGTCACCTATTGCAAGTATATATTGCTTGAAAAATTAGCTAAACACAGAGCCCGAAGATGTTGGATATAATAGTGGCATAGATTCACAGGACTTCCTTAGTAATCCATTCTCAAAATCACATTATAATGATAACTTAGAAATGTTACCATTTTTCCAAGACACCTATCATGGAAAAATTCCAAAAGGAGTGGTGATTCATCGCACAGCATGTGCCTTACATTTAAATTAAAGGATTTGAACAAGATTGCAAAGTTTGATAGTGAGTTGAGCAAGGCATTGGAATGAAATGATTTGAATGGAGTTTATTAAGTTTTCCCATGAAATGAATCGCAATATTGGTTCTTTTGAAAGAAGTGATTCACAAAATGCCATAGATAGTTATGAATTAAAGGTGAGGTTGGAACACCTTCTAAAAAGGATGGCTTTGGTCTCTCATGCTACCAACTCTAAGTGACCATCACATATTACAATATGTTAGTCTATTGGTGTAGCTTTGGTTGCAAGGTCTGTAAATATACTATAGTTTATGGGTTGCACTCATGTTCTATGCATCTGTGCTAATGAGCTTGGTCAATCAAAGGCACAATATATAAACCTTTATTAGTATAAAAATTTTGAGTTATTTGATGTTGATGATGTAAATATTAGCTATATTTTTTAAGATGCATCTGATTTCATAAAGAAGGTCGAAATAAATGGGGGATTTGATTATCAATTCTATATGGTAGTGACTGGAAAATGGATTGATTTTTCTAGAGGGGATCAACATCTTCCAAATGGGAAATTTATTCCAGGAAACAATAACAATTTTGATATTGCACTATTTTTCCTAATCATCTGACATAGGGGAAGAGGCCCCTATACACTAAAAATGTTGAGTGTGCTTGATGATTTGAATTAAAAACATTACAAAACACACATGTGTGGAAGGATTTCATGTGATAGTAGATTCTTAATTTGCAATTATATATAAATGGAGCAACGAAAACATAGTGGGTTTATTCACGACATGGAAAGATGTAACAATGATGTTGGGTTTTGTTGTGTTTGGATGTTATAACAAATATTTGTTGGAGCTTTCTACAAGCATAGTTGGGATCCTAGTATTGATATGTAGGTTCCAGATTGCTTGAGGGTAGAAATCTCTAGAAGGGAGGACTGTAATGTCCCTTTTCAAATGATAACTCCAAGGAATTGACTTAGTATCCTATTTGATTTTCATAGGCTATAGTCAATAAAAATTGGATCAAATAATTTAATTATTTGATGTCACTAGGAAAAAATCAACACTATAAAGGTGGATTGAATAAATAAATTTAAAAGGTGTTATTAAGTGACTATGGAAACATGAGGAAACATTATAAACCACTTTATATTTAATAAAAGGGAGGGACTTATGGTGTTTTGATGACCTGTGGTATTTTGATGATCCATGGTATTCTAATGAAGTTATAAAAAGATAATTGGAGTTCAATTTTGAGCATGCATTAGTTATTCTTCTAAATTTATTTGGTGAGCTCATGGAGGTTTGAGTAAAGGGTGTGAACCCCTCATGAGAATTAGTTTTGGTGGTGAGACTAATCCAGCCTAGTCGGTGGTGATACATATCCACCCTAGCTAGTCAAGGAGGAATCATCTAGATTCCTCACAAGTGCTCAATCGAAGAAGTTCATTTTCCATATATTGTGGGAGTTAGAGGGAGTAATGATTCATCTAGTTTCAGCAACTCGTATTTTTTAGGCTAAATTAATTGGAGCAGACTAAGTTCATCATAGAGGCCAAGTTCTTAGCAATGGTCGAGCAAATTTTGTGAGGTCAAATTATTTAAGGAGGTTGAAATAGTTGACGATGTTGAATTATTTTAAGGAGGTCGATTCCATCTCATGGTAGCAACTTAATAAAGTGTGAAGGAAAATTTCTTCATTCTTGGGGGGCGAGTTAATTGCAGAGGTCAGTTTCCTTCATTATGGAGACCAAATTAATAAAACGATAGTTGAACCCTTTGTTTGGAAGTTGAATTCCTCCTTCGATGGCAAAATCACTAAGTATGCTGAATTCTTCCTTGTGCGTGCCAAGTTTAATGATTGTTGAAGCACTTTCCAGGTTTTATAAATAATTATTTCATTTAATTTCTTGATCTAGTTAAACAAAAATTGGCTAAGACAATTGGTGTTTATTTTGATAGATCTCATTGATTAAAATTTTAGGAAGACTTCCCAATATTTGTATGCCAAATGTATGAAGAAAATAATTACTTGAAAAGAGTTTGTGAAAATGCTTAAAGAAAAAATTAGATATTTTTTGAGTGAGTATATTCTAGTTGGGGACATTAAAAAGGTCCTTCCCCTTTTAGTGCAACAACCTCATGTAGATCCCATCAAGGGGAAGCATCATCATAACAGCTCCATAAGTTAGGTCAAATTATGATCAAACAACAACAATTTACTCTCCAAATGAGCCCAAGGCCAAATTGTGGCTCAAGACACCTCAATGATGCATGCAAATGACATTTTAAGTCAAAATTTGAATCATAAAACCCCCATACATCCAAGTGACATCAAATATAATGCATTTAATTCTTATTCCAGCTCACTTGTTCTTCAAGATATTTATTCGAAGCCATGTCCATGATTCCACATCATCATAAGGTGCATTAGGAGGGTGACCCATCACCCAGAACATCCAAACTACTTCATATTGTTTCCAAGTGTGTTGTAGGTGTAAATCAACCCTCAAAATAAGATACTATCAACTAATTAAGTGAAAACTAGGACAAGTGTCCATAAACAACCCCAAAATGCCTTAGGAGTGACAAATGCCTTGATTTGAGTTAAATGCCTCAAATAACGTAAACTTGCTTGGGAAACATATAAGTGCCCAAAATCAAAATGCATCTAGATCATCAAAGAAGGCTACTGCATGTCACTAATCTTCCTTTCTCATCAACATAGTAGTGATAAATGCAAAAAAAAACAAATTATATAGTTATCCTTGCTAAAAAGAGGGGTAAGAACCACCATATAGCTCCCAAGCTTCCTTGATCTAGAATGTTACCTATTTTCAGGAACCCTAATAAAACAAATACCTAAGTGACACGTGTGTTAAACTTTCACGGGCATGGTTGCATCAATGTTAACATAATTATTCTACTGATCAAACTAGATCAAACCAAACTAGTCATTGAACTAGTCAACTCCAAAAACTTGAACTAAAAAAAAGAGGAAAAAAAATTGACCAACCAAAAAATATATAAAATATTCAATTTTTTTAAATAAAAAATGAATATATATTCATGTCCATACATATGAATTCAAACCATTATACACAAATATGCAAAGTTTCTCATGTATATAGGAAGTAGGGGTACATATAAACAAAATAACATCGACTACAATCCATCTCGAAACTAAAATATATCAACAAAGAGGTTCCCAAAGGCCTTTATAATCCAAAAAAACACGCTACAACACATAAATACATATCATCAAAATCATTTCCTATTAGTTTGGTGTTTTAAGGCCAAATCCTCACAAATTCGACCGGTTTCAATACAGAACCAGCTAGTTCAAGACAAAATTGACCAAAACGGTCCAACACCCTGAACCAAACCAAAATGGCCAAAAACCAATTGGATCAGCCATGCCTGTGAAAAATTTAAACCCTATGTCGCTAATGTCCTTATAATATCAATCAAACAAGTAAATTATTGGATTTAATTAATACTAAAATTAAAATTCAAACCATTTGCATCAATCATATAATAGCTAGAAATTAAACAACCAAAGTAAAATTAATTTCTCACACAGAGGTAATTACTCCTTCAAATCTACTTTTCATTCCTTCAATAATCTTACAAGGAAACTTCCACACGGTGCTTGTTGCAGAAAAATCTAGCAAGCCCAATGCAAAGTCTCACTGGGTAGCGCCAGACATTATGGCAACAAGAGAAAGGGTTGCCATTGTCACCAGAGCAACCTTTCCCCTTCTCTTTGTTGCATTTAAACCACAAGGCTTCCCTAATCACCTAGAAAGATACTCTAACATTAGGGGTCAAGGTGATGAGTTAAAGGTCTATTACTGAGTAAAGTACCAACAAGCCCTAATATGGCCTAAGTATTCTATACTAGCATTCAAATACTATATTCATAGGCCAAGAAATAGGTTGCTATAAGTTAGGGCTTGGAAGATATGCTATGATGAGGGTTTCTACGTCATATAGCAGCTCAATAAAAGGTCTTAGAATGATGTTTAACAATAAAGAATCAAGAACTTCCAACAAAGACTAAGGTTAGACTAGAGAAGTTAATTTTGTGGTTGTTAGGTATGCATAAACAACAAGAAAGAGAGTGACATCAGCCCTATTTAAGAGGAGTATACCATGTAGTATGCTATATTTTTCCTTTAAACAATTCATAGATGCAATTCGTAAATTATGAGCCACAAACATCCACTCAAACTTCACTTTTATGCATAAATTTGCCCTAGGTAGTCTAGTGGTTTCCCTAGCCATCTAGGAGAGAGAAAAAGGAAGTAAATTTTAATCGATTTTATGGATGATCAACACACTCAAGATCAACACCTTATCCTACCAGGGTTAAATGGAGTCATTAGGGAAAAAATTAGAAGGAAAGAAATTGATGGGGTAAAGGGGGGTGCTTAGGGCATCCACTTTTAAAAACCCCATCTATCACTCTTGTGAGAGGAGAAATTAAATATAGTGTCTACACATTAAAAGTTTCCCTATAGGCCTTGGAGAGAACAATTTTACATGCAATAATGAAGCAAGATTTTAGCAATAACTAAGTATTTCGTCATGTCATAATAGAAACCCTACTTTAAACATTCAACAAACAAAATATCAATTATAAGATAATAAACTTGCAAAATTCTCTGGAAAATGAACTTTCAATCCCAAAACAATGTCTCCATGCAAAAATCTCATCCATAAAAAATTGCACCACAAAAAGATCACATCTTGCTCATCGTAGCGAAAAAGACAGGCTCACACTCTCTTAGAGAGGAAAATAATTCAATGTGTGATGATGAAATGAAAATTAATGGAGGCTCTATTTATATGAGACCTAACTCCCACATTATTACAAAAAATACAAGCAAAGCCCTAATTGACAAGTTTACCTTAAGCATTCTACAAGATAGAGGTTACAAGCCAACCTCATAGCTCGAAAACATAACAAAAATTCCATAAATTTCCAAACATGAGGGAGAAAATCCTCCTCAATCATGACATCATCCTCCAAATGAGCTCTAAATGCCACAAAAAGGTGTTGTGTGCACAAATGAGTACTCCATACACTAAGATGTAGCTCCTAGGTCATGGGCATGCCTCCAAAGTGCCTCCACACCTAGACATCTTTTCCATGGTGCCCAACATCACCCTCCAAAGAGAAAAAGGGGCGATGTGAAAGTCTCTCACTCTAGTTTTGGGGCTCCAAATTAATGCACAAGCCCTCCCCTATCATCACAAGGATGACCATCATCATCTAAGCTCCAAGACAAGTAACACCCATAAAAAAATGTCAGTGCCAACCTAGAGGCATCCTAGGTCTATTGGGCACATCATCAGTATCCCCAACATCAAGCTTCATCAACTCAGCATTTCAACATCTGGGGGTACTTCGGAGTGTTAAGCATCATGTGGGGTTATCAAGTAGTTCAATGCTATGCTCTAGATAGGCAACACTACATCAACAAGGTCATACTCTCTCTGTAATGGGTAGAATGGACACTGCTATGTTGCTGAGAAAGTAGGGCAATCATCTCAAGAGGCCTTTGTTGTTGTGATGTAACCACTTGAAAAAACTCAAGTGAAAATCAACAGTCGTTATGTACAATAACCATAGATGCATCAAAGTGGATCATACTTAATGTTAGGGGTATAGTAATACTTCACACAAAACTCACCTTCAAATGTCCAACTAGTTCGAGTATCGTGAACAAGTTACCTCCTTATGTTAGGGATGGTTAGATGGATAACCCTATTAGGTGTTTCCAACCACCAAGGGGAAGTGACAGGTCCCAAGTTAGCCTATCAATCCATAGGTGTATGTGAAAATGGTGGCAACCTAAGAAACCGGATTCGTAGTTTACCCCCGTCGTGTCCCGAATCGGGCGAATCAAACACGATTCATGGGGATTCGTATCCAACTGCTCGAATTTGATCGTTTCCGTACAGGACACGACGAGTCCCGGTCGTGTCCTGTACAGACACGATCGAATCCATTTTCGTCGGATTCGAGCTATGTGAAAAAGCGTCCGCGGACTTATAAAATCACGAATTTCTCCCTTATTTCTCACAAATGCTAGTGTGTGCGTTGATTCAACAGGATCAGTCATCAAATGTGCAAGAACAAGGGTTGAGGCTTAAGCACTTATTATGTTTCTTATGATTTTTATATGACAAATTTTAGTGCTTTTGGGCCTATTGTTATGATTTTTTTTCTGATTAGGGTCACAACTCTTAAATATATCACAGTTAAGCAAGAAAAGGAGCTTGTTGCCCTCTTACTATTATTATGACCAACTTAGTACTTTTAAGCTCTATTATTGTTGTGTATTTAGGTTTTGCAATAATTTCTTCAGACCTGATGCTATTGAAAAGTCTGCAAATAGGCCACGGTGGAGAGGACTTAGGTCCCAGAGGCCTGCGACCTTCCTTCAAAGGCTAGCATGCGAGGATGAAATCCCAAATTACAATGTTTTGATCATAAATCAGCACAATGACCTCTCCAAAGAATAGCACTAATCTTGCAATCACAGAAGTTAGCTCAAAAATATAGCAAAGGTACAATACAAACCTCCAATGATTGTGGCTAGGGCATGGACAGGTCTTTGAGTGCCCAGATCAGGTTGATGACTTGTAGTTGTTTTGTATTTGCTATTTCTATTTTCCATTGGCATTGTACTACCTAGAGGTTAGTACTTATGTAACACATTTTGATTTTGATGATTGAATGAGAAAACTACAATATCTTGTCTTTCTCCTATTGGATCATTGATGAATATGTCTATTACTTTGTAATATGTATGATTGTATGATGTATCAATGTATCATGTACCTTTGTAAAACTTACATCTAGATGAAGATATATGTTTGAATCAATGAATTTGTGTAAGAAATATCTAATTATATATATATATATATATATAACATGTCCGGACGTGTCCTGTTCCGGGGGGTCACTGTGTCTGAATCTGACACTCGAATCTGTGTGTCCATCGTGTCTCGTGTCCCCCTATCAGGTGACTTAGGTGGCAACAGAGTGGGAATGACTTCAAGGTAGGGTGCCATAGCCAAGTAAATAGCTAATGGTGGTCCAACATCCTAAGTGTATAGATGTAAGGAGCGAGCAATTGTGAAGGCATTAGTTACCCCTTTCCTTGGCCTGTTTTTTCCACCCCTCTAGTGCACCTTTTACTTATTATTTGCTTTGATTAGGGTGTGCATAGATCAAGAGCCCAAGCTTGATTTTTGAGATTAGCATTTAAAACCCCTTAAAGATGAGTCAGTTAAACGCTAATCAGAGTTGGGACAATTCAAGAGTTCATTTAATAGATGTAGCGTCATGTCCTCAAGGAACCGGTTGATAGCTAATGAGGGGGGTAGAGTTCATGTTAGGCTTTTGCCCACATGCTAATAAAAAACCCTAGCCATCTTTTGTATTTTATCTTTTTTCTTTCATTATGGATTTCTATGCTTTTATCTTTCTTTTAGCTACATCAATCTCCAAGGCAAAGTTTTTCGGCCCAGACTCAAGGATGAGGATGAGAAGGTGACAATCGCCATGACCAATGACTACCAACCTGAAGAATGGAGATGAAATAAGCAGATATATGGAATGCGATAAGTATGGAATACCACGAACATGCTAATTCAATCAAATCCTCCTGAATAGTCTTACCTAAAACCCTAAGGCCTCAAAGGAGGTTCCACTAGACTAGAGTCAAAGACTAACCTCCTAAGTGAAGTGAGGGAAAAGGAGTACAGTCAAAGATCACTCAATCATAGAAATCACCGGTTGATTCATATTAGCAATACCCAAAACATTAAGTGAAAGAACATTATTACAAATGGTTAAAGTACCCACCGAAAGATGACCCACCTTCCTTCAAGAAGGAATATCAAATGGGAGAAAGAAATCTTAACTGGAGCGAGAAGTAGAGGATCTTTGCATCATATCATTCGTTGATCATATAGGGCTAATGGCTAGCTGGCTGGAGAAAAGTTTTTCCTATGGGTTACCGACATTTTGGTGGGAAACAATGCCTAAAATACAACACTGCATGATACCAAAAAAGTTAAAACAGTTGAACTGAATTTGTACAACTTGCTTGATAAAGTACATCCTGCTAGAAAAAACCAAAACCAGCAAATAATTGTTATACAACATGAGCAACATCCTATATGGCCTATCCATACAACTGTACGGCTCTGTCTATACAATTGTACGACTACAAACGCTATACAACTACACGACATTGTTTCGTAGACCTATGTGAAATTGCTTTTCGCTTGGACTAACTATTGCCTACTGCCCAAGTTCAAATTTTCCTAAATCCTTGCTCTCTCTCTCTCTCAACCACTCGTGTGTTGAAAGCCTCTACCTTGTGCTATCTTTGTTGTTGTCACAAAGAAATTATTTTTAAGAGTTCTCCTAGTCTAAGACATGAATGAAATACAAATTTAAACTCAACTATTAAATATAAGACTTTCACCTTTTAATTAAAGTGAATAACAAAATAGGATACTTTTCCAAAAATAGGTTTAGTTTTCAAAAATATCTCAAACAGCTTCTTGCATTCATACTAAACATGTGTGGAAGATCCTATCCACGCTATAATTCTCAACAATTTTTCCAATTCATGTTTAGATCTACTAACACTGGATTGCATTCCACTACAACAATCACAATGTACATCGATTTCAAGGGCATTACCATGTAATATATTTTTGAGACAAACTCCCTTATTCTCTTGGGAATCATTGTTAATTTTGGGCAACTAGGTCCAAACTCCATGTTGCACTGCTCATATGATAATGGTCATATTTTTGTTGGATTCCTCTTTCAGAGCAGTGCAAGATTGATCTAAAGATCATCTTGATCGGATGAGCAGAACATTGATTTTGAATTTATTTTCCACATCTGCAAGGTCGGCCGAATTTATCCCACATGCCTAAGAGATGTGTCACACACCCCCATTGATTAATATAAATTGGAGAGACTTGGAGGTCATTTTCTCATCATCTCATCACACATTCTCTCATTATCATTTGATTGGTTCGATAGCCTTTGGAGGCCTTTTCTCCCTCACACGTGTGGAGTGAAGCTATTGTTTTCTACGTTGATCTGTTTAGGGCTTTCTATTTTATGCACTGGTCTTTTTAGGGCTTTTCTGCTCCAACATTGACTGTGGTCAACCCTTGGTCGTTTGACCTCAGTCTTCTACAAAAAATCTGATTTTAGGAGGCCGTACAATCGAGCACTAAAATCGAGGAATTTTGGATCGAGGAATTTTGGTTTGTTTGACCAAAGCCCTAGTTTGTTGCGTTGACTTTTTTGAAGCTGCATCCGTTGCCTTTTCTGCATTTCCCTGGTTTGACTTGCATTGACTTGTGATGAGTTGTCTTTGAGGGTTGTGGGTGTGACACATGAAAGTGTTGGCTGAGCGAGAAAGACTTTGCTGGTTGAAGCATCCTGCTGACCGCCATAACGCCAGAATATCTCATATCTTTGTTGGACAAAAGGAATTGTAAATCTGATTTATATTTGGATTGTCTTCTATTGATCTATTATTGTGTTCTATTAGCATTTTACTTTCAAGTTTATGTGATTTCTATTTTGTATTGGGCCTAAGAAAGATTGAAGTAAAAGTGCATCAAGCATAGAACACCATGGTTATCTAAATTTAACATGGTATCAGAGCTGAGGTGAAGATAAAGTCCAAGAGTCCAAGTGGGTGTTAGAAGCTATCTCTAAAGGAAGAAATACTATCAAGAACAAATTGCCTCCTCAACCTATAAAGGTTTCAAGGCTGATGATAAATTGTAGCAACAAAAATTTAGCTTGTTGACTTTAAATTGTAAAATACACAAGAGGTACTTGTAGTAATAATTTATTAATAAGATGTATATATGATTGATTGAATGTTTACAATAAGACCCTGCTTATATACCCCTGCAAGTGCCCTTTCACGAATGGGCATGTCTTTTAGACATGCCCTTTCACTAACCTAATCACTATTTTCATAATCCTTAATTAATTATTTAATAATTATATTTATTATATTAGTTATGAATTATATTCATAACATTGCCCTCCTCTTCAGAAACTTTGTCCTCAAAGTTTTAAGGATACTAATTTTCTCAGCTTTAATTGCTTCGCAAGTTTCTTCACTGTGTGTTGTCATCTTTGGATGTATAATTCGTCCTCATACTCTTTATCCATATATATATATATATATATATATATATATATATAGTAAATTAATTAATTAAATTTATAATTTTATATATATATATATATAACATACATATATATTTTAATTAATTTATTATATAATTAGTATATAAATTATAAATTATAAATCTATAACTTATATAGATATTATATAATTAATTGTAAAAATATATGTATTGTATAACTTATAATTATAATTTCGAATCGACGTGCTTTCGAGCTGTTCCATACACCTGTTCGACGCACCGTTTGACCTGTGATTAAGACTTTTACTAATTCAGTAAGATATTTTGGAGAAACCCCTCCTGATACGGCGTATTCACAAAACCTTGCAGCTACTAGGGGAGATCTTTTTACTAGAGAAATAAAACGATTGCATGACTCAGAGACTGGCACTTTCGACGGGAAGTACGATGGAATTAGAAGCTTGGTTAGTCGTTGCGCGACCAAACATTGGTCAGTTGCAAGAGAGCAAGGTATGGAATCCAAGTTCACCACTTTATGAAATTTAAGTGCTCTAATGTTTTTCAAGGTTAAAAAGAGATCTGCAACCGTCGTCCTTACAAGCAAGACATGATCATCAAGCAATGGTGCCAACTTTGGAAGTAGTACTTTCAGCAGCTCGTGATTTTGTGGGTTATCAAGTAAATATATCATTCCATCCACTACTGCACCCCTGACTGCACTACTAGCTGTGTCATGTGCCATTTCATCCATGACTTTGGACAAAAGTTTCACTGTAATTATAGATGGCACAACTTCCAAGAATAGACGAAGAATTCGGTAAGCAACTTCAACAGCCACAGAACGCACATCACGACAATCATCTACCAACAATTTCTCAAGGAGCACAAACTGCTTCTCTAACAAACTTTCTTTATCTTCTTTCGATGCCACTAGATCTTCCAGAGGAAACATATCTACTAGCAAAAGCAATGCATTGCGGCGAACATTTGAATTTGCTACCTGAAATAAGTGGTCCAATATTTCTTCAATGGCATCGAAGTGTTGGGCGAATGCTAGTTTTTTCACAATCATTTCATACATAGATTGGAGGCAGCGGAAACTCGACTGCTCTACTGATTTCTTGAAGATTTGAACAAGCTTCTGTGGGTTGGATTTGATCACGAATATCTCAAGTCTCTCTAAATTTTGAAGTCCAGTTTCACCCTTCAAAGTTTTTGCCAACATGTCCACATTAATTCATTCATGCCAAGCTAACCCATCACCATGAAATAGAATTTTGCCAAAACGAGCCAAAAAAGTAGGTTTCACAAAGTCAAGCTTGGTTGTTTCAATGTGGCTCAGCACATTGCGGAATGCTTCTCGGAGATCATCCTTAACACTCTCTGTTATTTCTTTCGATGGAAAAGCCTCGTTAATGACCAAGGACAGCAGATTGCCTTCCACTTCTAACCCACCATTTTCGAAAGGGTTTGTAGATACTGTGAACAGCTTTTGATCTCGCAGATGTTCAAATGATTCGCCCAAAAAGGGTTTGAATTCAAGCAATAAGTTAGACGTATCGCCATTCGCGTTAATTTCCAACCATTTCCGAATGTTATTTCTGGCATATTTGATATCTACGTCTGGTTTTAAAACCTGGTTGTTTCTGCTTCCTCTGTCCCCCCTGTTATTTATGTCGAACGGTGGGGGTGGAACAGGTCTTGGCCTAACTAAGGAAGATGAGTCTTCTTGTACCCTTCTGTGATTGTCATTCTCATCAAGATCTTTGTCTTGATCTTCATAATCGTTATCATCATTCTGATTAACATCTTTTTCTTTTTCCACATTTTTATGAAATTGTTCATCTTCTTCAACAATTTTTTCTATATTACTTTCATCCATGTCAAGATCAGCTTCATCTGAATCATAATCTTCAATGTTATAATCATTCACTGCTTCATCTTCTTCACCATCTTTATTTTCAGCATCATCTTCCTTATGATGGATTTCCATAAAATTCTTAAGACGAGTTGTAACTTTTGCACATGAATTTTCTAATCGCTGAAATGCTTCTTGAATTTTTTTAATCTTCTCACTTTCTTTAGGATCTTCACGTAAAAGCACATTGTATGGTAAACAATGTTCATAGGTTCGTATACTATTTTCATAGGCTTGTAAGACTATGTTGTGTGCCATGGCTCTGATGGCTTCGATATGGCTCCAATACCACTGTAGCAACAAAACTTTAGCTTGTTGACTTTAAATTGTAAAATACACAAGAGGTACTTGTAGTAATAATTTATTAATAAAATGTATATATGATTGATTGAATGTTTACAATAAGGCCCTGCTTATATACCCCTGCAGGTGCCCTTCCATGAATGGGCATGCCTTTTAGACATGCCCTTTCACTAACCTAATCACTATTTTCATAATCCTTAATTAATTATTTAATAATTATTTTTATTATATTAGTTATGAATTATATTCATAACATAAATTGACTGATAAGTCTGATTATCATGCATGGAAGATGTCATTGGATTTGGCGCTAGAAGATCAAGATGTCATGGACTATGTACAGGGGAAATATTCAAGAGCCTCCATCAAATGCAGCTGCTGCCACGAAGACGAAGTATAGAAAAGGGGAAATCAAAGCAAAGATGATTATCCAGGATTATATTCATAAGCACTTGGTTGCTTACATTTCTGAGCTGAAGACATCTAAGGAGATGTATGATAAGCTAGTGAGCATGTTTAGGGCTAGCAATGCTAATCAAATCCTCGTCTTCAAGAATCAATTGAAGAATATCAAGAAGGGTAAGGATGAATCTATTCAATCCTATTTTATGAAGCTCACTAAAATCAGGAATAACCTCCTAGCTATTGGAGAAGAAATATTTGATCGAGAGATGGTCCTTATTGCACTTGGAGGTCTCCCCCATGATTGGCATGTATTCAATACCACTATTCTCAATAATAATGTGATTCCTGATTTTGATGAAATATTGACGATATGTACTCAAGAGAAAACAAGAATGGTGGAGCATGTCTCTAATGGTAATGGAAGTGACCCTATTTCCTTCGCCGCTCATGCAAAGAAGAAGAACCATGGTGGCCCAAGAAATCAAAAACATGGTAGATCGAGGCCCAAATGAAGGAAGGGAAGATGTTACACTTGTAACAAGATTGATCACTATGCATGAGAGTGCCCTAATAGAAGGGACTCTCCCAGGGATGATGACAACAACTCGAGAAGGAATGGTGGGAACAACAGGTTCCAAGGAAAAAAGGAAGGCTCCCTCTGATCGTAATGGAAATGGGCAACCTTTCAAGAGGTCAAGAAATTCCAGGTACGATAACTCTAATGTTGTTGATAATAAGAGAAATGATTGTATCCTTGTATCTGCCCTCTCTGCTGCATCTCCACCCGACACCCTGGATGTCTGGTTAATTGATAGTGGTGCTTCAAGGCACCTCATTGGTTATAAAGAAGCCCTTTCTGATTTGGTTGAGAAGGATACTAATCTAGAAATTATCCTTGGAGATAATGCCACCTATCCCATGAAAGGGACAGGGACTGTGACCCTCCATTTATCTCAAGGTCAAGTCATCCGATTACAAGATGTGTTGTATGTACCTAATTTAAAGAAGAAGCTTGTGTCCATTTCGGCAATGGAAAACAAAGGGTTCAAGGTGGCATTCATTGATGGAAAGGTACTTATCTGGAAGAACTTCAAGGAAGCTCTTTCTATTGGTTTTAGAGTTGATACACTCTACCAGGTTGGAGGAAGTCCATTGGAGGCTATGACATGTGATACAACTCTTCAAACAAAGTTATGGCACCAGAGGTTTGCACACCTTCATTACAAAGCCCTTCCCGAAGCAAGGTGGGTGGTGACAGGGATGTCCGAATTGAGAGATGATCATGAAGGTATATGTCAGGGTTGTGTCGAAGGGAAGCATACAAGGGGACCATTCCCCTCAAGTGTCATAAAGACAACTAATATCTTGCAGTTGATACATTCTGACTTATCTGGTATGATGTCTGTGACATCCTTGGGAGGATGTTCCTATTACATGACTTTAACAGATGACTTCTCCTGCAAGACCTGGATATATTTTTTGAAGAAGAAGGACGAAGCATTCAAATGGTTTCGTACGTTCAAGGCCTTGGTGGAAAATCAAATCGAGAAGAAAATCGAAGTTTTGAAGACCGACAGTGGGACCGAGTATGAGTCAAATGAGTTTAATGACTTTTGTAGAGAAATTGGCATTAAGAGGGAGACCACAACTGTGTACATTCCTCAGAAAAATGGTGTTGCTGAAAGAAAGAACAAGACCATTGTGGAAGCTGTCCGCGCCATGCTATGTGACCAAGGTCTTCTGAAGTTTCTATGGGGAGAAGCTGCGAACACTGATGTGTATGTTCAAAACAGAGGCCCGCATTCCGCTCTGGACTCCAAAACTCCCGAAGAAGTAAAACTCCCGAAGAAGTCTTCTTTGGTAAGAAACCTGATGTTTCTCATTTTAGAGTTTTTGGTTGTCATGTTTACTTTCATGTGCCGAAAGAAAAGAGAATCAAGTTGGATGCTTCTGGAAAGAAGGGAATGTTTGTGGGCTACAGTGAAACTTCGAAGGCATATAGAATCTATGTGCCTGGTCAAAGAGAAGTGGAGATATGCCACAATGTCACCTTCGATGAATATGTTTCCCTCAAGAAAGTAAGAAATCTTCCTAGCTCCAAGGAAGACAAAGAAGATGAAGAAGCAAGGAAGTTGGAAGAGTCGAAGGATGACCTGATGCCCGATGTTGAAGGACCTATGGATCCCATTGATCCACCTCCTTCAAATAAGAGAAGACCCTCATGGCTTAGGGATACTCTCGAAGATGTCGAGAGACATATTGCCCCAAGGGGGACATTCCGTGAAAGTGAGAAGCCGAAGAGATACCAAGGGTATCTAGTAGCCATGAGTATGATAGTACAATCTGACCCTGGAACATTTGAAGAAGTCGTAAAGCATCAAGTTTGGAAGGATGTTATGCACGAAGAATATGAGTCCATTATGAAGAATTATGTCTGGGTAGTGGTCCCAAGACCGGAGGACAAATCTATTGTCACCTCAAAATGGCTCTAGAAGATCAAGCATGGATCTGATGGAAGTGCTGAAAAGTACAAGGCAAGATTCGTTGCCCGAGGCTTCTCTCAAAAAGAAGGCATAGATTATGATGATATATTTGCACCTGTGGCCCGCTATATCACCATCCGATATATTATTGCCCTTGCTGCGACGCAAGAATGGAGTCTACATCAGATGGATGTGAAGACCACTTTTCTGCATGGATCTATAAAGGAAGAGGTGTATGTGGAGCAACCTATGGGGTTCAAAGTCTGAGATAGAGACACCCATGTATGCAGGTTGAAGAAAGCCCTCTATGGGTTTAAGCAAGCCCCCAGGGCTTGGTACAATAGGATAGATAGCTACTTGATGAAGTTGGGCTTCACTCGAAGTAATGTTGATCCGAACCTTTATTTTAATGTTTATAGAGAAAGGCCTCTCATTTTGGTTCTCTATGTGGACGATCTCTTCCTGACAGATGTTGACCCTCTCATTCATCAGTGTAAGAGGGAGCTAGCTTTTGAGTTTGAGATGAAATACATAGGACTGATGCACTACTTCGTAGGCTTGGAGGTCTGGCAGAGGCTAGGCGAGATTTTCCTTTCTCAAGGAAAATATGTCGTGAAGCTGTTGGAGAGATTTGGTATGGTGAACTGTAAGTCTGTGTCGACACCGATGGAACTCAACTTTAAGAAGTTGAGTGGAAACGCTATTGGGCCCATGCTAGAAAATCCTACCGAGTATTGACAACTCATAGGGGCCCTAATGTTCTTAGTGAACTCCTGTCCAGACGTATGTTTTGCAGTGAACACTTTGAGTCAACATATGGTTGAACCTCATCACATTCACTGGATTGGTGCCAAGAATCTGTTGAGATATCTTCGAGGCACAATCAACCACGGGCTGAGATACACTGTCGAGAGTTTGAGACTCCATGGATATACTGATGCTGATTGGGCTGGCAGTGTGGTGGATCGCAAGAGCACATCTGGATGTTGCTTCACCTTGGGTTCTACTTCGATATCTTGGATGAGTAAGAAGCATAAGTCTGTGGCTTTGAGCACCACTGAGGCCGAATACATTGCAGCGAGTATTGCCTGTTGTGAAGCTGTTTGGTTGCGAAAGCTCTTCAGTGATTTGTTCGGGCATGTGCTAGATACCACCGTTATCCTTTGTGATAACTAGAGTGGGATTCGTCTTTCTGAGAATCCCGTGTTCCATGATCGATCCAAGCATATTGATATTAGGTACCACTTTATCTAGGATATGGTACAGCGAGGCGCTGTAAGGCTCGATCATATAGGAACTGATGAGCAGGTCGCGGATATTTTCACGAAGCTCCTAGGGAAGGTCAAGTTCCTAACATTCCGTGAGAAGCTTGGAATTGTGGAAAGACCCTATTCTAAGGGTCCTGCTTGAGTTGAACTATGAGCTCTGGGAGCTCCAAGGGGCTTGGGGATAGCTTCTTGGACCTTTAAGCACTCACGGGGCTAGGCTTGTCAAACCTTGTGGTGCTTATGCCCCACTGTTATGATATTGAGTTGGTTCGCCTCTCTTTGATCTGTGCCCCGCATGCATCCTACCCATGGAGTTTCGGACTCATGGGAAGTACCTCTCATTTGGCCAATGAGGTGGGAAATGTGGATAGAAACCATAGCAAGACCGATGGACGCATCGGAGATTGTCGTACTCTCTATGTCTAGAATGGCATGTGTGCAACACCTTGATCTAGGATCAAGTATGATGAGGTTTTATCCTCTAAACTGACTTCGGGTCAGTAAAATAACTTTGGATTAGTATGAGACTCTCTTGAGTCCGAGAGAGGTTTTTACCTTTAAGCTAACTTCAGGTCAGTTGTGTGTGATGTCATTATGACTCACCTTTTTTTCTGAAATAAAGAGCCAGCAAAGCAAGTTACTGCGGGATGACGCACGATGTTTGGTTTGGTACATGATGGATGGCACTTGTGGACAGATGGAGTTCTCCCTAGTTGAGAGGGAGAGTTAATTTTGGGCAACTAGGTCCAAACTCCATGTTGCACTGCTCATATGACGATGGTCATATTTTTGTTGGATTCCTCTTTCGGAGAGGTGCAAGATTGATCTAAAGATCATCTTGATCGAATGAGCAGAACATTGATTTTGAATTTATTTTCCACATGTGCAAGGTCGGCCAGATTTATCCCACAAGCCTAAGAGATGTGTCACACACCCTCATTGATGAATATAACTTGGAGAGACTTGGAGGTCATTTTCTCATCATCTCATCACACATTCTCTCATTGTGATCTGATTGGTTCGATAGCCTTTGGAGACCTTTTTTCCCTCAGACGTGTGGAGTGAAGCTGTTGTTTTCTGCACTGATCTGCTTAGGGCTTTCTGTTTTCTGCGCTGATCTGTTTAAGGCTATCTATTTTTTGCGCTGATCTGTTTAGGGTTCTCTGTTTTCTGCGCTGATCTGTTTAGGGCTTTTCTGCACCAGCGTTGACTAGTGTTGATCGTGGTCAACCCTTGGTCGTTTGACCTCAATATTTTACAGAAATTTCCATTTTAGGAGGCCGTACAACTAGGCACTAAAATCGAGGAATTCCGGTTTGTTTGATCGAAGCCCTAGTTTGCTGCATTGACTTTTCTGCGCTGTCCTTGGTTTGACTTGCATTGACTTGTGATGAGTTGTCTTTGAGGGCTATGGGTGTGACACATGGAAGTGTTGGCTGACTGAGAAAGACTTTGCTGGTTGAAGCATCTTGTTGACCGCCGTAATGCCACAATATCTCATATCTTTGCTGGACAAAAGGAATTGTAAATCTGATCTATATTTGGCTTGTCTTCTTTTGATCTATTATTGTGTTCTATCAGCATTTTACTTTCAAGTTTATGTGATTGCTATTTTGTATTGGACCTAAGAAAGATTGAAGTAAAAGTGCATCAAGCATAGAACACCATGGTTATCTAAATTTAACAATCATTCCTATGAACTTGCAGCCCTGACATTGCTGTCATTCTAGGTTTGAGGCATTATAGGCCCCTGTTTCCAATCGGAAGGAGGTCAATGACCGCTTTTACCGATGATCAAAAAGAAAAAGTTAGTAAATGTAAGTACTCATCTGAGAAATGGGATGTGAATTAGCAGCTAGCACTGGGGAATGTATACAAGGAAAATTCACTATTCTATAGTTCAGATTGATCCTACAGGATATATGTTTGCATTCAAGTGTGCAACCTTATTTGGTCACAATCCAATTTTCATTGTCAACTCAAATAATCTAGTCACATTGCTTTACCTGGTAATTCCATGCCAAACATCTAAGTTTTGTTGTTGTACACCAGGGCAATTTGACAAACTTTACATAAATCCTTTCAACATATATATATTTATTTCCATAAATTTATTTTGACCTAATATATTTAGTTTAATTTAATTCAATTATTAATGCACAGTAATGGCCACATTCGGTCAATGCATGACCAAAGTGACTATAAAAATTACAAAATATAAGTTGAAGTTAGCACTGGGAGTGCTAAAGAATCTCTGAAAGCAATACAATACAAAGAAAAGAGAAAGCATCTTGGGAGTGCCAAACCAATTTTAAGGAAAAGGAAAAGCAATAAAGAATCCACGACTGCAATATGGACTATAACAAGAAAGAAGCACTAAAGCAAAAAATATTGCAACTTGCAGCTCTCCTACAATCCAAGAACAAGAAGAAGCTGTTGATGGGATCCCTGTTATCCACTGGTGAACAGTCTAGGGGATAACTAAACAGTTGCAGGTCATATCCCTTGCATTGAATACTAAAGGGGCTGCTTTGTCCTTGGGAAAATGATTTGAAGTAATCTCTTCCTGTTGCTGTTGATGTGGATCTGTCCCAGTTTAATGAAATTACTGCAGTGAAAATTGTTATGGTAGAAACCTTAGACATGAAAGTTAGCACCACAGGCAATGATTGATTATTTTGTGGTTAAAACTTTCAACCTTTCCTGCCTTGCAATCAATGGTCCATCGTTCAAAGTATCCCTCCACAAAGTCATAGTAACCACCATGAAGAGATAATTTATCCTGAGCCACAAGTTCTTTTATCCAAGGGAACGTCAAGAGGTTTGATAAGGACTGATTCACAGACTCCTGGAAATTAAAAACATGTTAGGCTCACTTTATCATTGTTCATCAATGATGCAATGTTAATCACAAGTAACTCTACAATAAAAGAAGAGCCAACATAGATATTCTTACAAAATGAGGTGCAAACCTTTTCACAGAAGCTACATTGCTCATCTAATGTGAGATGCCCAGCAACAGCTTTTGTGCTCAAGCGTGCAGCATTTGCTGTTGTTACCCATCTTTCAATGAATTCACTGTTACAGCATCATTAGAAATACCATAAATCACAAATGTTATTGTAATAGTGACCGAAGTGGATGGAATAGCTAGAAGTTGAAAATACAGAGAGACTTCAAGGCAAGTGCTTTCTTAGAATTATTCGTAACTGACATACATATTTAGGTGTCTGAAAAATAGAGAGAATTGGCCAACTCTCTTGTGGTTTTGAAATATATAGTTTTCCTCAATTGTGTGTGAGAGTGTGTGTACATACAACAACATCACAGCTTGAAATTTTAGGATGAGAAAGCAATATTCAATAGCATCAGAAGAAACTTAAGGAATATCTAACAAAGTTTTATTTACAGTTTGGGATAGCATGAATTCTGAGATGCGCATTTTGCAAAAATGGAACATGACTAAAATTACTGCCACCCAAGGAAAGTACTCATAAGCACAAATCCACAAAATAAAAGGACTGGTGGCAATGTGAAAGCCTTCAGAAGCAGGAAAATATCAAGCTTGAACTCTTGGACACATAATAACAGAGACCTGGCAACCTTTAGGTGGAGTTCATTTTCAATCCTTTTGTTTGTATAGCTTTCTATTTCCATTTCAATTCCTTCAAGGTGCATTCCTTATAATAAGTGTAAGAGTACTAGGGATAAATATGACCCTACTCATGTCAATATATTTCATTTCCTGCAGAGGATCACACTGATCTATGTGGTTCCCCTTGATGTATGTGGACTGGTGTTTAGAAGTCCCTATATGCACATGTGGAATGCTATCTTCAAGCGGAGAGTCAATCAGTATCACCTCATGAAGGATGGAAAATCCTCCATCATCAACACGCAGAAGGGAAAGTCCAAAATTTCATTGGTAGGGGCCAACCAAGTCAAAAAACTGATTAGTTCTAGCAAGAAGTATGTTTTACTATGTAGAAGGATCAATGAGAGCAAAAACATCCCTGGAGGGGTGTACTAAGGAACAAAAACAGCAACTGGAAGAGTTATGATAGGCATACAGGGGTGTGTTCAAGGAGTCTAAAGGGCTACTACCCAAGAGGAAAGTGGAGGATGGGATCCAGTTGTTTCTACTCCCTGATGCCAAACATTGGGTTATAGAAGCAAGGTGAAGAAGCAATTGCAGCAACTACTTGATCCAAGTGAAAAGTAGTATTCACCCATAGTATCCATTCACGATATCCACCTGTGTGTGAAATTTCCTTAATTGCACCTACTGGAATTTATTCTTCTATCTATTGCAGATTATTTGTCTTAAAAAATTACACAGCAAATATTGAATAAATCACTACTGCAATTTTCACAAATTATAACAAGAACTGAAAAATAATGCGTGTTACCACTCAAACCAGCATGGGATCTAAAAGGGACTCCTAAGAGGGCAACTGCTAGGTCAACGGAAACGATGGAGGCTTAGCCCACTGTCACCACAGCTAAGACTCCCTGCTCTTTATGGACTTTCACTGATGGGAGGAGACCCGGTAATTAGGAAGTCACTTGTAAAGGATGGATCAACAAATAGGTGTGAAGTGACCTTAGAGACCCTTTCCCAAAGATAGGATTAAGAATGAAGCTTGCTTGCTCTTTAAGCAAGGTACAAGACTTTCTAGGGAAACAGGATGAGGATTTAAGGGTTAGGCTAGAGGAATACGACTTGAAAAGGAATTTCCCAATCCCTAAAATCCTTATAGAACTTGGATTCCCGAGTCGTCCTTGATGAATTGCCTTTAATAAGAAATGGGACCACACGGGGCCAAGTGGACCTAGCCCAGGTTAAGGGAATGGAAACTAGCAACCGATGATTTTCTTAACCTGACCAAGGCAAGAGTAAAGGATCAAACAATAATTTTCACCTGAAGATGTCAAATTGATCCTATGAGGTACTAACCTTGGGAACACTAGGAAAAAATTTGATCTTAGACCTAGGGCTTGAAATATCTCGCAATCCCACCGTCAGAATCTCTTCAAATTCAGAGGAGACCCTAAGGACACACCAACACAGTAGACCCTAGGAGATCGAAATTTTTCTAGGTCTCGTTTCCAAGGAAATTGATGCCCTAGGTGACCCAATGGGGTTAGACCTAGAAGAGGGAGGAAAAAGGTGAAAAAATATGGTTTAAATGACAACTCTTTGATGGATCAGTGCCTCATTCCTCTTGGGGATATGGAGTCAAGGAGAATTGTGAAGATGTACTTTGTTTCTTGTTCAAGGAAGCTCTCAAAGTCGACTTCATCCAATGTTAAGGGCAAGAGAAGAAAAGTGACCTTAAAAGAATTTATACTTCGTTGCAAATGGAAGAGGCTTATTTAGATAACTCGATCTCTAGAACAATTCACTCGTCAAACATGGCCCATACATAGAGACAAGCTAAATAGAAACATAATTCCACATTGATGTCGTAAATGCATGCAACAATTAACCCTAAAATAGCTAAAATTTCATAACCAATGTATGCAGAAAAATGAAAGAAAATAGCATTAAAAATCCACTTACATGTAAGAGAATATATCCAACCAGCATCACATTTGCAATATTGCAAGCTCCAATAATAGAAGAACCCAATCCATACATCAAAATTCATCCATTATCCAAAAATATCCTCCAAGGAAAAGTACAAAGTTCTCTGAAGAGAGAATGATCCAAATCCAAGGGATGATACAAAATCAATCCATCCAACTCCTATTTATACACTCATTAGGAGTTCGAATTACCTAATGGGACTACTGTTAGTTTTTGTAGCATCGGATGTGTTCTAGCCACGTGATTTGACATAGAGGCTAAAATACATGTATTCTCCAATACCCAGAAATCGTTTCTGGAAATTCCACCTAGAGACGACTTAATTAAATTAATTAGTCAATTTTTAATATTTCCTAAGTCTAAACTTAGGAAATGTGATTAATTAGAAGGAATTAATTAAGTCATGGTGAGAATTTTCTAGAAAAGTGCATGGATCAATTTCTAGTTAATCCTAGCCATCGATTAAGCTTTAATCATGGTCGTTGAAGTATCAGCGGATGATTATAAGAAGAAGTCGATGGGGCTTGGAGAAAACACACCAAATCAGTTGAGCATTCGATTTTGCTGAGAAATCGATTTCCAGAGTAGCAGTTGTGTGTTGCTAGAAGTGATTCAGGAAGATCGAAGCAGTCAGAGAAGGGCAGAGATAGTGAAGTCGGAGGAAGATTTCCAGATCCGTCGAGTACATTTGCAGAGAGGCGGAGAGTGCCACAGTGAGGCAGTGCAGAGCCCTTTGGAGGAAAAATTTGTTTTGCTGGGGAGAAGTTGAGACTTAGTGCCAAAAGCTAGAGAGAGGTTCCAGAGGTTGAGAGAATCAGTTTCCCACACAGCAGTTGACGAGACAGTGAGAGGTGATGCAAAACTGAGCTGGATGGACGTAGCAACTACGCAGAGTGACGCAGTGACTACGCAGAGGCAGTTGGGAGCAGCTCAATCCGAGCTGAGGTCAGTGTCGGATAGCCTGTGGAGTGAGGAATTTTCCTCACTAGTTGTTTTTCCCAATTTATCTCTGTTTGGATTGTCAATTTGGGCATCCATAGTTTGCACTCAAATTTTCACTACTGCATAATATCAAAACCCTCAATTGTTGCACCAGTTTTTCCTGAGTTGGGTTTTTCCGGTGACATTGTACAAAAATAATGGTGTATTTTGTGTGTGTGTGTGCATCTATTTCTTCCAGCATTTTTATTTCTTCCGCAATATTTTATTTTTGAAGGTTGTAGTGCATTTAATTCGATATTTGTCGTAGGAAACTGCAAGTAATTTTTTGTTTAATTAAAAAATTAGAAGAATTAACAGCAGTTGCTGCAATAGGATTCGGGGTAAGTCGAATCTTCACACCTACATTGACCCCTAAAAATAAAACAATGGCAAATTAACTAACTTTTGGTGATGAGCCCACCAAACTAGCTCACAAATGAAATAATAAGCCTCTCAAGAGGTCAAATAATAATCTATGCATGTCGTAGGAGAGGCCTGAGGAGGTCCATAAGTTCCATTATGATGAATAGGATCCTCAAAAATGATGGACAAGGGGGTGGCCCCTTGTTCTCC
The DNA here is from genome assembly GCA_034641835.2 of Pinus albicaulis. NCBI lineage: Eukaryota > Viridiplantae > Streptophyta > Pinopsida > Pinales > Pinaceae > Pinus > Pinus albicaulis. The sequence continues at coordinate 1,404,964,658 of CM076578.1, read as the reverse complement.
AAACAATAAACCTGTGGTGCTCTGAGTGGGTGTGAGGGCACACCAATGACCTCATGGGTCTCCAAATGAGTCGAAGATGCCTGTAGACCATCTGTAAGGGCTCAAATGACAGAATGAATGCCTCCATGTCAACGTACAAGTCCTGGGACACCTACCAGGGGTGTGGTGCGCCTGTGGGGCCAGCTCGGCATAGTGTACCAGATACATATTCCTCATCCAAAAGGTGGATCTCAAGCAAGCTCTGAGTATCTCTGGGGATCCATGAAGTGTTTTCTACTGTTGTGGAGGCCCATGGCTCTCTACACACACCCTATATGTGCCAATGCAGCCCTTTGGAGGGTTAGGACCCCGTATAGGAAGACCAAACTCAAATGGACAACATCTGTAATCCTGCATAAGATCCAATGTGTCCCCTAGCCTTCCAACACAACAAGTCATTAAAGTAATTGAGTAAAAGAGCTAACAAACCATGGACAATGACTGGACACTTCATAATGGCCTTCCCTTCTGCAGTGGGCTTTGGCATGTGCTAATGTCTCCAAGCTCCAAGTACCTTATTAGGTGGTTTCCTCTTTAGAGGGGATAGTATGTTCAAGGTACATCCCTCAAATGGTGGTGGCGTGTGATAAAGAAGTGAAATGGAATAGGGAATGAGAGGGGAAATCCTAGGCCACATATCAGGGCACAGGGGTAGCTAGAAGAAGGGAAACCCACACCTAAGTATATAATGGGTAAGAGGGAGCAATCGTGGTACATGAGGTTTCCTGACCTTGATTTTTCCACCCTTCTTTATATGCCTTTTTCCTTTTATGATTTTTCTTTGATTCACTGCTTGGGGCTAAAAGGATAAGATCATGATGTGTAAGGTATAAGAGTGATTAATGCCCTTTTGGTAGGGTGGTTCATTTCCCTCTAGGGATTGGGACAATCTTGGATTCCTGAATGATAAAGGAGGCTCATCTAGGGCCTATGGAACTAGGGTGATGGCCATGGGTATGGGGTAGAGCTCATGCATTGGATTTTTCCCACGTGCTAATTATGTTAGTTCCAAACATCTTTTGCATATTGTGGTACATTTTCCTGTTGAATGTGGCCATTTATGCTTTTACTTCTTTTCTTTTCAGCTACTTCAACCTCTGGGGCATCATTCCAAGCCTGACCCAAGGTGGGGGCAAGGGAATGGAGAGGCTAACCCTATGTGGACCCAGTGAAGAAATATGGACCCACGTAGGAGAGATGATGAATGGGGGTATAGTGAATGGAAAGGAAGTGGTATATGTGGATATGGAAGCAGGACCACCCAACCAAAGTTGGAGTTTCCCAAGTAGTACCACCCTAAAACCAAATGGTTAGTAAAGGAGATCCCACAGGACTAAAATCCAAGGGTAACATCCAAAAGCAGTCAAGGGGACAATAGCACAAACTAAGCCCACTCTTTCCGCCAAATCCCCCCATCAATCTATGCCCAGAAGTGTCCATGATAAGTAAACTCAATACTCAATTACCAAATGACAAGACATACCTTTAGGTTCGAGAGGTCCACCTTCAAACATACGATCAATACAGATGGGTGAGGGACCACATGATTGACTCAGGTGGCGGCGAAATGGCACAACGAGCTAGTTGAGGGCTGCAAGGAGTTGCTAGCTGCCGACTGAGGACCATCATGGAGAAAAAAAATCTCCTAAGGATATCACCCACGAAGTGGTGGGTAACAATGTGCACACCCAAAATAATGAACACCAATATTTGTGGACAAATTGTTTCTGGAAAAACCCCAATGTGGGGAAAACCAATTCTGCAAATGAGGGTTTTATTATTAATCTTCAGCAAATTGAGAATTACAATTTGTTTTCCTCTTACTAGCAAATATCCAGCAAATTATTTTCTCTTGGCCAAATAGATCTAGAAACCACAAAGTCTCCCTGTGTAGAAAATCTCGCCCTCTTTGTGTTATTTGCACTCCTTCCCAACAACTCACACTAGTTGCTCCAGTAACTTGCACTACCTCCGAGAAAATGATCATACAAGCGAATTTGCCTTTAGCAACTTGTCTAACCAACTCGCACTCCCTCCGAGAAAATTATTTGGCAACTAAAAGCTAAATTGAGCCCATTTATCACGCGCACTGGCAAACTGGCTACTCGCACTAGCTGAATTAGTCTCTCTTCTACTGATGAATTTGACCTCCTTCCTCTCAATAGAAACTGGAAATCAACTGAGAAAATTTGAAATTTTCTCCTCAATCTTCTCGGTTGAAACCCTTATGTTGGTGTCTCCCTTGATCAAATTGTGCCCTTGCTCTCACTACATCTGGCTAATTCAAACTCCCTTGTGTGTCTCCAAAATCCCCATCAATTTGCTCTTATAATCTCTTGTTGAGCAACCAACAACCACGATCTAATCTCAATTAATGGCTAAGATCATCTTGACCCCTTCTCATGATTTTTCTGTAAGTCACTATAGCAAACTTGATTTACCTCAATTAATTTGATTTAATTAACCAATTTTCCTAAGTTAGACTTAGGAAAATATTTAATAATTGGCTAATTAATCTAATTAAGGCATTTTCCTTAGAAAAAATTTCTAGGTCTTGGAAATAATTATCCTCTTGTGTTCCATGTGTTAGTTTATGCTAGCAGTAGAAAGGTTTTCTAGCCTCTATTATGTCTAAGAGGCTAAGGAACACGAAATCTTCAAAACCCAGAAAAGGTTTCGGGAGATAACACTTAGAAATGCCTTAATTAAATTAATTAGCCAATAATTTAATTATTTCCTAAGTCTAACTTAGGGAAGTTGGTTAATTAAAGTTAATTAATTAAGGTAATTTGATTTTGCTCTAAAGATTTGTATTGATGGAGTCAAAGTGATCTAAGCCATTGATCAGGATTAGATCTTGGTCATTGGTTTAAGATTATAAGAGCAAGTTGAGGGCTTGGAGAAGAGGCATCAGTTAGAATGAGTATCATTTGAGCAATTCGACTACCCGGTTGTAGGTATTTTAGCAAGGGCACTGTAAAATTTTCCTTAACTGCACCAACTGGAAATTGTTCTCCTAAGCAGTTTATTTGTTTACAAAAAAAACAAATAAATCAATGATGCATTCTTCGCAAATAAAATATGTTGTGGAAGTAAATAAGGCACTGAGAAAGAGATGCACAAATTTAAAACTTCGACAAAATTATTTTGGACTAAACATCCCCAGAAAAACCCCAAAGGGAAAACTGATGCAGCATATGAGTTTTATTTTATTATTCTTCAGCAAAATATAGAATACAATAATTTTCTTGCCAAACACTAGTAAAGCTCAGAAATTTTTTTCCACTACCCCAACTAGCAGATCGCCCTGGAAACTCGTTGTTTCCACTACAAAGCCCAACTCGGCCTCCTCCATTAATTCAAACTCCCTTCTACTCTGTGCACTGGCTGCTAGAAATACATACTGACTGACTGGATCTTCAGTTTACTGATCCTCCACTCCTTTGGTGATCCTGCACTCACACTAGACAAGCTTGTTCTACCTTCCAGAACAGACTCCTCATAACTGGAAAATGATCTACTACCCAGATTTGTGCACTGGAGAATTTGTACCAACTGGTATAACCTTCCTGCAGATGAATTCAACCCTCTCTCCGACTCTGGAAGTCTGTGGAAATCTCCCCTGGAAATCCTCTCTCCGACTTTTGTTGAACCCTCTCACTGATGCTCTCCTGGCTCGAACTCTTCCCTTGTTGAATACTACACGTTGGGAAATTCACACTCCCTTGCTCTCTTGCTAATTCGATGTGTCTCTCTCCATCCCATCGACTTTCTCTTATAATCTCTCGTTGGAGCATCAATGACCAAGATCTAATTGTGATCAATGGCTAAGATTAATTTGAATCCATAAATACACTTTTTTGGAAGTCTCTAGAGAAAAAGTTGATTTCCTCAATTAATACCCATTAATTAATTAATTTTCCTAAGTTGACTTAGGAACTTTTAATTATTGATCAATTAATTTAATTGAGTGGCCTCTAGGTGTTTTCTCCCGAAACCTTTTCTGGGTTTTGGAGATCTCGTGTTCCTTAGCCTCTTAGACACAAATCGAGACTAGAACACCTGTCTTATTCTACCAAAATCTCATAAATTAACACTCCCTCTTAGCAAGGAAGGTGTTCTGCACTATACCCATCTATAAATTGAGTAACTCTGTTAGAAGATCTTGTGGCTGGACTATCCCACGCTGCTGGAGTCTGACATCTGTGATATTGGCCCTCACTGAACATGAAGCTACTATGCAAACTTTGATTCACTCTTAACTCTATAACTGAACCATCCTGTGCTCTTACTGCACTACTCATATTGTTGTTGCCCCTGCCTTGTTCCTATCACTGCACTGTCACGACAACTACTGCAATAGTGATTCTCAATCTCCCTTTGAATAGAAACTAAGAAATCTCTCTTTTCTTCCAGCAAAGCCTCTCTACTGCAACTTGCACTCCTACTTGCATGCCGACTAGATTGCATAGTTTTGTTGCAAGAAAATCAATCTTGTGTCTGAAAACCCTTTCTGGTGGTAACTCTACCTCCTGCTGCTCACTGAAGCTACTCGCTCTTCCTCTTGATCACCTCCCGGTACTGTAGCACGATCTGTAGCCTTTGGAACACAGATTGGTTGATTGTCTCTGGCTAGAACTGTGTCTTTCTCTCTACAACTAGCCAATTCGCACTGCCTCCTTCAGCTTCATCTACTGGAAAACTCATCCTCCCTTCCTATCTGGAATGCTGGAAACCTGCTCTAGCTAGAACTATGCCTTTATTTCTACAACTATCTCTTGAGTATTGACTGCAACTAGCTTTTCTATTGTCTATCTGACCGCATCCTGCTGACACTGAACTTGTGTACCTCCTATTGACCACTGGAGTGGCACCTGATGATTATATAAAGACTCCATGCCCAAGGATGAACCAAAGGACACTTGTACCATCAGATATGATCAGATCACCAAAGTTTTTAAACTCTACTTCTACTTCTCATCAATTTCTCTTGTACCCAAATTCCAAGCCCTATAGGGAATTGTAATAAGTGATGCTAGTAATGATGCGTTTTGAGCCAGTATTGAGTCTGTAATAGGCCTAGGTAGCTTGGGACCTTGCCAACAAGTGATTATTACTCTGGGAAGTTTTTTCACTTGGTTAATTATCATCTCCACACTAGGACTTAATAATTAATTGAATTTTTTCCTCCAATTTTACCCCAAAGCTGAAGTACGGCTTGATGGTGAGGCTTTGGGTGAGTCCTAATGTCTAGAGTCGATGTATATTACCATACTAGATCACACAAAAAATTTCGTGGAATTTGGTTAGGTCTAGGTAGTCATTTTTTAATTTTTTAGATTTCCCGCAGATCAAAAATTGCAATAAAAATTTTAATTAAACTATAATAAGTGTTGTCTAGAGAAGTTGTATGGGGTGTGAGTAATCAAAATTACACCTCTCACCCTCAACTTTCTACTATGACCCACTTTGAGGGGTTAATTATGTTTTTTGGACCCTAAAAACCCACATTTCCTAAGTTTAGTAGAAATTGTGGCAATCAATTAGGCTATAATTAAATAAAATAGAGAGAAATAGAATATTCCATGTGACAGAATGACGTGGAAATGACTTGGAAATGATCCTAAGTCAAAGAGTTGAGTCAACGGACATGTGGAGGATGATTGATCACACTACATCATTAATACACCATTATTTCATAAAATCGAATTTCCCAGAGATAAAGCACCAGTTGCACATGTGGAAAATCAAATTTATTAGAGGAACTCATGCACTAAGGGAATATTCTACAAGATATTCGAACTAAAGATTATGTGGGGCCTCTTCTCACAAGTTATCTGGAGTGCTTCAACACATAGAGCTTCACTTGGAGGATTTACGCATTTCCTTTTGGCTTGACTACGCACTTCATTGGAGGAATCACGGAATTCTTAGGGGCCTCTGCAGAGCTACATTGGGATCATCTACAGAAAGGGCTTCACTTAGTTTGAGTTCACAGTGGTTGACTATAGGTAGCACGGTACTTTTATTCATGGATGAGTTTACTTGGTCATATATGGAATTCGATTTCCCTTGAGGTGCACATATGGAATTTGACTTTGCTCTAGTGTCTCTGTCTTCTCCACATCAAACTTGGCTTATCTTTCTTTGGGATTTTCTCCAAGTTCAGTTCTCACATGCATTCTTCCTTGATATTTGCTCCCAACTCTCTCTATAATAGAGCCATGGGCTATCATCTTGTATCATGATATGAGCTATTGGGCTTAAGGAAAATCTTCCATTTTGTACTTGCATATTGGTTAATATAATCAAGACTTTGGGGTTATTTGGCTAGTGTTCTCTTAGCATTATGAGGTAATTTCTTTCCATAATCTTATTATTGTGTTTAAATTAATTTACATGCTTGATCAATATTAGTTTATATTTGTCATCTTGCTTGGATTGATGTGTGCAAATTATCTTGCACATATCATTGATGTAGAGTAATATCCTAGAAATAAGTTTACCAATTCATTTTCGGAGGAATGTTTGGTTTATCCTATTTCATTAAAATGCTCTAATCTTTTTGCGAATTAATATTTGTTCAGGCGTGTAGGGAAGATCTATTTGTATTGTGTGCAGGAATCCATCTAGGCGTGGGAGAAGTTTCACATAGATCAACTCACACCTAGATTCAAAACAATCCAAGACTCAGTTATTTCCAACTCTAAGTATTTCATCTAACGAAGACCAAGAGGGAGTTTTCTTGTTCTATAGCTACTTGATCATCTATTTCATTTAAAATTCAAAATACTTCTTTTAGATCTTTCAAGGTTATACAAGCTATTACAAGAGCAATTTCCAAACTAGACAAGTATGGGGGTTCACTCCCATTACTTGAGCTAGTGTTTTTGTATATTAGTTTGTAGTTTAATCTTGTTTATTTTGCTCTAATACTTAACTTTGTTTTGCAGCCCATAGGTTTGAACGTTGGACAACAAAGAGCTTGAAGAAGAGGTGGTGGATAACTACTAATTCTCTTGCATGCAAGACCTTCCACGAACTCAAATACTAATTTTTTAGGGAGGTCATGAGCATCATAGGGACAGCAACAAGATCATCTAGGACGTGGGACTTTGAGCTTTGCAAAATTTTTGTTTTAAAGATGTTTTTCATTTTCTTTGGTTGTCATATTTGAGGGGGAGATTCTATCTTTTACCAAGCTCTTATCTTTGTAAAGATCTCCTTTAGGGCAGCCTTCTTAGAGGATTATTTTTACTCATTGTAATCACTGATAAAAGATATTTTTTTGCTTGAGGGAGCTTGGGATATTTTCCCATGGCATCCCCCTTCCTTAGTTGAAGAGAAAGGACCTTTTTGGGTGGATTGATTTGCTTTCTAGTTTCTTTTATGCTTATTTCCATCTCATGCATGCTTAAAATTAACGCATTCTCTCTACATTCCATTCACTAAATCTTGTGTCCAAAAAATCTAACATGCATAAGTTCCAAAATGTACAAACTTGAGCAAATCTCTCTTTATGTGTGAGCAATTTATGTTATTGGAAAGTTTTAATTGCTTCATGGTTATTTAGGCACATGCTTCATTATTTGGTCCATTTATGTTACATATTTTGGGGAACTATTGGAGCATTATCTCTCAAGTGAAACAATTGTATCTTAAAGAAAATTTATTTCATTTAACTTGTCTACTTTCGTTTTAATAATGCAACACACATGATCTTATTTCCATTCTTGTTTTTCAAGTTTGATTTGTTATTGTAATGAGCACTATCTCATTTCTATTTCTTTTGAAACATTGCATGTAGCAATTTAATTGGGGCAATCAACATAACTTGCATATCAACAGTCACTAAAATTTTACCTCCAACATAAGTTGGTTGAATAGACATCTGAAGGACCCCCTACTCCATCACATTTACTTTACTTGTCTCTTGATGGTTTGGGCTTCAATGCAAAGTTTATTCCAAAAGAAAGTATTGTAATTCTCTTAACAAGTGCTTTCTTTTCATATTTCAAGTCTAATTTCACATTTAGCATCTAGCATTTTCCAAGTTGATTTCTAGTAGTGGAGTTTTGGCAAGATATGTTTCAATGTTTTGATTTCTAAATTTGATTATCCAAAGGTATTTTTATCTTGCAAATATCTTGTGCTAACAACCTTTTGTTTGAATTTCAGGATTACCTTGCTTTCACTTTTGAGAGCATTACTTTTTACTTTTGAGCAAGTTCTATATAAGGCACTGATTGTATGGTTTTATCATTGTCATTTTATTTCAAGTTGCTCATATTTGCTCATAAATCTTTAAAGGTAATCCAATTTCACTCTAAAATTCTCCTAGAAACTCACATATTTTAACTTAGTTTTCCTTTTAGGGACCACCCCCCTTAGCTAGCCTAGGAGATAGCTTAAACGGAAAGAGTCGAGAATCCGAGATTAATGTGACAACCCCTTCTATGAGTTCTTTGCCACCAACCACACCTTCTGGGCTTAAAGGATTTTCTCACTGACTTGTAGGTAGGTGTAGGCGGCAAGCGAAAGTAACACCTCCCATATCACAATTGTTCCTACAGTGTGGAAAAAGTTGGCAAAAAGTCCCAACTTTTTGAAAAATTCCCGAATTTTTCCCTGAGCCGACTTTATCGGCCGAGTTTTTGCCGAGTTTTTCATCCCTGAAAAAGTCGCGATTTTATCCTCGAAGTCCCGACCTTTTCCAAAAAATCTTGAGTGAGGTAGTTTCTTTAATAATTTTAAATTTTTTTTTAAATCGCGATTTTTTCCAAAAATGAATATTTTTGTATTTTTTTAGTTTTGCCAACTTTTTGCCGACTTTTTCAAAAAACTCCCGACTTTATCGAGTTTTTCAACTTTTGGACCCTTGTCGATTTAATCCCGACTTCGACTTTTTCCACATTGGTTCCTCCTGCTACTATAACACTGTGGGATCTTGTATCAAAGGTACTGATCCATGTGAAGAATGTACTGCGACCTATGTCACAAGGTTTGTCGAACTTCAACCTTGAGGTTCGAATTTTGGCGAACCTTAAAAAAATTTTGAGGTTCGGTGGACCTCATAGCCATTGACCAAATCCATAGATCAAAACTCATAACCTCATGTCACAACTCAGGCTTGTAATCTATCCTTGCAATTTCCATGTTCGTGATAGCATTTTTTATGTTTATTAATGTTCACATTTTACTATTTTATCCTATATTTCATTTTAAACTTAATATATGTATATATAGAAAATGTATATAGATGAACTTCATCTGAACCTAATCATTATCGAACCCAAACTCGAAACTGAACCATGTGACTTAGACTGCAACTGGATTTGATCTACTAAATAATCCTACCATGGCTAGATCTAGATCTTCGGCTGCTCTTCCCACTGACCATGCCCGCTCTGGGAATTCTAGATTATCATGCTCCTCCATCTAAAGGTATTGTCACTATATCTCCTTTTGAGCCCTATTCCTTACTGGAACCCTGCTTCGCTTTTCCCTACAAGTAAAATTGTCTCCATTATTGATCTTGGCCCACTCACTCTAAGACCTCCGGGTGATAGATCCGGCTTTGGCCTAAAACGAGCTCCTTTACCATTCACACTGTCAAATGGGATATGTTACCACTCAAACTAAGAGGGGTCCTTGGAGGGCCACTACTATATCAAGGGCAACAAATGGAGCAATAGCCCACTGTCACCTCGGCTAAGGCTCCCTACTCTTTATGGACTTTCACCGATGAGAGGAGACCACATATGGGAAGGACCACAAAGTATGTAGACAATGATAGGGTGACGATTGATCCTAGGGGGGCCTATTCACGAGATAGGCTCATATATAGCTTGCTTGCTTTGGAAGACAAGGTTGAAGGCTCTCAAGGAAGGGCTCAAGGAGAAAAGGGGTTGCCCCATTGTTCTCCAAATAATAACCCTGTGTTGCTCCAAGTGGGTGTGGAGGCACACAAATAACCTCATGGGTCTCCAAGTAGGTCGAAGATTCTTGTAGACCATTTGTAAGGGCTCAGATGATGGTGTAAGTGATGCCACATCAGCATATAAGTCCTGGGTCATCTGCCAAGTGCATGGTACAATTGTGGGCCCGGCTGGGCATGGTGAACCAAGTGCATCTTCCTTGTCCAATAAGTGAATCTCCAGCAATCTCTGAATATCTCTGGGGATCTATTGAGTATTTTCTACTGCTATGGAGGCCCATAGCTTTCTACACACACCCTACATGTGCCAATGTAGCCCTCTGGAGAGTTAGGACCCCATATAGGGAGACCAAACTCAAAATGGAAACCATCTGCAATCCTACATAAGATCCAGTGCGTCCCCTAGCCCTCTAGCATAACAAGTCATTTAAAGTAATCGAGTTAAAGAGCTTACAAACCATGGACAACAAGTGGGTACTTCATAATGGCCTACCCTTCCATAGTGGGCTTTGGTATGTGCTAATGTCTCAAAACTCCAAAGGCGGTTAACCAAGTACCTTATTAGGTGGTTTCTATCTTTAGAGAGGATAGTATGTCCAAGGTACATCCTTCAAATGGTGGTGACATGTAATATCCCCAAATGGGAAAATGACAGTAATACAAGCAAAAATAGACTAAAACTACAAAAAAATAAATTACACCATCAATACATGAGAAATTGAAGCCAAAAGATGAGTTGAGCCATTTATTAATGTCTGGAATTGAGTACAAAAGAGGTGTTGGAATAGGTGCACTTGGGCCTCCTCAAGGTAGGCTGGAATACTTCTCAACCCAAGCTGAAATGACTCTCTGCAACTAGCTCTGCGTGGCTTTGGTGCAGTGTTGCTCTACCCAGAAATGTTGTTGTTGGCTGACTTCAAACTGCTGGCTCGGTCGCTTCCACTACTCAAAAAATTCCAGACTTTTAACCCCGTACTCTACTCACAAAACGCACAAAAAACCGCAAAGGAATTGGCCAAATGTTGACCCAAGAATTTCGGCCCTATTTTCCCATAGCTCCATTAATCGTTGGCTGAGTTAGGATCTATGTTTGACACCTCAAATCTGCCCAGAAAATTCTGCCAAATTAATCTTGGCTTGTCCTCAATAAACCCAGAAAAACCCAGAAAGGGTTCATCCTAGTTTTGACCTCGGAAATTGGCCATCTTGGGCTTGGCTCACCCAACTGTTGGGAAATTCGACTCCTGGTTGGAACTGCTGGTAGATGTCTCCAAAATGTTTCCCAAAATACCTGGTAGGAGGTGGCTAGCCTCCACTCCAAATCTTCTGGTTGAACTCCTCTTCTCTCCCACACTCCCGGCACTTCCTCTGGGCTACACTATGCAATCATTGCGCAGTCTCTGCTGCCTCTACGCAGTCCTGAAGGGACTACGCACTCCTGCTGATGCTGCTGTGTCAACTCCTCACCAAAATTGTGGAACTAATCTCCTGAGCGAGCACTCGAAGTCCCCCGAGGTAGAGGTTGAGATCTCTGCCTGAAGATCTCGTGTGCTAAACAGCATGGCAGACTTGGCACCTGGCACAAGCGTGCTATGTCAAGATGACAATCAAAATAGAAGATGAATGGATGAGGAAATGAGCTGCCTTCACTTCCTTTTATCAATTGAGGCCCCAATGTTCCCTTGGGCCCAACATGGATTGCGCAATCCCCTCATCCAGCCACTCACGGCGGTGCCCCCATAGAGCCCCTCTCATGCTGCCACCTAGGGAGTTGCCTCCAAATCGAACGCTGGCCACATGGACCCCACTAAGGCCGCAATTTTTCCTTATGAACTACAGGACTAGGTTGTAGTTTTTCCCTTAATTATTACTTGTGGATCCCGACCCACCTTATTTCTACTTGACATTAGAAACTTCAAAATTTATCAAAAATTAATATTCTAATTAGCAGAATTGCTAATTAGGGATATTATAGTCCTCCCTGCCCAAAAATTGCTTGTCCTCGAGCAATTCCTGAACAAGAATCCTCTCTAGCTCACGCTCCCCTCTTCCACTACAAAAATGTGCCAGGGTCACAAATGCGCCACGAAATCATCCCTGACCTCTGCATCTCCCTGATATGAAGGGATCCCTCAATACTTGGATCGCAAGCCATCCTATCTAACGTGAAGCTCCCCCTGCTGCACTCACCATCCTACCAGGAACAAGTAGCAGAAGCCCTCTGAACACCATCAGTGAGTAGGGAATCATGATAATATCGCATTATGCCCAACTCCTCATGAAGTTTCCTTACCAAGTAGTCCATCTCGTGCACTCCAAGTGTAAACCCTCGAAGATACCACCTAATCCCAGCAGAGATAGCGTCTCGCTCACATGAGCCCCTCCTGCTATCATGTCATTGACCAATCTGCCATGCTAATGAAGTCCCCCACTCCATCAGTGTCTTGCTAAATCCGAATGGAAGATCTACATGATCTCCCCATCTGGTATACAACTCATCCCTAAAGGTTATCGAGTTGTGTAGAGTTGTAATGCTTGGGTCCCCTGCCAATATCAGAGAGGTACCACCATGTTGACGTTGTGCCACTCTAATTATGAGATACTCCCCATCGTGCGCAGAATGTATCCCTCTCCTGGGGCCTTGCGGAAAAAAATCTATGAATGCCAAGCTCATCCTTCCCGAGCATCTCCGTGATGCTGACATCTACCCCGCCACTGCCAATCATGACCCTGAGCAACAACATGATAAGTTTTCCTCGCCATGCAGTGGAGGTCTCAATGCTCCCCCACGTGTCAAACCCAAGGTGGACTGGATCACCCTCTACCATGTCCCTACTTATCACAAAGTGGAGTGATCCACCTGCCCAATAGATCCCTGGATCCCCCAACCATACTAGGAGCTCACAACTCCCACTCCTCACGAGATGCCGCTATGTAGCGCTGCTACTTGCTAGAACCCATCTGGCCCTCATCTCTAACCCGTATATGTATCCCCTAGGTGGACCCCAAGTATCAGGAGTTTGTCCCTGCCCTGCTCCTACCAAACCATGTAGTGAAATCCGCCATCCCATCTCCTAATGATACACCTAGACATTGCTCGGAATCTGGGTACCCTCTTGTAGACGAATTCCACCATCCACTGTCCCTCAAATGTGAGCCCAAGGGTGGAACATATGCTACCTTGGCAATCAACCACGCCATCCCTGAGCCTATACTCATCAACTCGTGCACCTGCCAAGTGTCTCAACTGGAGAGTCTCCTCCCGGCTCATGACACGCGGTATCTCATCCAACTGCCTAGGGTGGGCCTTCCATGCCCTACTGCCAGAATGGAGAGTGTCAAGGGGTGCCAACCAAACACTTCGTGATCGTAAGCAACACTGGAGGATGATGGGTGGGTATGTCCCAAAGGGTATGATCAAGAGTCTACCCGAATTCTCAAGAGTAATCCTCCGGACGACACTCTCTCTGCCTTCGATTTGCTGATAACACCCTCGTAGCCTTGTACCTGCTAAACGTGGTGTCTCCAGATGCTCAACAATATACTCATCGACCCTAGGTGAGTTGCATCCCATGGTACTCCTAATGCCCCTGTCCATAAGTCCCCTTGGAGGTAATGCTCCAAGAGCCCACTACGCCATATCATGTGTCACTGCATACCACCAAGTGTCTCCGCACTCCTCGACATGCCACTGTATGTTGCAACCTGTCCCTGTACACCACCGGATACCGCCGGCTACGGCTATCCCATCCTGTATCATGATGTATCCCTCCAGTGTCACTGCACCTGTCACTACCAACATGTACCCAATGCGATGTGAGGCACTCCTACTCCACAGCGCGGTCTGACATACTACAACACACCCCCATGCATCTCCATGATGTGGGCTAGATCTCCCCATCTGCTCTGAAGGACCGAAGCGGCCCGACTCCTCACATGCCAACGAAAATGACACCACTGCACCTATCCTCCATGGCTCAAGTATCCCATATACTGATGAGAGAGCATCGTCTCTATGTAATGCCCTGTCTGGTGGCCTGCCGATACCACCTCCTACCAACTCCTGCCAAAGTAGGCTAATCACCCTGTGACTCCACGCACAATCAATATGCTAAGATAACTCATGGAAAGTGTAATCCCCCCTGTCGAAACATCTTGTCACTAGGGTTGTCTAGGGCTCTGATAGAGATCTGAAAATGTGTGTGCGCCCAAACATCAGGTCCATCGCACAACTACTACCACCACCTACTGACTCAAAGATGTGATGGGAAATCCCACCTGGATCCCAACAACAATCTGGCCCTCGTGTCTCTCTAGTGATCCATGGACTTTGCTAAAATGTGGCCATGGATGTATCCAACTACCTAACCTGCTCCATGGGGTACCACCTCAGTATCTCTTGCCATCCAATCCTAAAGGAGGGATCGAATGTGCAATCCTCTATGGAAGGAAAAAGCCCTCCTAGCTGGTGTGGTGCCATGCTCAGCTTATTTTGCTCAGTCCTACTAATCTAGCCATCCCCTCGAATATGTCTAGACAACTATACCTCCCTCAATTCTATGTGTAAGGGTGGGATAATAATGTTGTAGTCCCTGCCAATGTGCCTCTGGGGCGAACTGTGCTGGAAACCCAACGTGTGGCCTCTCTGTTGCCCGTCATTAATGGTTGGCCCAACGGATGGTTGCACATCCTCCTCCACCATGGACTCAACATGAGCCTCCCACTGCTCAGACAACCCAACATGTAAGACGTGATCAATGGTCAACTGTAGATGGTTGTCGTTCTGAAGCTCTGTCATAGCCCGATATTCCTCATCAATGGTTGTGTGCTCCACTACCTCCTCAAATCTGTCCATTGGGGCTACCAAAGGGAACTCCATCAGAGGTGACTCCTGCATCACACACTGTGTATCTACGAGCTCCCCACAATCCTGTGTGCTCTCATCCTCCAAGTGCGAGGTAGCCATTTTGATGGCTTCCCCCTCTGTTATTTGATTAAGCTGGAAAAAGGTATCCAACTTTTCCACCCGATCTTGAATCGTGCACTCGGTGGATCCATCATACGTGGGAAAAGGTATCCTCCCAATGGTACGTTGCAACTCTGAGCTCTGTGTGCTAGACCCCCCACTGTTCCTGCCTTTTCCATCCTGCTTGAGCTAGAAGTAATTTCTGAAGGACAAAGCTGCTCTAAAGTTTTCCGCCATGGACTGCCATTCTCGGAAATAATCTCCCATGGGTATATGATCATGCCGCCTCCCTTGCTCACTTAGTACTGAAGGTAAAAATGTAGGCATCGTGGTCCCGGTTGGCCAACTGGAGGCTGGCAGGTGAGTGGCTGATAAAGGGTGGTCACACTGTTGTGAGACCCCTGAAGTCTCCCCAAATAAGAACTCATGATGGATGCTCTTATCCCTATTATGTTGATTGAGTCCCTCCAACATTCCCTTCTTTCCTTTGGCTAAATCATTTAGGGCATTTAAGATGCTACCAAATGTTGCTTCCCCTTTGCTCCTTGACTCCCCCATATTTTCCACCTATACTGCCTTTGGTGGGTAATGTTCTGCCTATCTTCTAGTGTCATAGACCACGTTCTCCACATGTTGAGCCAAGTCTATGAGATTTGATACCACTTTAATATCCCCAAATGGGAAAATGACAGTAATACAAGCAACAATAGACTAAAACTACAGCAAAATAAATTACACCATCAATACATGAGCAATTGAAGCCAAAATATGAGTTGAGCCATTTATTAATGTTAGGAATTGAGTACAAAAGAGGTTTTGGAATAGGTGCACCTGGACCTACTCAAGGTAGGCTGGAATACTTCTCAACCCAAGCTGAAATGACTCTCTGCAACTGGCTCTGCGTGGCTCTGGTGTAGCATTGCTCTGCCGAAAAATGTTGTTGTTGGCTGACTTCAGACTTCTGGTTCAGCCGCTTCCATTGCTCAAAAAATTCAGGGCTTTTAACCTCGTACCCTACTCACAAAACCCACAAAAAACCAGTGAAGGAATTGGCCAAATGTCGACCCAAGAATTTCGGCCCTACTTTCCCCTAGCTCCACTAGTTATTGGCTAAGTTAGGATCTCTGTTTGACACCTCAAATCTGCCTAGAAAATTCTACCAAATTAATCTTGGCCTCTTCTCAATAAACCCAGAAAAAACCCATAAAGGGTTCGTCCTAGTTTTGACCTCGAAAATTAGCCCTCTTGGACTTGGCTCACCCAATTGATGGGAAATTCGACTCCTAGTTGGAACTGATGGTACATGTCTCCAAAATGCTGCCCAAAATCCCTTGTAGGAGGTGGCTAGCCTCCCCTCCAAATCTTCCGATTGAACTCCTCTTCTCTCCCACACTCACGACACTTCGTCTAGGCTGCACTACACAGCCTCTACTGCCTCTACGTAGTCCTAAAGGGACTACGCACTCCTGTTGCTGCTGCTGTGTCAACTCCTCACCAAAATTGTGGAACTACTCTCCTAAGCGGGCACTCGAAGTCCCCGAGGTAGAGGTTGAGATCTTTGCCTGAAGATCTCATGTGCTAAACAGCATGGCAGACTTGGCACCCGGCACAACGTGCTATGTCAAGATGACAATCAAAATAGAAGATGAATGAATGAGAAAATGAGCTGCCTTCACTTCCTTTTATCAATTGAGCCCCCAACGTTCCCTTGGGCCCACCATGGACTGCGCAGTCCCCTCATCTAGCCACTCACTATGGTGCCCCATAGAGCCCCTCTCATGCTGCCACCTAGGGAGTTGCCTCCAAATTGAACGTTGGCCACATGGACCCCACTAAGGCCGCAATTTTTCCTTATGAACTATAGGAGTAGGTTGTAGTTTTTCCCTTAATTATTGCTTGTGAGTCCCGACCCACCTTATTTCTGCTTGACATTAGAAAAATCAAAATTTATAAAAAATTAAAATTCTAATTAGCAGAATTGCTAATTGGGGATATTACACATTTGATAAAGAGATGAATGGAATAGGGAATGAAAGGGGAAATCCTGGGCCACATATCGGGGTACAAGGGTAGCTAGTAAAAGGGAATCCCATACTTGGGTATAATGTATAGGAAGGAGAAATTGTGGTACATGAGGTGCCCCAGCGTTGATTTTTTCACCCTTCTTTATATGCCTTTTGCCTTTTATGCTTTTTTCTTTGATTAACTGCTCGGGGCTCAAAGGATAAGAGCATATTGTGCAATATATAGTAGTGGATACCCCTTTTAAGGTAGGGTGGTTTAATGCCCTCCAGGGGTTGGGACAATCATGGGTTCCTGAATGATAAAGGAGGCTCATCTAAGGCCTATGTGTGAAAATTCCTACACTGGAATCCTATTGCAGCAACTGTAAATTATTCTCCTAATTGTTAATTTTATTTAACAATTTATTTGTTATTGGCTAGACAAATACTGAATAAATCACACTGCAATTTACACAAATAAAATTGCGGAATAATAAAATGTTGGAAGCCGAGAAATGCTAGCACACATAGAAATTAACACATATTCCCCGGAAAAACCTAATGCGGGAAAACCGATGCAGCAATTGAGGGTTTTATTATTAAGCAACAGTGAGAAATTTTGAGTACAACTGGATGCCGAAATCTACAATCCTATAGAGAAAAATACTAGCAAAAATCTAGTGAGGAATTTTCCTCATTCCACAGGCAAACCCCCGACACAACTTTCCTTCAAATAACTCGTTCCTCTGACCGTCTACGTCAACCTCTCCGCTGCACTGCGTAGTCTGCTTGACGTCAAGCCTCTGATTGGTCTCTGATGAAGTCGTTCTACCTTCTGTTGGCTGGGAAAATTCTTCTCCAGCACTCTGGGACTCCTTCTCAGCCTTTGGAACTGAAGACGTATTTCACTCCCAGCAAATCAAACTTGCCTCTAGAAGCTACTGCACAGTCCCTACGTCAGCTTCCCTGTGGCTCTTATGCCTCTCTGCAAATGCACTCATTGGATCCGGAATACTTCCTCCGACCTCACTGTCTCTGCCCCTCTCTCACTGCTTTGATCTTTGGCTCTCTTCAGCAACTGACTGTTGCTACCCTGGAAATCGATTAGTCAAGGAAATCGAACTTCTCAAGTCATAAGTGTGCAGCTCTCCAAGTACCCATCAACTTCCTCTTATAATCCATTGTTGGAGCACCAACAGACAATATTAAAACATAATCGATGGCTAGGATCATCTTGGAATTCATCTGTGTGAGTTTCTAGATGATTCTCGCCTTGACTTAATTAATACTAATTAATTAACCAATTTTCCTAAGTTCAGACTTATGAAACATTAAAAAATTGGTTAATAATCTAATTAAGTCACTTCTAGGTGGAATTTCCAGAAACGATTTATGGGTTTTGGAGATCTCATGTATTCTAGTCCTTCAACAAAGTTTCATGGCTAGAACATATCTGATGGTACAAAAACTAACACTCCCTCTTAGCGAGTAATGTGTTCAAGTGCTGCACATCCTGCCACAACACTCTATCTCAGCATCATCTCCTGTCACGCTGTTGATGTCTGGCTATTGTTGCCCACCAACCATCACGCAACTCTGATATGTGCTGCATTTGTGTTGCTACTAACCCTATTGTACTGCTTCCAACACTGCATTTGCACTACAACTATGTTGCTTCTGCTACTACAACAGAAAAACATCAAAAATATTGAACCGACTATGTTCAGTATGATGCATCTGTAACCGGAGTCTCTGACTGCTACTAGCTCCTGCTCTATCTTCTGAGGAATTTGCGTTGTTGCTAACTCTTCTTTGCCTTGGATCAGAAATGACACTACCGAACTGCCCCTCGCTGTACTGCAAGCTCACTCGAAAATTCTCAGCAAATCGCACCCCAGAATTTCGACTTAGCTCAAGTGTTGCCACTCTGTGTGTGTTCTCAAACTAACCCCAAGTCTTCCTTTAATACTTTTCCTGTTGAACATTCAACGACCATGATCTAATCTCTAATCACGGCTAAAATTAGAAAATATTTGATCCTCGTCACTTAGAACATTCTCACCCACATGTTAAATTAATTCACTTTAATTATTTAATTTCCCTAAGTTAGACTTAGGGTCTCTATTAAAATAATTAATTATTTGAATAACTTAAGCTCCAGGTGGAATTTCTCCAAACGATTTATGGGTCTTGGAGATCTCATGTGTTCTAGCCCCTCCACAAAGTTTCGGAGCTAGAGCACATCCGATGCTATCCAAAATTCAAGACTCCCTCTTAGCGAGGAATGTGCTCTAGCAACACTTCAATCCAGAAGCATTACTCTGATCCACGACATCAGTCCTCTACATTGTTGAAGCTTGGCCTGTTGCCCCTCATCCTCTACGCTACTGCCTTCTGTACTGTTGCCCATGTCACTGCCACTGACACTACCTCATCTGTACTGCAGCTCCCTCTCAAATGTTGCATCATGCTGCCCATAGCACTACCACTGCTAACTGCTGCACTACAACTCAGTTGCTGAGAGTTAAGCAACTGAAGGACATCACCTAAAATCCTAACGGACAAGTCAGTCTGGCTCCATCTCGATACTAAAACACCCTCTGCTGCTAATCTGCACTGACTCTCTAGAGCTCTACGTCGCTGCTGCTACTGCTTTGCGTAAGCACTGGCTCTGCATACTGAAATCCCATCAGCCTCTACACTGCTGCTTCTACGCTGCTGCTGCCTCTGCTCTACGCTGCTCAAGTCTTCAGTGTCTTAGCACTGCCAATGTGCCTCCATAATCATCTGCACCAACTGACTTCAGTCATCCTACTACTGTCATTAAGGGTTCCCGTAGCTCGTATGTGATCCAATAGTTTGGGCACCTCAAGGATCCTGCCCTCCACCATCTGTAGTTCAATCTACAGATCTATGTTGCCCCACCTCTTCTCTCGAGGCACATGAGCACTCATAGCCACATCATCATCACCCTTAACTGTTGCAGCCTTTGAATTAGAATCTTCCTTGCCCTTCTTCTGAGGACAAGTTGTGGTGCAATGTCCTAGTTCACCACATCTGAAGCACCTAACATTTGAAAGGTCTTTCTTCTTCTTCCCTCGTTGCCCCTACTGTCCCTTAGAAGCAAGAGCCGCATCTTCCTCTTCATCCTTCTTGATCTTGATTTCGCCGTTGGTGCTGCCCGCCTTGGTCATCCTCCTGATCTCTTCTTGTCGAAGAGCTACCCAAATGTCTTCCCAATTTGGAAGTGTCGCTCTGCCCAAAATTCCTTGGACAAAGATCTCCCACCCTTCACACACTGCATTCAGGGCAATCTTGACCAATAAACCCTCATCAGGAGTAGCCCCCATAGCAACCAGCTGATCACGAATTGCCTTCAATCTAATGAGATAGGGGTCGATTTCCTCTCACTTATGCATCTGAAATAACCGAAGTCGATTCTCCTGCAGAGAATCTGAATAATCCATATTCTCGGCCTCAGATCTGAATAATCCCTCGTCGATCTGCCCCTCACCAGCACTACAATATCACTCGAAAATTCTCAGCAAACTGCGCCCCAGAATTTTGACTTAACTCAAGTGCTACTGCTCTGTGTGTTCTCCAACTAACCCCAAGCCTTCCTTTAATAATTTTCTCGTTGAACATTCAACGACCGTGATCTAATCTCTAATCGACGGCTAAGATTAGAAAAGACTTGATCCACGTCACTTAGAACATTCTCACCCATATGTTTTAATTAATTCCCTTTAATTATTTAATTTCCCTAAGTTAGACTTAGTGTCTCCATTTAAAATAATTCATTATTGGAATAACTTTCACATCGGGTGGAATTTCTCCAAACGATTTCTGGGTCTTGGAGATCTCATGTGTTTTAGCTCCTCCAGAAAGTTTTGGAGCTAGAGCACATCCGATGCTACCCAAAATATCAACACTCCCTCTTAGCGAGGAATGTGCTCTAGCAACACTTCACTCCAGAAGCGTTACTCTGATCTCTGGCATCAGTCCTCTGCACTGCTAATGCTCGGCTGTTGCCCCTCATCCATTGCACTGCTGCCTTTTATATTGCTGCCCCTCATCCACTGCGTTGTTGCCTTCAGTACTGTTGCCCATGACACTACCATAGTCACTACCTCATCTGTATTGCAGCTCCCTTTCAAATGCTGCATCATGTTGCCCATAGCACTGCCACTACTAACTGCTGCACTACAACTTAGTTGCTGAGAAGTAAGAAACTAAAGTACATCACCCAAAATACTCACAGACAAGTCAGTTTGGTTGCATCTCGATATCGAAGCACTCTCTGTTGTTGCTTTGCCATGACCCTCTAAAGTTCTACATTGTCTACTGATCTACACTGCTTAAGCACTGCCCCTCTGCACTGCTGAAGTCCCATCAACCTCTGCGTTGCTGCTGCCTCTGCCCTGCGTTGCTCCAGTCTTCAGCGTCCTCACTGCCACCGTGCCTCCATAATCCTCTGCACCAACTGACTCCAATCATCCTACTACTGTCTTTAAGGGCTTTCGTAGCTCGTATGTGATCCAAGAGTTTGGGCACCTCAAGGATCCTACCCTCACCATCTGTAGCTCAATCTACAAAACCTATGTTGCCCCACCTCTTCTCTCGAGGCACATGAACACTCAGGGAACATCGTCATCACTGCCACTATCCCCTTTCACTGTCGCAGCCTTGGAATCAGAATCTTCCTTGCCCTTCTTCGTAGGACATGTATTGGCGAAGTGTCCCAATTCGCCACATCTAAAGCACCAGACCTTTGAGAGGTCCTTCTTCTTCTTCCCTTGTTGCTGCCTCTGTCCCTTCGATGCGAGAGCTACATCTTCCTCCTCCTCTTTCTTTATCTTGGCTCCTCCACCACTGCTGCCCCTCTTGGTTATTCTCCTGATTTCTTCCTGACAAAGGATTGCCCACATGTCCTCCCAGTTTGGAAGTTGTGCTCTGCCCAAGATACTCTGGAAAAAGGTCTCCCAATCATCTGTGACTGCATTCAGGGCAGTCCTCACCAAGATACCATCATCAAGAGTTGCCACCATTGCAACTAGATGATCTTGAATAGCCTTCAATCTAAAGAGGAAGGGATCGATCTCCTCTCCCTTATGCATCGCAAATAGTCGCATCTGATTCTCCAGAAGCATTTTCATTTGGATGGAGCTACCTTGATACAATGTTTCTAGAGCCTACCAGATTTCATTTGCCATCTTCTTCTCGACAATATGTAGGACCAAGTGATCTTTCCCCCATCCATGATCAAGCGCTTACCCCGCGCCTAATTTTTCTCATACTTCTTTAGAGCATTAGCATCGACTGGAACGGCGACAACCCTCTTGGCATGTTCTCCGATACGATACTCGTCAAGAACTGACAAGATCTTGTCTTTCCAAATGACAAATTTAGACACACTGTCCAACCTGTCCTAATCTCTCAATCCGTGCAAGGCCATCTCTGCTCAAAAATGTCGAAGCGAAAAGCTCTTCTCCCTTCTACTGGTGCTACTCTCAGCAAGAGACCAGATTTGGGTTTCTTGGCGATAGAAACCCTCTAGAGACTATGCTCCCTCTGACTAGTGATTTCCCTCCCGGAAATCATCCACCAACTCTGTAGAATCAGCCCTCTACAATCACTTCTCCAATCGAATCTCAGATTTCTTGGCCAAAAATTTGCTGAGGAACTTTTTCCCCTTACTTTGTCAACCCTGCTAGGCACTGTTCTACACCGGCAGAAACAATGCCCCACCAGCAACTTTGAAGATCAAAAACCTGCACTTCCAACCACAACAACCGGCACAGCGTCACTCCCTTTTGGATTGCGTCACTCGCTTGGGTCTGCGTTAGGCTTTGCGTCAGCTCTGCATGAGCTTGATAGGCTCTGCGTCACCCTTCTGGGCCTGTGTTAGCCTCTACATCAGCTCTATGTGAGCAAACAAGCTCTGTGTCCACTGTCACCCCTGTTGGGTCTCTGCGCTCTCCCTCTAGTGCTGCGCTGCCTTTTTCTGGATCTGTGAGCTTCAGCTGCCCTCCTACAGCAAAAATATTCCGCTCTTTGTTGACGGCTTCAGCTTGATCTGCAATAGCTGTGATACCATGTGAAAATTTCTGAACCTAAGTTACAGAAACCCTACTACATTTTTCTGATTTACTTCTCTTATTTGTTCTGTTTAATTAACAAATTATTTTTCCAAATTATTCAACAAAAACATCAAAGTAAATACTACTGCAGCCTACACATACATACATATCATTTACTGGAGCATAATGCACACATGACAAAGGACAATATTTTTTGGACAATGTTGGTACCATTTCAGTGACCTATTCTTTCACCTAAAACTTAATTTTATTCATTATATTTCCTCATTCAACCTTCCTAAATCCCTCATATTCCTTTGAAATTGATCAATGTGATGCTATTATTGTTATTTTTACATTGGAATTAATTTTAGGAATTTTTGTATTAAAACTAGGATTTTTCAGAAAAATTACAGGTTCTTGTAACTTCCTGTAATGGCTTTACGTTCTGACACGTTGCATGACAGGATAAACAAATCGAAGACTGAGGGCTTATACCTGAATGTACAAGGATGGTGAAAAATCTATCCACCTCCGGATTCGAAGTTCACAGGTGGTTGGTCAACGCTGGTCAACCTCAGCCATTTCAACAGAAAATCATGAGCAATTAATGAACAGACTTGATATTTTGCTTGTAAAAAGAAATCTGAACTAATTCGACTCCTTTGGTAGATTGGTTAGGATTTTGAGGAATAGGAATAGCCTCTTTTTGTTATGTAATTCAATAATAAATAGTTAGAAGAAAAATGTTAAAGGCAGGAGACACAAGACATGAGACAATACATGACAAGCTTCAAATCTAGGTTTATGTAACTAGTTTTCAGACTTAATACAGAGATCCAGTTCTTCATGGTGATATAGTCCATCATTTCTTACATCTGAGTTATCTCAAGTGTGCTTGCAACGTGTGGAGGGACCCCACTACAGCGCTGGTACACTTTCTTTGTGTATTTCATTTACATTTGCATATTCAGATCTGATAGTACATTTCTACTTAATTCTTATGCTGCAAGTTCATGAATCATAGTTTAAAGTTGTGTTTACCATTTCATTTATTATTTCTGCTTAATGGTCATGGTTATAATTGCAAAATTCAACTAGTAGTTTAATGAATGAACCTTGTAAGGGGATTTAACTATTGGTTGACTTCAAGATTATTACCTTTCTTTCTGTTTTGAATGAGTGATTGATGAGTGTTTTAGTTTGAGACTTAGAAGAGATAATTGATTTCAGTGTGTTAATCTAAGAATTTGGAAGAGGTTCTTTGAATTAAGCTCTTGTAAGAGAACTAGAATCTCAGACAAACCATAAAACTCTGTTTTTAGAAGATTAGATTTGTTTTAGAAGGTGTTTATGTGTGAAAGGAGACAAAGAACAATCTCTTGTAAGAGAGTATTGAATCCAAACACACTAAACTCTCATTTAGGAAACCAAATCTTTTTAGATCTATATATTTTAGATAAGTACCTCTAAGTTTACCTACTCGAATTGACAAGAAATTGAAGGCTAATCTACACTAGCAGATTGGACCAAACAGACAATGTCCCCGGAAAATCCCAATGCGGGAAAACCGGTGCAATAGCTCTTAGAGGGTTTGTTTATTAAGCAGAATAATTGAATACAATCAAGGGCACCAACAGTGGTTTGCCCAATAGAGAAATCACGGCAAATGTACCTCTATCACTCAGAGATAGAAAATATGGCTGATTCAGCTGAGACTTCACTCCTTCTGAATAATGCTAAATACAAGCCCTTTCTAGCCCACTGGAAATCCCAGTGTTGCCTCTCCTGGCACTGCATCAGCTTTGCGTAGCTGCTAGAGCCTCTGCGCAGCACAGGCTGCCCTTGCATCACCCCTTTGGACTCAGTGTTGCCTCTGCGTCACCCTGAAGGGTCTACGTCATCCTCTGCGTTGCCTCTGCATGAGCCTAGCTAGGTTGCGTCCTTCCTGCTGGGTCTCAGCGCTGCCTGGTACGGATCTGCCTATCTGCCTATGTATTCTCGGCCTCGGATCTGAATAATCCCTCGCGGATCTGCCCCTCACCAGCACTACAAGCTCACCTGAAAATTCTCAGCAAACCGCGCCCCAGAATTTCAACTTAGCTCAAGTGTTATAGCTCTGTGTGTGTTCTCCAACTGACCCCAAGCCTTCCTTTAATACTTTTCTTGTTGAATATTCAACGGTCGTGATCTAATCTCTAATCGATGGCTAAGATTAGAAAAGACTTGATCCACGTCACTTAGAACATTCTCACCCACATGTTCTAATTAATTCCATTTAATTAGAACATGTGGAATTTCTTATTCGAATAATTAATTATTCGAATAACTTTCACACTGGGTGGAATTTCTCCAAACGATTTCTACGGCTTGGAGATCTCATGTCTTCTAGCCCCTCCACAAAGTTTCGGAGCTAGAGCACATCCGATGCTACCCAAAATCTCAACAACTTTGTCTTTCTTCGCTACTGAGCTCTCTGACTGATCATCTGCGCTCTGATACCATGTGACAATTTGGTGAACCGAATCCTATTGCAGCAATTGATATTATTTATTCTAATTGTTAATTCTCTTTAACAATTTATTTGTTGTTTCCTATGGAAAATATCGAAATAAATAAGCTGCAACCTTCACAAATAAAATTGCAGAAGAAATAAACACTGGAAGAAATGCTAGCATACACACATAAAATAACACAGATATTTTTGTACCAATGTCCCTGGAAAAACCCAACTTGGGAAAATTGGTGCAACAGCGAAGGGTTTTATTATTATGCAGTAGTGAAATAATCTGAGTACAACTAGATTCCCAAATTGGCAAGAAAAAACTAGTGAGGAATTTCCTCACTCCACAGCCAAATCCGAGCATTGGCCTCAGCGCAAAATTGAGTCGTCCAACCTGTCTTTATGCAGTCACTGCGTCACCCTCACGCAATCTCTTTCTCACCTAGCTCGGAATCAGCTTCTCCTTAAGCCGTCTAGTCAATTGCAGTCTGGGAAAATGACTCCTGGCCTCTAGAACCTCTGCCCAGCTTCTGAAACTGAATCACTGCTTCCCCCTAGCAAATACAAATTTTCCTCAAGAGGCTACTGCACTACCACTGCCTCAGCCTCACTATGGCTTCTCTGCCTCTCTGCAAATGCACTCACCAGATCTAGAATGCCTCCTCTGACTTCACTGTCTTTGCCCCTCTCTCACTCCTTCGATCTCACTGAACCTCTCTTCAGCAACAAACAACTGCTACTCTAGAAATTGATTTTGCGAAAATTCTTAAATACGGAATCTTGTTGCAATACCGATAATGTTTCTTCTATTGTTAAATTAATTAAAAAAATTATTTGGAGTTTCCTACGACAAATATCGAAACATATACACTGCAGCCTTCACAAAATAAATACTTTGGAAGAAAATAAATGTTGGAAAATTAGAATAATGGTAACACACACACAAAAGATATTGATACGGTTATATTTGGACAATTGTCCCCGGAAAAACCCAATGTGAGAAAAACTAGTGCAACAGATGAGGGTTTCTTTATTAATCTTCAGTAGTAAATCATGTACAAAAATTCGGAAAGCCAGATAGAGGAAAAATACTGAGATAAATTTAGTAACAAATTTCTCACTCTCCACAGCAATCCTCTGACCCCGAAACAAGCCCTCTGCCTTTATGTTGGTCTCACTGCATCACCCTCCGCAAGGTGCTCTAGTGTACTATGTCCTTTCTCATGCTGTCCCTTCCTGAATTCATCCTGCAATCCCAAACTATTGTTGATACCCTCTCTCTCTCTCACCTGCAACTCACCTGTTGGCTCTATCTCCTCTATTGAACTTCAGCCACTAAGAAAATCGATCTGCTTGGACAACTGAGTAACTGCATTGGTGTGTTCTCCATCTACCCATCGACTTCTTCTTATAATCCTTTGTTGGAGCACCAACTACCAAGATTAAAACATAATCGATGGCCCAAATTATTTCCCTGTCGATCCGTGTGAGTTTCTAGAACATTCACACCATGACTTATTTAATTCTAAAACAGATTAATAAATCTAATTAAGTCGTCTCTAGGTGCAATTTCCATAAACGATTTATGGGTATTGGAGAATACATATATTCTAGCCTCTCCACCAGATCTCGTGGCTAGAACACATCTGATGCTACAAAAACTAACATATTTCCCAGTAAATCGAATTGCTCAAGTGTGTCTTGTCCAAGTCCCATCGACTTCTTCTTATAATCCTCTGTTGAGACTTCAGTGGACAAGATTAGATCTTAATCGATGGCTACGATTAACTTGAAATCGATCCATGTGAGTCTCTAGAACATTCACAGCTTGACTTAATTAATTATGATTAATTAATCATATTCCCTAAGTTTATACTTAGAAAATAATTAAAAACTGACTAATAATGTAATTAAGTCATCTCTAGGCGGAATTTCCAAAAAGGATTTATGGGTTTTGTAGATCTCATGTATTCTAGCCTCTCCACAAAACTTCAAGGCTAGAGCACATATGATGCTACAAAAACTAACACTCCCTCTTAGTGAGGAATGTGTTCTAGTACTGTTGCACCCTTGATAGAAATACTTTGTTTCTACACCATCTCATGTCACATTGCTGATGTTTGGTTGTTGCTGCCCACCAACCATTGTGCAACTATGATATGCGTTGCATCTATGCTATTGTTGACCCTACTGAACTGCTGCCAACACTGCATCTACACTGCAACTCTCTCTCTCATCTGTTGTTGCTGCAACTGCAACATATGAAACTGACAAGCATCTGAAATATTGAACCAACTGTGTTCAGTATGATGCATCTGTCACCGAAATCCTCACTACTACTAGCCTCTACAATGTCCACTAAAGACTTTGCGTCGATGCTGACTCTACATTGCGCTCTCCAGCATCTGACTGCTACTAGTTACTACAATTGTCACTCTGGCATCTGACTGCACCAACTGCCACTGTTCCATTCTGCTACTGAATACTGTGGGCCCCCGTAGCGGGATATTGATTCAAGAGGTGGACCTCCTCAAGAATCATGCCCATCTGTAGTGCTCTGGGGCTACAAAACCAAATCACCCCACCTCACTCCTGGAGGGATGTCTACAAACATGGCGAAATATTCCTCCAGCCTGGAGCACAGCCTATCGACTCGGCAGAAGCTTCCTGTTGGTCCTGCTTCTCCTCCTTGTCCTTCCTCGGAGGACAGTGGGTACTGTAGTGGCCTAGCTCGCCACACCTGAAGCACTTGACCTTCGACAAGTACTTCATCTTCCTAAGTTGCTCCCCCTGTCCCTGACTGGGACCCTTTAATGTGAGGGCCACATTCTCCTCCTCCTTCACCTCCTTCACCCCCTTCGACCCACTCCTGATGTTGCCACTGATGGAGCTCTTCATCAAGTATCACCTTAACTCCTCCTACTGCAAGTCTGCCCACATGTTGTCCCATCTTGGCAAGGTTTCTCTGCACAAAATACTTTGGACAAATACCTGCCACTCTTCTAAGACATTGTTGAGAGCTACTGGAACTAGCTCTGTTGCATGAGGCGTTGCTCCAACAGTTGCAAACTCATCTCGGATCTCCTGAATCCTGGTAAGGAAAGGGTCTATGTGCTCTCCTTTCTGCATCCTGGTGCATCTCAGCTTCTCCTCCAAGTGCATCTTCCGTTGGTTGGAACATCCCTGTTAGAGCGTGGAAAGAGTATCCCACATCTCTTTGGTCATTCCATGATCCGCTATGTGTGATACGGCGTGATCCCAAACTCCATCAAGGATGAACCTCTTTACCTTTTCCATCTCCTTCTTGTATTGATTCAGCTGATCTACATTCGTGGGGACTGCTACCACGTTATCAATATAAGCCTTGAGATCAAACTCAACTAGAAGGAAGGAGATCCTTGCCTTCCAGATAACATAGTTGGAAGCTCCATCCAACCTGTCCTGATCTCGAAGCCCAGTTGTGGCCATCTCAACAAATGTCGAAAATCTCCACTTCCCTTCTACTCAGCTATACGCACTCCCTTCTGGAGTGAGAAACTCTGCTCACAATGACTGTTGATCTGCAAGGGAAATCGAACTTCTTAAGACTAGAAGTTCCTTGAGAAAATATTTCCTCAGTGTGTGCTCTTCTTCCACCCGACACTAGTTTTGCTCTAGCAAACAGCTACAAAACTACTGCGTCCAGCTAGAGATCTGCTCTGCAAGAAAATATTGGCTACTCCCTCAGCCTCTGGAATTCCTCGATTTGGAGAAAACGAATTTTTTTGTCGCTCTCTCAGAAAAATCGATTTTCGTCAAGAAATACGACCTCTTCGCCAAGGTGACTATGCTGCCCTCTGGGGTTTCGAACTGCTGCTCACACTGAACAGCGAAACTTCATCTTTCTTCACTACTGAGCTCTCTGGCTAATCATTTGTGCTCTAATACCATGTGACAATTCGGTGACCCAAATCCTATTGCAGCAACTGATATTATTTCTTCTAATTGTTAATTCTATTTGACAATTTATCTGTTGTTTCCTATGGAAAATATCGAAATAAATACACTGCAACCTTAACAAATAAAAATTGCAGAAGAAATAAACGCTGGAAGAAATGCTAGCACACACATAAAATAACACAGTTATTTTTGGACAAATGTCTCCAGAAAAAACTCAACTTGTGAAAATCGTTGCAGCAGCTGAGGGTTTTATTATTATGCAGCAGTGAAATAATATGAGTACAACTAGATGCCCAAACTAGCAATCCTACAAAGAAAAACTGGCAAGAAAAATCTAGTGAGGAATTTCCTCACTCCACAGTTGAATTCGAGCACTGACCTCAGCTCAAAAGTGAGTCGTCCAAACTGCCTTTGCGCAGTCACTGCGTCACCCTCATGCAGTCTCTGCGTCATTTAGTTCGGAATCAGCTTCTCCTCAAGCTGTCTAGTCAGTTGTTGTCTGGTAAAATGACTCCCCAGCTTCCGACACTGAATCACTGCTTCTCCCCAGCAAATATGAATTTACCTCTAGAGGCCACTGCGCTGCCACTGTGTCAGCCTCATTGCGGCTTCTCTGCCTCTCTACAAATGCACTCACCAGATCTGGAATGCCCCCTTTGGCTTCACTTTCTTTGCCCCTCCCTCACTGCTTCGATCTCACTGAACTTCTCTCCGGCAACAAACAGCTGCTACTCTGGAAATTGATTTCCCAGTAAAATCAAACTGCTAAAGTGTTTCTTCTCCAAGCCCCATCGATGACTTCTTATAATCCTCTATTGAGACTTCAACGGCCAAGATTATATCTTAATCGATGGCTAGGATTAACTTGAAATCGATCCATGTGAGTCTCTAGAACATTCGCACTTTGATTTAATTAATTCTAATTAATTAATCATATTCCGTAACTTTATACTTGGGAAATATTTAAAAAATGACTAATAATCTAATTAAGTCATCTCTAGGCGGAATTTCAAGAAAAGATTTTTGGGTTATGGAGTTCTCATGTATTCTAGCCTCTCCACAAAATTTCAAGACAAACACATCTGACGCTACAAAACTAACACTTGTCACCAAAAGTTAGTTACTTTGCATATTATTTTATTTTAGGGGCTAATGTAGGCCCAATTAGGTAATTCGAACTCCTAATTAATGTATAATTAGGAGAGACATGAATTCATTTTGTATGATCACATGATTTGGATCATTCTCTCTCTTGATAACTTCACATTTCCTTCTTGGAGGACGAATTGGAGCATGGATGAATTTTGATGTTTGGATTAGATTTTCTTATCTTCTTCTTTATTGGAAAATGTATTGATGGTTGGATATATTCTCTTACAATTAAGTATGATATGGATGCTATTCTCTTTTACTTTGCTGCATACAATGATCATGGTATTTTCGCTATTTTAGGGCCAATTGTTGCATGCATTTACTGCTTCATTGTGGAATTATGTTTCTATATAGCATATCTCTATGTATCGGCCATGTTTGTTGAACGAATTGTCCTAGAGATCGAAGTTATCTCGACAAGCAATCTTCATTTGCAGGCGAAGTATAAACACTTTAAGGTCACTTTCCTTTTTGCCCTAACATTGGACGAAGTTTCCCTTGGAGCCTCCTTGAGCTAGAAACGAGATTCTTCTTCATAATTCTTCTTGACTCCATATCCCCAAAAGGAATTAGGCACTGATCCACATAAGGTGATCACCTTAAAACCTTTTTCTTCACCCTTTTCCTCTATTTTCTAGGTCTAGCCATGTTGGGCCACCTAGGGTATCATTTTCCCGTCAAAGTAACCATAGAAAAAGTTCGATCGCCTAGGCCCTACTGCGTTGGTGTGTCCTCAAGGTCTCCTCCAAGTTTGACAAAATTCCGACAGTGGGATTGTGAGATATCCCAAGCCCTAGCTCTAAGATCAAACTTTGCCCTAGTGTTCCCTTGGTTAGCACCTCATAGGATCAAATTGACACCTTTAAGTGAAAAATCTTGTTTTGAACCTTTCCCCTTCCTTGTTTAGGTTAAGATCATCATCGGTTGCTAAACTCCCTCCCCTTAACCTAGGCTGGGTCCACCTAGCCCCATCTGGTCCCATTTCTTATCAAAGACAATTCATCACGAACAACTTGGGAATCCAAGTTTTATCAGTATTTTAGGGATTGGGAAACTCCTTTACAAGTCACACTCCCTTAACCTAGCCTTTAGATCCTCACCTCCTTCCCCTCGAGAACCTTGTACCTTGCTTAAAGAGCAAGTAAGCTCCATTCTTAATCTTCTTCTAGGGAAAGGATCATTGAGGTCACTTCACTTCCATTTTTTGATCCATCCTTCATAAGTGACTTCCTATATACCGAGTCTCTTCCCATCGATGAAATTCCATAAAGAGTAGGGAGTCTTAGCTAAGGTGATAGTGATCTAAGTCTCCATCATTTCCTTTGACCTAGCAGTTGTCCCATTACGTGTTCCTTTTAGGTCCCCTGCTAGTTTGAGTGGTAACAATTATGGCATTGTTGTCGGGGACACGAAACATGTGTCTTGTTCCCCATACGACATATTGACATAACATTATTGGCGACTCCATTGGAAGAACGAAGCCCTAGTTCTTCATTGAACTTTAAGGTCGATGCTTGTAGGGAGAAGCAAGCATTTTTCTAGGCATCTTTAAATTCACCCTGGTGACTCCTACATATTATTCATGCAAATCCCAAATAGGTTGTCTTTCTTTGATAAGTTTCCCGCTTTAGACATCGCTAGCATCCCTGGGCACCCTAATCCTGTCACGGGAAGGATGGTACGTGGGGTGCCCATGTTTGATGGTGATCCACTCTCCGCAATTGGCCATGTAGAAATATTTAATGCACATGCATCAAGAGAGGAGGTTTTTCACCAAGATGTCCTTATGTTGTTGTTCATGGGATCTCTCGGTGGTCATAACTCATGGTTGCATGACCATGAACCTAAGAGCATCTCATCTATTGAGTTGTTCATTGATGGCTTTCTTAGACATTTTCAAGTATACCCCACATTAAGCATCCAAGAGGAAGCCTTCATTGAGCATTGTCAAGACATTGAAAATCTAAGTAAGGAGCGGGAAGATGAGTCCTCGGGTCCACATGACAAAAAGGATGATTTTGAGAACACGTGTTGGGAAGGATGAAGTTGAGACTAACCTTACTTTTCTCGAGGATATTACTCCTAATGACTCTCCTTTCGAGAACATTGAGGAAGGTGACCCCATTAGCACCTTAGAAGATGACATTGGAGATTACTTTCATATTGAAAAGGAGAAATGGGAAATTGTTGGTCCTCAATTTGATTGAGCTCCCATTTACGACGCCAACAAGGAGGATGAGACTGAGATTGGTCCACCCATTCTCTCAAGCATTATTTATGATGACATATCCATTGATGCCCTTGGGAAGGAGAAATTTTATTTTCCCTTGCATGAAGAGGGGCAGTTGGAAGTGATCAATTTTCCTTTTAGGAGAGGCCCAATCTTCGATACCAAGGAAATCGGTAAGGCTCCCACCGCTCATAAGTATGATTCTATATCCAAATCCCCTGAGCTTTTAGATTGTGATTTTGGGGAAGAAAAACCCGTTGGATACGACACTCCACCCTCCCCTTTGCCTTCTCTTGTTCATCATTTTGAGAGTGATTCCCGCACCTATTCTCATATGATTTCAAGTGACCTTGATCCCTTCTTGAGTTTAGTGTCGAGGAAGAACCCCTCATTGACCATTCTTTATCACTTTGGGCCCCCCCTCAGGGCTATGATCAATGTGATCATCATGGGAAACCTACTTGTGTTTCTCCATTTCATCAGTCTCCCTTTCCTACTAATCATAACCCTATAGAGGCCATAAAATATGACATAAATGATAAGGACCATAATGGAAATAATATGCCCAAGGTTTCCATCCATCAAAAGTTTATGAGCCTAATCATTGACACCTCTATATTTTGGTTAGAAGAGAGGATCTCATGGACTAGATTACATAATTTTCTTACCTCTTCTCACATGATCATCCATGTGTGGGCATTCTATTTTCCTACCTCCCACCGTCCTTATAATCCATGTGATTCTATCCACATTCGCTTTGACATTCACTACATGAGTAATCATATAGGTCGGCATATTTATATTGATTTGATGATATGTTGGTTGCACTGGCTTTATGAACACTTACTAGTATTTTTGTACCATATGCATGTTAGGGTAGGATGCATCGCATGATGATTTTTTGCATTAGAACTAATGTCATATGATGTTTCTCATGATAGATTAGCTGCATTTAGATTAAAACGTGTATATTTTATTATTTGTTGAATTTACGGCCTGACATTAAGCATGGGAGTTCATAAGACACCGTGAAAAACATGATGCCCCATGGGTTTAGTCATTGACATGTGTAGGTAACAGGTCTGCAGTGACCAAGATATTGTTGGAGTTCTTGTGACCTCCCGATTGGAGTAGCTTCGCCCACTTCTTCGAGAGATCACGTCCAACTTGGAGCTAGATGTTACCCACCACTTCGTGGTTGATATCCCTAGGAGAAAAATCTTCTCCAAGATGGTCCTCAGCCGACATCCAGCAACCCCTTGCAGCCACCAACTAGCTCGTTGTGCCATTTCTCTGCCACCTAAGCCAGCCATGTGGTCTCTCACCCATCTATCATAATCGTATATTTGAAGGTGGGCCTCCCGAACCTGAAGGTGTCTTGTCATTTGGTAATTGAGTATTGATTTTTGCTTATCAAGGACACTTCTAGGCATGGAGCAATGGGGGGATTTCGCGGAAAGAGTGGGCTTAGTTTGTGCTTTTGTCCTCTTGACTGCTTTTGGATGTTACCCTTGGATCTTAGTCTGTTGGGATCTCCTTTACTGACGACCATTTTGTTTTAGAACGGTACTACTTGGGAAACGCCGAAAACCCCGATTTTCGTTGCATGGTCCAGCTCCCTCATCCACATATATCACTCACCCTCCATCCATTATAACCCCATTCATCATCTTTCCCACCTGGGTCCACATTTCTTCACTGGGTCCACATAGGGTTAGCCTCTCTATTCCCTTTCCCCAACCATTGGTCAGGCTTGGAACAATGCCCCGGAGGTTCAAATAGCTAAAAAAGAAAAAGTAAAAGCATAAATGGTCACATTCAACAGGATAATGTACTACAAGATGCAAAAGATGGTCGGGACAAACATATCTAGCACACGGGCAAAAGCCAATGCATGAACTCTATCCCATACCCATGGCCATCACCCTGGTTCCATAGGCCCTAGATGAGCCTCCTTTATCATCTAGGAACCCATGATTGTCCCAACCCCTGGAGGACAATGAACCGCCTCACCAAAAAAGGGGTATCCACTGCTATATATTATACATCATGCTCTTATCCTTTGAGCCCGAAGCAGTTAATCAAAGAAAAATCATATAAGGCAAAAGGCATATAAAAAAGGGTGGAAAAATCAAGGTCGAGGCACCTCATGTACCATAATTTCTCCCTCCTATACATTATATACTCAGGTGTGGGCTTCCCTTTCTTCTAGCTACACTTGTACCCCGATATGTGGCCCAGGATTGCCCCTCTCATTCCCTATTCCATTCACCTCTTTATCATATGCCGCCACCATTTGAGGGATGTACCTTGGACATACTATCCCCTCTAAAGGTAGAAACTACCTAATAAGGTACTTGGCTAACCCCCTTTGGAGCTTGGAGACATTAGCACATGCCAAAGCCCACTATGGAAGGGCATGCCATTACAAAGTGTCCACCTATTGTCCATTGTTTGTAAGCTCTCTTACCCGATTACTTTGATGACTTGCTGTGCTGGAAAGCTAGGGGACGCATTGGATCTTATGCAAGATTGCAGATGATGCCCATCTTGAGTTTGGTCTCCCTACACAGGATCCTAACTCTCTAGAGGTCTACATTGGCACATGTAGGGTGACTGTAGAGAGCCATGGGCCTCCACAGCAGTAGAAAACTCTCCATGGATCCCCAGAGATGTTCATAGATTGCTCGAGATCCACCTATTGGACAAGGAAGATGCATCTGGTACACCATGCCTAATCGGCCCCACAGTTGCACCATAAAGCTTGTCAGGTGAGCCAGGACTTGTATGTTGATGTGGCATCATTT
Source organism: Pinus albicaulis (assembly GCA_034641835.2). Taxonomy (NCBI): domain Eukaryota; kingdom Viridiplantae; phylum Streptophyta; class Pinopsida; order Pinales; family Pinaceae; genus Pinus; species Pinus albicaulis. The sequence goes on along the minus strand of CM076578.1, from coordinate 1,404,929,002 downwards.
ATTCCATCATTTGAGCCCTTAAAAATGGTTTACAAACATCTTCAACTTACTTGGAGACCCATGAGGTTATTGGTGTGCCCCCACACCCATTGGGAGCACCACAAGTTTATGTTTTGAAGAACAAGGGGACACCCTCTTTTCCATCACTTTTGAGGGTCCTATTCATCATTATGGCACTTATGGACCTCATCGGGCCTCTTGGAGGGCCCAACGACATGCATAGTTTATCATTTGACCTCTTGAGAGGCTTATTTTATTTGTGTAGTTTGGTGGGCTTGTAACCAAAAGTTAGTTACTTTGCATATTATTTTATTTTAGGGGCTAATGTAGGCCCAATTAGGTAATTCGAACTCCTAATTAGTGTATAAATAAGAGTGACGTGAATTCATTTTGTATGATCACTTGATTTGGATCATTCTCTCTCTTGAGAACTTTGCATTTCCCTCGTGGAGGACGAATTGGAGCATGGATGAATTTTGATGTTTGGATTGGATTTTCTTATCTTGGAGCTTCTTTGTTGGAAAATGTATTGATGGTTTGATATTATTCTCTTACATGTAAATACGATATTGATGCTATTCTCTTTTACTTTGTTGCATACATTGATCATGGGATTTTCGCTATTTTAGGGCTAATTGTTACATGCATTTACAGCTTCATTGTGGAATTATGTTTCTATATAGCATATCTCTATATATTTCCCATGTTTGTTGAACGAATTGTCCTAGATATCGAAGTTATCTCAACAAGGCATCTTCATTTGCAGGCGAAGTATAAACACTTTAAGGTCACTTTCCTTTTTGCCCTAACGTTGGACGAAGATGCCCTTAGAGCCTCCTTGAGCTAGAAACGAGATTATTCTTCATAATTCTTCTTAACTCCATATCCCAAAAGGAATTAGGCACTAATCCATCATAAGGTGATCACCTTAAAACCTTTTTCTTCACCCTTTTCCCCTCTTTTCTAGGTCTAGCCACGTTGGGCCACCTAGGGCATCATTTTCCCAACAAGTAGCCATAGAAAAAGTTCGATCTCCTAGCCCCTACTGTTTTAAGTGTGTCCTCAAGGTCTCCTCCAAATTTGAAGAAATTCCGACAGTGGGATTGCAAGATATCCCAAGCCCTAGCTCTAAGATCAGACTTTGCCCTGGTGTTTCCTTGGCTAGCACCTCATAGGATCAATTTGACACCTTTAAGTGAAAATTTTTGTTTTGATCCTTTCCTCTTATTTCGGTTAAGATCATCATTTGGTTGCTAAACTTTCTCCCCTTAACCTAGGATGGGTCCACTTGGCCCCGTGTGGTCTCATTTCTTATCAAAGACAATTCATCAAGGACAACTCAGGAATCCAAGTTTTATAAGGATTTTAGGGATTGGAAACTCCTTTACAAGTCACACTCCCTTAACCTAGCCCTTAGATCCTCACCTCCTTCCCCTAGAGAACCTTGTACCTTGCTTAAAAAGCAAGCAGGCTCCATTCTTAATCTTCTTCTAGGGAAAGGATCATTGAGGTCACTTCACTTCCATTTTTTGATCCATCCTTCATAAGTGACTTCCTATATACCGGGTCTCCTCCCATCAGTGAAATTTCGTAAAGAGTAGGGAGTCTCATTTGAGGTGACAGTGGGCTAAGTCTCCATCGTTGACTTTGACCTAGCAGTTGTCCCTTTATGTGTTCCTTTTAGGTCCCCTGCTAGTTTGATTGGTAACAACATGCCCAAATGGGTCTTTAATACATGACAATGACTCAATGACTTTATGACAAAACTAGAAGCACTCAATAGGTGTTTGACCTATAAAATAAATTCTCTTGAGCATGAAACCCATGCCTCAAGACTCACAATAATAAGTTTATTTTTCTCTTTTCATTAAATACATAAAATCATGATTACATGTCATTATGAAGACCGAACCTAGTTACATATTTCAACACTCCCTCTTAACTAGGGAGGTATTCATAATCATGATTATATATGTCATTATGAAGACCGAACGTAGTTACATATTTCAACACTCCCTCTTAACTAGGGAGGTATTCATAATCCATACAAGATACTTGGACATTCTCAATCTGAAGAATTCTCATAAGAAGAGTCGGATTGGTAACCCATTTGTATAGCGTCATATCATCCAGCATTGTCATATAGCAAGTCTTTGACTAACAACTCTACCTCTCCACAAGTTCAGAGCACAATGTTGGCGAGACCAATGATTGATAGACAACTTCGCCATTGTCTCTCCAGGAGCATACCCCACCCAAGTGTTCACAGGGTATGTCCTTCCAGGACTATTCTTATCTTGGATTCCCAGTCCTCAAAGAATATCGATCCTCTACAACTACTCTTATCTTGGATTCCCTACCACATCCTCAGAGAGTATCGGATGCTAGATGCTTACCCAATCCTCCATTCTTTTCTTCCCAAGTGGAGACAAGAATGATGTGCCTATCTCTCCCTCTCAACTAGGGAGGATATACCCATTCCAATGAAGGAATGTACCCAAGCTCCCTCTTATCCAGGGACTTGTCCAAGGTCCCTCTTAGCTAGGGACTTGCTTCTAAGTTTCTTCTTAATCAAAAACGTTCTTTCAGGCATCCTCTTTATTAGGGACCTGTTTCCAGCAGCAACTCTTTCTTCATTAGTGGAGATCATGGACCTTCAACTGCTTGTAGTGCTCCTTCATTCGATATCATGAATTTTATTTTTAACATTATGGAACCTTCATCTTTGGGACTTCTTCGTAGGGCATCGACCATCCATCACTTTCCTTCTCAAATCAGAGTAGTCATGTCTTTCTTCCTTTTATCGAAAAGTGATCCATTAGACCATATCTGGCTTTTCCTCATACAACCAAATTTTCCATATCAAGTATCCTTTAGGATATTTCATCCTACCACATGAGTCCCAGTTGTAGATGACATCCACACCTTTCTTTTGGTAGCCCTATATTAGCCCATCCAGACATTGTTCTAAAATCATAAATGAACATTGAATCAAAAAATTACCTTTTGTGATGGCCTTTCATCATGACAGATGCTTGCTTTAATATCAACATCCTACATTCATATTGACACATCTCCAAGATATTCATTTGTCAAGGGTATTATTTCTTTTCAAACTTTTCCAAGGTCTTCATATCTTTCCCATGGAGATATCGTAGTTAATTCTTCTAGTCATAGGATGTAGATTGCCTTCTTCATAGTTTCATTTTTCACAATCTCTTCTTTTCTCTTTATTCACATATTACTTCCCAGGAACTCCCAATCATAGTTTGTTCATTTTTGTCAACCACCTCATATTCCATATGAGGACATATTATGTTGATTTCATCGAGTCAATATGTGACCCATGCCTTTATGCATCCTTTTAATGAAAGAGATCATTTTCCCTCGATCATGCTCATGAGGTAGAGCATGCATCCTTACTATTTGCAACTATACAATGACATGACTTGACTCATTGAACATATGCATACATAACTCTTTTCTTCTTTGGTCGTCTAGGCTTTCTTCAACAACTTCCTATCCTTGATTGAGAGTGCTTCAATCATCTTTGGCATGCTAGATTCCTTTGTCATCATACCATCATTCTTCTAAACAATGAATCCCATCCCAAGTGGAATTTTTAGCGAGACATCTTTTAAGAGATGAACCTTATAATGAAAATTCCAACAAAGGATCCTAATTATCCTCATCTTGCAAATGCTCCTTCCCAATGATGTATGATGAGTTCTATACTATATGACTTGCTTCTACCCATAAGTGCTACTATGCTTCTAATGAGGTTACCAAGAGCTACTTACTTCACTAGAATCCTACTTCAGTTGTCTTTCAAGCTTCTTATGATGATGTCCTGAGCTCTTGCTTCAGTTGAATGCTCCTATGATGCCATCTCCAAATATTATGCATCATATCAAGCTTCTAATGATTCCTACCATAATAGCCATATTTTACAAGAATTGAAAAGAACTAGGTGGAGAAGACTTATCTCAATCATAGTAGAGATATTTTACTTCTTCCTGCTTGGATTCTTCTTTTCAGCATCTTCCACTTCTTCAGTGAAGAGGGCTTCTTCTCTTCCTCTTTTGTTATTGTCATTTTTGAGTTTGGGACAATCCCTCTTGTAGTGCTCATATTCTTGACATCCACAGCATTGAACCTTCGCCATATTCTTCTTTATTTTCTGAGGACAAAATTCCTCGAAATTTCCTTTCCTCTTCGCCATGGTAGCATATGCTTGAGTTTGCTCGTTTAATCCTACATCACTTTTTGCTTTCAGCCTGGTTTCTTCAATTTTGCATAGTGACCATAGATCATTGAATGGAGTAGCTTCCTTTTGCCCATAGATACTTGATGTAAAGTTACCCTATTCCTCTAGCAATGCAATGAGCACTATAGTAGACATTTCCTTGTCAGACATTATCTCTCCCAACTCTTGTAGTTGGTCCCTTATTTCAGACACCCTCATAAAGTATGAGGCTATTCCTTCTTCTTTTGATATCTTCATCTTGTAGAGTTCTTGTCTTAACAAGAAAAGTTCTCCTGCAGTGCTTAAGGAGAACAATTCAACAAAATTGTCATATATTTCTTTTGATGTTTCTAGTTTTGATACATAGGGAATGAGGGGGTCCTTGATAGATTCTATGAGAATCCTTTGAGCCCTTACTTCCCCTTTCATGAACTTTGCATGAGCTTGAGCGTCTTCCTTTGGAGGTTTAGTGATTGAGTCCTTAACATGTTCCATAACTTCATTTTCTAGTAGATTCAGGTCTGTCCTTTTCTTCCATGCAAGAAAGTTTGAAGCCCCAACCAACTTGTTGTTTTCCTTGCAAAAAGACATTTTAAGAGATTAAGATGTAGACATAAATATACTTACTTGTGAAGATACTCCTCTTCAACCTGCTTCCTTCTTGATTTTGATGATGATATTGGTAATAGAGGACTTCTTCTTAATGAAGATGTCTTTCTTCAAAAGATCACTTTGAATCCTTGATGATGATGGAAACGCCTTTGATCTTGTTTTCCTTGGATGAGTAGACTTTAAGATGCTTTGATTTGTATCCTTTCCTTGAGTAGAGGTAGGGTCTTTGAGGTCTCCTTCTTTGAGGTGATGATTGAGTGAGGATCCCAATAATGTTCCAAGTGTAGATGCCTTCTTTGAATGAACCAGAGTTTTTGACTTCCTTCAAGATGATGATGTGATCCTTGTTCTTGAAATGCCTTGAAGATGAGAGGATCTTCTTGATGATTGATGCCTTTGATGTCCTTGAAAGTCCCTTGTTGAGTTTCCCTTACTTCACTTGTCACCTTAGCTTGATACCATGTTGAGAAATCTAGGGGCAACAAGTGTAGGTGATTTCTCTTACTTTGATAACTGCTTGCGATGCATTTTTACTTTTCTTGATTAACTTCCTATTTCCTTTATTATTATTAGTGTTCTCTATCATCAAACAACTACCAAATCATAAAGAACAATGAGACAATAGGACACAAGATGTAGGCGATCAGCCTGGGCCAAAACCTGTCCAACTGAGAGGAAAACCCACCAGAATTCTTCTCTTCTTATAGACCTTCAATTGACAAATTCCAAGACCTTTGACCCTTGACCAAGACCCTCCAGGACCAAGTCAAACCTTTCTTCCAACAACTTCTGCGAATTTGAATCCCAACAGCTGCTTCATCAACTTCAACCTACCCAACAACTTCTTTTGCAACTTCGACCTGCCTAGCAACTTCTTCTACAACTTCGACCTGCCCAACAACTTCTTCTGCAACTTCGACCTACCCAACAGTTCTTTCTGCAACTTTGACCTACCCAGCATCTCTTTCTGCAACTATGACCTACCCAACAACTTCTTCTGCAACTTCGACCTGCCCAACAACTTCTGCAAAAACCTTAACCCTTGCACGTGAGAGAAATAACGGTGTATTTTTTCTCATCTCTTCTCTGCTTGGGTAGATTCTCTCTCCTAGATAATTTGACTTCCAAAAGCGCTCTTCTTGATGACCTAACTTCACTTTTGTAGCTCGTCTTTACTGCAGTAGCATGAACACTAATTGCTCCGCACATGTGGAGAGAAATTGTCCAAAAACAATCCCAAAATTGGACTTCTTCTTCCTTTGTCCTCTTATTTTTTGCACTTCTTCTTTTCCTTGTGATCGAACTTGTGTGAGTGAAGTGTCTTTTCCAAATGAGGTCGAAGTCTTCTTTACATAGGCTTCTCAATGGGTCGAATTTCTCCTTTAGGCCTACTTAACTCTTCATGTAGGCCAACTTGTTCTTTGTGCCATGACAAGGTCTTGGAGGGTCTTTTGATTCAATAAATTTTCTTTTACAATATGTAAAATGCCCAAATGGGTCTTTAATACATGACAATGACTCAATGACTTTATGACAAACTGACAAACCTAGAAGCACTCAATGGGTGCTTGACCTATAAAATAAATTCTTTTGAGCATGAAACCCATGCCTCAAGACTCACAATAATAAATTTATTTTTCTCTTTTCATTAAATACATAAAATCATGATTACATATGTCATTATGAAGACCGAACCTAGTTACATATTTCAACACTTCTTTAGGGTTTTGGACCACAAACTAAGGCTTTGACTTTGACTGGGCATATTTTACAAATCGTGAGGGTGCATGAAATGTTCCAGATACCATTGGAATCAGTTCAACAAGAAGAATCCATCTAAAGAGATTTTCAGTACAAGATCAATGATCTGCAACTTCAAAACTCCAATCAGAGGCGAGGTGTCTCCATCGTCCAAAGAACCCAAACCCTAGAACTAGGGTTTCAACCAATAGCTAGGGTTTCATCATCCACCTGCAATATCAAGACCTCAACACATCATGACATCAAACTGAATCATGATCATTTGCACCAAGGGACCCAAACCCTAGGGTTAGGATTTCAACCACGCAATTAGGGTTTCTGTTGCAACTAGGGTTTCATGGTCAAACTGCATCATCCTGTGAACCCATCACATCAATGACCTCCAGATGCTAACATCAATGTGTTAGTTTTTGTAGCATCGGATGTGTTTTGGCCACGAAATTTTGTGGAGAAGCTAGAATACATGAGATCTCCAAAACCCAGAAATCATTTCTAGAAATTCCACCTAGTGATGGCTTAATTAGATTATTAGCCAATTTTTAAATATTTCCTAAGTCTAAACTTAGGGAATATGGATAATTAATCAGAATTAATTAAGTCAAGGTGAGAATTCTCTAGAAACTCACACAGATCGACTCCAAGATGATCCTAGCCATTGATTAAGTTTTAATCTTGGCCATTGGTGCTCCAATAGATGATTAAGAGGAGGTTGATGTGGTGATGGAGAACACACTTGGAGAGTTCAATTTTACTGGTAGAATGATTTCCAGAGTAGCAGCAGTCAGTTGTCGGAGAGAGAATCAATGAGATCAAAGTAGTGTGAGGGGCAGGGACAGTCATCCAGAGGAGGCGTTGAGGAATAGTGATCCCGGAGAGGAAGCGTTGAGGGACATCGTAGTTGCTTTAGCCAGGCAGTTCGATTTAGAGCAAGGGAAAATATTTCTCAGTTCTAGAGGTCGGGAAGAAGTCCCAAAGAGCCGGAGAGACGATTTTCTCAGCATCCAAAGGAAGAACGACTTCATCACAGCCTAGTACAAGGAAAGTCGTCCAGCCAACTACGCAGAGCAGCACAGGCGCTGCCACAGAGCTCTAGGAGGCCGAGTTTTGGTAGGCAAGTCGTGCCAGAAATTGCTTGTGGGAGAAGGGTAATTTCTCTTTAGTATTTTACCCAGATTTTCTTTTTGTTTGGATAGCCAGTCAGGCATCCATGATGTACTCAGATTTCACTGCTGCATAATAAAATAAAACCTGCATCTGCTACACCAGTTTTCCCAAGTTGGGTTTTTCCGGGGACTTTTGTCCAAATATAATTGTGTTCCTTTTATGTGTGCGCTAGCATTTCTTCCAGCGTTTATTCTTCCACAGTTTTATTTGTATAGATTGCAGTGTGATTTATTCAGTATTTGTCATAGAAAACACCAAATAAATTGTTAAATAAAATTAACAATTAGGATAATAATTTCCAGTTGCTGCAATAGGATTCCGGTTTGGGAATTTTCACATGAAATCAAAGCGCAGTTGATCAGCCGGAGAGCTCAGAGGTGAAGAATAAGGAATTTCGTTGCTCATCAAGGGCAGCAGGCCGAAATTCCCAAGGGCAGTGCAATCACTTTGCCAAGTTGCCGAGTTGCTTAAGGAAATTCGATTTTTCTGAGAGGTAGAAAAAATCGGGTTCTCCAGATCGAGTGATTCTAGAGGCGAAGGGAGCAGCTCAGTATTTTTGTTGGGCAGATCTCTAGCTGGACACAGAGGGTTTTTGTAGCAGTTTGCTAGTGCAGAACCTACATCGAGTGGAAGAAGAGCACACATTGAGCGAAAATTTCTCTCAGGGAACTTTTAGTCTCAGAAGTTCAAATTTCCAGTTGCAGATCGGCAATAGCAGCTAGCTGAGCCACGCATTCTAGGAGGGAGTGCGAGTAGCATAGCAACAGCCAAGCACAGGGGAAGAGAGAGTTTTCGACATTTATCAGAGATGGCCACTGCTGGGATGAGAAATCAGGATAGGTTGGATGGTGCTTCCAACTATGCCATCTCGAAGGCAAGGATCTCTTTCCTTCTAGATGAATTTGGCCTTAAGGCATATATCGATAATGTGGTGATGTTCCCACAAATGCAGATCAACTGAAGGAGTACAAAAAGGAGATGGCACGGGCAAAGCGGTTGATCCTAGATGGAGTCCAGGATCATGTAGTTTCGCAAATAGCTGGTAAGGACACTGCCAAGCAGATGTGGGATGCTCTCGCCACGTTGTATCAAGGTACTTCCAAGCAGCGAAAGATGTACCTCGATGAGAAGCTGAGATGCACCCGAATGCAGAAAGGGGAAGGCATAGACCCCTTCCTTACCAGAATTTAGGAGGTCTGAGATCAATTGTCGGTTGTTGGGGCAGCGCCTCAACCCACAGAGCTAGTGAGATTGGCACTCAATAGTGTCTCTGAGGAGTGGCAAGTTTTTGTCCAAAGTATATTGGGCAGAGACACACTACCAGGATGGGACAGGATGTGGGCTGACTTGCAGCATGAGGAGTTGAGACAAGCTCTTTTGAAGAGCTCCATCAATGGCAGCAACAGCAGATCGAAGCAAGTGAAGGAGGAGGAGAATGTGGCCCTTGCATCTAAGGGTCCCAGTCAGGACAGGGGGAGCATAGGAAGAAGAAGAAGGACCTCTCAAAGGTTAAGTGCTTTAGATGTGGTGAGTTAGGCCACTACAGTACCTAGTGTCCTCTCAGGAAGAAGGACAAGGAGGATAAGCAAGACCAGCAGGCAGCTTCTACAGAGATTGATAGGCTTTCCTCCAGGCTGGAGGAAGACTTCGCTATGTTCGTCGATATACCTCCAAGAGTGAGGTGGGACGACTTGGTGTTGTATCCCCAGAGAGCTACAGATGGGCAGGATCCTTGAGGAGTCCACCTCTTGGATCAATATTCAGTAGCAGGATGGACCAGAGGCAGTTGATGCAGTCAGATGCTAGAGTGACAGTTGCAGTGACTAGTAGCAGTCAGATGCTGGGAAGCGCAGTGCAGAGTTGGAAACAGTGCAAATGGCACAACGCAGAGTCAGCAACAACGCAGATTCCTCAGTGACAGTGCATATGCTACTAGCAATCAGGACTCAGGTGGCAGATGCATCATACTGAACACAGTTGGTTCAATATTTTGGATGTTTTTCTATTGCAGATGTTGTAGTGGCAGCAAATGAGAGAGAGTTGTAGCGCAGATGCAGTGTTGGCAGTGATTCAACAGGGTCAGCAGCAACACAAATGCAACTCATATCAGAGTTACACAGTGGTTGGTGGGCAGCTGTAGTCATACATCAACAACAGGACATGAGATGATACAGAGACAAGGTGTTGTGGTAGCAGGTGCAACACTAGAACATATTCCTCAATAAGAGGAAGTGTTGTTTTTTGTAGCATCGGATGTATTCTAGCCACGAAAATTTGTGGAGAAGCTGAATACATGAGATCTCCAAACCCAGAAATCATTTCTGGAAATTCCACCTAGAGATGGCTTAAAGAGATTATTATATGATTTTTAAATATTTCGTAAGTCTAAACTTAGGGAATATGGCTAATTAATCAAAATTAATTAAGTCAAGGTGAGAATTCTCTAGAAACTCACACGGATAGACTCCAAGATGATCTTAGCCATTGATTAAGATTTAATCTTGGTCGTTGGTGCTCTAACAGAGGATTATAAGAGGTTGATGTGGTGATGGAGAACACACTTGGAGAGTTCAATTTTACAGGCAGATCAATTTCCAGAGTAAGAGAAGTCAGTTGCCGAAGAGAGATTCAGTGAGATCGAAGCAGTGTGAGAGGTAGGGACAATGATCCGGAGGAAATATTTTCCAGATCCGGAGAGGTGGTAGCAAGAGGGCCGAGTTATCCCAGAGAGCCAACGCTGAGGGATAGTGCAGTTGCTTCAGCCAGACAGTTCGATTTGGAGCAAGAAAAATCGTTCTCAATTCCAGAGGCCGGGAAGAAGTCCCAAAGCACCGGAGAGTCGATTTTCTCAGCATCCAAAGGCAAAACTTCATCAGAGCCCAGTCTGAGGCAAGCCGTCTAGCTAGCTACACAGAACAGCACAGAGGCTGACGCAAAGCTCCAGGACACTGAGTTTTGGTAGGCAAGTCGTGCCAGAAGTTGCTTGTGGGAGAAGGGTAATTTCCCTTCAGTATTTTTCCCAAATTTTCTTGATGTTTGGATAGCCAGTCGGGCATCCATAGATGTACTCATATTTCGCTGTTGCATAATAAAATAAAAGCCGCATCTGTTGCACCGGTTTTCCCAAGTTTGATTTTTCAAGGGACTTTTGTCCAAAATGATTGTGTTCATTTTATGTGTGCTAGCATTTCTTTCAGCATTTATTCTTCCACAGTTTTATTTGTGTACATTGCAGTGTGATTTATTCAATATTTTCCATAGAAAACAACAAATAAATTATTAAATAAAATTAACAATTAGGAGAATAATTTCTAGTTGTCGTAAAAGGATTCCAGTTTGGGAATTTTCACACAATGATGATATCTTCACTCACTCATCATCTTGCACCAGCCTGTACCTGTTGCACTTGCGCCTGCTTTGACATCAATGACAACATACTCAACATTTTTCCCTTCGAGGTTTTTTCAAGGACAATTGTCCAAAAAAAACGGTGTTTATTTTATTTTGTGTGCATCTATATCTCAGTTCCAATTTTTATATTTCCGCAACGTTTTTATGGTGTAGTATGCATTAGTGATTTAATCGTTATTTGTCGTTAAGAATTAATAGAAGACAAATAAACTAATAACAGTTAGAAGATTAAACCCCAGTTATTCCATTAAAGGAATTTTCACACCATAGCCTCATAGACACCAACAAAGAACAGAACACATGTTCGAGCTACCAAAAACTAACATTGTGGTATTCACTCGTGGTAACAAAGACGTGACTCAAGGAGGCACTAAAAACACTATAAATATTGGGCCTCACCTTTCAAAAGGATACATTTCTTCTTCACAATGTAGCGGTAAAAGGTTCTTTTTCCCAGGTAATAAAGAATTGGGTTTTTATCATATTGTCGTGTTCTCCCTCTTTCTTTTCAGTGTTGGTCAGTGTTTTCTTGGGGATGTATTCTGTTCATGCAATCTTTTTTCATTGTTTTCGTGCTTAGGTTCATGGCAGGCATCTTGACATTCAAGCCTCCCAGATATTACCCCCAAGATTCAGATCAATGGTATCAGAGTGGGTCATTCCCAGATTTGAATCTTGTAAATTTATGTAGACGTTCTATGCTTGATGCAACTTTACTTTTACTCCCAATATCATACAACAATCACATAAACAATAAAGTAAAATGTTGATAGAACATACCAATAGATTGATAGAAGACAAGCCAGAAATATATGTGTTGGTGCATTACGGCGGTCAACAGGATGCTTCAACCAGCAAAGTCTCAATATGGTCAGCCAACCAGCAATGTCACACAACCCTCTAGGACAACCAAACGGTCAACTCAAAATTCAACCCAAAAGTCAACGTTGTCAGTGAATGGTCAACGCAAACAGCAGCAGCAGATAGGTCAACGCAAAAAAGTCAAAGTCAACGTCTAGCCTCGGGAATAGTGCCAAAAAATGTGGATTTCGAAAATCAAACTTTTGGGAGAGTTTCAGGTCTGTTTGACCTTGCGTTGACCAAAATCAACGCTAGTCAAAGTTTGCTGCAGAAACCCTAGACCGAAGTCAGAAATGTGTTGTCGCTGGAATTTTCCCATGTGTGGAGAGAAGAGCCTCCAAGGTCATCGAACCAATCAGATGAGGAGAGAGAAATGTGTGAGGATGAGACAAGTGAAAATGTCTTCCAACGTTGACCAATTTATATCCATCAGTGAGGGTGTGTGACACAACTGCTGGGGCACAAAACCTTAAGGCCAACTTGCACATATCTTGAAAAAATTCAAAATAAATGTTCTGCTCATCGGATCAAGATGATCTTTAGATCGATCTTGCACCTCTCCGAAAGAGGAATCCAATAAAAATATTGGTATCTTCATCTGAGCATCACAACATGGAGTTTGGACCTAGTTGTCCAAAATTAACACCCTCTCAACTAGGGAGAACTCCATCCACATGTGCAATCCAAACATCATGCGTCATCCTGTTGTAACTTGCTTTGTTGGCTTCTTTATTTCAGAACAGAAGTGGGTCAGTCACAAAGACATCATTCCCGGCTAATAGATTCAGCCTAGAGGTCTGAAACCTCTATAGGACTCACAAAGAGTCTCATACCAACCCGAAGTTGGTTTACCTGACCCGAAGTCGGTTAGAGGTCTGAAACCTCACTAGACTTGATCCCAGATCAAGTGGTTGGACACGTGCCATCCTAGATAGAGAGTATGGCAATCTCTGATGCGTCCATCAGTATTTGCTACTAATCTCTAGCTTTTCCCACCTCACTGGCCAAATGAGAGGTACTTCCCATGAGCCCGGGACTCAATGGGTAGGATGCATACGGGGCACAGATCATGAGAGGTGAACCAACTCAATCATCATAACGGTGGGGCAGAAGTACACCAACAAGGTTCGGCAAGCCTAGCCCTGTGGCTTCTTATAGCTTCGAGAAGCTATCCCCAAAGCCCCCCACAGCTCCCAGAGCTCATCGTCCAACAAGACCCTTAGAATAGGGTCGTTCCACGATTCCAAGATTCTCACGGAAGGTTAGGAACATGAACTTCCCCAAGGGCATTGTGAGAATATCCGTGACCTGCTCATAATTTCCTATATGATCGAGCCTTACGGCGCCTCGCTGTACCATATCCCAGATAAAGTGGTACCAGCCATCAACATGCTTAGATCGATCGTGGAACACGGGATTCTCTGACAAACAAATCCCCCTTTGGTTATCACAAAGGATAATGATGGCATCTAGCACATGCTCGAATAGCTCACGGAAGAGCTTTCGCAACCAAGTGACTTCACAACAAGCCATACATGATGCAATGTATTCAGCCTCAACAGTGCTCAAGGCTACCGACTTCTGTTTCCTACATGAAGCAGATCTACGTGTGAAGCAGCATCCAGATGTGCTCTTGCGATCCACCACACTGCCAGCCCAATCGGCATCAGTATATCCATGGAGTTTCATGCTCACGGCAGTGTATCTCAGCCCATGGTCTATCGTGCCCCAGAGATATCTCAAGAGTTTCTTGGCACCAACCCAGTGAAAGTGATGAGGCTCAACCATATGTTGACTCAAAGTATTCACTGCAAAACATACGTCCGGACGAGTGTTCACTGAGAACACCAAGGCTCCTACAAGTTGATGATACTCAGTAGGATTTGCTAGCACGGGCCCAGCAGCGCTGCCACTCAACTTCTTAAAGTTGCACTCCATCAGTGTCGACACGGACTTACAGTCCACCATACCAAATCTTTCCAGAAGCTTCACAATATATTTTCCTTGAGAAAGGAAAATCTCGCTAGGTCTCTGCCAAACCTCCAGGCCTAGGAAGTAGTGCATCAGTCCTAGGTCCTTCATCTAGAACTCAACAGCAAGATCCCTCTTGCACTGATGAATGAGAGGGTCAGCACCTATTAGGAAGAAGTCGTCCACATACAGCACCAGAATGAGAGGCTTCTCTCTATCAACCTTGAAGTAAAGGTTTGGATCAGCATTACCACGAGTGAAGCCCAGCTTCATTAGGTAGCTATCTATCCTCTCGTACCAAGCTCTGGGTGCTTGCTTCAACCTATAGAGGGATTTCTTCAACCTGCAGACATGGGTGTCCCGATCCTGGTCTTCGAACCCCAAAGGTTACTCCACATACACCTCTTCCTTTATCGCACCATGAAGAAATGCGGTCTTCACATCCATTTGATGAAGACTCCATCCTTGCATAGCAGCAAGGGCTATGATAGATCGGATGGTGGTATATCGGGCCACAGGTGAAAATATATCATCATAGTCTACGCCTTCCTTTTGAGAGAAGCCACGGGAAACGAATCTTGTCTTGAACTTTTCAACACTTCCATCAAATCCATGCTTGATCTTGTAGAGCCATTTTGAGGTGACAACTGCTTTGTCCTCTGGTCTTGGAACCACATCCCAGACGTCATTCTTCATTATGGAGTCATACTCTTCGTGCATAACATCCTTCCAGACTTGATGCTTTATGACTTCCTCAAGAGATCCAAGCTCAAATTGTACAATAGTGCTCATGGCTGCTAGATACCCTTGGTATCTATTCAGCTTCTTGCTTTCACAGAATGTCCCCCTTTGGGCCATATGTCCCTCGGCATCCTCGAGAGTGTCCCTGAGCCATGATGGTCTCTTCCCCATCGAAGGAGGTGGATCAATCGGGTCCATCGGTCCTTCAACATCGGGCATCGTCTCATCCTTCAATCCTTCTTTATTTCCAAACCTTGCTTCATGATCTTCCTAAGATCTCGGAATATTGATTACTTTCCTCGGGGAAGCATCTTCGTCAAAGGTAAAATCGTGGCATATCTCCACTTCCCTTTGACCAGGCACATAGACTTTATAGGCCTTCGAAGTTTTGTCGTAGCCCACAAACATTGTGGTCTCCCTCTTGATGTCAGCTTCTCTGCAAAAGTTCTTGAACTCGTTTGTCTCATATTTAGTGCCATTATCGGTTCTCAATATCTTGATCTCCTTCCTTGTCAGATTTTCCACCAAGGCTTTGAAGGTACGGAACCATATGAAAGCCTCATCCTTCTTTTTCAAGAAGTATATCCAGGTTTTACGAGAGAAGTCATCTATGAACATCATATAATAAGAACATCCTCCCAAGGATGTCACAGGCAGCATACCAGATAAATCAAAATGTATCAATTGCAAGACATCAGATGTCTTTGTGACGCTTGAGGGGAAAAGTCCCCTTGTATGCTTTCCTTCGACACAACCTTGACATACACCTTCATGATTATTTAAGAACTCGGGCATCCCCGTCACCACCTTCCTTGCTTCGGGGAGGGCTTTGTAGTGAAGGTGTCCAAACCTTCGGTGCCATAGTTCCATATGTCGGATAGTATCACACGTCATTGCTCCCAGTGGACTTCCTCCAACCTGGTAGAGTGTATCAACTCTAAACCCAATCGTGATAGCTTCCTTGAAACTCTTCTTCCAGATACACACCTTCCCATCAATGAATGCCACATTGAAACCTTTGTCTTCCATGGCCGATATAGACACAAGGTTCTTCTTCAAATCGGTACATAGAGTACATCCTATAAATGGAGGACTTGACCTTGAGACAAGTGGAGGGTCACAGTCCCTGTCCCTTTCATGGGATATGTAGCATTATCTCCAAGGATAATTTCATTAGTATCCTTCTCAACCATATCAGAAAGTGCTTCCTTGAACCCAGTGATGTGCCTTGAGGCACCACTATCTATCATCCAAACATCAATAGTGTCGGGTGGAGATGCAACAAAGAGGGCAGATACAAGAATGAATTCATTTCTTTTATCAACAACATTTGATTCCTCATACCTGGAATTTCTCGACCTTTTGAAAGGTTGACCATTTCTGCTGGAGGGAGCCTTCATCTTTCCCTTGAACCTGTTGTCCCTTTGATTGCCATTCCTCCGGTTGTTGTTGTTGTCATCACCATCGAGAGAGTCCTTCTTGAAAGGGCATTCTCTAGCATAGTGACTTGGCTTGTGACAAGTGTAACACTTTCCCTTCTTTCCTTGGGCCCCTGCTCTTCCTTTGTTCCTTGGACCACCAAAGTTCTTCTTTCTAGAATGAGCAGGGAAGGCAGCATTTCCTTCATTTTTGTCTCTTCTTGTACGCATCTCGATAGTACTTCGTCAAAGTCAGGTATGACATTGTTATTGAGAATGGTAGTGTTGAACACATGCCTTTTCGGATGAGAGACTTCTAAGTGCGGTGAGAACCATCTCTCGATCATCTATTGTCTCCCCAATAGCCAACAGATTATTCCTGATTTCGGTCAGCGTCAGAAAGTATGATTGAACATACTCATCCCTGCCTTTCTTCAGATTCTTCAATTGATTCTTGAAGAATAGGACTTGATTCGCATTGTTGGCCTTGAACATGTGTACCAACTTATCATACATCTCCTTGGATGTGCCCAGCTCAGAAATGTAGGCAACTAGACTCTTGTGAATTGAGTCCCTGATCATCAGCTTTGGTTTGATCTCCCCCTTCTTATATTTTGTTTTGGCAGTAGCAGTTGCAGTGGATGGAGGCTCTTGGATTTTGCCCAGTACATAGTCCATGACATCTTGGTCTTCCAAATTAAGATCCAATGTCATCTTCCAAGCATGGAAGTCATCCTTCCCAGTCAATTTGTCATCAGCCTTAAATCCATTGTAGTTTGAGGAACCCATCCTCTTCGTCAGTGATTGCTACAAACTAGGGCTTTGTCTTCACCTCAGCTCTGATACCATGTAAATTTATGTAGATGTTCTATGCTTGATGCAATTTACTTTTACTCCCAATATCAGACAAAAATCACATAAACAATAAAGTAAAATGCTGATAGAACATACCAATAGATTGACAGAAGACAAGCCAAAAATGTATAAGTGTGTTGGTGTGTTACGGCGGTCAACAGGTTGCTTCAACCAGCAAAGTCTCAATATGGTTAGCCAACCAGCAATGTCACACAACCCTCTAGGACAGCCAAACAGTCAACTCAAAAGTCAACGCAAAAGTCAACAATGTCAATCAATGGTCAACGCAAATAGCAACAGCAGCTAGGTCAACGCAAAAAAAAGTCAAAGTCAATGTCTAGCCTTGGGAATAGTGCCAAAAAATGTGGATTTGGAAAATCAAACTTTTGGGAGAGTTTCAGGTCCGTTTGACCTTGCGTTGACCAAAGTCAACGCTGGTCAAAGTTTGCTGCAAAAACCCTAGACCGAAGTCAGAAATGTGTTGCTACTGGAATTTTCCCACGTGTGGAGAGAAGAGCTGTAAAGTTTTGTAGATGTTCTATGCTAGCAGCAATTTCACTTTTCTTTCAGCAATCATACAAGTAGTAAAGCAAAATGCAGATAGAACATATAAGTAGATCTTACAGAAGACAAATCAGAAACAGGAAAAATGTGTGTATTCGTTTCGGTCCAGCAACAGGATGCTTCAACCAGCAAAGACTCCTTTGGTCAGCCAGCCCAGCATGTGTCACAACAACCCTCCAATCGGTAGATGAGTCAACCCAAGTCAACTCTGCAAAAGTCAACGCTGTCCTGAAAAGTCAACGCAGGGGCAGCAAGCTAAAAGTCAACGCAGCAGCAAAACGGTCAACCCTTTGACCTCGATTTTTGTGCCAAGTAGTACGGCCTTCATAAATCGAACCTTCCACCAAATTTCAGCTTGTTTGGACCAAGCGTTGACCAAAGTCAACGCTGGTCAAAGTTTCTGCGAAACCCTAGTAGCAGAAAAACTGTACTTCAGCTCAGCCGTACAATTTGTCCTCTTCGTCCTTCACACGTGTGGCTGAAACTTGTCTTTAGGTAGCTCGTACTATTTGATGAGAAGAGAAGATGATGAGTTGTGTTGATGATGAAATGCTCTTCAACTTTTCCTGTATTTAGATCAATCATGAGGGTGTGTGACACATCTGTTGGGCATGCGAGCCTACATTACAAAACTGGCCGACCTTGCACATATAATTTATTAAAAATAATAAATTCAGAATATAAGTTCTGCTCATCGGATTAAGACATATTTTATATGGATTTTACACCTCTCAGAAAGAGGAATCCAACAAAAATATTAGCCTCTTAATCTGAGCATCTTAATATGGAGTTTGGACCTAGTTGTCCAAATTTAACACTCCCTCGCAACTAGGGAGAACTCCATCTATTAGTGCAATCAACATCGTGCGTCATCCCGCCGAAACTTGCTTTGCTGGCTTCTTTATTTCAGAACAGAAGTGGGTTAGTCACAAAGACATCATCCCCCGACTGACATAGTCAGTCCAGAGGTCCCAGACCTCACAAATCTTGATCGCAGATCAAGTGGTTGGACCGTGCCATCCTAGATAGAGAGTACGGCAATCTCTGATGCGTCCATCGGTCTTTGCTAATAGTCTCTAACTTTTCCACACCTCATTGGCCAAATGAGAGGTACTTCCCATGAGCCCTGAACTCAATGGGTAGGATGCATACGGGGCACAGATAAATGAGTGGCGAACCAGCTCAACAATCACAAGGGTGGGGCAGAAGCATTATGAGTGCTTATAGCTCCGAGAAGCTATCCCCAAAGCCCCCCAGAGCTCCCAGAGCTCATCGTCCAACAAGACCCACATCATAGGGTCTTTCCACGACACCAAGACTCTCACGGAAGGTTAGGAACTTGACCTTCCCCGGGGGCTTAGTGAGAATATCCGCGACCTGCTCATCAGTTCCTATATGATCGAGCCTTACGGCGCCTCGCTGTACCATATCCCGGATAAAGTGGTACCTGATATCAATATGCTTGGATCGGTCGTGGAACACAGGATTCTCAGTCATACGAATCCCACTCTGATTATCACAGAGTATCACAGTGGTATCTAGCACATGTCCAAGCAGCTCACTAAAGAGCTTCCGCAACCAAACTGCTTCACAACAGGCCATACTAGCAGCAATGTATTCGGCCTCCGCGGTGCTCAAAGCCACCGACTTCTGCTTCCTGCTCATCCATGAGATCGAAACAGAACCAAGATTGAAGCAGCATCCCGATGTGCTCTTACGATCCACCACACTGCCAGCCCAATCGGCATCAGTATATCCACGGAGTGTCACACTCCCGACAGTGTATCTCAGCCCATGGTTTATCGTGCCCCGAAGATATCTCAAAAGATTCTTGGCACCAACCCAGTGAAAATGATGAGGCTCAACCATCTGTTGACTCAAAGTGTTCACTGCAAAACATATGTCCGGACGTGTGTTCACTAAGAACATTAAAGCTCCTATGAGTTGACGATACTTAGTAGGATTGGCCAAGATAGGCCCAGTAGCGCTGCCACTCAACTTTTTAAAGTTGAGTTCCATTGGTGTCGACACGGACTTACGGTCCACCATTCCAAATCTTTCCAGAAGCTTCACAATATATTTTCCTTGAGAAAGGAAAATCTCTCCAGGTCTCTGCCAGACCTCCAGGCCTAGGAAATAGTGCATCAGTCCTAGATCCTTCATCTCGAATTCAGCAGCAAGCTCCCTCTTACATTGATGAATGAGAGGGTCATCTCCAGTCAGGAAGAGGTCATCCACATACAGCACTAGAATGAGAGGCTTCTCTTTCACAACCTTGAAGTATAGGTTCGGATCAGCATAGCTTCGAGTGAAGCCCAGCTTCATCAAGTAACTATCCATCCTCTCGTACCAAGCTCTGGGTGCTTGCTTTAACCCATAGAGGGCTTTCTTCAACCTGCAGACATAAGTGTCTCGATCTTGAACTTCAAATCCCAGAGGTTGTTCTACATACACCTCTTCCTTTATTGCACCATGCAGAAAAGCGGTCTTGACATCCATCTGATGAAGACTCCATCCTTGCGTAGCAGCAAGGGCTATGATTGATCGGATAGTGGTATATCGTGCCACAGGTGCAAATATATCGTCATAGTCAATTCCTTCCTTTTGAGAGAAGCCACGGGCAACAAACCTTGCCTTAAACTTTTCAGCACTCCCATCAGATCCATGTTTAATCTTGTAGAGCCATTTAGCGGTGACAACAGATTTGTCCTTCGGTCTCGGGACCACATCCCAGACATCATTCTTCATAATAGACTCACATTCTTCATGCATAGCATCCTTCCAAACTTGATGCTTGATGGCTTCCTCAAAAGATCCAGGTTCAGATTGTACAATAGTACTCATGGCAGCTAGATACCCTTGGTATCTACACGGCTTCTTGCTTTCTCGGAATGTCCCTCTTGGGGCAGCATGACCCTCAACATCTTCGAGGGTGTCCCTGAGCCATGATGGTCTCTTTCCTAGAGAAGGGGAAGGATCAATAGGGTCCATTGGCCCTTCAACATCAGGCATAGTCTCATCCTGGGGTTCTTCCAGATTTCCAGGTCTTTCTTCATGATTTTCTTCGGATCTAGGAAGATCTACTACTTTCTTCAGGGAAGCATCTTCGTCAAAAGTGACATCATGGCTTATCTCTACTTCCCTTTGACCAGGTACATAGACTCTATATGCCTTAGAAGTCTCACTGTAGCCCATAAACATTCCTTTCTTCCCAGTAGCATCTAGCTTACTTCTCTTTTCTTTCGGTACATGAAAATAGACAGGACATCCAAAAATTCTAAAATGTGAGACATCAGGTTTCTTACCAGAGAAAACCTCTTCGGGAGTTTTGGAGTCCAGAGCGGAATGAGGGCATCGGTTTTGAATGTACACAGCAGTATTTGCAGCTTCTCCCCACAGAAACTTCGGTAGACCTGGTCACATAGCATGGCACGGGCAGCTTCCACAATGGTCCTATTCTTGCGTTCAGCAACACCATTCTGCTCAGGAGTATATGCAGTAGTAGTCTCCCTCTTAATGCCGGCTTCTCTGCAAAAGTCTTTGAACTCATTTGACTCATATTCAGTGCCATTGTCGGTCCTCAAAATCTTGATCTTCTTTCCGGTCATATTTTCCACCAAGGCTTTGAAGGTACGGAACCACATGAAAGCCTCATCCTTCTTCTTCAAGAAGTATATCCAAGTTTTGCGAGAGAAGTCATCAGTAAATGTCATGTAGTAAGAACATCCCCCCAGGGATGTTACGGGCAACATACCAGATAGATCAGAATGGACCAGTTGCAATATATCAGATGTATTTGTGACACTTGAGGGGAAAGGTCCCCTTGTATGTTTTCCTTCAGCACAGCCCTTACATACACCTTCATGATTATTTCCAAAGTCAGGCATCCCTGTCACCACCTTCCTTGCTTCGGGAAGGGCCTTGTAATGAAGGTGTCCAAATCTTCGGTGCCATAGTTCGGTTTTTCGGATAGTATCACAAGTCATAGCTCCCAACGGGCTCCCTCCAACCTGGTAGAGTGTACCAACTCTAAAACCAATTGAGATAGCTTCCTTGAAGCTCTCCTTCCACATGAGCACCTTTCCATTAGAGAAAGTTACATTGAATCCTTTGTCTTCCATGGCAGATACAGACACAAGGTTCTTCTTCAATTTAGGTACATAGAGTACATCTTGCAAACGGAGGACTTGTCCTTGAGACAAGTGGAGGGTCACAGTCCCTGTCCCTTTCACGGGATAAGTGGCATTATCCCCAAGGATAATTTCTAGATTAGTATCCCTTTCAACCATGTCAGAAAGTGCTTCCTTGAATCCGGTGATGTGTCTTGAGGCACCACTATCGATTAGCCAGACATCCATAGTGTCGGGCGGAGATGCAACTGAAAGAGCAGATACTAGAATATATTCATTTCTTTTATCAACAACATTAGACTCCTCATACCTGGTATTTCTGGTCCTTTTAGAAGGTTGATTGTTTCCTCCAAAGTGAGCCTTCCTCTTTCCTTTGGATTTGTCATTTCTTCGATTCCCATTCCTCCGGTTGTCGTTGTTATCGTCACTATCGGGAGAATCCTTCTTGAATGGGCATTCTCTAGCATAGTGTCCAGTCCTATGGCAGGTGAAACATTTACCCTTCTTCTCTTGAGTCTTAGTCCTTCTTTTGTCCTTAGAACCACCAGAGTTCTTCTTTCGAAAATGAGCACCATAGGCAACATTTCTTTCATTATCAAATTCCTTCATCCTTGTTTCTTCTTGCATACATCTAGACAGAAGCTCATCAAAGTTAGGAATGGTATTATTGTTGAGAATGGTAGTTGTGAATACTTGCCATTCATATGGAAGTCCTCCAAGTGCGGTGAGAACCATCTCACGATCAGCTAGTGTCTCCCCAATAGCTAGCAGATTGTTCCTGGTTTCGGTCAACTTCATAAAGAAAGTTTGAATAGACTCATCTCGGCCCTTCTTCATATTCTTCAACTTGTTCTTGAGGAATAGCACTTGGTTCACATTGTTTACTTGGAACATAAGTATCAATTTGTCATACATCTCCTTGAATGTGCCTAGTTCAGATATGTAGGCTACCAGAGTCTTATTTATGGATTCCCTGATCAGCAGCTTTGCTCTGATTTCTCCCTTCTTATACTTGTTTCTAACAGCAGCAGAGGCATTGGATGGAGGTTCTTGAATCCTCCCTGTCACATGATCCAGGAGATCATGATCTTCTAATTTGAGATCTAATATCATCTTCCAGGCATGGAAGTCATCACTTCCAGTCAGCTTGTCATTCTCCCTGAATTCAAGACTAGTGGAACCCATTTCCTTCGATGATGATTGCTATAGATAGAGTTTGTCTTCACCTCAGCTCTGAAACCATGTTAAGTTTTGTAGATGTTCTATGCTAGTAGCAATTTCACTTTTCTTTCAGCAATCATACAAGTAGTAAAGCAAAATGCAGATAGAACATATAAGTAGATCTTACAGAAGACAAATCAGAAACAGGAAAAATGTGTGTATTCGTTTCGGCGGTCAATAGGATGCTTCAACCAGCAAAGTCTCCTTTGGTCAGCCAGCCCAGCATGTGTCACAACAACCCTCCAATCTGTAGATGAGTCAACCCAAGTCAACTCTGCAAAAGTCAACGCTGTCCTGAAAAGTCAACGCAGGGGCAGCAAGCTAAAAATCAACGCAGCAGCAAAACGGTCAACCCTTTGACCTCGATTTTTGTGCCAGGTAGTACGGCCTTCATAAATCGAACCTTCCACAAGTTTTCAGCTTGTTTGGACCAAGCGTTGACCAAAGTCAATGCTGGTCAAAGTTTCTGCGAAACCCTAGCAGCAGAAAATCCGTACTTCAGCTCAGCCGTACAATTTGTCCTCTTCGTCCTTCACACGTGTGGCTGAAACTTGTCATTAGGTAGCTCGTACTATTTGATGAGAAGAGAAGATGATGAGTTGTGTTGATGATGAAATGCTCTTCAACTTTTCCTGTATTTATATCAATCATGAGGGTGTGTGACACATCTGTTGGGCATGCGAGCCTACATTACAAAACTGGCCAACCTTGCACATATAATTTATTAAAAATAATAAATTCAAAATATAAGTTTTGCTCATCGGATTAAGACATATTTTATATGGATTTTACATCTCTCAGAAAGAGGAATCCAACAAAAATATTAGCTTCTTAATCTGAGCATCAGAGCCTCCAAGGTCATCGAACCAATCAAATGAGCAGAGAGAAATGTGTGAGGATGAGATGAGTGAAAATGTCCTCCAACGTTGACCAATTTATATCCATCAGTGAGGGTGTGTGACAACTACTGGGGCACAAAACCTTAAGGCCGACTTGCACATATCTTGAATAAATTCAAAATAAATGTTCTACTCATCGGATCAAGATGATCTTTAGATCGATCTTGCACCTCTCCGAAAGAGGAATCCAATAAAAATATTGGTATCTTCATCTAAGCATCACAACATGAAGTTTGGACCTAGTTTTCCAAAATTAACAAATCTCCTGTTGTATTTCTTTGCTAGGGTTTTCCAAGATTCATAACTGGATCGTCCTTCAACTCAACCCTGGGAACAATAACGATCAGGAAATCAAATATCAACCACCTTTACACTCCAAGGTTCAATCCATTCAATCAATGATGCCTCCAACATTTTATGATTGGATTTCTAATCTTCCACCAACACTGGCTTGGGAGGAATATCAGTTAGAGGTGGACATTTCTTCTCTCGATTTCACTGATTCTCCTTACCTGACACTGACAAGTTTGCCTCCTCACAACAAGAAAATCAAAATTGATAATGTTTTTATGAAAAGAGATGTTGAATCAGGGTTGCTCCGCTTGCAATTGGAGATGTCATTCTAGAGGTGCGGATGAACCAGTTTTCCTGCTGGACTAATCTATAGTATGCCACAACAAGCTCCTTCACTTCTTAGCCATTCTCATTGAATATACATTTGCAGACATATAAAATTTCTAGGGTGCCTATACTACATTTCTTCACCCATTCAAACATTCTGCAGATTCAAGATCTTTTCAGCTCTGCATTTCCGGCTGCATGCATCATCGCCCACAGGAAAGAAAATCTGGTTGGAATGTTACAATTTCTAGAAGATGAGCTGGACAAAACCATTATGAGACGCAAACTTGATTTTCTCACAACCATGGGCAGAGATGGTATAGATGAATTCATGCTCATGGTGGCATCCATTTTCACACAAGACTACTATAATGGCAGCCTGATGATCAGACACATGCAGTCATGAACCCATTTTCATTCTCAAAGAGCTTAAATTCTGATCCTGGGTCTTGGATGATAACAGCCTACTCTCATGTTCTTCTCATGGATTTTATGGGACGTAACAAGGAATCCTGGGAACAAAGAAAGGATGGGTGGTTTCACTATGCCTTAACCCTATATGATCGGCAGGCTATTTTTCAGCTCTGTTACACTGTTGAAATACTAACATATTGGATAACACTGGATATCCATATCCATAATGTGGAGCGCGACATCATTCCATTTTCATCTCATCAGTACCCAGACACAGAAAGAACTGAAAGAGTTTGGGTTAAAACACGAACGGCATTTCCCATCATAGATGTTGCTGTCAATTCTCCCCAAGTTGATCAATCCATTATCTTGAATTTTCCACAGACTAGATCATGCCAACATCCTAGAACCATCAGATACCATTTTGCACAAACCATGGGAATCAAGAACTGCAGTTCGAAATTCTACCAGTCAAGAGAAAAAACAAATAATAAGCGAACACTGGAATGGGCTTTCCATGATAATGGTACAAGAAAGAAGGTTGTGTCCATGATGAGCCAAGCATGGATGGCATGAATTTGAACATGCTCAAGCCTCAAGCACAACTGTGCATGGTTCAGAGATGGGCAATGATCCTCTTCAACAAACAAAGTGGGTGTAGTGTTCACAGACGATTGTGGGCATTTCTTCACATGGATTGTGAACAGACTCAGAGATTAAGGGTGGACAATGAGATGGCTGTTGTGCGGATTCATTTGGTTGACTTATGGGCTCATTGAGTATGATACTTACTACTGCGAGAGTATATGCTATGAATTTTCTCAACACATTGAATTTAAACTGGTAACAGTTGACCTTGGTATAGCCCCCCTTGTTTCATCTTCAGTGGCTACACCAGTCCCCCTAACTATAACTCCCCTTTTATCATCCGCTGTGGTTGCACCAATACCTCCTACTACAACTCCCCTTGTTTCAGCCAATGTGGTTGCATTTATTTATTATAATTCCTCCCACCATGCTTTTCTCTCTTACTTGTGCTGATTTTGGAGGGAGTGCCTTACTGGAGTAATAGGTGGAGAACTCTGGCATAGTGTCATGTGCTGACAATCATAGGACTGCTGCCTGGCTAGCCAGCAAATGAGGAGAATTTTTTTCTCCTATGGGTTACCCACTTTTGGTGGGTAACAATACACACTGTTTTTTGATCTACAGGTGTGTCTCCCAATGCCGAACACGGATTTTGCACCTGTTGTTGGTCTGACTCTGAAAACAAACCACTGATATTGCTCAGTGTGAGTCTCTGAGTGATCTCCTAAAAATACAGATATGTATTCAGTGTTCATTGACTGAGTTTGATGGAGAGCATTTGCCAAAAAGCAAGAAAAAATGCAAGTATTTCATTACATAATATGGTGTACAGATACATAGCTGCATTTCTCTAAGTAATGTTCTGTGGATTTTCAAAGGAAAAATAGATTTAAAGAGTAGGAAATCCAAGTTCCTTCTACCATGCATGTATTTTCTAGGCCCCTGAGACATTTTTATCCCTGCTACTTAACACCTAATTTGTAGTGTATTTGTCCTTCTATACTTGGGAGTGATTCAATTTGTCGTTGCTGCAATTTCTGATAGATGTGTGTTGACCTACTCAGTTCAGTAACCAGTAAAGCCATTCAACCAGTGATCGACTTCAACTGGTCATCAATCTTCAGTTGGTCATAAATGTTTTCTATTTGTCAGTCCCTTACCTAGTCTTCTGTGATGGATTAGGCCTTTCCCTTTAGAGGATGATAGCAAACCAACATCTTTCTCTAAAGGTGTAGGAACCCTTTGGTCTTTGTACAAGTTGCTAGCTCAAAGAAACTGCCCTTATCTATCAACTTTGTAAATGACATGCCAAACACACAAAAAAAGAAAGATGAAGACCAAGAAGCATTTCCTACTGCATTGTGAAGCATATAGCCACGGAGGGAATAAACCTAGAGAACAGCAATTGGGATCCAGGAGGCAGGATTTTGGGAGATCCATGCAAAGGACACAGAAAAAAGAGCTTCAAGAATGATGCACATCTGAGACAGGTTGTTGAAAGTCAACTGAATCAGGAGCCCCACCCTTGCAGTCAAATCCAAATGAGTTGCACAAAACTTCTTTGTATCCACATAATGGGTAACCCCCCTTCCAACATTTTTTGTTGTTTATATAAAATGGCATGTGTCATAGGATGTAAACCATTCTGTCCCATAGGCCAGTTGTTCTCATCCACATTTTAATAAAATTTCTCTCTCTCTCTCTCTCTCTCTCTCTCTCTCTATTATATGATATCTAACCTTGAAATTGTTCCTTCATCTGGCATTGACATAAGCGCCCTAATTCCTCCACAACGACTGTGACCAATAACAAATATATGCTCAACCTGTTCATGCAACATTGTACTTGATGTAAGAAACCAATTTAGTAAAATTGGCAAATCAGCAATCGAGAAGACATCGTTTTATGAGACCAGTTACAAAAAATAATAATTTCATCAAGGAAAACAGAGAAACAACTAAAAAGAAGTATCTTTTAAAAGTCCAATGTCAAGGATCAGAGTATTGCCTTGAGAGAGAGAACAGCAAATTCCAATGCAGCACTCGTTCCTGAAATGTCATTCTGCAAGGGGTCCTACAAAGTCACTATATGATGACTATGACATATACTTCAGTGTATTCCTAGAAAAATGTTTAAAATGCCTATGAACGTTTACTATAACCTACTAGCTCCTCGCTGATTAAGAGCATATATAGAAACTCTCAAGGATGCTTCCAATTAAGAACATATCAGTGATAAGCATAGGAAGACTATTATCAATTCTGTAAAATGACAAATCAATTGACTTTTGATCACCTCCTTCCGTTTGGGAACCAAGTTGGCAATACTGCGAACCACAAATGCTTCCCCTGGCTGAAAACCCAAAATGTTTGATGGACAAACTCTGGAATCTGAGCATGAAATCACCAGAAACTGCAATAGATACATTCTTGGTTGATAGAAATAAAAAACATAGTTGATAGAAATAAAAAACATAGGCTCCTGTGACAGAATTATACAGTATAACCATAAAAGGATGATATTGTCACCTTTGGGCTTTGTTCCACAGCAAGTTTGGTAAAATGATCTGGCTTTTTCCTGGTTAATGAGTCAAGAAACAACAACTGACTTGAGTTTCTATCTTGAACAAAATTGCAATTGTGAATGCCTGATGTGCTCTGTATTACTGTGCTACACACTTACAAGAATTGTTGCTGCTTGAAGGCCAGGAATCCATGCCTAATCTTTTCAAATGGATCTGAATCAATCCTCATAGACGACTCTGTGTTTCCCTTCACCAGGTCTTCAGCCAGTTCCTGGAGCTTCTTCGCAGCAACTTTCCTTAAACCAGGAGTTGCCCTACACCATGACCATTAACGTTGAGAAAATCAAATAAAAACTAGTAGCAATAAGCATTGTATAGCTAAGGCCTCAATTATTAAATACAACAGTAACAACAAACATCAAATCAACAGTAGGGTTTAAAAATTGAAACATGTGCTCGAGAAAGGAAGGAAAGAAGATTCAACCATTTATTAGCACAATATGAAGAGATATTGATCCTATGCACATAAATGTATAGCTATATATTGAGAAGGATGGATCATGAAATGTAAACTATGAAACAAACAGACATAGCTACCGTGTATTTTAAGTGATGAAATCCATTAAATTGAACCTCATTTGGCTCGCACAAAGTAAAGTCCCAAAGCAAACCCTCGCCAAATAAATCATGAGCAAAACAGTTGAAACCAGAACAAGTTTGTCCCAAAATTATGAATTGGATTGGAACCAGACAGATTTAAAATACATAAAATATTCAAATTTTAAATGTGTGCACTCATGCATGCACATCAATATAAACCAGCTCATTAAACCCCATATATGCAAAGTTTGTCGGTTCATATTGCATGTAAGAGTGCAAATAGCAAAATTGAGTCCTGAGAATGTTGAACTTTTTTGTGTAGCATCGGGGGGTATTCCCGCATGCCTCCTAGAAGAATTATGAAGAATTAAAATAAAGGTGAAGGGACTTGTCCCTTGGGTTATTTCACCCCATTTGACTAGTACATATAAACATTGTGATACCTCATTTCAACACTAACAAAGAGCAAATCTGAGAAAGAAGAAATCGGCTTGGAGATCATCTTTTCTTCTCTCTTGGCTGCACGTGTGAAGCAGCATTGACCAGACTTTTTATCAGAGTTGACCAAGTTCTTTGACCAGCCTCTTTGACCGAGATTTGACTGTGGTTTAAATGAGCTGCTTGACTGAGTTTGACCGCAGAACAGGCTGAGTTTGATCACACATGGGAAGAACTGGACACATGTTTGACCACAGGCAATTGACTGCATGGCTTAGTTGACTGCAGGGCTGAGTTTCACCAAGCTGAAGTTTGTGTAATATCCCGGATGGGATATTTTAACTAAAATGCAGAAAAAGACTGAATACCATAATTTTGCCGTAAAATAAACATGTATTCAACAAAAGATTGCCATGTAAAATAAATGACAGGAAACACTGCAATCCAATACCATATAGAACAGAAGGAAAATCTCAGCTTTTATTATAGATAATAGAAAGGGTTTACATATAGATCTGACCCAGATAATGCTGAGATAGAAAACTGGCCACCAAGATAAGCTGCTGAACTGTGCTGGCCACAAACTGCACTGCTGCACTCTCTCTCCGGCAACAGCTGAAACGGAACCCACTGAAACTGATGAAGCCCAAGTTGAAGATCTGAATGATCCTCACACCAAACTCTGAAGCTCTGTGAAACTCCTAAGTGAAGTCTCCTCAAGAGAGTTGGGTTTTCGTCCAACGCTCACAAACCACCCGAGGGTTTCCGTCTTGGGGCTACAGCGGAAGTAGAGAATCCACGTTCTCAAACCTCTCATACACAATAAAAATGATCTATACCAAAGATGTCTCCCAATGGCCTCCTCCCTTCCTTTTATAGATCCCTTGGAGCCTTCTAGAGCATTATTTTATTATTATTTTATTTATGGAGCACTTTTCCCTTTTTATTAAAATATTATAAAATATTCCTTTTTAATGCAGAAAAGGGTATATCGGCTACCACGCCTCCTCTGGCCACTGAAATCTCTGTCTAACTGTCCCATCGTGTAGGTCTCCTCGTCCCGGTTCCGATGAGCTATTACACTAAGGTGTTCCATCGCATATTCCTCCCGAAATGCCACCTTGAGCATAATTAGCTGAGTTAAGCCCATAAATAACTCAAAATTCCGAAAGTTATCGGAATGCATCGGAACGAAAGCCAAACTGCTCGGATGATGGAGTATATCAAGCGAATGCCTCCAGACACCATGAAAACTCCTCAAAACTCCTATGAAAGCTCCTGAGCCCACTGATAGCACCAATCTGTACCTGTGACCTATCTGCTCCTAACTCTGGAAGTCCCTCCTAGCCCTGTTATGGATGATACCAAAAATGGGAATATTACAGTTTGATTGCAGATTTGCCTTTTGGCTGGTTTGACTAGAGCGGACTTGCTGGAGATTTGATCAAGTTTGACTGGTATTTGACTTAGATTATTGGCACAAATTTCTAAACAATTGTTGATTTGTAAACCTTGCTAAAGAATCATTTTTCCTAAATAAATATTTTGGGGTTTTCTCGCAAAGTTAGGTTTCCCAAGATAAAAATATTGTCTCCATTGTGCATGGCTGTCTTTTTATGATCTTTACTATTTCCACTGCATTTACTGTTGATATTTTCTGAAGTGTAATTGCTCAATGATATCATTGGCATAGAATACTATGTGAAAATCATTAGGAAGTAATTATCTAGCATAAAAATATATTTTATTGTGCATCTAGTAGAAAATTCAACATGGAATCAGAGCTTTGTTGAAAGAGCAGCCATTGAAGTCGGCCTTAGAGACCAATTATTCAGCAGCTTGATTGGTATTTGGATCTCTTTCCATAATTGCACCAAGTCTCGGAGTTGAAGACAAGTTAGATGGTGCCATCAACTTCAGATCTTGGCAGACCAGGATACTCCTTATCTTGTAAGAGAATAAGCTTCAGATTCATGTGGAGAAAGTTATTCCAAAGCCAGAGGGAGTTGAGGAGAATGCCAAGTATAAGAAGAATGAAGCCAAGGCTAAGAGAATATCAGTAGATTCCATAAAGGACATGTTACCCACCATCTGCGGGTAGTGTATAGGAGAAAAAATTCCTCCTAGATGGTCCTCAACCGGCAACCAGCGGCCCCTTGCAACCACCAGATAGCTTGATGTGCCATTTTCTCTACCACCCGAGTCAGCCATGTGGTTCCTCGACCACTTTTCATGAATGTATGTTTGAAGGTGGGCCTCCCAACCACAAAGGTATGGCTTTTCATTGGTATAGTTGAGTAATTTTCATTACTTGTCATGGGCACTTTTGGGCATGAATTATTGGGGCGATTCGGCGGAAAGAGTGGTTCAGGCTTGTATTCTTGTCTCCACTGCCCAATTTCGTGGTTACCCTTGTATCCTCGTTCTGTGGGATCTCCTTTACAGATCATTCGGCTTTTGGGTTGGCACTACATGGGAAATATTGATTTTGGTTGTGTGGTCCCGTTTCCCAATACCATCTACATCACTCTCGTTCCACTCGTTTTAGCCCCATTCATCTATTTTCCCATTTGGGTCCACATAGGGTTAGCATCCCCCTCCCCTTGTCCACACCTTGGGTCGGGCCTGGAATGATGCCTCAAAGGTTGATGCAGCTAAAAGGACAAGAAAAAGCATAATTTGGCCACTCTTAAGAGGAAATTTACCACAAAATGCAAAAGATGGTCGCCTGGTCGAGACATACAAATTTAGCACATGGGAAAAAGCTAAACATGAGTTCTACCCCTTATCCAAGGCCATCACCCTAGTTCCTATGGGCCCTAGATGAGCCCCCTCTATCATTCAGGAACCCATGATTGTCCCAACCTTTGGTGGGCGATGAACTGCCCCATCTTAAGGGGGTATTCACTGCTACATATTACACATCATTCTCTTATCCCCTGGAGCCCTGAGCAGTTATGAAGAAAAAAATCAAGAAAATGAAAAAGGCATATGAAGAAGGGTGAAAAAAACAAAGGTCGAGGTAACTCATGTACCACAATTTGCTCCCTCCTACACTCATATATCCACGTGTGGGCTTCCCCTGTTATAGCTACCCTTGCACCTTGACCATGTGATCTGGATGATTCCCCTAATCCCCAATCCATTCCATTATTATATCATTTGCCACCTATCGTTTGAGGGATGTACCACGAACATGTCACCCCCTCTAGAGGTTGAAACCACCTAATAGGGTCCTTGGCTAACCCCCTTATTGAGCTTGGAGACACTTGTACATACCAAATCCCACTATGGAAGGGCATGGCACCATGAGTTGCCCCATTGGTTCCATGACTTGTAAGCTCTTTTACTTGATTATTCCAATGATTTTTTGTATTGGAGGGCAAGGGGACGCATTAGATATTATGAAAAATTGAAGGTGCATTCCTATTTGGGGCTTGGCCTCCCTATATGGGGTCCTAGCCCTCTAGAGGGCCACATTGGCACTTGTAGGATGAGCGTTGAGAGCCATGGGCCTCCACCATAACTGAGATTACTTCATGGCTCCCCAGCAGCGCTCGTTGATTGCTCGTGTTCCACCTTTTTGGATGAGGATGATGCACTTGGTTCACCCTGCCCAATCGGCTCCACAAATGCACCATACACTTGGCAAATGTTCCAGGGTCCAAAGGATGTCTCTTGCTGCAGAGGGAGGGCCTATGACATCATCCTAGCGCCTACAGATGGTCTACAAGCATATTCGATCCATTTGGAGACCCACGAGGTTTCCCGTGTGTCCCACGAACTTGGGAGCACCAAAGGTTCTTGCATGGAAAACAAGGGTCCAACCCCTTGTCCACTATGTTGGGAGTCAATTTCTACATCATGGCACCCTTTGGACTTCATTAGGCCTCCTCAAAGGCCTAACGACCCACTTTTTTTATCATTTGACCCTCTTGAGAGGCTTATTCATGTATTATTGAGCTATTTGGTGGGCTTGTCACTAAAATTTATTTTTATTATGCACGTTATTTTATTTTAGGGGCTCAATTAGGCCAAATTAGCTAAATCGAACTCCATAGAGATTGTATAAATAGATGAGAGTTGATTCATTCTCTCATCATCTGTAATATTCCAAATGGAAAATTTACAAAGACAACAAAGTCATGAAAATATATAAACACAGAAATTTTCATAAATTAACACAAGAACCAGAAAATATGCACCAACTCCATAAACTGACCAAATTTTATTATATGAAGATATTGTGGTACAAATAGTTGGAGAAAATGCACCTGGGCTTGCACAAGGTAAGCTACAAGCACCAAGTGATGAGTACAAGCAAAACCCACAACTCCAATAGCAAGCTCCACCAGAAAATTGCGTTGTTGCTCCAAGACTGCACTGCTGCCTGACTTCGGCCTCTGATTTACCCACTGAAAACTGCTCCAAAAATTCTAGGAATTTGGGAAGGTGATCCTTTTCCAAAACCCAGAAAGGGTTTCCTCTAATTCCAACCTTCAAAATTTGACCCTTTGCAGCTTGGCCCTCCTCCAAATTCGATTTATGTTTCTGCAGTTGCTACTGTTAATCACTGCCCTTCAAAAGCCCAGCAAACCTCCTCAAATGAACCTCCAATCAATCCCCCAACACCTCAGCTCCAAAATCCCTCCAAGGCAGTTCCCACAAAAGAGCCTCCTCTAATGACTACGCAGTCCAAGGAAGTGCTTACGCAGTCTCTATGTATACCGATTAAGAACTGCGTAAAGGTTGCTCCTCTAAGACTGCTAATGCTGCTACACTCCATAAATGGGTCCTCAATCACTCCTGTAGCTCCTCCGGTGAATCTTCCAGCATCTACACTCCACAATAGCAAGATAGCTCCAACCACTGCACAGTAGAAGCTCTGGACTGCGTCCCAATCTCTCCAGAAAAGCACAGAACCTATTGGTACTCACTCCTCCGTTCTTAAGGCAAGGAAAATGCCTTCCTTGTGTGGCACTCGAATTCCACCGAAGAAAGGTCGAGCTTCGCTCCTTGGGAAGCTCTTGTGTTGAACAACACAATGTTGGCTCAGCTAAGCAACTAAGGCAATTCGATTTCTTCAATAGGAAAAAGATGCAAATGGCTCCTCCATTCCTTCCTTTTATAATTGTTGGGCATGCATGCTTGTGGGTCCCTCCAAAAATTTGATTTTTCCTTAGGAAATTCAAATTCCCTTTTCCCCAAGTGCGTATTTCATGTGGGTGAGTGGCCCCCACATTCCACTAACATGCAAATAATTCCATTTCTCCTATGTTCCCGTCACCAAAACTTCCTTGGAGTATTATTAATCAAAATTGCAAAATTAATTTAATTGGGGACATTACAGTCCTCCCCACCAAAAATTGTTTGTACTCAAGCAATGCCTGAACAAGCACCCTCTCGATCAGCTGACCCCAATTGTCTTTGCACACAATACCAAGGTCCCAAATGTAACACCCAGTCATCCCAGATTTCTGCCCTGCCTTGCCAGGATCCCAAGCCATCCTGATCAGCATGAGGCATTTGTTGCTCCTCTAACTGTCCAACCTGGTATAGGCACCCGAAATCCTCCGCATACCATCAGTAAATAAAGAATCATAAACATATAAAGTCTTGTCTGTCTCCACGTGCAACTGCTCTACTAAGTCATCCATCTCATGTACTCTAAGGGTGGGCACCTGAAGATACAATCCAACTCCTATGGAAATAAATCCTTCCCTGCACGAGCTTCCCCTGAAATCCCCCTGTTGATCATCCCTCCATGCTGGTGAAATCCCCCACGCCAACAAAGAATCACTAAAATCCAATGGAATGATCTCCCCCTGTCAAACCCAACTCACTCCCAAGGGTAGTTGAACTATCAAGTACTATGATGCCAGGGTCCTATGCCCATCGCGGGAAGGAACTATCCTGCCGACCCTACAACACTCTGGTCATGACTAATTATCTAACATGCTCATACCAGAGCCTCATCTCCTACAACTCTTGGCCATAATATATCTAATGATCGAGGCTATGCCCAACCTGCCAAGGGGACTTAACAATGCCTGCGCCAATCACTCTTTGGTTGGCCCAATCTTGAACAAGCGCCTGCCTCGCCAAACGATGATTCCCCATGTGTCAACCTGATAATGAACTAGATCATCGACTATCTTGACTATACTCACTAAGTAATGGAGTGTCTTCCACATCAACTGGATCCCTGAATCCCATGACCATACTAGAGGTCCACCACTCCTAGTCCTCACTGCATGCCGTTGTGATATGCTGCTAGCGGTTGGGACCCATTTGTGCCTTGTCTCTGACTCTTGTATGTATCCAATAGGTAGGCAACGAGCATCAAGTGCATGTCCCGCGAATGACCAACTACTCTACACCTACTAAATCATACAGCAAAATCTGCTATCCCAGCTCCTAATGATGTGCCCGGGTACTGCCAGAAGCCTAGGCATCATCTTGCCAAAAGGAATACCATTCCCCATACCTTATGCTCACCTAATGCCTCGAGTTGTCTAGCTAAAAGAGTACCATGCAACTCCCTCTCGGTCACCTCCCTAAGTGTGAACTCAGGGGTGGAGCCCACGCTACCTCTGCAGCAAACCACGCACTCCCCAGACCTGTACCTGTCATCTCGTGCCCTAACCAAATGCCACCATTGAGAAGCCTCTCTCTGGACACTTTGTGCCCCAATTAACTATCTCAAGCAAGCCTCCTGCATCCTACTGCTCGCAATGAAGGCA
Source organism: Pinus albicaulis (assembly GCA_034641835.2). Classification (NCBI taxonomy): domain Eukaryota; kingdom Viridiplantae; phylum Streptophyta; class Pinopsida; order Pinales; family Pinaceae; genus Pinus; species Pinus albicaulis. The sequence goes on along the minus strand of CM076578.1, from coordinate 1,404,893,220 downwards.
TCGAGGGACAAAATCTGACTCCATTGCGCCTGTAAACAATGTGGAAGTGAGGCCGACCCGCAAGTCCCCATGGATATCATCAAATGATGCTCATCTACATCCTCATCGATCTGGGGTGGGTTATACCCACCGTCATGCCCGTCGCCTCTATCAGATAGTCTCCTTGGAGGTGACACCCCAAAACCCCAATGGCTGGCGTCACATATCCCTGCACTCCAAGCATACAAATGTGTATCTTTGTGCCCCTTGGCACACACCTGCACCCAATTGCACCCCTTTGTGCACTGTTGGACGACACCACTAGTTACCACACCATCCTATATTAGTCGATACCCCTCTTTTGATGATGTAGTTGTCACTCCATGCAAAACCTCAAGGTGGTGTGAGTCGTTCCTCCTACTCCACAGTGCACGTTAGCACGACTCGACACTCCACCATATACCTCTGTGCTCCTCTCCAAAACACTGAACTCCATGGTACGACTTTGTGCACCACTGAACACCTACGCAAACTGCCGCACCACCCTGCATCATCGGCCATCCCACATGCGTCAATACATCCACGACTCCCCTAGTGACCCCACCATGATGTGGGATAATCCTCATTTTCCCCGATAGACCTAAGTGGTTTATCTCCTCACATGCTAATGGGAATGACACTACTGTGCCTAGCCTCCATGGCACCTGTGTCCAATGTGCCCATGAGAGAGCACTGTTGCCATACAACGCATCATCTGATGGCCTACTGATGCCACATCCTCTGGCCAACCCCTACCAGAGTATGCCACTCTCCATGTGCAACCAACATGTCCAAACAACCCATGGGTTCGACTCACGAACCCCCTGACTACTAGAGCCAACTGGAACTCTCCCAAGGAATGAGTGCACTCAATCACTGAGTTCACTATCCCACAAAAGCCATAGCCCTCCTACATCCCAGATATATGATAACAAGCCTCACCTAGATCCCAACCTAGGCCTCCAGCATCTCCAATGTTTGAGAGCTCCTCCTCAGCTTCCCTCCGGACTATGATCATCTCTAAAGGCTAGCCCACTTCACTGGGTACCAACTCAGAATCTCTCGCCATCCAACCCTAAGGGAAGGATCAAATGCACGCACACCTGTACACAGAAAAAACCCTCCATTCTGCGAATGTTGCACCTGTTGGGCCATAATTGTGAATTACGGATAAATCACGCTTCCCTAGACAAGTGCTAGTCTAGAACAACAGGTGAAAGACTATACGACTATTTCTCCTAACTCAAAACAGAGCGACAGAAAGAGCCATTTGGAAGCAACTGAACAAGTAAGCCTCCAATCGCTCGTGCCCAATATTTAGACTTGATTTATACTCAGTCCGGCATGCTTTATGAAAAAATTCCTAATGCGTCGCGATCTAATTTCAATGTTCCTCCTCAAATAAAGGACTCTCATACCGGAGACAACTTGATAGGCACTGCAAACACACGCCAAGCTACTACATCTGATCCTGCTCCTACTTCCAAAATCAATACCGTGTCATTTGACAAAGGCAAAAGTGACAAGCAACCAAGAAGTAAGAAAAAGGGGAAATCAAAGAAAAAGCAAACTTCTAACCCGCAGGAAAGATCATCTGATCAACCGTCTGGACCACGGAAACCTCGTTATCCATGCATAATCTGTAACGAGGAACACTTTGTTAGGGTTTGTCCTCACCGCGCTGAAGTCTCAAAAATCATCAAGACTTCCCATGCATCAGCTGTGTTGACGGACCCATTTCCAAATCCAGACACTAATTTGGTTGCTACGGATCCAGCTCCTAGTTCCCAAGTGTTAATGTTATCCACCAGAAAACCTTCACAAGATATTTTGGTGTTGAAGCGGAATAAAGACTATTGTAGTCCGGCCACTGATCAACCTACTACCTCGACAACGAATCCATCTACTGAATCAGTACCACCCACTGTTATTCCTGAATTGACAATTAAGCCACCGAAGGGAGTAATTCATAAATCAACATATAATCCTCAAGAAAGAGCTGCACAAAATTATAATATAGTTGAAGATTTGGCTCAATCCCCTTCAGCTATGTCTACTCTTGAGGTATTACAAAATTGTCCCTCCCAGAAACAGGCTTTATTGTTGACCATTGGTGGAATTGATCCGATTGATCATAATCTTGTCGTCTTTAACCACACGAGCTATGTGTCGCAATTACCGGCAGAATTGGCATTCTCCATACAAGTAAATGTTCTTAATCACCTTGTTCATCGCACTATTATTGATGAGCGAGCATCTACGTGCATTATGTCTCTAAACTGTTGAAAGTCACTTGGCTCGCCGCGATTATCACAATCATCAACGACTGAAGTTCGAGAGCAAAATCAGGTTCAGAGCTCCAAAATGTAAATGGTAGCTATGGAATTGTAAAAATGAATAGTGAAACTAATTTTTATAGTCATTTAATTGTTTGCAAGTTAAATTCATTACTATGACTATAGTTTTATTATGTTTTTATCATGAAACAGGTATTTTTAATCCATTTGATGTTGTTCTGAACAGGAAATACAACTGATGAACAGATTAGTCGTGCAGATTTATTCAAAGAATGACTTGACCACAAAGCATACTTTTTTTCTTTATTTTCCGAGCTTTGTTAAAAATGAAAAAGAATTTGAAGCGCACTTTTGTCTCTTTTTCAAGCTTCAATAACAGCGAAAAAGGAACCCCTGGAGTCTTCTTTCAGCTCTTTTCAAACTCCGATAATGTGAAAAGATTACCGAGCACTTGTCTTTTCGAGCTCGTAAAAGTAAGTGAATTGATATCTACTCGGTATAAGTTTAACCCTTTTCCGGACTGAGATGGATTATTTACGAAAAAGGAATACCTTGGTTAAACATGACCAAAGAGGTTCTCTCAGATATTATTTTACACTTTTTCGGATCTGAGTGACAAATTTACGAAAAAGTATTTTTGGAGTTCTCTTTCGTCCTCATTTTCAGACTCTCTAAATATGAAAAAGGACAGGGCTATCACTGTCGTTAAGCTCGTTAAAACATAAAATAACGACGGGCTTGTCGATCATGGCAAGAATCGAGTTTCATTCATCGCTAGACTCATTAAATTATTAAATAGCGATACTTTATTCGCCCAAAGGGTTGAATTATAGATCAAGCAAATGTTATCCTCCTCAAGCTTGTTAAAAAATAAAGAGGTACTGGTCGACAAATGACCGGGGAAAATTTGGAAAAAGTAAGCAAAGTTTATTTTTGGTAGCAAGTCGCTCTTGAACATGACACTTCTTTCACTCCATGTCCGTGACTATTTAGGTTGGGTAATCATCTTGACAGTTCATTCGCACCTATGGTTCATCATACCTTCACTTCGGTTTTGGGTCAATGCTGTAAACTCATCACAGTGTCGCCGATATGTTCAAGAGAAGTCATCCAGTGATTAAAAACTCATCCTTCTACAATACTCATAAACCTTCATTTTCATGACCGTCATCCCTGAAAATTGCTATATCAAGTCATACCCTTGTCTTTGAAATCAGTAACTCCAGTTTTGCAATAAGGTGACTTCCTGTCGACGACAAATCAATATCCAGGAAATTTACTTAGAAACATCAAATTCCAGTACCATGAGGCTTGTTACAGCATCGACAAGATCCTCGCTTCCGGACCTTTGACCGAAAGATTTTGTTTGGCGTTCGACATCAAATCATCTATTCACGCCTTACAAAAGGTACTGCAGTACCTTGAGGGCCATTGACATTAATGGTGGTTCTCTCTCGTTTGTTAACAGCTCACATCATTGGCTAGTAATCAAACGATGTCTTTCCATGTTCGACTACAAATCATATATTCGCATGGCTAGACTTGTACCCAAATAATTGAGTGAACGAGATAAGAAGACCCCGGATCTAGTTTCATCCATCCGGGCTGCGATTTCAGGATTGTTGTACACATCATTTGTACGGTGACCTTACATACAGATTGTCATCCAAACATGGGCCTATATCTGTAGGCATGTCTGCATCTGGGCAACATTCCAATGAAGGCGAATTTCTGAATTATGTACATGTTATTAGATTGTTTTATGTGTTGAACATGGGAATGCCTGCCCTCAGCAATTATGATCAAATAGGATATATCATGATGTAATGTATTGTAAGATTGATGCAGGTGACCACTCCGCTTCGTTTCCCGGCTCATCACAGTGTAAAGCATCTTTATCAAATGTTCTTATTATTTGGATCTCATGCTTTAGGGGGCAATTGTTATAGGTCAGTTTGGGCACCATTCCCAATGACCTGGTTAACTGGGCATCATCTCTAGGACCAATGATCAAGGGTCTATCATTCCCTATCATTTCAGTTGCTACATGCCCTAAGACAAGAAACAAGACAAATCAAGCAAGACTTTCATCAAGCAAAAGTTTCCAAGGTTTGAAGCTTATTATATGGCATATGAGAGCTCACCAACGCAGGCTCTAAGGGGCCTAAGTGCGTTGCATATGCAGGTAGCCCCATGCAAGGCTGCTCTGCAAAGCACTTCCCGACATTCACAGGTGCGTTGGTCACATTGGGAGCGAAATTTTCATTGTTCCGGAATCTCCACTTGGCCAGTGCCTTCTAGAAGAGTTCACATATGTCAAGCTTCGGATCCAAGTGTCCATTTGACATCTACATGACTGGAAACATGTCTTGCCTATTATTGGAAAGTCATTGATTGCAAAACAACCTACATTTCATCTATAAATTGAGCACAGATCTAAGTGCTTGAGGAGGAAGAATTTGAGTAGAGAAATGTTGGAGGATTTTCATTGAGAGCTAGATTTGTGTAGCTGCTACTGGAGCGATTTACACTGTGATGAGGCTTGGGAACGTTGCTAGAAGGTCACTTCAAATCAGTCACTAGGTTGTAACCTCTCCTTCTATCATCAATAAAGAGTACTGCTTATTTTTCCCTATATGCATCTGTATTGGCTTTGATTTTCCATATTGCAAGATCTTGATTGATGTGTATGGTTTATGCTTTACTGATTTAGCTAACTAGCTTGAATAGATATCTATATTATTGCATCTTCTGTTGTTTCAATGTTCTTTCTTGCAGGAAGCATTCAGCCCAAAAAACCACTTGAATTTGAAGCTGCAACAAAAGCGACAGAAGGAGCCATTTGGAAGCGACTGAACAAGTAAGCCTCCAATCCTCTCTGTGTATCTGTTCTGAGCTAGGAGAAATAGTCGTATAGTCTTTCACCTGTTGTTCTAGACTAGCACCTGTCTAGGGAAGCATGTTTTATCCCTAATTCACAATTCTGGCCCAACATCACCCTATGCAGCTCATGTCCCCTCGTCTCGCTAGTATGGTTAGCACATATAATCTGACTAGGTAACTCTGCCTCTCTCTCACCAATGTGCACAGATAACCTATCAGTGCTACAAGCCCCATCTAGATATGCTCGAAGAGGGCTCCTCTGACGCTCCAAGGTGTACTCCTCTAGTTGTGTTGCTATATGTAAGATATAGCAGTGAATACCCCTTTAAGGTGGGGAATTTCATCGCCCACTAGGGGTTGGGATAGTCATGGGTTCCTTAATGATGAAAAGGGTCAATATGATGGTCCCTAGGAACCAGGGTGATGGCCATAATGATAGGGGTTGGCTTTTTCCCACATGCTAAATTTGTATGTCCCAACCATATTTCGCATTTTATGGTACATTTCCTATTGAGATTGCCAAATTATGCTTTTTCTTTTCCTTTTAGCTGCATCAACCTCTGGGGCATCGCTCCAGGCCCGACCCAAGGTGTGGACAAGGGGAGGGGAGGCTAACTCGTTGTGGACCCCATGGACAAATGTGGACCCGGATGGGAAATATGGTGAATGGGGTTATAATGAGCAAAGGGGAATGATCTATATGGTGTTGGGGAGCGAGACCACACAACCAAAATCAGGATTTCCCAAGTAGTGCCACCCCTAAATCTAGTAGCCAATAAAGGAGATCCCACAGGACTAGGATACAAGGTTAACCATCAAATTGGACAGAGGAGAGAAGAGTACAAACCAAGCCCACTCTTTTCGTTGAATCCCCCCACTAGTCCATGCCCAAAAGTTTCCATGATAAGTAAACAAAAGTACCAAACTACGCAATCAGAAGCCATACCTTCGTGGTTGGAAGGCCCACCTTCAAACATACAATCATAAAAGATGGGCGAGGGAGCATATGGCTAGCTCAGGTGTCAGAGATGTTGGCACATTGAGTTATCTGGGGCTGCAAGGGGCTGTTGGCTGTCGGGTGAGGACCATCTAGGAGAAAAACGTTCTCCTATGGATACTACCCATATGTGGTGGGTAACAAATCCAAAGTAGGAGGTCGCATATCCTTCACAAATCTAGGGTAACTCTTCCCACTAATATATGAACTACTTCTACTTAATAAGATAACCTTCTCAAATTTTGTTTTCATACTACCATCTAGTTCTTGACTTCTTTAATGATTGCATACTTCAAACTTCCTACTCTTCCTATATTCAAGAATGTCCTCTTGTTTTGCTATGTCCTTCCAATTCTTTCATCTGCTATCAAAGTCTAGGCATACCTCGCTATTGACTTTAAAAGGTATGCTCCCTCTTAAACTAAAATGCTCGATACTAGTCAATGTCTATGTATTATAGTAGTGTCACCGATTTATTTTTTTTATGTCGACGTCTCATCAAAAATCAACTACTTCTGGCTGGAAGAATCTTCAAAATTTTGCTTTTGAATTTCTATCTTGCTGCAATCTTTTCTTAGACATACTTCAAAACCAATAGACCATTGATTTAGAGATAGGCTTCTTGACACGTTCTTTGTTTTTCTCTTCTTCTATATACCTATAATCCTTACTTCTTTGAGACATTAGCTTCCTTTGAATCTTTATGATGAGATTGTCTTCTTTTCTTGAAGACACAAGAGTTTCTACCATGCAACTGCTTTCTTTAATCAATAGATATTCCTACTAGTAGTCAATGAGGCTTCTTCTTATAAGATTACATTCTTCAAAGGATCAACTCTTTTTATAGGTGACCAAGAGCTCTCTCTTAATTCCAATCCCCTTGAATAAAATTCTATTTGTGAGTCCCAAATATACTAGCTATTAAAGGTCATGTAACTCATTTTATAAGTTCTATTATGACTATCATCTTCAAAACACAAAAATGAAAGTAAACTTTTAATTCAAACCTAGTACAAGAGTGGTTGAAGGATTATGTATGCCTTCCATGTTCTTCATCAACTTTTGATAGTAGAGATCCTTGTGGTTTTCGTCCTTGGGTTTCTTCGAAGCTTCTTCATCTTCAATTGTTGATGCTTCATTTATTTCTTTCCTCTCATTGTTCTTAGGGTTCTTAGGACAATCTTTCTTCTAGTGTCCATATTCATGACATCCAAAGCATTGGACTTTGGACATATCTTTATTTTCTTGAGATTTGTTACAAGCATTTTTGTTTTGAAATCCAAATTTCTTCTTTGATGTAGCTACGAAAGCTTGAGAATCTTTATTACGAGGTTGAGTATTTATTTTAGCCTTTAATATTGATTCCTCTAAAGCGCAAGAAGCCCATAACTCTTTGAAAGCAGGAGTTTATTTTCTAGCATGAATGCCTCCAGCAAAACCATCCCAATTTTCAGTTAAAGCATTGATATACAGTGGTGATCATTTCAAAATCAAATATAGTTTCACCAACTCCTTGAAGTTGATCTCTAATTTTTGATATCTTCATCAAATATGAAGCCACATTGTCCTCCTTTAACCAGTTGTGTTGATGGATTATAAGTTCACCAAAGTATCACAAACTTCCTTGGATGTAGACAATTCTGAAACAAAAGTGATAAGGTGATCCTTGATGGATTCAAAGAGAATCCTTAGAGATCTGATTTCTCCCTTATTATTCTTGGCCACTTTTTGATCATTGTTTTTATCTGGTGCTAGAACTTTTCCTTCGACAAATTGCATGACTTAATTTTATGTAAGGATTAAATCAATCCACGTCTTCCAAGCTTTGAAATTAGATGCTCCTTCAAGATTGTTTCCCGCCTTTGTAATGTTCCAAATTGAAATTTACAGCTAATAACATACACATGAACTAGGCTATAGCAAATAAAATCACAAATATGCATGCATCATCAAAAACACCAAGAAACTGCGCAAATAAGTTGAGCCATTTTATTAAATTATGAACTGTAAGGAGTACAAATAGCAAGGAACAAGTAAACCTGGGCTTGCATAAGCAAGCTGGAGCAACCCAGGTGGAAGAGATGACCCTAAGAGCTAGGAAAATTTTGCCCAATATTCTTCTGCGCAGACCCAGAAATTGGCTACTTTTGCTGCACTAGAAATGCTGAGAATGAAAATCGCCTAAAGATGCAGTTGTAGCTTCTCCCAAAAATACTTGACAAAAACTAGAAAGGAATCTGCCCCAAACCAACCACCCGAAAAACCCACAAAATGGTGCAATTAGCAATTACAGGTTGAATAATAAAATGTATTGCTGAATTAAAAGGGGATTTCTGGTCTGAATACTACCTAGAAAATTCTTCAAATTTAACCCTAGACTCCTCTCAACAAACTCACAAAAACCCAGAAAGGGTTTTGGCTATTTCCAAACTTCCAAATTTCCCTATTTTGGCACTACGCCCTCCTGAACAAAGACTGCATCCCCCAGTGATGAAATTTACTGAAATCGTCCTTATTCCTCCTCAATCTACAATAGGAATGATATATGAAGTTTTCCCAGATGTAGGGGAGAGGTTTCACATCAAATCCCAACACAATATAGTTGAACCCAACTCCAGAAAACGTTGTCCAGTGAATCCTGCATAGGCCCTAGGAAGATAAATTATTTCTTCTCAATAGTAGTCACCTCCAGCTCCAAAACTTTCCACAGAGGCTAGACTACCCCTTAAGCAACTCCACTAATTTTCTCCCAGCAAAACACACTCGGAAGCTAGCTGAAATGAGTGGTATGATTTCTCTATTGCGTCCTCCCTAAAGTAAGAATTGGCTAAAGGAATCTACTAAAATGTTCTACAATACTCCACAAACCCTCTCACCAAAGTAGCAATAGCTTGCCTCCCTGGGGTGGCACTCGAAGTCCACCGAAAGAAGGGTGAGTTCTTCCCTTGGAGAACTATGTGCTATGCAGCACTTGTGACCCAGCTAAACAGCTTGAGCAACAAAGGAAATAGATGAGTGAGCAAAAGACCCCAATAGCTTATATTCTCCTATATATAATTTTTTTTCTTGCCTCCTCATGTGGGTCCCTTCGTCCAATATTTCAACCTCCTTCCCTTAGCAATTCAATTTTCTCTCCAAATGGTGTGTATTTCTTGTGGGTGTGACCACCACATTCCACTAGCAAATTAATTTTCTATTTCTCCAAAGTCTCATACGTCAAAAATGTCTCCAATGCACAATTTACAAAATTGTGCTATGCTTAGCACCCCCCCAATAAACTACATTAACTCCCTCAGATGAAAAATCAAAATTGGGGACACTAAAGTCCTCACCACCAAAAATTGCTTGTCCTCAAGTAATGCCTAAACAAGCGCCCTCTCTGACTGTGGATCCCCACTGTCGCTGCAACTTCACCAGGGTCCCAAATGGACCATTGCATAGTCCCTGATCTTTGTATTGTCCTATAGTGAGGGAGTCCCTTGATACCAGGATCCCAAGCCAACCTTATCAATGTGAAGCACCCCTTTCTCCACTTACTATCCTACCAGATATGGGCGTTAGAAGTCCTTTGTCTACCGCCAATAAGTAGAGCATATTGACAATGTAAAACAATGTTCAAATCCTCATTAAGTTGCCCTACCGAATAGTCCATCTCATGCACTATGATTGTGGGCCCCTGAAGGTACAACTCAATCCCTATGCGAATGAAGTCTCTCTTGCATGAGCTCCTCCTGAAATCCTCCTGCTGGCCTACCTACCATGCTGATGAAGTCCCCCAATGCCATCAACGAATCACTGAAACCAGATGGAGAATCTGGATGTGTTAATTTTTCATAAAGCTACATTGTTCTTTGCTTTGATAGATGCATTTCTTCAAAAACATGTTAAGTTCATCACAAATCATTATGTCAATGTACAAATCTATATTATTAACCATCAGTATGCAATTATGTAGAAAGAACAACATCATCATCATCATCATCTAAGCAGCGGAATGTAAAGGAACAAAGGAAGAGAAGCATGAACACATAGAGACACCAAGATTGGTCTCAGACCAGGGCAAAACCCAATACAAGGAAAACCCTCGCAAATTATTCTTCTTAGATCGTCATCAAATGATTCAACAAACAAGAGTACAATGATCCATAGATCCATATCTTCATGATGTAGAAAACAACTAGCATATGCACAATGAAACCATAAACATACTTCTGCCAAAGAAGCCTGAATCTGAGAACTGAAATGCATGGACACTGGTTGTAGCATACTGATGAATACAGTTGATACTGAATGAGAACTGTAGAAACATCTTGCAGCGGAAATACATAGAGCAGATCTACAAATCTGCAGATCTACAGTGGTACGAAACCTCAAATACAACTAATCACTAAAACTCACTAAAAATGACTGTCTAGTACTAGATCTAAGTCCAAGACATTGTCAAGGCTGAATGAAAACATCTGCGCAAGCACTGGTGGTTGGATCAAGCTCATATCTGCCATGAAACCCTTAGTTGCAACCTCAACACGCTCAACCATCCGTTGTAGCTTCCCTGGCCGCTACTAGAGTAGTCTGTGCCCGTGGCGGAGGGAGTGTGCAGCCCAAAACTGCTTTTTGGAACCTAGCCACGCCCATGGCTCTCTGTTCCTGCAGCTATGGGTCCCTGGCCGCAGGCATAACATACCCTGCCCACGACTATGGCCCAAATCGGCCCAATCTGGCCTTAAGGCCTTGGCCGCGACCTTAACATTGTATGCCCGTGGCTAGGGCAAATTAGCCGCTTCCTTGACAAGCTCTGCCCACGGCTTTAGCCCAAAATCTTTAATTATGTGCCCGCGGCCATGGCTCAGAAGCCCTAGTTCAGAGTGAAACTCTCGCCTATGATCCCAAACCTTGTGCGAGCTTCTTCCAACGAACCTGTGCGAGCCAAGACAAAATAGACAAACCAGAACAATGGATGAAAATCGAAGATCGCTTGAGAAAGAGTGTAAGAATGAGCTTGAGGTCGCCTCTATTTATAGCTTTTGTGTGGGTCCACTTGGGGTTAAGGCTAACTCCACATGTGGTTAGGCCGACCCATTCCATTTCACTTTAATAAATGAAATAATTCATAATTTAACTTTCACTTAACCAATTAGGGTGATTTATAGGTCGATTTTGGTCCTCCCGAAAAGAGGAATCTAATGCAATCATATTCTCGACCATCGGAGTTGTCCATAGTGGAATTTGACCGCAGTGGCATAATTTTAACACTCCCTCTCAACCAGGGAGAATTCCACCTACCAATATCTGTTCATTGATCAATATTCCATTCTGATATCTTCATGCATCATCACATATCGTCACTGATCATTTCGATCATGTAGTCGTCATGCTATGAACCTTTCTCATTACAAATCATCAATGTACTTCTCATGCTTATTTCTTAATTGTTCCTGCTCATATGTTGAACATTCTCGGATCTAAAAGAAGAATAATTTGTCACAGGAAGGAAGCTTAGGCTACCACCCTTCATCCATCAGGCTATCATCCTAGATTCTCTGACAGCAGGCTACTACCTGAAATATCATCATCAATCATCATAGGAGAGCATATCATCAAGGAGAACGCCTCAACCTGTAACCGCATCAAGGAGTGCATCTCGACCCGGAATCTCATGGGGGAGCTATAACTCTACAACCCCATATCTAGCAATAGGATATTCATCCACGCAGGGGATCCCATCTCGACCCTGGTATCACATCGGGGAGCTCACTCTCAACCCGAAACCACATAGGGTTATCACAACCCATCCTATTGCTTATTGATCTTCCCATCGAAGACCCTAAATAGTCATGTGGTAGAGCACCTGCATCATAATCGACTTGGGTTGTACACCCCAAGAACATTCTCAATTCGTTGGCCAAACGAGGAGAAGTATTCCCGACAAGCCCCTCTTGTGGGTATGGAGCCAACTGGGGTATACTCTGCCAAGAACAATCAGGTGAGAAAAATTCTCCGACCCTATGAAGATAGGTGAGCAACATCTCTAACCCTATAGCTAACATATAGGGAATACGCCCTATTGTCTAGAGTTTCCTCAACCCCAGGAGCCCTCCATCTCAATTCCTCGTCCTGGGAGCTCAAACAGGGAGGAAGAGTTAGCTCAGTGTCCTCGATCAGCGCTGCTCTCAACATACTCACATCTGGTATTTGCTTATCACAATAGTAGTTGATTAATGTTCATACAGGACATCAAATCAAGTGCTATGTTAGAACATACATAATCATGTAAATCACAACAAGATACCATAATCATCCTCCCTCTCGCGGAGGTGTCAATCACACATGGATACCATAATCATCCTCCCTCTCAAGGAGGTGTCAATCACAAGCCTAAGCTTGTCTCGAACAAATGCACTGTCTCAATGAATGGAGAAATCACAGTCCCAACTATATGCATATGGGATTCCCTGTCATCACAGTGTATCCATGTCTTATCCATATCATGCTCAGACAACTCTCTAAGGAGCTTCTACATCCTGCCTCACAGCTAGCCTTGCTAGCAGCATTGTACCCAACCTCAATCATGTTCTCTCATTCAAGATATCATGGAAAATCTCATATTAAGGCAACATCTAAATGTGCTCGTCAATAATAATCCCAAACATTGTCATTTTATCCATGCAGCTACATATCATGGGAGAAATATCTCAACCTTTAAAAGTAGAACGTTTCATGTAGATATTTCAAAAGATGTTTGGTGGCAATTCTGAAAGAAGTAGCTCAATCATGAATTTAATCATGTTCTATACACATCATATATGGATAGATGTTCAAAATGAAACATCAATGCTTCAATCAACTAACAGATTCCATGTCACGTTCAACAACATTTGAACTTTAAATCAGAGTATCCAAAGATTTACATTACACAAAGACATTTCAACAGTCTTGCAACATGGAATTTCTTTCCCAAATTCCAAAAATAGATTCACCATGCCATGATACATCATTACAAGATTCAGAAGCTATCTCCCTCTTACTTAGATTGTAAGAGGTTCATCACCTGTCAAGGGTAGACTATCAGTATGTATAATCAAAGCCATAATCAAAATCAAGGCCTTACCTTGGAAGTCATTATCCTGACTTCATCAGATATCTGTCAAATATGGACCAATCTGATTTGGGGAGCTTGCATCACGCAACGCTCTCGGTAAGCATAATGTCTTACCAAGCCAACATACTCATCCTTACATGAATCAATGTTGTGTCAACAAAGTCAGCTCATTACAGTTTTAGAAGCCAGACAAAAACTATTATCAAAGACATTGATTCCATAGTATCAATTCTTTCAACTAGTGACAGGTAAAGCTCATATCAAGTCTTGACTTCATTTACTATCAAGCCATCAAGTCTGTCATCTAACATGCCAACACAAGCCATTTCTATTACTAGATGCTAGTGCATACATCAAGGTTAAGTCATGCATGTTCCATCTTCATACTGAGTCACGACTCACAACAACCATTGTGCTAGGAATCAAGGAGGCCAATAAATAACCCTAATTCTGAATACTCACATACGACACTGAAGGTCACTATGCCCACATAGCATTGTCGTCAGGGCAATTCAATAATCAATAGATCAAGTCCAAATAGAGAGATCTAAAATCCAAAGACATGTCTCAATCATCAATTCAACGTTCTAAAACATCATGTCAAAGTTCCAAACACAATTTATCTATATCAATCAGCCAAATCATGTAGCACAATTCTCAAACATAATGACATATCCATATGGATGCCTTGGTCACCTGTAAACACAAGTTCGGTTCAAACATACAAACTTTCCCTATTGATAGATCTTACTGGTATCTGCAACACATCTGCAGAACTGACATCTTCCATGTGACCATATGATTTTATGCTCAATTCCAGCAATTCCCGAAATCAATTCACAATGGCAGAAATGCCAGAGATCCCTTGATTTTGAGTATAGACCTAATTCATTGTAGAAAACTTCAATTCTGTGTTTATCAGGCATAGTCACATCTATGGGCCTTCCATTGTGTGAGAGATGCTCAGACCTCTGTTGTAGATCAACAATGTCAGATACTCATAAATCATAGAAGAACATGTAACTTCATTTTCATTCATGTCATCAACCTGTCTTTACTGGAGTCATGTCATAGCAGATCTGTTAGATCATAAACACATATCTATCATGATCATCAACTTCATGTCATCAATCTTTCATCAAGGGCTGGACTTGAAAGATCAGGGCAGCAGGTTGATGTGACAACACAGTCTTATGAACCCAATAACAATACATCAAGTTAGAGTATTCAATTTCACCATATGCCATAATCACGGGTAAGAGATCTAGAACATCAATCTCATAGATATACCTCTATCATCATGGTTGCCAATACCATGCTTATCATGATCAATAGGATCAAGTTAGGTTATTCAATAAACCAACAAAGTGCAATCTCTCTTTCCATGAGCTTTCATCATGCTTATCACAAGCAATATCAATACCTTATCAATGAGGTATACTTCTACAATAGATCCAACAGGTCTTATGCATATCAAGAGTCAATAGTACCATTTACTAGAGTCACGATCAGGATCTCAAAACAATAGATGTTAGCCAAACATCGAGATGTGCCACTATATCCAAGATCAGCAATAAGTAGCCTTGCAGAATCAAGAAGATCGTCATGATCAAAACATTCACTACCAGGTGCACCATTTCATCATAGGAAACATAAATCCCAATCACTTTCGTATGCATGCGTGAGCCATTTGCGAAGAAAACATTCTCAATATACCATAGGGCTTACCTAGCCATCCAATGTTATAGCTGAAACATAACATTAAAACAATGTACCATGCATACTTTGAGGTATTACATGTGCACCTTCACATAGGCAGCTTGTGGTGCTCAAGTGCCTCTTTACCTCTTCCAGATCTAGTCATCTTTCCTAGATTTCAAAAGATCCTCAAGAGGGATCCACTCATCACATCTCATCAAGGAGGTTTGAAACATCCAGGTACTCAACTGTACATGCAAGAAGTAATGACAAGAAACAATAATCATAATAATCAGATCCATAAGTATAAAAAAGAGTAAGGTCATAAGTCAAGGAATACTTATCTTCAATGAGAGATGATCTTCTCCTTCTTGAACCAACCTTCAAGAGCCATCCATAGATCATAGAATAATGTTGCCTTCAATTAGCAACTTTATCAACAACCAGATCATTTGTCAAATCGATCCCAAGTGCTTCACATAGATCACATCTCAAGACTCCTACCATAAACCAGGGTTTCTCTCAAACCCTCACCATCAAACCCTTGCGCACTCACTACCTAGGGTTTTCTTCATACCCTAGAATTTTTTTTGGTCTCTACCCTCCACTTGTCTCAAGGTCAAGTCCTCCGCTTGCAGGATGTACTCTATGTCAGTGTGGAAAAATTCGGCAAAAAGTCCCGACTTTTTGAAAAAATCCCGAATTTTTCCCGGAGCCGACTTTATTGGCCGACTTTTTGCCGACTTTTTCATCCCTGAAAAAGTCGCGATTTTATCCTCGAAGTCCCGACTTTTTGCCGACTTTTTCGAAAAAATCTTGAGTGAGGTAGTTTCTTTAATAATTTTTTAATTTTTTTTGAAAAAATCAGGATTTTTTCCAAAAATGAATATTTTTGTATTTTTTTAGTTTTGCTGACTTTTTGCCGACTTTTTCAAAAAACTCCCGACTTTATCGAGTATTTCAACTTTTGGACCCTTGCCGATTTAATCGCGACTTTGACTTTTTCCACATTGCTCTATGTACCAAATTTGAAGAAGAACCTTGTGTCTATATCGGCCATGGAAGACAAAGGTTTCAATGTGGCATTCATGGATGGAAAGGTGCGCATGTGGAAGAAGAGCTTCAAGGAAGCTATCACGTTTGGGTCTAGAATTGATACACTCTACCAGGTTGGAGGAAGTCCACTGGGAGCAATGACATGAGATGCTATCCGACAGATCGATAATGGCATTGAATATAAGACGAACAAGTTCAAAAATTGTTGTAAAGAAGCTGACATTAAGAGGGAGACCACAACTATATATACTCCTGAGCAAAATAGTGTTGTTGAATGAAAGAAAAGGACCATTGTGGAAGTTGCCCATGCCATGCGATGTGACCAAGGTCTATCGAAGTTTCTATGGGGAGAAGCTGCAAACACTGTTGTGTACATACAAAACCAATGCCTGCATTCCGCTTGTTGATCACGCTAGCATTCTATTGAAATTTTGATAAGCAATCCCGCTTAAACCTTTCAAACCCCCTCTTTCTACCCTGAGAAATTTGTTTTCTGCTCATCTTTACCTTCTCCCAGCCTCAAATCTGCATTAAAGGGTCGAAATCCCACATTACATTTTATTTAAGGCCTAGCACCTTTCAGCCCTAGCCCCAGCACCTTTTTCTCCACGTGACCGGAGGTCAAAACCGAGTGCTAGCCATAAAGGCGCTTATCACATATGTACATCGGGTGCGTTTACAACCGTCGATCTGTACAGATCTGACGGCATTCGCAAGTCTTCACCGTACCCGTGGCCCACTCCATTCATCGCCCAAATCGCTTGTCCGCCGTCCCTTTAAACCGCAGATCAACGGCTCACAGTACTCCTGCCCTAGTGGTCCCCGCTCCGTGCACTGTACAAAACCGGTGGTTTATATTGCACCGCCTTTCCGAGGCAAGCAGTATTTCTCTTTTCAGAGCGATTCCATACATCATTTGCTACGTGTCCCCGCGTACGGCTCAAAAACCGCCCTCCATCGCGCGTTATCATTTGACCATAGATACGGCGCGATATCCACGAGAGCCGTCCGATTTGGGGCGATCCATCCGACGGTAGTCGCTCCACGAAACTGTGCGGAAGATAACCCGAGGAAATCGTACCCCCAGTCCACCGTCAACACTCCACGTCATCCGTTTCCCATGTTCCCGGTATCGCACCACCTGTCCTCCAGTTTTCCACCACGTACTCTTTGCCACCCCGGGTCCATAATTGGTTCATCTCTTCGTTTTTCCGCATTTTCACGTTCATTCCTCACTGTGTCCGCCATGCTGCATCACCATTCCGCAACGCCTTCCGCTACACTTTTCACCATCTCTCCACAGTCCCATCACCAGTCCGACAACCATCAATGCATCCATCCTCTCCGTGCATAGTTTTCTTAACACGTTTTCTGGTTTTGCAGGGTTACAGAGGCAGAAAATCGCCATGATTTACAGCCTCCATTTCAGTAACAAAGAACACATCAAAGGACCATTTTTCAAAGGCTGGAATTATGGAGATAGGCCTGGGAAGATATGTTGACAGGACTTCCATTAAAGAAGCAGGGTTAAAATCTATCAAACCCTCTAGAGTCATTCAAAGCACAAATTGCGCAGATGGAGATATCAATGGAGCAGCAGAGAAATATCAGTGGATGATCGAGGAATTCAATGTTCAGCATTGAAGATCTTAAACCATAATTCAGAGTTAGAAGGCAGAGGGTACCATTCGCAGAAAACAACACCCTAAAGCTTTCTTTTCAGCACCATTTTCTTTCAGGAAAGGACGGAATGTCTATGTGACTTACTTTTTTGCCATGTTCCTGAAGAGGTTTCTACTCAGAGCATTTATTTCAGAAAGCAGGCCACAGAGTACAAACGGCATTACAAAGTCATCGAGCAGTATGGGCGTGCATGTTTCCGCCATCTTGTTTTAATGAGGCAAATTAAATATTCATCACCTACTCTCTTTTCGAGCTTTCCCTTTCTCCTATAAAGCTCCCGAAGAACAGATCATTTAGAATTCTAGATTTTATCAGAAAATTATGCAGTGAAAGGATTTTTGTATACATTTTATTGAACTCTTGTATGAAGGCTCAGAGCCCGTAGGGTCTCAGTGAGGAGGAGTTCCATCTGTTAAGAGGATTCTGGTCTTTGGTATTTCACAGTTTGTAACTTTCTCTTATATGTGTTATTTTAATAGATCATTTCATTTCATCCATCTTTCTTGTATCATGTTTCTGGAATGCAAGTGGCTCACTGATTTTTAGTATGGATTTATCCTAGTTGATACCCATGCTTGGATTAGTCAAGCGCTTTAAATATGGCTCAGGCATGATATTTTGTTCCACTATTCATCTAAATCGTATTTCTGCTATATTAGTTGCTTTGGGAGGGTGTTTTTAAAACGCTATTGTCATGAATGGATTCTTAGATTGGTAAGCCCATTACATGGTGGTATTGTGTATCTGGATATCAGCTCAATGACAACTAGTATTCTCTCAACATTTCATTCACTACATACACCCTCTGATAACTTATTTCCGTGAGGTATTTCTGAATTGGCCCTCTTTACAGTAAGCTGTCTCTGAATTGTCTGTTGCTTTTATATTGGAGTTTTGCATGTTGCCTCTGCAGTATTCCTCTCTCTCTGTCAGTTTCTGAAGGTCTTGGTCCCATTCAGGTAATATTCCTTGTTTTTCAGGAAGTAGCATGAGAACTTTTTATCGATAACTTCCTCTGTTATACCATACACTCCTTGCTAATATAAGATGTCCTAGGCACTGGTCTTTCACAACTCAAGGCTCTCTCTAGGAACTACAACATCTTTTTGGCGCCGTTGCCGGGGAACGAAGTTGAGAAAATTTAAATCCCTGGGCCTGGACAAAATCTAATTCACTCTTCAAGTAGGTGAGTATGGAGAGTTGAGAGTTGTAGATCCCTCACCTTGGCGACTCCACATTTGTTTATTAGATAAATTCATTTGCAGTCCTGGCTCCTCGTAAGCCACACTTAAGGTCAGATACGTCTCAGCCAAAGACACCTTCAGTGTCTGACCCTGAAAGGATCGTACATAGAAGAAATTGGAGGGAAAGAAAATCAGTCCACTCTGAAATCCCTGAATTATCTATAGAAGACTTTCCATCCTCTTCTTCTCAAGAAGCTCAAGTGCCAGATCCCGACTCCACTGTGGGAAATACCGATTATTACTATTCAAATAGTCCACCCCGAGGAGGTGTCAGAAATAAAGATAATTTTCACCCTACTCCTGAGGTTGAAGAGGTTAAAGAAGTCACTGAAATATCTGTTGTTAACAGACCATTATTCCCCTCAACACCTCAGGCTGTTGTTCATTACATTCCTATTGTTATTCATACCCCACTTCCACCTCCTCCTCCTCCTCTTACTCATCAAACTATTGCACTACCTCCACCCCCTCCAATGGCCAATGTTTCAGGCTTCTTACTGAATAAATATGCCCCTCTAGCATTACCCCAAGTGTTGAATGATATGCCACAGGATTATTTAAAGATTTTACCCCGATTCAATGGGGAAAAGGAGATTGATGCTCAAAAACATCTTGAGGTCTTCTGTGCTTTCGCAGAAAATTTTAATGTGGAACATTTAGATGTGGTCTTAAGGCTGTTTGTCCAATCTCTTGATGGTGAAGCTCGAAAATGGTTTAAGACATTGGCAGACCGTTCTATTACCACTTGGGAAATAATGGAAGATACTTTTCTCAGAAAATGGGGAGAGAAGAAAGACCATGGACATTGCCTTACTGAGTTTAATACACTCAAGAAAAGATATAATGAAGGGGTGCCAGAATTTATCAAGAGATTTAATAAATTGTATTTGAGTCTTCCTGTTGATATGAAACCTCATCAAACTACTGCTAAAGTTGTTTTTGTAGCAGCTTTTGATTCAGAATTTGGTTTCTCTCTCAGAGAAAGAAAACCTGCTACTCTGAATGATGCTCAGGCCGATGCACTAGAGTTAGAAGCAAACTTTGCCTCCACTGGAAAATCAAACGGAAAATCTGAACAAGATACTAGAAGAAGGGGCAAAGAGGAGGTATCTACCTCCTACCAAGACAAAGACTCAGCTAATGACAGAATTGAAGAAATGAGCAAAATGATTAAGAACCTTTCTGCTAAACTGGTCAAGCTTGAATTGGAAGCCAAGAATTCAGCCTCCAAGAATTTCCACAATGCTCAAAACAGAGGTTATAATCCTCAGTATAGGAAACCACCCCTGCAAATATTGCCAAGGGAAGCAAAGGAACAACAAGATCAGGTACCACACCCGTTGTACTTGGAAGGTCCAGTAGATGATTCTACTGAAGACACTGCCTATGGACTGGAGGATGCAAATCTTGCTTTTTCAAATAGTGATGGAGAAGAATGCCCTTTGCTATGGAATGATGGAACTAAGTGCTCACTACAAGAAGAAGAAAAAGCCAGAGACACAGAAGACACAAAAATTGATCATTATTGTAAACAATTTGCTGATTTCATGCAAGCACAGTTCAATAGAAGATATGATCTCAGATCTTCTAGGAAGAGGACTCGTAGTCAAGATCAAGAAGAAGAGCTACCCCAGAAAGAAGCACCTGCTCAGAAGGAATCAACAATACAGAAAGTCACAGACAAAGGTAAGGGCCCTCTAAACAAACCTTTGCAGTCTAATGATCAAATTCCTTCCTCTTCAAAAGTAGTCATTCCCCCTAATACCAAGTCTGTGTCAAAAGAAGTCAAACCCTCAGCTGAAAATAAAGAATCAAAAGAGGTTGTAATAGAGAAGTCCTCTCCTGTTTTCAGTCTACAAAATGAACTTGAGAAATTCAAAATCCCAATTCCCTTGACTGAACTATTGAAGAAACCTGCATATCAATCCCAAGTCACCTCTTTTATAATCCCTCCAGAAGCAGCACTCACCCCAGATAGTCTCAACCTTCAAGAAGAAAGACCCATGGTTGTATTTGGCCCACATGTTGAGGAATTAGATGCTTCTACTCCTCCTTTCTATGTGTCTCTAGTGATTCATGACCTGCTATTACATAACTGTATGTTAGATTCTGGAGCTTCCCATAATCTAATACCTCTGTCAGTCATGGAACAACTAGGATTACAAATCACCCGTCCATACAAGGACCTCTATTCATTTGATTCCAAAAGAGTTAAATGCCTAGGGATGATCAAGGATTTGGTGGTCAATTTGGCCCAAATCCCAGCAAAAAGTGTGGTGATGGACATAGTGGTGGCTGACATCCCAGCTCGCTTTGGTATGTTGTTGTCAAGGTCCTAGGGAACAAAGATTGGTGGGTCAATCAAGTTGGATTTAACATATGCCACCATCTCAGTTTTTGGTGGCCAGGAGAGGAGGTTGTACAGGGAAACTAGATTTGTCAAGATGGTGACTAAGGCTGACAACTCTGTTAATTCACCAGTCTACAGTAAAGAAGGAGATTTCTCGTGCTTGATGCTGGAAGAAGATCTAGATTATGCTCAAGAACCATCTTTCTGCCAGATCAAGACTGAGCAGCCCTCAGAGAGCCACGAAGCAGGAATCTGGACACTTCATTTTGATGGAGCAAATTCAAGAGAAGGTAATGGAGCTGGAATACTATTGATTTCTCCTACAGGAAAATGGGTTCCATTGTCTTTCAAGCTAGAATATGAAGCTACTAATAATGTGGCTGAATATGAAGCACTTCTGTTAGGATTGCAGACAGCCAGGAACATGAACATACAAAGTTTAAAGGTTCTAGGAGATTCAGAACTGGTGGTTAGACAAGTCAGGAATCTGTGTCAAACCAAACATCCTCGGCTGAGAGCTTATAGGAATGAAGTTTGGGACATGGTGGAAAATTTCTTCTTTGCATTCAATAGCCAGTTCATGCCCCGAGAACATAATAGGATGGCTGATTCCCTTGCTGTGGCTGCTAGTACATTTCGTCCACCTTAGAACCCTCTTTTAAGATATGAAATTGAGATACGTTACCGGCTGTCAATCCCAGATAACATCAAGCACTGGCAGGTATTTGAGGATGAAGAACATATGAAGAGATTTTTGGAAACAGTAGGGGAATTCTCAAATATAGAGATCGATGTTGGTGAAGAGGGAGAGAATGAGGACACTTCAGAAAGAAATTGGGAGGAGAAAATGGCAAGTAATAAAGTGTTGCAGTTAAAGGGAAACATTATACCTAGAGGGTTGGTGCCTCTAGAAAGATTATTTGATAAGAATGATGTCCCACTGCAGCTAGGCAAAGTGGTAGAAGAAAATCAGGTAGAAGACCTGAATCTTGGTACTGATGTTGACCCCAAAATTGTAAAACTGTCCAAGAAAGTCCCAAAAAAATATAAAAAGTTATATCAGAAATTATTTCAGTCTTACAAAGATGTGTTTGCATGGTCCTATCAGGACTTGAAAACTTTTGACATCAGTATAATGCAGCACAAAATCCCACTAAAGAGGGATGCAAAGCCTCATAAGCAGAAGCTCAGACAAATAAATCCCCTACTGCTTCCTTCCATTGAGAAGGAAGTTAAGAAGTTGTTAAGAGCCAAAATAATTGTGCCATTGAGGTACTCTGAATGGGTGGCAAACCTAGTTCCTGTCTGAAAGAAGAACGGAGAAATAAGGCTGTGTGTGGATTTCCGAAATTTACAGAGCATCCTTAAAGGATAATTATCCACTGCCTAAGATGGATCACATCCTGCAGAAAGTAGTTGGAGCCTCTAGGATGTCAATGATGGATGGATTCTCTGGTTATAACCAGGTGGCTGTGCTTCCAGAAGATCAAAAGAAGACTGCTTTCACCACACCATGGGGTACATTTATGTATGCCAGGATGCCTTTTGGATTGATTAATGCAGGGGCCACTTTTCAGAGGGCCATGGACATTGCTTTTGTTGGGGAGCAAGATAATTTCTGGTAGTTTACCTCGATGATATCACCGTATTTTCAAAGAATGATACTGAGCACATTGAGCATCTGCGTAGAACCTTTGAAAAATGCAGAAGGTATGGTCTCTCTCTTAACCCTCAGAAGTCTTTATTTGCTTTAGAAGAGGGTAAACTTTTGGGACACATTGTGACTAAAGATGGGGTGAAGATAGATCCTAAGAGGGTAGAGGTTATAAATGGTATTGCTCTTCCCAGAAATAAGAAGGAGGTACAAGTATTCCTAGGGCGCATTAATTTCCTGAGAAGGTTTATCCCTAACTATGCTGAAATAGTTAGACATATAACTGACATGCTGAAGAAAGATAATGAAGTTAAATGGTCCCAGGAATCACGAGAGGCCTTTATTAGGATAAAAAATGCTTTTGCAGAAGCCCCTGTACTAGCTGGACCAGATTATGCTAAACTTTTCGGGATCTTTTCTTTTGCATCACCTCATACAATAGCAGGAGTTTTATTGCAGAAAAATGAGGAAGGGTACGAGCAGCCCATTGCCTTCTTCAGTCAGGTGCACCGTGATGTAGAATTGAAATATAACATATTGGAAAAGCAAGCATACGCCCTAGTAAAATCCCTCAAAGCATTCCGCATGTATATCTTGCAATCCCATATCACTGCATTTGTGCCTGCAGCTGCTGTAAAAGATATTCTTGTTCAGGGGGATAGTGAAGGAAAAAGGGGGAAGTGGATTGCCAAGATACAGGAGTATGAATTAGACATCCGCCCTACTAAGCTGATCAAAGGACAAGGGTTTGCCAAAATCCTATCTGAATCAAACTATCAAGCTTTGGGTATAAACTTGTCCACAATAGCAGGTGAGGAATCTGAGGAGAGAGAAGAGCGACAGGGAATTGGGGTAGCTACTCCGAAAACACATATAAAGTACCTCACCAGTCAGTGGTACAAAGAAATAGTAGAATATCTCCTCACACTCAGCTGCCCTCCAAGCTGTGATAAAGCTAAATACAGAATGCTGAGATTGAAATCACAGAAGTATATAGTCGCCAATGGCCGGCTATACTGGCGAGATCCCTCAGGCATCCTACTCCTGTGTCTCACAGAGGATGAGGTAGGGAGTATTATAGCCGAATTTCATGGAGGAATCTGTGGGGGTCACTACAGCTGGAGGGCCACTGCTCACAAAATCCTGAAGGCTAGTTTCTATTGGCCCAAGCTTTTTGGAGATGTATTTGCCCAGGTTAGAGCTTGTGAGAAGTGTCAGAAATTTGTTGAAAGACAGAAATTGGCACCTTTGCCCATGATTCCCGTGCACGTGGACGAACCATTCCAACAATGGGGAATCGATTTTATAGGTGAAATACATCCTCCATCAAGTGGTCAGCATAAGTGGATTTTAACTGCCACTGATTATTTCACAAAATGGGTGGAAGCCATACCTACAAGGAACGCCACAGATACTGTGATAATAAAGTTCATGGAAGAAAACATCATATCCAGGTTTGGTTGCCCTGACAGAATAGTAACTGATAATGCCCAGGCTTTCAAGTCTACAAAGTTTGTGAGTTTCTGCCAGCAATATAACATCACACTAAGTCACTCTACAGCCTATTATCCACAGGGAAATGGCTTGGCAGAGTCTTCCAATAAAACCCTAGTAAGAGCACTGAAGAAGGCTATAAATGAAAATCAGAGAAATTGGGATTCCCAGCTGAAGTTTGCTCTGTGGGCCAATAGAATTACCAGCAAGAGAGCAACTGGGAAATCCCCATATGAATTAGTATATGGGAGGGCAGCAGTATTCCCTATACAGTTAGCCCTACCAGTAGCTAGATTCATGCAGGAAAGTCAAGAAGAGCCTGATGATATGACCAGAAGAATAAATCAGCTGGTGGAATTGGAAGAAACGCGGAACCAAGCAAGTCAAAGGCTCACAGAATATCAGGAGAAGATGAAATACATTTTTGATCAGCATGCTAAGGACCGGAATCTGCAGATTGGTGATTTAGTACTCAGGTGGGATATCCAGAGGGCTGAAAAAGGAAAACATGGTAAATTCGACCCACTCTGGTTCGGTCCTTTCAAAATTGTGGAACAGGGAGGTAACAACACTTTCAAGTTGGAAAATTTACAGGGTGACTTGCTTGACGCCCCTGTAAATGGTCAGTTTCTTAAACCCTACTTCCAGTTCTAATTCAGGCAGAGATAGCCTGATGTATTATACTGTATATTAGTTTCCTGTTTTCTCCCTTGTTTAAATAATGTGGGTGTCGTGATGAATTATGAAAAGAAAGGTAGAAGTGCTGAAGAGCAGAGTTCGCACAGAAGATTATCAGGTGGTCTGCGAAGTTCTCGACACGCCCAGGGATGAACGTGTCGTCCCCAGGTGGAGCCAATGTTGATCACGCCAGCATTCTATTGAAATTTTGATAAGCAATCCCGCTTAAACCTTTCAAACCCCCTCTTTCTACCCTGAGAAATTCGTTTTCTGCTCATCATTACCTTCTCCCAGCCTCAAATCTGCATTAAAGGGCCAAAATCCCACATTACATTTTATTTAAGGCCTAGCACCTTTCAGCCCTAGCCCCAGCACCTTTTTCTCCACGTGACCGGAGGCCAAAACCGAGTGCTAGCCATAAAGGCGCTTATCACATATGCATATCGGGCGCGTTTACAACTGTCGATCTGTACAGATCTGACGGCATTCACAAGTCTTCACCGTACCCGTGGCCCACTCCATTCATCGCCCAAATCGCCTGTCCGTCGTCCGTTTAAACCGCAGATCAACGGCTCACAGTACTCCCGCCCTGGTGGTCCCCGCTCCGTGCACTGTACAAAACCGGTGGTTTATATCGCACCGCCTTTCCGAGGCGGGCGGTATTTCTCTTTTCAGAGCGATTCCATACATCGTTTGCCGCGTGTCCCTGCGTACGGCTCAAAAACCGCCCTCCATCGCGCGTTATCGTTCGTCCGTAGATACAGTGCGATATCCACGAGAGCCGTCTGATTTGGGGCGATCCATCCGACGGTAGTCGCTCCACGAAACTGTGCGGAAGATAACCCGAGGAAATCGTACCCCCGGTCCACCGTCAGCACTCCATGTCATCCGTTTCCCATGTTCCCGGTATCACGCCACCTGTCCACCAGTTTTCCACCACGTGCTCTTTTCCACCCCGGGTCCATAATTGGTTCATCTCTTCGTTTTTCCGCATTTTCACGTTCATTCCTCACTATGTCCGCCATGCTGCATCACCATTCCGCAACGCCTTCCGCTGCACTTTTCACTATCTCTCCACAGTCCCATCACCAGTCCGACAATCATCAATGCATCCATCCTCTCGGTGCATAGTTTTCTTAACACGTTTTCTGGTTTTGCAAGGTTACAGAGGCAGAAAATCGCCATGATTTACAACCTCCATTTCAATAACAAAGAACACATCAAAGGACCATTTTTCAAAGGCTGGAATTATGGAGATAGGCCTGGGAAGATATGTCGACAGGACTTCCATTAAAGAAGCAGGGTTAAAATCTATCAAACCCTCCAGAGTCATTCAAAGCACAGATTGCGCAGATGGAGATATTAATGGAGCAGCAGAGAAATATCAGTGGATGATCGAGGAATTCAACGTTCAACATTAAAGATCTTAAACCATAATTCAAAGTTAGAAGGCAGAGGGTACCATTCGCAGAAAACAACACCCTAAAGCTTTCTTTTCAGCACCATTTTCTTTCAGGAAGGACGGAATGTCTATGTGACTTACTTTTTTGCCGTGTTCCTAAAGAGGTTTCTACTCAGAGCATTTATTTCAGAAAGCAGGCCACAGAGTACAAACGGCATTACAAAGTCATCGAGCAGTATGGGTGTGCACGTTTGCGCCATCTTGTTTAATGAGGCAAATTAAATATTCATCACCTACTCTCTTTTCGAGCTTTCCCTTTCTCCTATAAAGCTCCCGAAGAACAAATGATTTAGGGTTCCAGATTTTATCAGAAAATTATGTAGTGAAAGGATTTTTGTATACATTTTGTTGAACTCTTGTATGAAGGCTCAGAGCCCGTAGGGTCTCAGTGAGGAGGAGTTCCATCTGTTAAGAGGATTCTGGTCTTTGGTATTTCACAGTTTGTAACTTTCTCTTATATGTGTTATTTTAATAGATCATTTCATTTCATCCATCTTTCCTGTATCATGTTTCTGGAATGCGAGTGGCTCACTAATTTTTAGTATGGATTTATCCTAGTTGATACCCATGCTTGGATTAGTCAAGCGCTTTAAATATGGCTCAGGCATGATATTTTGTTCCACTATTCATCTAAATCGTATTTCTGCTATATTAGTTGCTTTGGGAGGGTGTTTTTAAAACGCTATTGTCATGAATGGATTCTTAGATTGGTAAGCCCATTACATGGTGGTATTGTGTATCTGGATATCAGCTCAATGACAACTAATATTCTCTCAACATTTCATTCACTACATACACCCTCTGATAACTTATTTCCGTGAGGTATTTCTGAATTGGCCCTCTTTACAGTAAGTTGTCTTTGAATTGTCTGTTGCTTTTATATTGGAGTTTTGCATGTTGCCTCTGAAGTATTCCTCTCTCTGTGTCAGTTTCTGAAGGTCTTGGTCCCATTCAGGTTAATATTCCTTGTTTTTCAGGAAGTAGCATGAGAGCTTTTTATCGATAACTTCCTCTATTATACCATACGCTCCTTGCTAATATAAGATGTCCTAGGCACTAGTCTTTCACAACTCAAGGCTGTCTCTAGGAACTACAACACCGCTCTAGACTCCAAAACTCCCAAAGAGGTTTTTCTCTGGTAAGAAACCTGACGTCTCACATTTTAGACTTTTTGGATGTCCTGTTTAATTTCATGTGCCGAAAGAAAAGAGGAGCAAGCTAGATGCTTCTAGGAAGAAAGGAATGTTTGTGGGCTACAGTGAAACTTCGAAGGCCTATAGAGTCTATGTGTCTGGTCAAAGGGAAGTGGAGATATGCCACGATGTCACTTTTGACGAAGATGCTTCCCTAAAGAAAGTAATCAATCTTCCGAGATCCCAGGAAGATCATGAAGCAAGGCCTGGAAATCAAGAAGAACCGAAGGATGAGACGATGCCTGATGTTGAAGGATCGATGGACCCAATTGATCCACCTCCTTCACTGGGAAAGAGATCATCATGGCTCAGAGACACTCTCGAGGATGCCAAGGGACATATGGCCCCAAAGGGGGACATTTCGTGAAAGCAAGAAGTCGAGTAGATACCAAGGGTATCTAGCAACCATGAGTACCATTGTACAATCCGAGCCTTGATCTTTTAAGGAAGTCGTAAAGCATCAAGTCTAGAACGATGCTATGCACGAAGAGTATGAGTCCATAATGAAGAATGATGTCTGGGATGTAGTTCCAAGACCGAAGGACAAAGCAGTTGTCACCTCGAAATGGCTCTACAAGATCAAGCATGGATTTCATGGATGTGTTGAAAAGTTCAAGGCAAGATTCATTGCCCGTGGCTTCTCTCAAAAGGAAGGCATCAACTATGATGACATATTCGCACCTGTGGCACGATATACCACCATTCGATCTATCATAGGCCTTGTTGCTACGCAAGGATGGAGTCTTCATCAGATGGATGTGAAGACCACTTTTCTGCATGGTGCGATAAAGGAAGAGGTGTATGTAGAGCAACCTCTGGGGTTCGAAGTCCCGGATCGGGACACCCATGTCTGTAGGTTGAAGAAAGCCCTCTATGGGCTGAAGCAAGCACCCAGAGCTTGGTACAAGAGGATATATAGCTACCTAATGAAGCTGGACTTCACTCGTAGTAATGTTGATCTGAACCTTTACTTCAAGGTTGACAGGGAGAAGCCTCTCATTCTGGTGCTGCATATAGATGACCTCTTCCTAACAGGTGCTAACCCTCTCATTCATCAGTGCAAGAGGGAGCTCGCTGCTGAGTTCGAGATGAAGGACCTAAGACTAATGCACTATTTCCTAGGCCTGGAGGTCTGGCAGATACCTGGCGAGATTTTCCTTTCTCAAGGAAAATACATTGTGAAGCTTCTGGAAAGATTTGGTATGGTGGACTGCAATTCCGTGTCGACACCAATGGAGCTCAACTTTAAGAAGTTGAGTGGCAGCGCTGTTGGGCCCATGTTAGCATATCCTACTGAGTATCGTCAACTCGTAGGGGCCCTAATGTTCTTAGTGAACACCCGTCCAAACGTATGTTGTGCAGTGAACACTTTGAGTCAACACATGGTTGATCATAACATTCACTGGGTTGGTGCCAAGAAACTCTTGAGATATCTTTGGGGCACGTAAGACCATGGGCTGAGATACACTGCCGAGAGTATGACACTCCATGGATATACTGATGCCGATTGGGCTGGCAGTGTGGTGGATCGCAAGAGCACATCTAGATGTTGCTTCACACGTAGATCTGCTTCGGGCAGGAAACTGAAGTCGGTAGCCTTGAGCACTGCTGAGGCCAAATACATTATAACATGTACGGCCTGTTGAGAAGTCACTTGGTTGCGAAAGCTCTTCAGTGAGTTGTTCGAGCATGTGCTAGATGCCACTGTTATCATTGGTGATAACTTGAGGGGGATTTATTTGTCATAGAATCCCGTGTTCCACGAACGATCCAAGCATGTTGATGGCTGGTACCACTTTATCTGGGATATGGTACAGCGAGGTGTCTTAAGGCTCAATCATATAGGAACTGATGAGCAGGTCGCAGATATTCTCACAATGCCCTTGGGGAAGGTCATGTTCCTAACCTTCCGTGAGAATCTTGGAATCGTGGAACGACCCTATTCTGAGGGTCTTGTTGGACGATGAGCTCTTGGAGCTCTGGGGGGCTCTGGGGATAGCTTCTCGAAGCTATAAGCACACACAAGGCTAAGCTTGTCGAACCTTGTGGTGCTTCTGCCCCATCGTTATGATGATTGAGTTGGTTCGCCTCTCATGATCTGTGCCCCGTATGCATCCTACCCATTAAGTTCCGGACTAATGGGAAGTACCTCTCATTTGGCCAATGAGATGGGAAAAGCTAGAGACTAGTAGCAAAGACTGATGGACGCATCAGAGATTGTCGTACTCTCTATCTAGGATGACACGTGTCCAACCACTTGATCTGGGATCAAGTCTAGTGAGGTTTCGAACCTCCTACTGACTTCGGGTCAGATAAACAAACTTTGGGTTGGTATGTGACTCTTTGAGTCCATGTGAGGTTTCAGACCCCCAATTGACTTCGGGTCGGGTAAACCAACTTCGAGTTGGTATGAGACTCTTTGTGAGTCCTATAGAGGTTTCGAACCTCTGAGCTGAATCTGTCAGCCGGGAATGATGTCTTTGTCACTGACCCACTTCTGTTCTAAAATAACGAGGCCAACAAAGCAAGTTATGGTGGGATGACGCACGATGTTTGATTGCACAAGTGGATGGAGTTCTCCCTAGTTGAGAGGGAGCGTTAAAATTGGACAACTAGGTCCAGAGTCCAAACTCCATGTTGTGATGCTCAACTGAAGACACCAATATTTTTATTGGGTTCCTCTTTCGGAGAGGTGCAAGGTTGATATAAAGATCATCTTGATCTGATGAGCAGAACATTTATTTTGAATTTATTTTTAATACTTTCAAAATATGTGCAGGTCGGCCTTAAGGTTTTACACCCCCAGCAAATGTGTCACACACCCTCAGTGATTGATATAAATAGAGTCAATGTTGGAGGACATTTCACTCATCTCATCCTCAGACATCATCTCTCCTCTTCTGATTGGTTTGAGCTCCTTGGAGGCAGTTTTCGGTTCACACGTGGGAAAGAAGGACGAAGAGAATTCTACTGCTATTGTTGTTGCTAGTGCTGTTGTTGTTGTTGTTGTTGTTGTTGTTGGTGTTGTTGGTGCTGCTGCTTGCTGCTGTTTTGCGTTGACTTTTCTGGGCAGCATTGACTTTTCTAAGGTTGACTTTGAGTTGACCGTGTGGTTGTTTTGAGGGTTGTTGTGACACATGCTAGGTTGGCTGACCAAGGAGACTTTGCTGGTTGAAGCATCCTGTTGACCACTGTAACGCACTATCACATTTATCTGTTTCTGGTTTGTCTTCTGTTGATCTACTGGTATGTTCTATCAGCACTTTACTTGATTGTTTATGTGATTGTTGTAGTGAAAGTAAATTTGCATCAAGCATAGAACATCTACATAAATTTACAGATCCAGTGGGCAGGGATCAGGAGGTACATCGATTACGGTGTCAGGTCCATCAGTGAGCAGTGGCTCGCAAAGTCAGAGAGGTGGTGCTTCGGGCAGCATGCAGAGAAGTTCACTAGGTAGTCCACTGATGGACAGTTCACACGGTACTTCAGCATCTGCAGGTTCAGGTTCAGGCAAGAGGACAGCAGACAGACAGTCAGGAGTTCAGGCTCCTGATGAGGATGAGGAGTTTCATTCTCCGATGGGAGAAGTGTGCTCAGGGAAGAGGAAGCCCAAGTGGCTTCAGGATACCTTGAGAGAGGCCACATCTGTTGCTGGGCTGAAGAGGTTGGTCAGAGAGAGCAGACCACCTGAGAGGTTTTGTAGCTATATGGAAATGGTTGCCAACATCATTGACTTTGAGCCTTCTAGCTATGAGGAGGCAGCTAGCCAGCAAGTCTGGAGAGAGGCCATGCAGGAGGAGTATTCTTCTATCATGAAGAATGATGTTTGGGAGGCGGTGTCGAGGCCTGAGGGCAAATCCGTGGTTACTTCCAGATGGCTTTACAAGGTAAAGCATGCTGCAGATGGCAGCATTGAGAAATTCAAGGCAAGGTTTGTGGCTAGAGGATTCTCCCAGGTAAAGGGAGTAGATTATGAGGAGACCTTCACTCCCGTGGCTCGATATACTTCAATTCGCTCCATCATATCAATAGCGGCAGAGATGGGTTGGAAGATCCACTAGATGGATGTGAAGACCGCATTTCTCAATGGCTTCATACAGGAGGAGGTGTACATTGAGCAGCCACAGGGCTTTGAGGTGCATGGGAAGGAGTCCCATGTGTGCAGATTAAAGAAGGCCCTTTATGGCCTGAAGCAAGCTCCTAGAGCTTGGTACTCCAGGATTGATACGTAATTGCAAGAGATGGGTTTCACAAAGAGTGATGCAGATCCAAACCTATACTTTATTGCAATAGGTGAGGAGCCTCTCATTCTGGTGCTGTATGTGGATGACTTGGTCATTACAGGTGCAGAGAGACTCATAGAGGGTTGAAAGAGAGATCTTGCCTGGGAGTTCGAGATGAAGGACATTGGCTTGATGCATTACTTTTTGGGTTTGGAGGTGTGGCAGGAGGAGGGGCATTTCTTCGTGGGACAGGGGAAGTATATTGTGGACATCCTTAGAGGATTCCACATGGAGGATTGTAGACCCATGTCGACACCTATGATCACCAACTGGAAGAAGCTTCACGCTTCAGATTCCGAGTAGGTGGATCTCACATTGTATAGACAGTTGATTGGTTCCTTGATGTATTTGGTCAACACTAGACTAGATATATGTTCTGCAGTCAACACGATGAGCCAGTTCATGTGTGAGCCCAGGAGGGTGCACTGGGTTGTTGCGAAACACATTTTGCGGTACTTGCAGGGAGCAGTGGAGCATGGTCTGGATTATAGGCAGGGAGATGGAGTGAGATTGGCAGGGTACACTGATTCTAATTGGGCAGGTTGTACTTCTGATAGGAAGAGCACTTCAGGGTGTTGTTTTGGGTTGGGTTCGACAATGGTGTCGTTGTTCAACCGAAAGCAGCAATCAGTAGCATTGAGTTCAGCGGAAGCAGAGTACATGGCAGCCAGTCTAGCTAGTTGTGAGGCCATATGGCTTCGCAAGATGTTGTTTGGCTTATTTAGTCAGCCGTTGAGACCTTTAGTGATTTACTATGATAATCAGAGTTGCATTAAACTCATGGAGAATCCAGTATTTCATGACAGGTCAAAGCATATCGGCATCAGATATCATTTCATCAGAGACTATGTTCAAAAGGGAGCTGTGAAGCTTGAGTATATTCCCACAGATGAGCACATAGCAGATATACTTACCAAAGCCTTACCACGGGGCAAGCATGTCTACTTCAGAGACAAGATGGGTGTGGTGAGGAACACCTTCCTCGGTAAGAGGGAGTGTTGAAATTTGGTTACCGGAGGACAGGTGGTCCCTAAGGCTTTGATCTTTGGCCTAGGGAAAAGTGTCCAAATGTATTTCACCTTTTTCTCCTAAAATGACTTTATAAGTTATAAAGTCAAATCTTATTTAAAAGTGACTTTAAGTGATAAAGTTACTCAGTCTAATTTTAAAGTGACTTTAATAAAGTCAATGTGAAATTAGAAAGTGAACAGTGACTTTGGAAATAAATGACTAAGAGGGTCTTTATTAAAGTGGGGTGAATTAAAAAATAGAAAGTGAGATTTAAATGCACATTTAATCTCAGCCCTAGATCTAAAGCTATCTCAACCATTGGATTTAGGGATTCCCCAAAAGCCACTTAGGGTTAGGTTAAAGGAGGAAAAGAGGGAAAATATCATTCATTCTTTCATGAGCAGATTGAGAGAGGAGGAGAGAGCTAAGGAGATTTTTCTGAGCAGTGAGAAGAAAGAGGGCAGCAATGAGGAGATTCAGCGAATCCGTACAACAGCATTTATTGGCACAAATCCCAAGGCAGAAAATCTGTACAGCAGGAGAGAGGCATTGTTTCCAAGAAAGGAGGCACGAAAATCAAGGAAGAGGGCATCCGCATTAAGCACGCAGTTCGAGGTAGAAAACTGGGCATGAAAATCGAGAAGTGTTGTTAATATTTTTGGCACAAAAATCGAGAAAGAGGACACAGCTATAGCACAATTTTCTAGGCAGTTTCTGTGCACGGATTTCGAGGAGGGTCGTTGTACAAATCTGTATAGTCCATACAGTTCCGTATAGCTGGTTTTGGCACGCTTCCTAAGGTGGCCGTACAGCATTTATTGTTGTCATTAATGCTATAATATTTTTCTGTTTTGAAAGTTGTTGATTTGGCACAATTTCCGAGGCAGTGTGCAAGCACGAAAATCGAGATAAGTCTGTAATTTAGTTGCTGGAATTTTTTACTGTGTTTTTCTGTTTCACTGTAAAAGCAATATTCAGAAAATAAAGAAAAGCTTTCGAACTGGTTTTCCCCAAGAGTTGTAGGGGGTTTTTCCAAGGTCATTTTGACCAAAAATTAGCATGTCAAATTTCTGTGTGGCTGATTTATTTTTCTGAGTTTTATTTCTGCATTTCAGCACTGTGAAATTTCCAGAATTTGTGTTTTCAAAAAATATTTATTTTTCCAACTTGTTGAATGTATGGCTATGGGAATGGGCATTTAACTTTATGGGAGAAATAAGGAGAAACTGAAATCCGGGGTTGGATCACAAAATTTCTACATATATTTATATTTTTCTCAATCGAAAACACGTTTATTTGCATGTGCAGCAACAAGTCATTATGAATCAAATTCGGTAATTGGTGAACGACGAGTTATCTTTTATCACTTTTTTGGACTCGTGAAAGAAACAGAAAAAGGAACCCCCGGAGTCAACCTTAAGCTCTTTTTTGGCTCTTGAAAAATGAAAAGATTGTCGAGCACTTGTCCTCTTGAACTTGTTAAAATAAATGAATCGACGTCGTCTTAATATACATTTACCCCCTTTTCAGGGTAAGGTTGACTAATTACGAAAAAGGAATACCTTAGCCAAACATGACTAAGTGGTTCTCTCGGATATTGTTTTCTACCTTTTTGGGTTTGAGCGACTATCTACGAAAAGGAACTTTTTAGAGTTTTCTTTTTCGTCTCTTTTTCAAACTCCCTAAACATGAAAAAGATACCGAGTTACCCCTCTATCAAACTCGTAAAACTTAAACGACGAAGGACTAGTCACCATGGAAAGACAGAGTTTCTCATTCCTAGGCCTTGTTACACTTACTAGGATGGATTCATCCGAAGGGTGAACTTATTTGCTAAGCATATGGTATCCTCTTCAAGCTTGCTATCAAAAATAAAGAGGTACTCGCTAGAAATTGTGGGGGGAAATGGAAGTAAAGTATGTTTTGTTTCTGTATCAAAGGCAACACGTCGCTCTTGAACATGACACTTATCTGCATCTCATGTTGGGTTTGGGTTATCCTCTCTCCGTCACTTGCCTACCTAGGTTTGGCAAATTATTTACCTCTCATTCAAACATATCCTAATATCACCATGACAATTGATCCCATTTTGAGTCAAATGTTGCCAACATCCGGAGTCATGTCGCTGATATGTTCAAGAGAAATCATATCTGCAAAAGTCAAACTTTTCATACTTATCTGACCCTCT
Organism: Pinus albicaulis; assembly: GCA_034641835.2. NCBI lineage: Eukaryota > Viridiplantae > Streptophyta > Pinopsida > Pinales > Pinaceae > Pinus > Pinus albicaulis. The sequence goes on along the minus strand of CM076578.1, from coordinate 1,404,857,929 downwards.
CTGCAACAATCTTGAATCAGTCCTATCTACCTTGAGAAATCCTATGTTTCGTGTCAATGATGTGGGAAACATTACGGCTCTCCTTCGACGAATCGCTTTCTATCGACATCAGCTCATTATCCAGGAAGTTGATCTAGAAACTCCCTTTCAGTACCTTGGAGGTTGCATGCCTCAATGGCAAGTTCTTCGTGCTCAACAACAAGTTCACATCATTGGCCTTTGAGCAAATGATTCTGCAAGCATTCGACTTCAACTCCTTTAATTATACTTGTAGATTGTGTTGTCGTACCTTGAGGGCCATTATCATTATTGGTGGTCTCTCTCGTGCCTATTAGTAGTTTACCTCATTGGCCAATAATCAGGTGGTTTCTACCATGTTCGACATCAGCCCATCTATTCACATGGTTAGAATCGTGCGTTGAACGGATCAAGACAAAGACGAAGACCCTGGATCACATCTGTTCGAATCCAGGCTATGTGGAATATTCATGATTGTACACATGGTCCTTTCTATACAGATGGTTGTGCCCATGTCGTTGATTCATGTGTTATTTGATGCCTTGTCCTATCAGGGATATTTATATCATAGATGTCACATATTGTATTGTGTATGATTTGCAAGTCTCCTGACGGTGATTTTCCAAAGTCCTTGCCTTAACTGATAAATCACTTCAACCATCACTTCTCGTTCTGCTTTCATGCTTTAGGGGGCATTTGTTACACAGTATTTTGTCGCATTCCCTATTCCCTATCCAAAGTGTCGTCCTGTATCACTCATGCCACAAATGTCGCAAATCAAAAAAAGCTATGAAACATGTTCACCATGAGTAACATGCTCAAAACATCCCTAAAGAAATGGGGAATCAGTGCATTACAACGTTTCGGGAGAAAGATTGTAAAAAACCTTAATTTTCATCCCCAACGCGGTTCTCCCCTGTATGCCCTCGCGCTTGTCACCCTGTGTGTCACTGGTAAACAGTGCTAGCAGCGTGGGAATTAAACTGAAAAGTCGTGTTGGTCCTCTTCAGGCAGGTTCTCCAAAAATGGAGCAGAAGCTTCTTCCTCTAGAAATCTCGAGAACGGAAGTCAGGTACTTGTTGTTTGAGGATATGGTTGAATTATCGCATTTTGAAACTTTGATCCTATCTTTAAGAAACCTCCTCTTTGAGATAAGGACTTTCTTCCCTCATTTGTGGATCCATAACCTCTCCAACGTGACTATAAATGAGTGCCATGCCTTCCCCAAATGGTTGGTCTTGGTTGGTCATTGTTGGTTGCCTTTCTAGTGCTCGAATGCGCCTAAATGCTATCAAAAATCCAAGGAGAAGGAGTGCTTAAAGTCTTTGGCTTGGATTTGGAATCTCGTCCTGAAGGAAACCTCCAACAACAAGGCACCGGTTGTATGCTTCCCTCTTTTATTTATTAATAATACAAAGCATGTTTTACTTTCCATAAGCTTGTTTATGATCACTTGCTTAGTATGATGCTCCTTGATTTTTCATATGGTTTACATTAGAATGCAATATACTATGCTTTCTTTGTTTGTCCTCGTTTGATCTCTCTTGCAGGTATTCATATGTGAAGGAATAGCAAGGAGCGAGCTTGGAAGTAAGGAGATCAGGATCAATATCGACAAGCAACTGCAAAGGAGCGAGGTAGGCCATCTTCCTCTCTCATGTTGTTCTAATTTAAACTAGGAAAGTTTGCTTGCTTTTGTCTCGTTTGTTACTAGACCCACTCATTGGGCTAGAGGGATCACTATTATCCGTAGAAGGGATTGCCTGGTTAACAAAAAGGCATATCTAACACTTATACATATTAATTAGGACTTGCATATAATAAAGTAATTTGATATTGAGGCATGTAATCCATTAATTAATGGATTTAGGTATTTGGGAGTTACATAACATACTCTTGTCCTATTGAAATTCTAGTGATGCAGAGACTAGAATAGTTTTTCACAGTTTGATAACTACTTATGTTGATGCAAATTATTTCTTCTTTATCATGAAAACTTCAACTAATTAACAAGAGCTGTAAACTATAGACAATAAGCAAGAGACAGGAGACACCAAGATTAGGCTCACACCCAGGGCAAACCCCACACGGGGAAAACCCAAAATTCTTTCCTTATGAGAGTGATTTTGTCCATCAATTGTACATTTGAATGATCCAACAAATCCAAAGTAACCAGCAGAGAGATAACCAAACAAATTCTGCACAAAATATAGAGAGATTTTTCTTTTTGTCTAATAAGATGATCCCGAGGTCACTGTAATATAAGGTCGAATGTCCCACTGTAATTACAACCGAAATGTGGAGAAGAGTATATCCAAAAAGGCACTCGATCAATTGTAGAATAGTGTCTCAAACGGAGAGCGAGGCCTTTCTGCACTTCTCGGTCATAAAGGAGGTAACAAAACATTGTCCCAAATCACTGTAGCAACGAGCTCTTAAAGGTAACCCAACTCGCAGTCAAAATGAACTTCTTGTAGTCCCCTTCGCATTTGAAATAGAAGGTCGAATTGTATTGGATTGCAGAACGAATGTATGTGCTTTATTATTGGCCAAAATGAGGATGCACGAGCTTTAATTATAGGCATCTTAACTCTTGAGTGGGCTAATTAGCCCTCATGGGCCGACTTGAAGACATTACAAGGAGCCAACTTGGAGAACTTGTTTGAGCCGACTTCAAGTGATAAAAAATAATAATAATAACTTCTTCTTTGATGAAAAATGTCGACCGAAGCTACAATATATATTATATATCTACATCTCCTACTACTACATAATGAGAAATTGCATCATCTAATGAGTGAACAAGTCCACTCTTTCTCATTCTAATGTGTATTCTTGTCCATGTTCATGTGTGTAAATACTAAAAACAACATTGAGGATTGCAAAGGAGAAAGAAAAAGTCCAAAGTTGTATACATGTAGAGGAGTAGTGCACAAAAGTTGAAAAAACATGTAGAGCAATGCACAAAGGTTGCAAGATTTGCAAAGGAAGTAGGTTGAAGAGAGGAGGTTGAAATGACTTGAAAACCTATGATATTTCTAGACATATCTATATATGTAATCCACTAATATGAATAATGAGAATGAGTAGACACTAGTGAGAATTATGTTGTATTTCGTTTTATGTGCTGCGTGAATTATGTATTTGTTCTACATTTCCTTGTTGCAATAGCAAGAGTGGTGTGTGAAAATTCCTACTCCATTCATCCTATTGCAGCAAACTGATATTACTTCTCCTACTTGATAAATTATACAAGTTATTAACTGTGTTCTACAAGTAAATATTAAAGCAAATACACTGCAAACTTCACTAAATAGACTGCGGAAAATAAATGTGGAAACAAGATCTGAGTAAGAAAATTAAACACACATGACACCATTATTTTTGGACTAAGTCCCCAGAAAAACCCAATGCGGGAAAACCGATGCAGCAGCTAAGGGTTTGTATTATTAAGCAGTAGTTTTTTTTTAATACAACTGGATGCCCAAACTTGGTTATCCACGGAGAATCTGACTGACAGAGAACTAGTGAGGATTACCTCACTAACATTGGAGATCCGGCACTAACCCAACACTGAATTAGACATCGCTACACTACCTCTACATAGATCTGCGTCACTCTGGTTGGGGACTGCATCACCTCCTTCTGTTGGTCGCTCTGCTGGCTGGATGCTGATCTTCTACCCCTCCGGTCTCACACCCCGGCACTCCGGCACTAGATCTGACTGATCCTCAGCAAAATAGCAGATCTCTTTAGAGACTCAGTGCTGCCTCTGCATGGCTCTACACTGCCAAACGTAGCCCCTACGCTGCCTCTTCTGTGTCCTCTTCTCTGCCTTCTCTGCGATGTATTCTCGGCTCAGGGAAGATTTCCAACCGGAACTATCTTTGCCCCTTACTGCAAGAATCAACTCGATCAATCCTTCGGCAGCTCGGCTACTCTGCACTGCTCACTTGAGAAATTCGATCTCTAGACTCTCTCTGATATTTCGATGTGTTTTCCAAATGCCCATCGAAGTCCTTGTTATAATCTTCTCGTTGGATAACCAACAACCCAGATTAAAACATAATCAACGCCTTAGATCACATTGACTCAATCTCTGTCTTTTTCTAGAAGTTTCGTACCCAGTTCTATTAATACAGTTTAATTATTTTAATTCCATAAGTTTAGACTTATGCTCTCAATAAAATAATTAATTATTTTAATAAAACCCCATCCGAGTGGAATTTCCCAAACCGCTTTCTGGGTATTTTGGAATACATGTGTCTAAGACTCCCTGCAAAATTTGAGACTTAGATCACATCCGATGCTATGAGAAATCAACACTCCCTCATAGCGAGCAATGTGTTCTATTAATGCAACCTGTTGAAGCATTACACTGATTTTGTAACATCTCCCTCTGTGTTGCTGATGTCTGACACTGTTGCCCACCAACTACTGCGTTGTTGCATCTATGTCGCTGCTGACCCTGCATACTACTACCAACTCCAGCTGCACTGCATGTTTATTGTTGTTGCAGCAAAAAAAACATCCAAAATACTGAACTAAGTGTTCAGAATGATGCATCTGATACTAAAGATCTGACTGTTTCTAGCATTGAGATTTTGAGGTAGCATCAAGTGTAATCTAGCCCTGAAATTTTGTGGAGGGGCTAAGACACACAAGACCTCCAAAACCCAGAAAGAGTTTGGAGAAATTTCACCTGGTGTTGAAGTTATTCTAATAATTTTTTTTTTTTAACGAGGACCCTAAGTCTAACTTAGGAAATTAGAAAAATTAAAGTGAATTAAATTAAACACATGTGATGAAATGTTCTAAGTGATGTGGATCAAGCAGTCTTTTAATCTAAGCCGTCGATTAGAGATTAGATCACGGTTGTTGGTTTTCCAACAAGAAAAGTATAAAGCTAAGAAACTGGATTCGTCCCCCACGGCCCTCGAATCCCAAATCCGGCGTATCGGATACGATACTCCAAGATTCATACCCGATTCACCGGATACGGCCATATCCGTACAGAATACGGTGAATCTCGACCGTACCCTATACGGATACGGCCGTATCCCGTACAGCCAGATTCGCTGTGTCTAAAAAGTGCGATTTTGGGTTATAAAACAGCGATTTTGCTCATTCTTTCTCACCGATTTGTGTTTGTGAAGTGAGCAAGGAGCAAGGGTTTGCAAGAAGAAAGGGTTAGCAAGGAGAAAGAGAGTTTTTTCAAAGAGATTCGAGCATCCGGTAAGTGCATTGTCCCTCTATATTTTGCATTTAGTTTGCTTTTAGTGTTTGCATCAATGTGGAAAAAGTCGAAGTCTGGATTAAATCGGCAAGGGTCCAAAAGTTGAAAAACTCGATAAAGTCGGGAGTTTTTTGAAAAAGTCGGCAAAAAGTTGGCAAAACTAAAAAAATACAAAAATATTCATTTTTGGAAAAAATCCCGATTTAAAAAATAAAAATTTCAAAACAAGAAAAACTTAAAAAAAAAAAATATATATATATATATATATTAAAGAAACTACCTCACTCAATATTTTTTGGAAAAAGTTGGCAAAAAGTCGGGACTTCGAGGATAAAATCGCGACTTTTTCAGGGATGAAAAAGTCAGCAAAAAGTCGGCCGATAAAGTCGGCTCAAGGAAAAATTCGGAATTTTTTCAAAAAGTCGAGACTTTTTGCCGACTTTTTCCACACTGGTTTGCATGTGCATATGTTTTATATATTTGGTTATTTTTGTTTATTTTTTACAGTATTCATGGCTCAATCAAAGGTAGCAAGACATGGGTAAAGAAAGGGGAAGAATGTCTCCATTGGAGATGCCCCTCCTGTCCCTGTTTGAGCAGTCCAAGGCAGAGACAATGGTGTATGTGCACACCAACCTTCGTCTCATCTACAGGCAGAGGGAGGATTGGTTGAAGCAAAAGATAAAGATGTGGGATGTCTTTCTTGATGATATGGGTCTGGACAGCAGTGTTGAGTTGGCATTGGCCAACTTGGATCTCAATGCGCCAGTGCTAGAGCCTGTCACATTTGATGATAGAGTAGAGGCGTCATCCTCCACACCAGCAGATGCAGAGATGACAGAGGAGGAGGATGCATCAGAGCCAGAGGAGAGCAGTGGTGAGCATGATGATCGGGATGAGGACAGTGATGCTGATTATGATGATGAGGATTGATGACTCATTGACTCTGACTCATTGAAGCTTCAGGCTTGTAGTCTTGAAGACTGTAGTTTTTTTGTATTTTCTATTTCTATTTGCCATTAGCAGTGTACTTATGTAACACATTTTGATTCTGATGACTTAATGAGAAAACTACAATATCTTACTATCTTGTCTTTCTGAGTAAATTTGACAATTGTATGATGTATCAATGTATCAAATTTCAATGTATCATGTATGAGTATCTAAGATCTTAAATCTATGTTTGACTCAATGAATTTGTATGAATGTGTAAAAAATATCTAATTTTTAATATATATATATAATAAAATAATATATAACGTATCGTATCCCGGAAGTGTCCTATTCCGGGGGTCACCGTATCCCAAATCCGATTCTCAAATCCCCGTATCCCCGTATCAGGTGACTTAGGTATAAAGGAAAGGCTTGGGGTCAATTGGAGACACACACACATTGGTAGAGCACTGAAGCTAAGTAGAATTTTCGGGGCGGGGTTTTGCTGAGAAATTTGAAACGATTTTGCAGTGCAGTGAGGGGCAAAGATTAGCAAGGGATGATTTGATCCAAGGCCGAGAATATAGCAAGGCAGAGGGGCAGTGATTACCAGTCAGCACAAAGCCTGCCAGGAGGACGCAGTTCAGCCAGCACCACGCAGAGACTACACAGAGGCCGCATAAGCCTAGCCAGGGTGACGCAGTCCTAGCCAACGCAGCACCAGCCAGGGTGATGCAGTCCTAGCCAGCGCAACACCATCCAGGGTGACGCAGTCCTAGCCAGGGCAGCGCAGAGGCAGCGCAGCACCAATCAGGGTGACGCAATGGGAACACTAGCTAGTGAGGGCTGACGTAGAGGCTGCAGAGGCAGTGCTGAGGGTTCCAATGGTCCAAAAGGGGCTCGTGATCTATAAATCCCGTTTGAGGGTGTGATACAGCCATATCTTCTATCTCCGAGTGAAAGGTACAAACTGTCGTGTAATTTCTCTGTAGGGCCAACCATGTCTGGTGCCTAGAATGTTGTATTCAGATTCTACATAATAATATAAACCCTCTAGAGTTGTTGCATCAGTTTTCCCGCATTGGGTTTTTCCTAGAACATTTGTCCGAAAAATCGTGTGTAATCTTGTCACCTGTGTGCATTGTTCAGTGAATGATCTGTAGATGTGTAGGCTACAGTTAGTATCTACTTTAAAGTTTTTTTTAATATTTTTTCAGTAAAATAACTTTTTAATGCTAATTAAACAAGTAGGTGAAGTAGATCTAGATACTGCAGTAGGGTTTCTATTTTGAAATTCACATGGTATCAGAGCATTGCAGATCAAGCTAATCCACTAGTAGGGCAGCTGAAGAAGATTGTTGCAATGATGGCAGCTGAAGCAGCAGATCCAGAAGAAGGGCAGCACCAGGAGGGACACAGCACAGCCAGGTTGACGCAGAGGCCACGCAGAACCAGCTGAGTGAAGCAGAGGCAGTGCAAAGCCTTCTAGAGTGACGTCGAACCAGCGTACGCTACGCAGAGGCTGCGTTGAGCCAGTCTGCTCACGCAGAGGCCAGCCAGAGGGACGCAGTCCAGTTTTTTGAGGTTGTTGTGCAGATTTGCCATAGTTTGGAAGCAGAGCTTCAAATCTTCAGAGGTTGCTGGTGTGGAAAAGGTTCTGTCGGTGCAGAATCGTGCCTAACAAAGGTGACAAGAGCGGGAGGAGAACAGTTTCTCAGCAAATTTGCGCCAAACAGATCTGAGATTCGATCAGGAGGGTGATCGTAGAGAACTAATTCAATTGTTTTTGGCGGAGGATTCCGGAGGGAAATCAGTTGTCAGAGGGAGTAGCTACTGTAGAGGGTTTCTAATCGCCAAGAAACCCAGATCCAGTTTTCTGTGAGTGTTGCAGTAGAAAGAAGGAGAGGAGTATCTGTTATGACAGATTTAAGCAGAGATGGTTTCTCATGGACTGAGAGATCAGGACAGGTTGGACGACATGTCCAACTTCGTTATCTGGAGGGCCAGGATCCTGACAGTCCTGGATGAGTACGGCATCAAGGACCATGCTGAGAATGTCCTAGTTGTGCCTACCGATGCAGATCCTTTGAAGAAATTCAAGGAGAATCAAGCGCAGGCAAAGCACTTGATCATGGATGGAGTCAAAGATCACGCTGTACCACATTTTGCCAGGAAGAACACGACAAATGAAATGTGGACAAATTTGGACACAATGTATATGGGAGGCTTTTTCCAAAGAAAGATGCTTTTGGAGAATCAGATGTGGTTGTTCCAAATGTAGAAGGGCGAGGAAATAGACCCCTTCCTCTTTAGACTTCATACTATCCGGGATCAACTGATTGCCATGGGTACGACTCTGGATGAGGGGCTCTTGGTGAGGATTGCCCTGAATGCAGTCACCGAGGAATGGGAAACGCTTGTCCAAAGCACCTTGGGCAAGGCAGCACTACCATCCTAGGCAGATACATGGGCAATCCTCCATCAGGAGGAAATTAGGAAATTTACCAAGAGGCAAAGCAGCAGCAGTGGTACAGTCAAAGTAAAGAAAGAGGAGGAGGAGGATGAGGCCCTTGCATCAAAGTGACAGAGGCAGCAAGGAAAGAATAAGAGGGACCTATCCAAGGTCTGGTGCTTTAATTGTGGTGACTTGGACACTTCGCCAACAATTGTCCTAAGAAGAAGGACAAGGGATCTTCTGAATCCAAGGCAGCAGCAGCAAAAGGGGACGATGGTAGTGATGATGACGTAGCCATGAGTGCTCATGAGCCACGTAAGTGGGGCGATATTGATTTGTAGAGTAGCAACAGATGGAGGAGGCAGGATCCTTGAGGTGCCCAGACTCTTGGATCACATACGTGCTACGAGAGCCTTAAAGACACTAGCGGGGATGACTAGAGCAGTGGGTGCAGAAGATCACAATGAAGCAGAGGGCAGAGCTGGGATGCTATAGATGGGAGCAGCGCAGTCCAAAGGCAGCGGCAGTGTAGAAGCAGCAACACAGAGGCTGATGGGACTTTAGCCGCGCAGAGGGGCAGTGCTCACGCATTGCAGAGCTGCAGCAGCGCAGTGGCTTCGGAGACAACACAGCGCAACAGCCAAGGGAGCTTCAATGATGAGGTGCAACCCGACTAACTTTCCTGTCAGTGAATAGGCAGGGGTCCTTCAGTTGTTTACTTCTCAGCGGTTGAGTTGCAGTGCAGCAGTTAGCAGTGGCAGTACTATGGGCAGCATGATGCAGCAAATTGAGAGGGAGTTGCAGTACGCATGTAGCAGTGTCAATGGCAGTGACATGGGCAGCAGTACAGAAAGCAGCAACGCAGTGGATGGAGGGTAGCAGGCCAAGCATCAGTAGCGCAGAGACCGATGCCGAGATCAGGTAATACTTAGTGTGGATGTATTGCAATTTGCTAGAGCACAATCCTCGCTAAGAGGGAGTGTTGAGATTTTGAGGTAGCATCGAGTGTGCTCTAGCCCTGAAATTTTGTGGAGGGGCTAAGATACACAAGACCTCCAAAACCCATAAAGTGTTTGGAGTAATTTCATTTGGTGTTGAAGTTATTCTAATAATTAATTTTTTTTTAATGAGGACCCTAAGTCTAACTTGGGAAATTAGAAAAATTAAAGTGAATTAAATTAAACACATGTGATGAAATGTTCTAAGTGACGTGGATCAAGCAGTATTTTAATCTAAGCCGTCGATTAGAGATTGGATCACCGCCATTGGTTTTCCAATGAGAAAAGTATAAAGGAAAGGCTTGGGGTCAGTTGGAGACACACACATATTGGCAGAGCACTGAAGCTAAGTCGAATTTCTGGGGCGGGGTTTTGCTAAGAAATTCGAAACGACTTTGCAATGCAGTGAGGGGCAAAGATCGGCAAGGGATGATCTGATCCAAGGCCGAGAAGACATCAAGGAAGAGGGGCAGTGAGTACTAGTTAGCGCAGAGCCCGCCAAGAGGACGTAGTTCAGGCAGCACCACACAGAGATTGCACAGAGGCTGCATAAGCCCAACCAGGGTGACGCAGTCCTAGCCAACGCATCGTAGGGGCAGCATAGCACCAGCCAGGGTGACGCAATCCCAGCCGAGGCAACGCAGCACCAATCAAGGTGACACAGTGGGGACGCTGGCCAGTGAGGGCTGACGCAGAGGCTGCAGAGGCAGCATTGAGGGTTCCAGTGGACCAAAAGGGGCTCATGATCTGTAAATCCCATTTGAGGGTGTGATACAGCCATATCTTCTGTCTCTGAGTGAAAGGTACAAACTGCAGTGTAATTTCTCTGTAGGGCCAACCATGTTTGGTGTCCAGAATGTTGTATTCAGATTCTACATAATAATATAAACCCTCTAGAGCTGCTGCATCGGTTTTCCCGCATTGGGTTTTTTCGGGGACATTTGTCCGAAAAATCGTGTGTAATCTTGTCACATGTGTGCATTCTTCAGTAAATGATCTGTAGATGTGTAGGCTACAGTTTATATCTACTTTAATGTTTTTCTGGATATTTTTTCCGTAAAATAACTTATTAATGCTAATTAAACAAGTAGGTGAAGTAGATCCAGATACTGCAGTAGGGTTTCTGTTTTGAAACTTTCACAGCTAGTCCCTACGCTGACCCTATGACGTTGTTGCGCTGCTACTGACTCTGCTTTGTGCCTTGTTGTCAACTTTGCTCGGTGCTGGTCAGACTCTGGCACTTTCTATCCACTATGTTGTCACTCTGGTACTCCTCTACACCAACTGACACTGGTCCATCCTCCTACTTCTGATATGGGCTCTCGTAGCAAGGAATTGATCAAAGAGGTGGACTCCTCAAGGATCCTGCCCAACTGTAGTTCTTTCGAACTACAGTTCAAATCACCCCAATTCTCCCCTAGAGATATGTGGGAAATCATGGCAAACTCCTCCTCCTTGATCCTCGCGGTTGCAACCTGCGGATCATGTTTCTCATCCTTGTCCTTCTTCTTCAGAGGACACTATGTAGCGTAGTGACCCATCTCACCACACTGGAAACACTTGATCTTTGAGACGCCCTTTTTCTGCCTTCGTTGCTCCTGCTGCCCCTTAGATGCAAGGGTCGCATTCTCTTCCTCCTCCTTGGGCTTCGACCCACTACTATTGTTGCCATCATTTTTGCACTTGATCATATCTTGCCTCATCTCTTCCTGCTGAAGAGCGGCCCACATTTTTTCCCAATCAGGCAACCTTTCTCTGCCCAGGATGTTCTAGACAAAGACTTGCCATTCATCTAAGAGTGGGTTTAGGGCCAGTCTAACCATCTCCGTGGCTTGAGGCGCTGATCCAACAACTGCCAACTTATCTCGAATTTCCTAAAGCTTTGCAAGGAATGGATCAATGTGTTTTCCCTTTTGCATCCTCATAGATCGCATCTTCTCCTACAAGTACATCTTTCGTTGCTCAGAAGATCGTTGATACAACGTCGCTAAGGCATCCCACATCTCCTTGGTAGTCCCTTTGCCAACGATGTAACATACTACATGATCCCACACTCCATTGAGGATCAAACGCTTAGCCTTCGCCATATTCTTCTTGTAGGCTTTCAATGGATCTGCATCTACGGGGACAACTACCACACCATCGATGAAGGCTTTGAGATCATGCTCATCTAGCAGACACTTGATCCTTTCCTGCCAGATCACATAGTTAGAGGCACCCTCCAACCAATCTTGATCTCTCAGCCCATTAGTTGCCCTCTCTAGCAACAAAAGTTGAACTGCTCCCTCTCTCCTCTGCGCAGCTGCTAGGCTGGCCTACCCACTCCCTACTAGATTTAGTAGATCTGCTCCTCGCTACTGCTACTCTGCAATTGAGAAATAGAATTCCTTGGCTTGGAAATCACTGAGGAAGAAATTCCCTCAAATCAATGTTTTCTTCTCCCTTCTTCTGACGCTTTCTGCACCAGCAACTATTGCAGCAAAAAACTGCATCCCATAGAAAACTGCTCTATGCTAAATCTTCAGTTGCGCTGCTCCCTCTGCCACTAACAAACCACGAACTGGAAAGTCATAACTCTCTATCGACTCACTCAGAGAGAGACTTCCTTGCAAATCTTTCCCTTTCTGGCCTGGACCGCACAATCCCTTGGGGATTCGATCTGCTGTCTACGCAGCTATTCGATCTCCCTCTTTCTCTTCAACATTGAGTTCTTCCGGTCTGCTCTCTTGCTTCACCTACACTGCGCTGATACCATGTGAAAATTCCTACTGCCAGAATCCTATTGCAGCAAATTGATATTACTTCTACTTGATAAATTATACAATTTATTTATTGTGTTCTACACGTAAATACTGAAGCAAATAAACTGCAACCTTGACTAAATAAACTGCGGAAACAAGATCTGAGCAAGAAAATTAAACACACATGACACCGTTATTTTTGGACTAAGTCCTAGGAAAAACCCAATGTGGGAAAACCAATGTAGTAGCTGAGGGTTTGTATTATTAAGCAGTAGTTTTTTTTTAAAACAACTGGATGCCCAAATCTGGCTATCCACAGAGAATCCGACTGACATAGAACTAGTGAGGATTACCTCACAACACTGGAGATCCGACATTGACCCAACACTGAACTGGACAGCCCCACGTTGCCTCTACATAGATCTGCGTCACTCTGACTGGGGATTGCGTCACCTCCTTCTATTGGTCGTTCTGTTGGCTGGAAGTTGATATTCTGCCCCTCCGGTCTCACACCCCGGCACTCCAACACTAGATCTGACTGATCCTCAGCAAAATAGCAGATCTCTTTAGAGGCTTAGCGTTGCCTCTGCATGGCTCTGCGCTGCCTAGCGTAGCCACTACGATGTCTCTTCTATGTCCTCTTCTCTGCCTTCTCTGCAATGTATTCCCGGCTCAAGAAAGATTTCCAACCGGAACTATCTCTTCCCCTCATTGCAAGAATCAACTCAATTAATCCTTCGGCTGCTTTGCGCTGCTCACTTGAGAAATTCGATCTCTAGACACTCTCTGATATTTCGATGTGTTTTCCAAATGCCCATCGAAGTCCTTCTTATAATCTTCTCGTTGGATAACCATCGGCCCGGATTAAAACATAATCAACAGCTTAGATCATATTGATTCCATCTCCGTCTTTTTCTAGAAGTTTCACGCCCAGTTCTATTAATACAGTTAAATTATTTTAATTCCCCAAGTTTAGACTTAGGCTCTCATTAAAAATAATTAATTATTTGAATAGAACCCCATCCGGGTGGAATTTCCCAAACGCTTTTTGGGTATTTTGGAATACATGTGTCTAAGCCTCCCTGCAAAATTTGAGACTTAGAGCACATCCGATGCTACCAGAAATCAACATGGTGTAAGTCTAGTTGCACAAGGCCCGATTATGGATCCATTGCATTGCCTATTGCATCATCTTTTAAGCTTAAGTTTCTAGCATATTGGCCCAGAACTTCTAATACATAAGTGGCATAAGTTCAACAACAAATCTTAATGCGTTCCCTCAAAAGGGCTAACTATAGAGCCTGTGTTTCTACTCATCTCAACTTAGTGTCATCTCTAAACTCCATGCTATATTCATCTCTTGATTTTGACATTTTTTTCTCAAAATCATGCATTAGTGGACCCCGAGGAACTCCTCTAGTGTATGAGATTTTACTCAAATCAACAACAGATGCTCATGCTTCAATGGTCAAATTATATCATATATTTGCTTCAAAATAAACAAATATGTCCTCTTTCTTCTCTGCTGACAATTTGTGGATCTAATGTGCCTACCCATTTGAAATGGCACTTATTCTTGTCACTCTCAAGTATAAGCCAATTGAAAAGATCTCCTAAGAGGTGATTATAGTCACCAAGTAGCTTTTGAATTTTTCTACTTTCACAATCAAATTTCTGTTGGAAACCACTAATGAAAACAATCATGTCCTAAAATGATGTTTCCGTCTTTTCCATTGAATATAATCCCTAAAAGAAACAGTCTCACCTAAAGGTTGCAATAATATAAACCTGAATCTTACCCCCATCTTCTGATGGGAATGATAATGCAAACATCCCCATGATTTTAAAAGTTACCAACACTACAACTACACCCTCTAGTGAATGCCCATATAACACAAGCCACCAATTTTTTTTGTCTACACATCTGTATACCTCCAGTGTAGGAATGCTTTTAGCACAACCTATGAACCTTGTGTGTAACAGGTTTGGTACCATCTTTTTGTATTACAATGCTTAACGAGAACGACTTGTCCTGTTTGGGTCTTGATTAATTGCTACTTCGTGCTATTATTACCTCCTTAGTTGAAGTAGCATAATTGTCTTCTTTAATGTCTTCGTGAAATATAGCTCTTTGTCGTACTATGCTTTCATCTGTTATGATATCCTTATACTACTTGCAAGTTTGTTCAATCAAAGAATCAAAAGGTGTATGCTCTACTTCAGATAATAAGTACCTACAAGGCATATAATCTAGAAATGGCTGCACATATTTAAAATCATGTTTTATCCTTGGAGGTTACAATTTCTAAACTGGAGGGAAGTAGGGTATTGACATGTCCATAGACTAAACAGTCAAATCGCTCATGGAGGAGTCCCTTGTCCCATAAACAAAGTGGTCTTATACATCAATTTGGTGTCTGGATGGGTCATGAGTCCATGACCTTAAAAAATTATTATTACTATTATTATTATTTAAAATATATGACTTACCCATCCGAATCTGCCTTGAATTGATTAACAATTCAGACATTCTCAAATGTATGTTTGTGATTTAAAAGCTCGAGCATGATCCCCAACAGTGTTTCCAGTATGCACTGTTGTAACCCTTTATGGTTCATCCAAAACCTCCTCTCTTCACTGGCACTAACAAAAAGTGAAAATAATGTCGATAAAGCACCCTCAAATTCTAGAGCATTCAAGTTCATAAAAGGAATATGTTCTAAGAAACTTCATAACATTCCCATAAGCCTGAATATTCATCAATGAAGACTGATGAGTGCTCTACATCTCTTCTTATAACTTCTCTACCTCTGGATCATCTAGATAAATCTATCATGCTGGTGTTGCTCCCATGAGGCAGAGAAAGTGTGGCTCTGACCCACTGTTATGAACCTAACTTATACTTGATTTACAAAGAAGGAAAAAAACAAAAAACAAAACAAAATGAAACTCGCACAGAAATCTTAAACTTGGAAACTAATATCAGATCCGAAACTAATAGAAGGGTAACAAGAAATATTAAACGAACAAATAACAATAATTACAGTAAATTCAGCACTAACAGCAGTAGTTGAGTAATAACAACAAACGAAAAAACCAACAGTAGCTGCTAGTAACAACACTTGAGCGCTCAAAATCCTCAAGAATAAACTCTGAAACTTTCTTGAAAAGCTATGGAAATCAACTCAGATCAAATCCAAGACGGTGTGGATACTGCTCTTGGCCAAATATTTTCTTCCAGATAACCTGCAATAAAACACTTCCCATAAACCCCTAATCTAATGCCTAAGAGCCATTTTATAGCTACTTATCCAACCATTTTACAGCTAGTGATCACACTTTTTTTATTAAAATAAGATTTTCAATCCTCAATGAGTGACACTAATGACTAGGAGTTACTAAACACTATAAATAGGTGTAGTTAGCTGTACTTACAATGGATCTTATTAGTGAGAGGGGCATAAATGTGAGCATACATAATGACAGCCATTAACGTGGGCATCCATAATGGCCATTAATGTGAGCATGCACTAGTAACTATTTATCCTAAGAAAGAAGAAAAAAGATGCTCCCAAGTAAATTATGACTAACAATTAACAAAATGGTTGCTTCGAAACATCGTAACAGTGGTTCCATATCCAATTTACCACCATTTCACAGGTTTTGAAATTTGCATCAGATCTGTTTCCTGCTGCAGGACACGGACCCACAGCAGAAAATTGCTGCAAAAGGCATGGGTGTATGCACGAGTGTATATCCAAGGGAGGAAGTTCCTGCACAGGAAACTCCTCCTATGGATATAATAAATATACTCATGTATACAGCCAAGTATAGAACTATGGCAAGCAGCTGCCCAAAAGCTATGGCACTTGCGAGTGTAGGAATGGCTAAGAAGCTTCTGTAATCCCTGCACCTCTATAAGCTAGGAAGATCAGTTGCTAGAGGATCATTTTTGCCATAATATAAAAGTCATAGTTTGAACTTTGTGTACATAGCAGTTTGCCAAAATTGAAATGTTCTACACATGGATTGATTTAAGCTTTCACGGCTGTAAAAGTTATCCATTATCTGCATTTGGGCTTTAAGACTGCTCAATGGTTCTTAAAAATTAAAACTATGACATTTTGAGCAGGATCTCCGATCTCCACTGATCTTCAGGGATAAAAGGAAGTATGACATTCTACATAAATTGTAAGTATCGAGCCTCAAGGGTTAGCTCAATCAGTTGAACCATCCACAGGAGGCATGTTGCCAACAGTGAGGCCAAAGGTCACTGGTTCAAATCAGGTCAAATCCCTTGGGATTACCAACAGCTATTGTGGTTGGTGATTGAGCCACCCTCCATCAGGATATTCTGGGGAAGGGGTGATTCCACGATGTTTTCTTGGGAAAAAAAATTGCAAGTCCTGAAACTTTGTAGTTTTTTTGCAATCAAGCAGTTTGAAAATCTTTGATATCATCTGATTGTTTTCATTTATGTCAGAAAATGCCTTATAGATTCAAAACCAGCTGAGAAGATGGTAATGGAGTTAAAGCATCTGTAAAGTTTAACTTCCTATCAAGGAAAAGCCTCTTAAACAGTCAGTCCGGTCCTGCCAAATTAGAAGGCCTTGAGGCCATAGTCTATCCTAGCAAAGGCAACGCGTAGAGGAAGGAGGGCTTGCGTTTCCGGTCCAAATTTCTGCTAGGGGTCATTCTAATTCAGTAGAAAGATGGCACTAATCATTGACTTCAGATGCTAAGTTCTTAACCTTAATTCTGGCATTGATATCAGACGGTAGAACCCAATTGGAAGACAATTTGGGTTATAGTTAGGATCGCTTCGTTGCATAACAACAATCCAAGGACAGGTATTATCGTACTGAGAAGCACAACTAGGATCGGGTAATAAGTGCATGCACAATCTCTTTGTCTCAAAGCATTCATTGGTTTTGGCATCCTTATCATCATGGTATCACGTTATTTCTACTATAGATTACAATATTTCAACCAGCTCAACTAAATTTCACAGCAAGACCCTAAATTATCCTACCAAAATGTTCCCCGTACTTTGCAAATCCGCTACCCTATTCCTCTTCCCAATACTAAACAAAATATGCTGGAAAGACTCCACCTGGGGACATCAGCCATGACAATAAAGAGAAACCTTTTTCATCCGAGCTTGCTGAATAACTGGATTTCCAAGTTCTTCCAGTCTCCAACCCAGGATTTGAATTCACAACCAGCAGTTTCAGAGTGGAGGCTTTTATGACCAGAGTAATTTTGTTCTGGCATTTCCGGATCACTCACATTAAAAATTTTGTTATCTACTTTTCGAGCCAGGATGTGTGAGGCTGAGCCACACTTGCTGGCTGGAAGATAAAAATTTTGATGTGAGTGATCCGGAAATGCCAGAACAAAATCACCAGTTTCCCAAATTTACAAAGAGTACATAAAAGATTGTCTTTTTATTCTAGTCCTGGGAACCTGTCACTCAACAAAGGCATGCAGCAAATTTATTTTGATTACAGATAAATAGAATTTGTTTGAAAGAGCCATAACTGCAAATTTATGTTTTTTTCCTAGATTTATTCAAACATCATAAGCGGGGTACTTACTCAACCAACTTAACGAACCGCCTGTGCGTCTCGTCGAAGATGTCATCAGAAGTCTGCACTCTCAAGGACGCTCGGATCTCCGTCTGCAATGATTGATGCAATGACAAAATTATCAATTCGTGCGCAAATTCAGTCCACAGAAAGCCAAATCTTTAAGAAATGAGGACAGCGAGATTTGATATCATGACCTTCGACGCCGGTCTTCGTCTGGGGCAGTTGATAAAAAGCTTAAGCTTAGTCCGGAGTGGCATTGAGTGACAATAAGAAGAATTAGCCAGTTGAGTATCCGATTGCATAAAGAGTGTTGACTGCGAGCGCAGTAATTCAGATAATGCGGAAGCCATTGATGGATGGTTTGCTCGATTTTCTGGTCTCTGATCTCCACCAGATCAGGAAGGGAAACGATCGCTGGATCTCTCGGCCACATCCCTGTTTTTTGTTTTATCCTCTGCTATGAGGGGGCCGACCAGGCGCCTGGCATTGACCTTTGTTACGTGGCAGAATTCCATGTCAGCGCGTACGTAGTATTTCGACTTATACTCTACAGATTTTGTATTTCACCTAGAATATTCTACCAGTTAACTGTAACTAGGACAGCCATCACGCAAAATTGCCCTCCAGGTTTTGAATTTAAAAAAATAATTTATTTTATATTAATTTAAGAGAATGTTCAGCAACTAAGGAAATTTATATGATATAAAAATTCAGGAAAAATAGAAATATTTAAAAATTTAAAAGTTGATATGAGAGGCAGAAGAATTGGTTGGACAGTTAAAAGTGGTCGGAATCTTGGCAAAAAAATTTAAAAAATCTTGCTGTAGCAGTGTAATGGTGGAAATGGATTCAGCATCGTCAAAAATCTCTAAGACACCTGAAATATTGAAATTTGATCACTGTAACTTGGATTTAGAAAAAATCCCTACTTAATTTTCTTAAAATCTTACTGGAATTTCCATTATTTGCAGAGCTAAAAAGCAGTCTAATTAAACTAGGGCCTTAATTTCTAGTTAACGATTGAAATCATTTTTTTTAAGCGTCTCTCAACTAAATAAAAAATATTAATTTTTTCTTAATTATTTTATATTATTATATATGAAATGAAATGAAATTTTAACGTCCACGAGATTAAAAATAATCTATGGGACTATGAGTTCCCTGTTTTTCGCCTTTTGCATTTCAATTCTTTTCTTATTCAAATTGATGATGAGTTGGTCCAACCTTCCAATAATCTCAAGGCTGAAAAGACAATGCCAAGAAACTGATGCTAACATATTCTCATAACTTTCTCCGATGTCTTTGAACTCATCACATTCCAAAATGAAATGTTTTTCCGATTCTACTACCCAGAGATGCAAAATGTACACACTCATTCTTCCCCAGCGTCTTTAGGCCTTTTCCACCTTCTTGTTTCACACGAAGATGATGCGAGTTGGTTTTTAATTGAGCAATAAGAACCTTTGCCCTCCACGGAATGTTAGCTCCAATGTACTATATTCTTCAATGTAGTACTTCTTCTTTCTACTCAACTCTTTTCCTCATACCTATTTACGAAACTTCTCCATAACAAAATTCTTTAGCTCTTTGGGACAAGTATTGAGATAGATATTCCATTTTTGCATTCATGTGTAGTTTTGTTTCATCCATGTTTTCTTTCTTTCACTCATGTCTTCCTTGAAGATAACATTAGGCCATCTACCTACTCCCATTTGCTCCATTCTTTTTAGATATTTTATGAGCTGCACCATAGCAATTGCTTCGATGGGGGTTGTCCCTGTTTCACTCAACATTATCTCATAAGGTACCTAACTTTTTATTTTGAACTTGCTAAGCTTTTTTGAATTTTCTCAATTTGCTTCCATTTTGAGAAAGAGTGTTGTTAAATTAATTTAATTTTTCCTTAATTATTTTATATTATTATATATAATTTTTTTTTTGTAAATTCAGTGGGACCTTGCCATTTCTATTTATATTTTAAGACAGGTTACAAAAAATATAAAGTCATTCTTGGTCTCAACCTGCCCAAGAGGGAAACCAGGGTTATTGACCTTCTAAAAACATGGTTTGCATCCCAAAATTGGAATTGTTAATTATTATATATAATTAATAATGAAATATTTTATTTATATTTATGAGTAAAATATTTTTGTTAAATAATATAGATTAATGATTGATTTTTTTTTAACACATAGTGAATCGGTAATTTTTTAGAGTAATCTAATGGAGACCTAGTGACATTAAAGATATATCTAGCAGCGTGCAAGTCAAATATACCAAATTTTATGATTTTATGATTGATTATTAATATAAGAAAAATTAATATCTTATTCCACATCTCCTTTATATTTAATTTTTAGAATTTATATTTTATGATAAATAAAAATAAAATAAAATAAAATAAAAATTGTTATTTATTTTTTGAATGTTGTCGATCCTCCTTCGAATTCAAAATATTGAAAGCATTTAAAATATATTCAATTAAAAATTTATATCACAAAAATTTTAAAATAAAAATTAAGCTGTAAAAATTATCTCTTCGCAATTTAAAATTAATTAAAATTTATTTGAATATTTTTATAATAATAGAAAATTAGTTCTGATAACACTTAAAATGTTAAAGTAATCACATTTAAGATTTTATTTTTTTATAAATATATAGTTAAACATCATGAAAGTCATCAATATTTGATGTTGTAGGTAGGTTAGTTAAACTTCCCAACTACTTACAGATATTATAAATAAATCATATATAATAATCACCTACATGTTGGTGAGAGCCAACTGCACATTAAAACTCATTAAATTTTTGTCTCTGTCTTTCTCCACTTTACGTGGACCTGTGCACTCTTTTCCGAACACCCGTTAAATTTTTGTGTCTGTCTTTCTCCACTTTACGTGCCCCTCTGGACTCTTTTTCGAATACTTTTATGAAGAATTGGAAAACCGAAAATAAAGTTTTTTTCCTACCGTAACCACCAACATCATAATGTCAAGTTACTTCATTTGAAGGTATTGATAGGGGTTTATAATGTTTATTTTGGATATGCACTTTATATTAAGGTTGAGATCTCTCTATGTAAATTTTAGTGGTGGGATCATGTTTGGAACATGGAGGGGTATTTGAAAGTCAAAGTTTTTTTTTTTTAATAATAAATTAGATATATGATTCTCTTATATAGATGTTGGATTTAAATATAGGTAAATGAGTGTTAGTTGACACATTGTGTTGTAAAGTAATGGAATAGATGTATTACTTTTATGTAAAATGTCTTTTTCCAAAGCAAGTTTGGAGTATAGTGGAAAAGAAATTGCATTTGAAAGTATCTTGAAATAAAGAGAGGTTAGAGTTATGTGTCTATGGTTGGTTTATGGATGTAATGGTTTATTCAATGTTTTGTTATTTTATTTTTTATTTTTTTGGTGGGGTGGGATCATAATTGGTATGTTTTATGATAAGCAAGTTTTAGTAAAAGTGATAGTTGGTTTAATAATTAAGTTCGAGAGGGAATTCAAGTATAATTCTAAACTAAAGAAAGATTGTGCTTTAATTATGCTTACTTTGAACTTTGATATCCCATGGGATTTCTTTGATGGGCTTAATCAAGGGCATCTGTCTTGGTGTGGGGTTGGTGTTGTTAAAAAAATGTAAATGCATTTCATTTCTTTCATATAAGATATGCTCGAGTCATGTTTATGATTCAAAGGCCAAGTTCTAGATGTTGTTTACTTTGCTTTTTTTTTATAAATGCTAGTGGTTTGAAGAGGTTTTGAGTGATGGTGGATTCTAGAATAGTTACTGATTGGGCTAATGGTAAGTCTTTTTGTGGAGAATGTGCCACTTCAATCCTTTTTGTCTCAAATTTGGCATTGTATTCAAGAGCTAGATTGGGTATCCTTTACTCATAATTATCATGAGGTAAATCAACTGGTGGATAAGTTGTCCAAGGAGGTGTAGGAGTGTTTGGATGGCTCTTTTTCGTATATGGATTTGTTGATGGCAGGGATATAAAAGCATGGAACTTTTGTTTTAAGTCTTAAGTTTGATCTAATGTGAATGAGATATGTTTGAGGTCATCTGTTTAATCTCATTATGTTTAATGAATTTGTCATCTACTTAATCTCATTATGTTTAATAAATTTGTCAATTCATTATGTTTAATGAATTTGTGAGTTCTTAATCTATTTAATCTTCTCTTAAGTTTGAAAGTTGGATTGGTTAGAAGGGATAAGAAATGATTATAAGCTCTTTCTTATCAGTTGAATCAATAGAGTTTATTGCAATGATGTTTTTCATTTTGCATGAGTCTTGATGGACAGACAATATGTATATTCTAGTTTGGAATATAAATATTTTTTTCTTAGGAAAATAAGAGAAGTAAATTCAATAGTTTATTAGCATATCTTGGAATAATGGTGTGGCATGTTAATATATAGAGTTGGTACCTTTCTTTAGAACTAATTTTTTTTTGTTATTGGATACTTTTACCTTAGGATAATAAGTCTTTACTAGCCCCATATGCAAGACATTTTATTTGAATTTTTGTTCTCTCAAAATCCCAGAGGATCAAAAGATGTCAAGTAAATAGTTCCATCTTGATCAGGGTTGTACAACGAACAATATAAAAAGCTAGAAAGTAAATGAAACACACAAAAAGAAACATAACAAAAAACACAATAATACAATGAAAACTCAACTTCTATTTATAACTTCAATATGTTGACATCATTCATATAAGAAATTATCTCAATTTGACACTAACTTTGAAGTTCTCTCAATCTAACATTAAGAAATTGAAATAACCATTATTTATTTATATATATATTGATGATGATGATGATGATGATGGTTAATGTCCACTTAGACCAATCTTTGGTCTATCGGACCTAAAGAAAAGAGTTATTTAATTTGTTTAATTTGATTTAAGATTTTATTCCTATGCTCAAAAAGCTTGGAGAGAAGCCTCCCGAGCTCACTATAATTTTGACATCTTAAAAGGCTAGAAAAGTCTGTATTGCAACAAAGATTATGAAATTATTACAAACATATATATATAATTTTAAATAAGAATTATCTAATCAATTAATATCATTTATTTATATCATATATAATTAAACAATAATGTTGATTAAAAAAAATAATCATATTGAGAAAACTTATCATTGCTTATTCAATTAATTAAAATAACTCTAAAAATAAATGCATGTACATATACATAATAACAATAAATTATCAGTACATTTTCATATCCGATAAATTAAAATAAGCTTAAGAGTATCTCAAAACACACAAAATCACATTGAAAACAACTCATTTAAAAATCTCACCAAATTTTAATTAAAAATAAATAAATTAAAAATCTATTTCATCTATACATTAAACTACACCTGTACATACCAATAACCATATTTGACAACTTCTACATAGTCATTAATTTTTTTTTGGTTATTTGACAACTGCTACATCCTCATTAGATTTTTTAGAGGACATGGATGTCACTTTGCGGACGATAGAGACGGAAAGATATGTTAGGTCTGAAGGAATGTAATGGTCTAGGTATGTGTGCCACCTGTTTTTGACATATCTATCAAGCACAACCATCAACATTATTCGCGATAGTTGGCAGTTTTGATGATCCTTATCCTTTGTGATTCCTTGCACATAAAGGGCTTTCACATTCCTTTAATTTTGGTCATTTTGTGTGGATTTTATAATTAAACAAAAATTTAAAAATAGATTATAATTTAAGTTTTAAATTTTGACAAAGCACAACTTCATAATCATTTCCATTTTATAATAAAATGGGAAAATCGTCTAAAAATATATATTTTATTATTTGATAAAAAATAATAATATTGGATATAAAATTTATAAAAGAGAAAGAAAAATATATATTAATAAAAAATAAAAAATAATTTTATGATGGACAATTATATAATATCTTTTCAAGATTTTTTTTCCAAAATAGATATGACTATTAATATTGACAAAATAAAAATTAAGATAGTCAAATTTAAAAAGCCATATAATAAATTTATAAGAATATTTTGAAATGGATATCCATCACAAGCTCAATTAGAATTATACTATTGATAAAAGGATAAGTGGAGAATGGAAGGTTTATTATGGATTTGAAAATAACTATAAGTCAAGCAACTCTTTGGATATGGGATTAAAAAAACTCATTTTTAAGAGTCTTGTCTCCCTTGTTATTTATATAAATGTGAGTTTTGGAGATGTAATCTCTTTAGGGAGTCGTAGAGGAAGATAGAACATATCCAAAAGTGGTTTATAACCTACAATATCAAGTTTACAGGAAATACACCTTCTCATATCCTCATCATCAAAGCAAGCCTCTCCTTGATTGAAAGCACGATTATGACTAGGTATCTTATGTATAAGAAGAGGTTAAAGAACACGGAAGACAAGAGGTTTCCTAAAATTGCTTCTAACTCTCGCCAAACCACTTTCGGCTAAAGCAGGGATGACATAAGGATGTCGAGTCAGATTAGTGGGGATAAAGGAGAATATTATTGTACATAATATTTTAGTAATATTAAAATTATTTTTACATCGGAATTCAAGAAGAAATTGTGGGGTGATAAAAAATTGGAGGGAAAAAGGGAAACTAAGATTATTATAAGAAGGTGATCATTCCAAATCTTGAAGCTCAAAAGTATCTATGTATCTTGACTAGTGTATAGAAGAAAATAAGCGTTAAAATAATAACAAAATCTCATGAGCTCCATAGTAAAATCAGTTGTTAGTCAATTCCAAAAACACCATGAGATGAAAGACTCTATCATCTCTATGACACTAAGAGGTTGAAGATGAAAATCCGATTCTCTTAGATTGTCCAATTTATACTCAAATTAGATATAAATTTCAAATATTTGTCCCACTACCAACCTTCTCTGCCTTTGAACTCAACAAAAATTCTATGATCTTGAAATGCTTATCTTAATGCTTTTCAATAATAGAAATAAAATTGTAAATAATTTCGAGTAATACCTTATGTTCTTAAGGTCCAATTGATGGTATTTGATTTTAGTGGATGTTAATCATTATCATCATATTGATGTTGTCGAGTGAAATGGTGATTTCACCCGAACAACGAATTTCTCGTCGAAATCTGGCAATTTTTTTCAAGAAATGCGACCATGGGAGTGTATAAATCATTTTTTTATGGTGGAAATGGATTCAGCGTTGTTAAGAACCTTTGGGAAACCCAAAATTCCGAATCTTGACAGTTGTAAGCCATATTTCTAAAAATTTCCACCAAATTTTGTCAAAATCATGTCGGATTTTCCATTCTTTTTTGGGCGAAAATGTTACCTCCTTAGACTAAGTTCATCATATTTGGTCATCATTGAATTGTGTGAATTTTGTGAAATATTTGATGTTTTGAGTGCGCACATTATCCATAATTAAAGACAAATAAAGTAATGGAGATGATTAAAAATTGTTGAGGTAAGTTTAAATAAGATTTTTTTTTTAAATGAAATAGTTGGGAGTAGTCTTTAAGAGTGACTTTTTGGAGTTTCCGACAAATTTCTAGCTGGAATCTGGTGAAAAAAATTATGGCCAAATCTTGATTTGTGTTGTTTAAATTGGTTTTTTTACTACATATATGGATTCAACACCCTCAAAAACCCCTAGGACACTTCAATTGTGAAGAGTTCATTTGTCAAACTTGTGATTTCAATGAATCCTTGTTGGATTCTAGACAAATTAGATCAAAAAATAAACTGGAAAACTTTCCAAAAATCCACACTTAAAGACTACTCAAAATAGTTGTTTTTAAATAATAAAATATCTCTATTGTGAACAAAATTAAGATATTATTACAAGAAAAACACCAAAGAAATAACTAGCAATTGCACCACATGTTGCAAAAGAAACGCCTTAAGGCAATAGAATAGGGAAGAGTAGCCTAAAAGAAATAAGATGTTGCAGAGAATGAGTCATTGTGAAAGAATGAAATGAAAACTTTGCATCCATGGAAGCAGGTTTCAAAGATATTGATGATAAGAGTTATCAACCACAAAGATTCAGTTCTTAAACTGCGAAGCCTCTTCTTGATTGAAAAAATACTAAACTGATTAGATATAACAAACTTCTTGGCACAATATGTCAGCTTGCAACACGTCCAATTAAAACAACTGAAGTAAATACTATCACATGGTTTTCAATGCATTTATGTAATTAAAATAGAGCTAGAAACTTTTGAAGACTACTTCATTGAAAATTAGAAGCATCTTCATGCTTGTTGGCATCAACATAAAACTGAAATTATTAGCATATATCATTGCAGACATGGTTACAGTTTTTCATGGATTAGGTGGTATGCATCAGCAAGAAAGGATATTAAATTCTGTTATAAGTAATGCAACTGCTACACGAACTATTCAGAGTCCTTAATTGTATACTCAATTTTCTTTCGCAATAATAATCAAGTGTCTAAAGAAGCCATCATCACTTCCAAAATCACATATTTAAAAATACAAGTTGTAAAAATTGAATTTGTTTCATAAATTTTAATAGAATCATGTGCTCAAATATAAGATATAGTTCTTAAACTCTGAAGCCTCTTATTGATTGAAAACATATTAAAATCATAAGATATAGCTGAAGAGAATATGTGTGTGTGTGTGTGTTTTAATTTAATTTAAAAATAAGCAATTAAGTTGAAGTTAAGTTAAAGACCTTGTCTGATCATGCCAACATGAATGCCTCATGAATAAAGAAATAGATTGTGATTTTCTACCTTCAAAATCAAAGGTATTTTTGGTGCAGTTCCTCCATATTTAATATTGATCACTTCCTATTGGGTCACCTATGTATTAGTTTCTTTATGATCTTTGAAAATATTCAAAATATCACAATGTTCTTTACCAATGATCTCCCTGGTGTCTACCATGTTCTTGTTTTTTCAGTATCACTGATATGGATTTGGTTTCTTTTGTTCTTTGTGAATATAGTAAAAAAGGTATGGAGAGGTGGCTTTCATCAGTTCAAGATAAGTAAAACTAAGGCTATTGAGAAAATAACTCCAACGCCGAGAGAGATTCGGTAGCATTTATGGAATTGGCGAACATGGCTTCTTCTCTGGTGTTGGCTACTCAACATAGCTTTCTTGATCTTGTGTAGAAGAAATGAATTTGTATTTAGCTTATATTACATTAACAATGAAATTGCCAAAATTCATGGGAGGCTTTCCATCACATTTGTAGAGAAAATTATAACACAGTATCACACTTTTCTTATCAAAGCTAAATGCTCCTATATGACTCACCGATGGATTCCATCACTTAAGACTAGTAAAAACAAGTTTATTGTGAAAAAAAATCCAACACATTTGTAGAGAAAATTATAACACAATATCACACTTTTCTTATGAGAGCTAAATGCTCCTATATGAAACAACTATGAATTTCATCACTTATGAGCAGTAAAAACAAGTTTATTGAGAAAAAAACTCAAACAAATTTGTAGAGAAAATTATAACACATTATCACACTTTTCTTATGAGAGCTAAATGCTCCTATATGCAACAACGATGGCTTTCATCAAGAGTAGAACAAACAAATTTATTGATAAAACAACTCTAGCACTGAGAGATATTTGGAAGCAACTGTTGAATTGATGAACATGTCTTGCTCTATGGTGTTGGATATTGGCCATATATTTCTTGATATTGTGTACAACAATGTAAATTTTCATGTAGCTTATACTACATTAACCATGAAATTGTCAACATTTAGGGCACACTTTCCATCACATTTGTAGAGAAAATTACAATAGAGTATCACATTTTTCTTATCATATCTAAATGTTCCTATAAGCAACAACCACCTTGTGCCTCATAGTTTAAATTTGTGCAAGGAGGAGGACCGGAGGAGTGTTAAGGTGCAAGCTAGAATAAGAAGAGAAAGAAGAATCTTGTTTGGGACTTGAGATAGATTCATTCACTCCACATCTAGAGTAAAGCTTAATATAACAAAACTCACCATACTTTGAATTTTTGAAAAAAATATCTTAAAAAATAGAATATCAAATTAATACATTTTACTCAATGTGGAGCGAATGAATGTGGAGCGAATATTCATTTAAAAAAATACAAATACAAATTACTAGTTTAAACAAAACTATTTTAAATAAAAATAATACAAAGAATAACATTAATTACCATGGCCGTCATGTACATTCCTCTTATTACTTATGTTTGTAACTTATTCTTAATCACATAGTGTCATTTTATTAAAACTATAATCTACAAGTCTCACTTTTTATAGATTTGGTGGAAGGATAGAGTATCTAAATTCCCTTACCATTTAAGAAGCATCCTCAATTACTGTACCACCCACCCACCTCGACATCCAATCTAGAAATCTTAGGTTATTCTAAATTGATCAAGAGTATATAATTTTTAGGGTGGTGTTTTATGTGCACTAAAATTCTCATGAGGTCCATCACTATGTATGTGATTCATTGCAAACTCGGATATATTCTATGAGTTGTTCTGATTTTTGGTTTGTGGCTACAACTTAGTTTTGGTTGTCACCTAGTTATCATGATTCAAAACTTTGTTATCATCTCATATCCTTATAGCATTAGATATATTCTGTGAGCTAATGTGATGTTTTTTTTGTCACGATGATTCAAAAATCAATTATTATACCACAAGATTGACTTTCTCATTATCTGTTTTGTTTATGAACCCTTTAAAAAAACCACAGGAATATTTGATTTTATACTGTGATCTCCCCAGCATGGGTTGGGGTTTAAAATATTGGAGATTAAATTGAGCGGTTATTGTTAGAAATTGATGTATAAGATGGAAAATTTGGATGGTTTGTAGATAGTATGGATGCCATAACATATATCTATTTTGAAATTTTTAGTGTCCCTGGCCACCATTTCAACTGAGAACGTCAATACATCACTATGCGAATGATAACTTGTGACATCGCTAGTCATTTTATTTGATTTTGGATCAAGTTATAAACTAATAACTTGTGAAATCCGTAGCTATTTTCTTTGATTGTGGATCAGGTTATAAAGTAGAATAAAGGTTATGATAAAACTTGTACAAAAAACCCCTTGGGGTTGTCTCAACTTACTCTATTGTTAATCACACAGTGTCAATTTTGTAAAACTATAATCTACAATAAGCACTGAATGGGTTTTTTCTTTTGTAAGTTTTGTTTGGAATTGAAAAATAAATAAATAAAATTATAAAATCTAAAATTATGTAGTGAAAAACTTTGTTTAAAATTTCTAAAAAGTTTGGTAAGTTTGACATCATATAATATGAAAATTGTTTATGATTATAAAGTAAAAAACATTTAAGATTATTTTTTGAACGGAAGAAATTTGATATTCATTAACATAAAAAATCCCAAAGAGTATGTATGTAGTTACAAACTATTACAATTAATTAATTAAAGGTAAATTTAATGTTATTTAAGAAATAAGAATTATGAACATTCATCATTATTGCTAAGATACATTTTATTAAGTAAAAATTTAAGGGAATAATGGTTATAAACATTTAAAAATAATTTTATTAAATAATTAGTTTAGATCTATATTATTTATGAAAGAGATCAATTCTCTTTTCACTCTAAAAGAGGTTTGCATACCAAGACATTTGATCCCTCAGAGTTAAGATTTATCTAGGCCACCTTAATTTTCTTTTTCTTTTTTTATAGTGTTTTTTATCCATGCAATTTAAATTAATTGGTTTTTGTGGAGTTTAATTTTATGATATAAATTTTATTTAAATCTAACAAATTTTTAATAACATCGTTTTAACTTAAAAGTCACCAAAACCTAAATAGTTATCTTAATTCCCCCTTTAAATAAACTACATTCCACATGAATACCATGGGTTGCTTTTATAGTTTATTATTATTTTATTTATTTTTTTATTGTATTTTAACATAGTTAAAGTGTTAATTACATTATGTCATTCTTTTTATTTAATTTACTTTTATTTTTATTTTGTGTAATTTGACATAGTCAAAATGTTAAACATGACATAACAACATTTCTATCATACTTTATTGGAAAGCATCGCAAAAATGTAATATTTAAATACATAAATAGTTATTTTCCTTTTAATAGTATTTTTTATGCATTTAATTTAGAATAATTGGCTTGTGTGGAGTTTAATTTTATGATATAAATTTTATTTAAATCTAATACAGTTTTAATAACATCGTTTTAACTTAAAGGCACCAAAACCTAAATAGTTATCTTAATTTTCCCTTTAAATAAACTACATTCCACATGAATATCATGAGTCAATACCATGGGCTGTTTTGGGCTGTTTTTATAGTTTAATATTATTTTATTTTATTATTTTGATTTTTTTATTGTATTTTGACCTAGTTAAAGTGTTCATTACATTATGTCATTCTTTTTATTTAATTTACTTTTATTTTTATTTTTGTGTAAGTTGACATAGTCAAAATGTTAAACATGACATAACAACATTTCTATCATATTTTGTTGGAGAGCATCCTAACACAAAAATGTAATATTTAAATACATGAATAGTTATTTTCCTTTTTAATAGTGTTTTTTTATCCATTTAGTTTAAATTAATTGGCTTGTGTGGAGTTTAATTTTATGATATAAATTTTATTTAAATCTAACAAATTTTTAATAACATGGTTTTAACTTAAAAGTCACCAAAACCTAATACTTATCTTAATTTCCCCCTTTAAATAAACTACATTCCACATAAATACCATGGGTTGTTTTTATAGTTTATTATTATTTTATTTTATTGTTTTTATTTGAAATAGTTATTTTCCTGTTTAATAGTGTCTTTTATCCATTTAATTTAAATTAATCGGCTTGTGTGGAGTTTAATTTTATGATATAAATTTTATTTAAATCTAACAAATTTTTAATAACATAGTTTTAATTTAAAAGTCACCAAAACCTAAATAGTTATCTTAATTTCCCCCTTTAAATAAACTACATTCCACATGAATACCATAGGTCAATACCATGGGCTGTTTTTATAGTTTATTATTATTTTATTTTATTATTTTTATTTTTTATTGAATTTTGACCTAGTTAAAGTGTTAATTACATTATGTCATTCTTTTTATTTAATTTACTTTTACTTTTATTTTTGTGTAATTTGACATAGTCAAAATGTTAAACATGACATAACAACATTTCTATCATACTTAATACTTATTAAAAAAGAAAAAGAAAAACGAACATTATAAAAAACATATATAAAACAATTTACTTGTGGATCTAATGGCCTAAAACATTTCAATCGTCTAACATTTGATCCAATGGCTCAGACATGGACACATTGGCAGCTAGGGGAGTTGTTTTCAAATAAGAACGCCTTAAGGCGTAAAAATAAATAAAAAATAAAATAAAATTATGGGTATAAGTTTAAAAATATATATATAATTTGAAATTTATAAAAGTCTAAATTGTTTGAAAAAAAGGGCTTAAATTCAAAGTAGAAATTAATGAGAGACACAAAGGAAGTAGTAGAAAAAGGAAAAAGAAAAAGTGTGGTGTCTAACTATTCCATTTTTGCCTTTTTATACTACATTTGTGTTTTTGAATGTATAAATAGGTTCAACATCTTGAAAAACAAAAACAAATAAATAAATAATAATAATAATAATACCCGGGACACTCAAATTGTGTAGACTAAACAACTTAAACTTTCATTTCAACAAATCTCTGCTAGATTTGAGGCAAAATTGATCGAAAAATATGCCAAAAAATAAAATGTCAAAGAGATAGACTAAACTAGAGAAAAAAAAAGAGGAGGATTAAATAAGAGGCAAACATTAAAGAAGATAAAGAAAAAGACAAAAAAAGAAGAAGACATGAATAAAGAAAGATATATCTATAGGTGGGAGAGATTAAAAGCACAAAAGGTAGATAAGTTAAGAAAGGGGAACTCGGGATTAAGTAGAAGATAAGAGAGAAAGGAATAGAAAAAAAATTAATAATTTTGCTAATAGATAAACTTTTAAGATTGGCTAGATTTAAAATTATTTTTTATTTAAAATTACTACATTAATAACATTTAATAATAGTGATGAGTCGATCTGTATTCATGGATATTAGCGTCCCCACTATTGATTTTGCCACTAAATTGTGATAAATTTTACCACCATATTAAATATAAAATTTTGAATTATAAATATTATAAAACATCATTTAAAAAATATAAAATTCATGCAAGTTATAACGCAATATTTAGATCTAAAACAAATGGATCACAATTATATGTTAAATCAAAAGCCCTTAGTGCTCATCATTAAAGCACTTCTGTTATTGAAAGGTCACTTGGCAATGATAATTTAGAACCTAAAATTGTTGAAGACCTTTGACTATTACTACTCCTTCAAAAGATGAATTTGATGGTGAAATGACCAATTTTCATGATTTTGACCCTATGACCTAATGATGGCACAACATGGAAGAATGAGATGAATGATGACCATGATGACTATGGGACTCTTTCAACAATGAATGACCTAACCATGATGATGTCCATTGACCATGGAGGTGAAAGGAGTAGTAATGATTTCAATACCCTAATCAATGACCAATTTTTTTGCATGACCTAGTGGAATGTTAAAAAAATTCTGAGTGGGACTCCTAAAATGATATGAAAAGAGGATTTTTGATCATTGGTGGCAACATGCAAGTACTGACACTAAAATTTACCTTATTGGGGATGATAGCTCTGAAAGAGGTGTCAAGAACCACAAGATTCTAGATTTTGTAGATCAATGCCTTATCCATTGAGCCAATAACGGTCAAAAACTCAAACTAATAAACATGACTGAAAGTGGATAACTCAGATGAAATAGACTGACTGAAATAAAAACTTACTAAAATTATTGATGGTAGCATATCACCGAGACTTGAGGGCTTCAAATCCTGATGACAACCACCTGCCTACTGAAGACATATGTACAATCATGTGAAGTGATCCTTCCAGTGTAACCAATCCAGCAGATGGCTTCTTACTGAAATTCTGCTCTCATTTTCCTCGAGCAGGCAGAAAAAATAAAAAATAAAATAAAATAAAATAAAAAATAAAAACAAAAAACAAAAAACAAAAAAATAAATAAAATAAAATAAAAAATAAAAGACTAGGCCACTCCAAGTGTCCACTGAACATGTGCTTTTGGTCCATGAAAACAAGAAAATAAAACTTTCCTTCTAATTGTATCAAATCATTAAAAGGATCTTCAAAATTCTTAAATGTTACCTTGTCTTGAGATTCAGCAAAAACACAAGCACACCCTTCATTCTGTTCTGAAAGAACTCTTGGTTGTTGATCCATAGGAAGGCATAAGGGAGTATGACTTTCTGCTATCTAAGTGTTGGTTGTAAATTCCTCAAGCATGGGAAACTCTGACTCTATCTCTTGCACGATGTATATCTTAGGTTCATACTCTTCAAATTCATATTTTAAATCATCCTTGAACATAAAACATTCTTCAAAATTGTCAAACATGACAACCCTATCTTCTTCATGAAAGACAACGGTCTTTGTTAGGTGATCTCCTTGCAGGAAATCATCATCACAAATTGGCTTACTCTCAACAACTTCCTGTATAGTTTCATCAATCTCATGACTGCCATCATTTAAACTCAGATTTTCAATTTCAATAATG
Source organism: Pinus albicaulis (assembly GCA_034641835.2). Lineage (NCBI taxonomy): Eukaryota > Viridiplantae > Streptophyta > Pinopsida > Pinales > Pinaceae > Pinus > Pinus albicaulis. The sequence continues at coordinate 1,404,824,270 of CM076578.1, read as the reverse complement.
GAAGAAGTTTCACTAACACTTTCTTGACTATGTGAACATTGCAAACCTGCATTAGCTTAGGCTGTAACATGACTTTTCAAGAGCTAATCTATCTCATCTTCAGTCAAAGGAGGAAGTACTCTTTGTTTTCTTTGGATGAAACAATAATTGTCTTCTTTCCCTCCTAAAGATTCACAAGGATGTTGAATATCTTCTTTAATCTCAAGAAAAGGAGCATATAAATTTTCATCAGTCTGCTGATTTATTTCATGTGGTTTCATTTGACTGTCAAGATGAAAAATTATTTCATCTTCAAGCAAAGGGGAAGCTATTGTATGCTGAATATGATCTTGTGTATCAAATTGACCACTTTCTTCATATTTCTGTTGAAGGGAGAAATCATAGAAGGCTTCAATGATCTCTTCATCATTCATGCATTCGATATCATCAATACTCTCAAGATATGCAATAAAACCTTCACTATAATCACAACAACTTTGTAAGAGAGATAAAGAAAGATTAGACTCTGAGTGGGACTCCTAAAATGACATGAAAAGAGGATTTTTGATCACTGATGGCAGGATGCAAAAACTGACACTAACAGGCTTTTACATTAGTTAAATATTTTGTTATTTAATGTCTTTTGTTGCTACAGATCTATCATTTTGCAAGTTTCTTCTAAATTTTTATTGCAGATCTAAATATTTAGGCTGCCATATCTGTTGTTAGGGCCATTAATCACTTGTGGCTTAAGTAAGGTCTTTTTGGTACACTTGCCGAAATATTTTATGCTAACAAATGGCGACTCCACTAGTCTAATTCAGATTCCTACGTGATCAACAACTTCAGCAATCAGGGTTTTTCTTCAACTAGTTTTTAGTCTCTTGATGTTTATTTTCAGCATTTATGCCCTTATCTAGTTAAAATTCCAAATTCTAAAACTTTTCTGGTGTTTTCTGCAGGTCACAAGTACCAGTCGCACAGGAGCTGGTAAATCTAACAGAACATGCCACCCAAGAGTCAAGGAGGGAAAATTGCACTTTTCAGCCCCAAACCTATGTTTTCACCTCCATGTCGCACTTTTTGGCCCAAAAATTGTGCTATCATCCGATTTCAGGTCAGAACCTGCAATTCATAATTTGTTTCAAGATTTTTTCTGAAATTTTCAGGGTTTTCCGAGAGCACTGTTTTGGGTTGTTTGACCTCTATTTCAGCCCGTCTTAGGCCTATATATGCTCAGTTTGTCTCTTTGAAGTAGAAACAAGCCCTGTAGGGTTTCAATTCACTTCCACCTTTTTAGGAACTTGGGTTCAGTTGAGTAGGTAGTTTGAGATTTTCAGTTCTTTCAACCATTGTTTGAGGGTCTGATCCATTCTTTTTGAAGACCTTTAAGATAGGTTGTTTTAACATCCAAGACTCCCTCTTGAGTTTTTTTGGCCTTCCCCCTTAGGGTCCCATAGTTTTCCCTAGGTTTTAAAGCTTCTGCCGTATCTTTTGCAACATTTTTCCCCTATGGTTTCTTGTTGTTTTCTGCACCATTTCCAGCAGTATAGAGTCTTTTGATCCTAGTCCCTTAGACATTAGATCTTGTGATCCTTTTGGTGTTTTTTGGTTTTCTTGTTTTCCTCTCCTGTTTAAGTTGTTTGAGAGCCTTGTTTGGGTGGGACTTATGCTTGCTTTATTGTTTATTTTACTGGCATTATTTCAGTTTCATTTACAGTTTTTAGCATTTTATTTTAGCAGCATTTTGGAATCATTATAAAACATGCTTAATTAACTCATCCACAACACACACTTATTTTCACACACTCACACCTAAAGTGAATGAGATATTGGTTCATACCTCCAAGCCAAGACTTAAACACGCCACTTTATAAATCTAACTCACATAGATTAAGCTGACTTGGGCATCAGGGCCAAACAATATTTGTAGTTAGTTGTAGGATCGGTGAGATAGGATTCCAATAACACCCATTGATCACATACATTGAAACATAGAAAGTTGAGTTAATATAGATCTTAAAATCCTTCACCATCTTGCGGTCAAAGACGAAGTGCGGTAGAAACTTGTTTCAGAGGGGGTTAGGCTAGGACATCATGCGATCATTTCTCCTCGGGGATACCCAACCCCTGGTAGGTAATTTTGTGCGTTGTCTGATTTACCATGAAGCTCAAGACTCAACCACCCATGTGGGACGAAGGTAACCTTAGGGGCTAATCTTAGGAAAAATCATTTCTGTGACTGCTTCAGGTTCCAATATGATTTTTCCTTTCTCATCAAGTTCTAGAAAAAAAATTTGAACTAAAATTTTGTCACCTATAACCTTCTTTAAGCATGAAACATGGAAAACTAGGTGTACTTGGGAAGATGCAGGAAGCTCCAATTTGTATGCCACAGTACCAATATTTTGCAACACCTTGTAAGGAATATAGTACTTTGGTGATAATTTATTATCCTTATTAGCTTGCTTGAGGGACATTTGTTTATATGGTTGTAGCCGTAAAAATACCTAGTCTCCTACATCAAAACTTCTCTCGATGCGAAGTTGATTTGCCTGTTGCTTCATTTGATTTTGTGCCAAATTTAGGTTATCCTTTAAGAGTTTGAGAACTTTTTATTTATGCTCGATGTGATCTTCTTCTGCTTGAACCTTAGAATTTTGTCTTAAAGATGATGTGATGAACGGTGTATGATTTCCATAAAGTACCAAAAAGGGGGTAATTTTTGCTGCAGTGTGGAAGGAAGTGTTATACCACCATTCAACTAGAGGTAACCACTTGATCCATTGTGTTTGTTTATCATATACAAAGCAACGAAGATATCCTTCCAAACATTTGTTTACTATCTCAGTTTTCCCATCAGATTTAGGATGATAAGATGAGCTATGAGCTAGTTGAGTACCTAAACAAGAAAATAATTCCGTCCAAAAATTTCCAGTGAAAATGGGATCTCTGTCGCTTACAATTATCTTTGGGTTTCCATGTAGCTTTTGAATTTTTTCCATAAGTGCAGTAGCAAATGTACTCGCTTTAAATGGATTAGATAATTCACAAAAGTGTGCATACTTGGTAAGTCTATCAACTACCACCATGATGACACTCATTCCTTCAAACTTAGGTAAACCTGTGATAAAATCCATTGAAACCTCCTCCCAACATTGAATTGGAATGGATAAAGGCTGTAGCAAACCAGGGGTCTTAATTGTCTCAACTTTATTTTGCTGGAAAACCAAACATTTCGCCACAAACTTTTGAGTATCATATTTAAGGCCATCCCAAAAAAAATTATTTCTTCACCCTGTGGTAAGATTTTGAAAATCCTGAGTGTCCTCCTAAGTGAGAGGTGTGCAATTCCAAAAGAATATTTTGTTTTAGTTGGGACTTCTTACAAAGATATAAGTGGTCTTTGTACCATAAGGAATCATTTTTCCAACTAAATGTATCAGATGTATTGGGATCTTGCTACAACTTTTGAATGAGTGTCGACACTTCTTCATCATTCTTCCATTCCTCCCTTGCTTCAATTATCCAATCTGGTTGGATAATAGAAATGGCACAAAGAAATGCTTCCACATCCTCATCCTTTCTTGAGACTGCATTTGCAACAACATTTAGCTTCCCTTTTTTGTAGATTATTTCAAAGTCATAACCCAACATCTTTGTGACCCATTTTTGCTGCTCTTTTGAAGATAATATTTGTTCCAAAAAGTATTAAAGACTAACATGATTAGTTTTTACCTTGAAGTATTTTCCCATTAGGTAAGGTCGCCATTTCTTTAGTGCATGTAGTATTGCAAACATTTCCTTCTCATAAATATCTTTTTGTAAATACTTTCCTTTGATTGGATGACTTTCAAAAGCAATGGGTCTTCCTTCTTGCATTAAAACAACACCAATTCCATTTACTGAGGTATCACATTCCACAATAAAGGTTTTTTTGAAGTCTGGCATAACTAATATTGGTGCTTGGCACATTGCCTCTTTAAGATGTTCAAAGGCCTTAGTTGCTTTAGGTGTCCATGAAAATGCATCGTTCTTCAATAATATTGTTAGAGGTGCTGCTATTCTCCCATAATTCTTAACAAACTTGTGATAATACCCTGTTAACCCGAGAAATCCTCACAACTGATTTATGGTTGTGGGGATTTTACATTCCTTAATGGATTTAATTTTGTTAGGGTCTACCTTAACACCCTCATGAGATACAATATGACCCAGATATTCCACCTCTTGTACTCCAAAGAAACATTTGGGGGTTTTTGCATTTAATTGTTTCTCCTCAATAGTTTGAGCGCCCTGTCAACATGTTGAACATGATCCTTCCAAGACCTATTGTAGATTAGTATATCATTAAAAAATACTAACACAAATTTTCTAAGGAAGGATTTGAAAATGGAATTCATCAACCCTTGAAATGTAGAAGGTGCATTGGTATGGCCAAAAGGCATGGCCAAAAATTCATAATGACCCTCATGAGTTCGAAACATTGTTTTCGGAATGTCTTCAGTATTCATTCTAATTTGATGATATCCTAAATGAAGATCCAACTTGGTGAAATAAATTGTTCCATGTAATTCATCCAATAGTTCATAAATCACAGGAATGGGAAATTTATATTTAATAGTGATCTTATTGAGCTCCATATAATCCAGAAACATGTGCCATGATCCATCTTTCTTGTGCACCAATACTACTGGAGCAAAGAAAGAACTTTGATTGGGTTGAATTATACCGGCCTCTAGCATTTCTGCAATCATACATTCAATTTCTCTCTTTTGGAAATAAGCATATATGTAAGGCCTAATGTTTGGAGGAACACTTCCTGGAATCAAATGAATAGCATGATCATGACCACAAATATGTGGGAGTCCTTTGGGATTTTCAAACACCTTGGAATGATTCTCCAAGACTTTTTGGAGATATGGAGAAATAGATGATTTTGATGTTGGAACTTCTAGTGAGCATAATTGTGAAATTACGCCTCGTAATTCTTTCTTCAGAAGCTTTGTCATGACATTAGAGCTTATTATATTTCTCGGCTTCTGGAAGATACCTTTTAATTCAACATCCTTTCCTTCCAAAAAAAATTCAAGAAAAGCTCTTGAAAATTAAAAGCTACAGTCCCCAAATATTGTAGCCATTGTACACCTAGTACAAAATCAACACCACCCATTGGAATGGAGAGCATTGAACTATTCAATACATATGCCCCCATGGTTAGCTTGATATTATGTCACTTTCCAGAGACATTTATAGTTCCTCCATTTGCAACCATCTCTTGACGCTCTAGTGTTGGGTATAGGAAGCAATTCAATTCCTTGGCTACCTTACAATGAATAAAATTATGGGTACTACCCGAATCAATGAGCATTATTACATTTTTCTTCTTGATATGTCCTTCTATCTTGAGAGTTTAAGGAGTAGTAATTCCTGCCAATGCATTACAGGATATGTTTGGATTCATTTCTTCTTCCTATATGGTTGGTTTTTGGTGTATATCCTCTTCTTTTGAAGTTTATTGTTCATTTTCTTCCTCCTCGTCACAATCTATGTAAAATAATTTCTTATCAACACACTTATGACATTTAGTGTATTTTCTATCACAACTATAGCAAAGCCCTTTTTCTCTTTTTTCTTCCAATTGTTGTGGTGTCAACCTTGTAGGTTTTGGAAGTCTAGGAGCAGCAACACTTCCATATTTATATTTGTGAGTGGTAGGCTTCCTTGTCGCCATAATTTTGCTTTCAATTTTTCTTGCTAACCTGAATGCCTTTTCCAATGTATCAGGTTCCTAAAGGCGAACCTCATGTTGGATGTTATCCCTTAGAGTCCCTATGAAGACATCAATTTGATGTTCCTCTGGAATATTATTTACCCTTATATTCAATTTTTGGAAGTCCTCAATGTGCTCCATTATTGAACCCTTTTGTTTGAGATTTATCAATTGGCTAAAGAAGGTGTTGCTCTTTGTATCCTCATAATGTGCTATCATTTCCCCCGTAAAAATTGACCAAGTGACAAATTGTTTACAAGAAAAAAGCCTTTGCTACCATACAAACTAGTTTTGTTCTAAATATAAAGTTTCAATGCATACCTTTTGTGTGGGTTACACATTATGGAGCTCAAAGTATTGCTCCATTTGTAGTATCCAAGTTATAAGATCCTTGCCATCAAACTTCCTCATATAATATTTGGAATATGATGGGTTTTTTATCCAATGTTAGAGTCTATGAAATCATGATTAACATTTCTTTTGTTCTCACCATGAGTTTCCTCTACTACCTTTTCACCATTGGGAAGCTTTTCTGTAGCAAAATTTTCAAACCTTCAAGTTTTTCTTCTATTCCATCGATCTTATCTTTCACACCATCCATCTTAGTTTCCACACCATCCATCTCAGCTTCCATGCCATCCTATTGGGTTCCATGACATCCATATTATCTCCCACACCATCCATCTCATCCATCTTAGCTTCCATGCCATTCTTCAAACCATCCATCTTAGCTTCCATGAATTTCTTCAAACCATCCATCTTAGCTTCCATTTCATTTTTTGTTGCTCTTTGCGAGAGCAAAATTTGTTGCACTTGGTCTTTTAATTTTGATATATCATGTTGCACTTCTTCCTCTTCATGAGTCATAGTAGAGCCTTTTGAGGGCTTAGTGGGTGTTAAATTCTTTTAGGGGGGGATTTTAGAACCCAATACTGATATATATGCTTCAATATGCCCTTGGAATCACTTCAAACTAATTTTTCAAACAAAATTTATGCAATTTTAAAAAAAGATACACACCTTTTTCTTGCTTTTGAGAATCTCGATATTGAAACCAATGTATCTCTGTGATTTCATATCCCCAATATTTGAGCTTCGGTCCTAAAGTTTACCTCTGAGTCTTCTTTCCAATGTCATGGGTCATACCTAATTTGGACTCTTCAAGACCAAATTATGACCAATCTCCCACAATGACCTAATTATGGACTAGTACAGTGGAGTGAAATTGTATGACATGCCCCGTGTCACCATTTCTTCATTTAGCTCTAAAATAAATACACAGGAAACTATATTCTGTGTAATTGCAATCATTTTTTACAAAATTCCAATCTGATACTCAGATCATATCTCTGAAAATATTGCGAACCAAGATCTGAAAGTTTTACATGAAGTTCCTCAGGATTTTTTCACAAATGGGTTTTTTTTTTCTTCGGAACCTTCTTAGAAAAAAAAGTTATAGTGAAAATTCCATGATGACCTATTTGAAGCAGCGAAACCCTAGAATCTAAAGCTCTGATACAAAATGTTATGAAACTAGCTCACAAAATAGAAGAAAAGATAGATCAATGACTTAGAATTCATCCTAATCGAGGGGGAAACCTCCTTTACATTACATAAATGAACAATTCTTAGATGATTCAAATGAAAAAACCTCCTTTCTGTATATAGGAGTCCAAGGGGTCACAATATAATCCTAGCTGACATAATAATAATAATGCAAGGGCACAACAATAACAATAGTGGACTTCTATGGGGCACAATAATAACGGTAAGGGGGCTAAACTAACAACAATAAGGGACTACAATAGTAATATAGGGACCTAACAGACTGGTTATGGGAAGCATTTTATTCTCTACCCTACCTTTCTGCATGAAAGGCCATCTAAAACAATAAAACCTAGGATTGTTTGAGGATTTAGATCACCTTTAGGCTAGAGGTCATTTTTATTTCGATAGGACGTGCCTACTTGCATTAGAGTAGCTCATAGAATAGTTAGTTTACACTTGGAACCACTGCACTAGGTGTTTGCTTGTTTCTTGTTACTCTTATGTTTCTATCATTCTCTAGTATTTAGTTTCATCTATGTCTTCACATCACTGTGCCCCCAAGGCATTTGTCGTGGAGAATACGAGGTCTCCATCCTCAATTTTTGTTAGGAAATATTTCTCCAGCTCGTCGAGTTAGAAATAATCCTCCCAGTCCTCCATCGAATCCCTCTTACAACTCATATTATTCTGATTCATCGAGTTATTCCTCTAATTCTGCATCCTCTCATCCTCATATCGCCACTGTATCTAGCACCAATGTAGGTCTCGGATCCCAAGGTTGTATCCCGGGTCCCAATCCAGGCACTACCACTAGCAGAACCTTTACATCTACAATCTTTTCTATGCCATTGGTCCCCTTTATGGCTGGTCTAAGTCTCCTAGATTTTAACTAGCTTATCAACAATCCCATTTCTCATGTTGTTGGTTAGCTAGCTATGCCAACCAAGCTTCCTTCTAACATCCCTAAGTTTGAAGGTAACAAAGAAGAGGACCCCACCTATCACATTCATTCCTTCCACATGTGGCATTCATCAAACTCTATCACCGATAACTCCATTTGTCTTCGATTATTCCAACACATGCTCATTGGAGATGTTGCAAAGTGGTACATTGACCAGCCCTCTGCATCTCATTCCACTTTTTCGACTCTTTCTAAAGCATTTATGTCACTTTTCCAGTTACCCCTCTGTTATGATATTGGTACCGAGTTGTTGACCACATTCCGTCAAACTTCTGCCACCCGCCTTTTTGACCATGTACAAGAATGGCGTAGAAGGAGGAGCATGTGTAGAGCTCATACATTCGATGATCATGTCTATATGGATTGGTTTATTAGAATTATCTTAACCCCCATAGGTAAAGATGTTGCATCTCATTTTCCTCAGACTGAGGAAGAAGCTCTCCAGATAGCATTAAAATACTTGATTTACGCCTAGTCAGGTTATGTTTATACTGTTTTACCAAACCTTCTTAAACCTGGTGGTGCCACTGCACAGGGGGCATCTCACGTTGCTGATGGTATCGTTGGATCCCTTTCACACCCATCACCATATGCCTGGTGGTGCCACTGCATAGGGGGCATCTCATGTTGTTGATGGTATCATTGGATCCCTTTCACACCCATCACCATATGCTCCTCCTCAGATGAGTTATGGTCACCCTCAAGGGGGTACCAGTTCCTCCAACACTTATCCCCCTCCAGGAAACTTGTATCCCAGTCAAAGCATGCCTTATGCATTTTCCCAATCACATCACCAAATGTCAGGGCCAGTTGTTTCTCAACTTGTTTACCATAATGTTGCCCCAACTCCATTTTATCCTTATGTACCACCCAGCTCTCCAACCCCTCAAGGATCAACACCCCCGCCTCCCACACCTTCTAAACCTCTTCCACAACAACCACCTCCCCCTCAAGGTCAAGTGTATGCTCAATAGAGCGTGACTAATCCCCCCAATTTGAAGAAAAAGAATAAAGGGAAGGAAACTAGAACCAAAAAATGCAGAGTAACCAAGGTCGCCAAGGTACTCAACGAAATGCAACCCAGGGGAACCATCCAAATACCACAACCCAGCAACAGGACAATCATCCCAAGTAGAACAAGGCAATTCATACAAATAAGCCTTGTGCATGTTGTGGTGTATATGGCCATTGCACACATGATTGTCCCCTTTTACCCCATATGCGTCAAATCTAGTAACATTATTCTTCCCCATTTAGAATAACCTCTAGAGTCTCATATCACTTCAAATCACTTTAGGGATGATCCACTTCATCATTCCTTCATCTCATATCAACAACCCAGTCCATTAGACATTGTTGTTGACCAACCTCAGTATTTTCTAGATGAGCATCAATTCATTATATCTGAAGCCACTCTTTGTTATAGTGACACCATGTATTCGAACCCAAAAATTAAGTCCATTTGATTCATATATGCATTTCCAAACGAGATGGGTAATCCGCTATTTCCTTTCTCTAACTATATCTATCCATTCGTCCCATGGGAAGATAACCATAGCATTAAAAAATGGTGAACCACCTCATCAAAATGTGTTTAGCGTCCTCTATTCTAAATACATTTGGCATGTTCAGAGCATGCTTGGGGGAACCTATGCCCCTATATATTCTCACCATCCTCTTGAGGATTTAGTGCCTATGAGACTGAATGTTTGAATCCATTATTTTATCACTTGGAACACCATGCCCCTCCACAAACTCCTCTATCTAGGGGCACCATTCCCACCTTTGCATACAATATCACTCCCCGCCATCACATATGCTTGGGGGCATGATGGCACCCCTGGCCACCATCTCACCTGATTGACATAATTCTCGGCCTAGACCCCACATATCTAGGTATGGTCGATTATCCTTCCATTCCTTGGATATTTTGTCTTATCGGCCTCTCCAGCGAGCCATATACATACATCATATATCATAGATATTTGATACCATATTTTCAAACATTATGCTCTATGTGATGCCACATTTCCCATATTATTCCCCATGTTTGACTTAGTGGGAAAAGATGATCCTTATATAGTATTTCATTCCTCTATTCCTTTCTTAGCTTGATTCTTTGCCAAGAGCCATCCTTCCAAGAAGCATTAAGGCCATTTTAGACAAGTAAGGTCACCAACCCAAAAGTTGATGGATCCTGATTCTGATGGTCAGTTTGTCTGCTACGATCTCCAAAATATTTATGGCCTTCTCCTCCTCTCCAAATTCACCATGGCTCACTTAGAAAATGAATTAAAATTGGAGGAAAAAATCCCTTTTATCAGAAAAACCCTAGTTTTTTCATCGCCCATCACGGCAAAATTGTAGCTCAGTTTCACAAACCATTGGCACCGTTGGAAAACTTTCACCGAGTACTATAATGGGTCTTTTTTTTTTTTGGTAATTTGATACTTCACTTGGAAGCCATTTTTTCCATGAAGTTTCACTTTGCCATCAATTTAAACCGAATTTCTTCATATGAGCCGCTTGTACTTTGGTACCACTTTGCCTTGGCACTTGTCACCTCCTGTGTCAATTTTCATCATGAGCAACCATTATTTATTCATGTTTTTATGGTCCCCGTGGGCCTATCCTATGTGCATCATCATTGAGTCACCCTAGTTAAGAGCATCTGAGTTGAGTCATCCTCGCATTCATGGAGTTTGTCTTGAGTCCCATTATCTCCTATTACATTATTCCATCCATCTTTGTGTCACATTCATCCCATGTTGCCCATTTTTTTCCTTCAACTATATTTTTCGTCGTCATCCCCTCCAGAATCGAGTGAGTCACTACCAATTCAACCATGCATTTTATGCTCTGGCAAGGGAAGTCATGAGTCCGCCTCTCAGTTTTCCTCCTTCCCATATTATCCCTGGTTTCAGTCCATCAGTCACTTTACTATGATCCCTCGCGCCTTATTTGAGTATTCCTTATTGCCTCAGCTATGGCAGGCCCTATTCTGTCGACTTCAACACATTCATTCCAGAAGAACGGTCTAGAGGGTAGTGTACCTTGGTTCCAGATTTCATCATTGTTTGGTGCCTCAGATCAAGCAAAGGGAATCATCATTTCCCTTTGACTTGTTTGTTTCTCACGTGCTCGAACCCAACTCATTATCCCGCGAATGAGAATCCTGCACTTTATGGTTCAGTGATCCAACAGATTGTACCAGTGATTCAAGGGTGTGTGTGATATGTTTCAGACCTCAAGATGGGGTGGCTCTTTTGGTAGCCCCCCACATGCCTGGATGAGCTCATATTATGCTCCAGCCTCATATGTAGTTCCATAGATGTGATGGGCTCTATTACAGCTGCTTGCAGCGCCCACAACATTCATGTCTCATTCAGATGATCAAGTCAGATATTCAGAGATATTTCATGTTTAGCAGGGCTTCTTTGGTTGTATTTCCCCCTCCCCATGTCACAAGGAGGGGCATTATGTCTCATGTACTCATATGTTATTATATTTAGTCCTAGGCTTTCTTTTTCCAGGTGCATTATGTATATGGGATTCATTGTATTATTTTTTGTCCCATTGACGCCATTATGTCATGTATCATGTACTTTGTAGCTTAGTCCCACATTTTTGGGCTCATCATTATTCATTATACACGGTTATCTCGGCGGGTATGGGTATGCCTCCCCTGCCTCATTGAGTTCATGTACTCCAAAAAAAAGGAGACTTATATCAGTTAGTAGGTCTTGTCCCCCCACTCCTTCCTCACTTCGCTTCAATTATGTCCCTCTCTCTCTCTGACTCCCCTTTGGTGTCTAGTGATTGTGTTCTTACAATGTATTTCTATCATACGATTTTCTCCTAATGCTCGTGCATTGAGGGGGGAATCTATTATCACCAAAAAATGTTCACTTAGTCTAACTAAGTGGATCTAAATACACCATGTAAGACCAATTTTACCATAGTAAAATTTCTTTCACTACAGGAAATGACTTGATAAAACATATTTTAGAAAGTTATTTCTAATTAAAAAAAGAAACCCCATGAGGAATAATTAAATAAATCATTATTTATTTGATTTTCCTCTAGGAATAATTAATTAAATCATTATTTAGTTAATATTCCTTGTCACATTTGACCCAACCATGAGAAATAGCTAAATAAATCATTGTTTATTTGATTTTTCTCTAGGAATAATTAATTAAATCATTATTTAATATTCTTTGTCAAATTTGACTAAATCACTCAGGAATGATTGAACAAATCATTATTTGTTTATTATTCCTTAACCACGTCCTTGAAATAACAAATAAATCATTTGTTTGTTTATTCTTTCTAAATAAAGGTATTTAACCAAATTTAAATATCTTTTCCCTCCAAAATATATAATAAAATATTCCAAGTGGATAGATCTAGATTATGGTTAATAATATTTTATTGTTTTCTATTTTTTATAATAACCCAATATTTTGTTATAAATAAGGGGGTTTTCCATCCATTCCTCACCATGATCACTATCATCGTTGTTATTATCTTCTTTTTGCATTCGAGCTCGCAATTGAGTTCAACACACGTTTTGGGTTTCACACATCATAGAGAGTGAAAGATCCAGAATACTGAAGCACATAGGACAACCAAATGACCCATCTCATTTGAGGGGGGCCTATAGCCATCATATGAGTCTCCTTCACTAGGTGTAACAAAATCATAATATATCATTCATTATTTTATATTGTTTTTTCTATGCTATGGGATTTTACATTAGTTAAAACTTTTGTTGTTAAATGTCTTTTGTTGCTATAGATCTATCATTTTGCAGGTTTCTTCTAACTTTTTGTTGCAGATTTGAATATTTAGACGTCCATATATGTTGTTAGGGCCATCAATCACTCATGCCTTAAGTAAGATATTTTTGGTACACTTTCCGAAATATTTTATGCTAACACTCCAATCCAAGTTCGCTAACGATATCCATTTCTACAAGGTCAGCCTGCGAATTTGAGTTGAGCAGAGTATTTATCTTGGTCATCTCCTCTTCCTTGTTATTGAGGATACTCTGATTCGCCTCCTTTTGCATTGATTTGTAGAAAATATTTTCTTCCACTTCAAATTTACTTCCCACTTATTTTCCGAAACTTGTGGCTACTAGATTCTTTTTCTTCACATCCTTCTTGTGGTTCTTTACGTTCATTCCTAGATGCAATTTTCAACACTTCTCCTTGATGTGACCATCAATGTTGCAATGGGTGAAATTATTGATAGGATCCTTGAAATTATGTGCAATGGTTATTTTTTTTGTGTCCTTCCCCATTTTTCACTTCTTTTTCCCATCCTTGGAAGCATTCTAGTGCTCTTTATACTACAAACCACTTTACTACCCTTTATTTTGGCATATGATTTCTAAGTATTGTGTTTGTACACATACCTTGTCCACTATATTAGCTTTAAAAGCATCATTTGATTTCACAAATGGGCTTATAAACCCCCTATATACTTAAAAAGTGCATATGGGTTCTTGGGATACTTGTCATGATGGCCATTCTGTCGAATGCGGTGGTGTATTCTTGTACAACCTACCCCTAAAGTAGTGTCATTGGATCCATTAGTCATTCACATACTTTATAGGTAAAAATAAGGGTTTTAAATGCCTCCCACCTATTCACTAGTGGATTGGACTCCATCCTAAGTGTTTTTGTATGGTTTTCCCGTTAAGTCGGAGCATGGCATTCTAAATTTAGTCTAGAAAATGACAACTTTTCATCTATATTGTAAATGCTTAAATAATCTTCTAACTACTGCAACCAATGATTTAGTTTTAACGTGTCAGTCTCACCTTTATATGTATTTATGTACACTTTTTCTTCCATGTTAGAATATGAATGGTTCACAATGCTCAAACTCATTTTCTCTTTCTTGAGATATATCCTTGACTCTTTTTTAGGTCTTTGTGATCTTCTGAATTCCCCTAAGGTTTGACCTTTAAGCTAGAACCTCCATCCTCTCTGATGAATCTAAGTTTTTCGTTTAGTGCTACCACGAGAGGTTCATATTGTGGTTTATGTCAACAACTTACACTTCTAGCCTCACAAATATTTCTTTTGTCAGATTTCGGGGGTAATTATGAATAGACTCGTTAACCATGGCCACCATGGCGAGGTTACACAACTTTTTTCTTAAGTTGATTCCTATATTATTTGCAAATTATCACAAAGTATATAAAGAAACCCACTTTGATAGAAATATCAATTGAAAACTTCCATGGGTAATCTACTTGAACAATTCTTCACAACGAATTTGAAAAATTATTATAATCTTTATTGTTCATTTTCCTTAGATTCCAAATTCATTAGTTAGTTGAATTTCTACTTACTTAATTGAGATATTGATGCAATAAATAGAAAATAAAATAAATACACACACCATCCATAAGAGACATAGAGATATGCCTTGTGAAACCCTCATAGGAGGAAACATAGTTAGAAGGTAAGGTCATTCTACTCTCTTTTCTTTGGAATGGAAAATTTTCAAGTAGAAAGAAAGAGGAATTCTTTATGGAGCTACCTAAGTCTTGTGGCTTTTTTGGTTGCTACATAACTCTAGACCCTCTATTTTACTCTCTATAATCCCACTCCTAGCCACTTTTCTCAATCATGGAACAATATACAATAGTATAGATTAGAAAACCCCTACTCCTTCTAGTGGCCTAGTATATAACATAGCTTAATATCCAACCAAGGGTTAGATTCAACTCCTTCATCCCTCATCTAGAGTTACAAGTTTGAACCTTGTAGAGTCTTATCAATAGTCCACACATGGATAGCTCCATATGCATAAGTAATTGGGGTTGATGTGGCATCCACTTGTACCATGGTGGTCAATGCAGTAGGTCAAAATTATGGAAAGCATAACTTTTGCATATGAACTTCGATTGACATGATACTTGCACCATTGGAAAGGTATATAAGTGTATAATAGAATCCCAAATACACTAAATAAGAAAAAATTTTCCCTAAAAAAAGTTTAGGCTGGATAGTATGTCTTTATTGCACACATAAATGTGTCGAGTGTTTTTCGTTAACCAAATAATAGTATGCATGTAAATATATCAAGCTTTGTCTCAAGATAGGAGATCTATCTTGGAAACACAGTCCATTTGTTGAGAAAATATCTCAACCTCACACCAAACTAGCAAGCTAATTATTTAGAGAGAATCTCTCAGAACCAACTAGACCTCAACAACCTTCTAAATAATAGGAACAAACTCCTCCTCATAGAAACTAAAACACTAATAATGATCAATAAACTCAAAAATTAAATATTGTATGATGTGTTTGGTTGCCTATACAAACAAATGAGTGATGTTAATAATCAAGTATTGGCTAATAAGGCATTGGATATAAACGAAATAGTGCATAAACTAAAATAAACTAAAACTAAACTAAATAATACAAAACAACCTTATGAAACAAAACAAATCAACAACAAAGTAGGAAAAAGATCCTCTTTATTTATTGTTGGTGGTGGAAAATTTACAAATAAAATATCAAATAAATTTGAATAGAGTTGCTTGAGCAATGGTTCCCAATAGCTATCAACAAGGATTTCCTTTTCTCAATCTATTTTGCAAGCCATTTATCTCTCAATAAGCATAGAAAACTCTCTATAATGGTGGAGTTCTCCTCACAATGGTATCGTAGAATGCTTTGGATCAATTTTGGAAACATAACATTGCACAACTTCTTCTTATTTTTGGCTCTTAGTGAACTTGTATTTATATAATTTTTGAACAATCCTTCCCTCTTTTGGCTCATTAATGAGTTTATTTTCCTCATAAATGATATAATTTAGCGCTACCATCCTCTTGTTATTAAGGCTTCTTGGGACTCAAGGCTCGAATGGTCAACCCGTCATGTTGCTTCCTACAAGGAGCATACAAACAAATGAGTGATGTTAGTAGTCAAGTATGGGATAAAAAATCATTGGATATAATGGAAAAAATTCATAAACAAAACTAAACTAAATAGCACAAAACAAGCTTGTGAAGCAAAATAAATCAACAAAGGAGTAGGAAAATGATGTCTTTATTGATTGGTTATGGTGGAAGAGTTACAAAAAAGTATCAAAGACACTTGAAGAAAGTTGCTTGAGTGGCAATACTCAATAGCTCTCAACAAGGATTTCCCCTTCTCATTCTCTTTTAATAGCTCGTTCTCTCTCAAAGAAGCAAATAAAACTCTCTACAATGGTGGAATTATTCTCACAATGGTATGCTAGATTACTTTGGAGCAATTTTGGCAACATAACAATTCACAACTTCTTCTTGTTTTTGGCTCTCCATGAACTTGTATTTATAGAAATTTTGAACACTCCTTCCCTCCTTTGGCTCATCAATGAGGTTGTTTTCATCATAAATTAAATTAGAGCTACCATCCTCCTTTCATTAAGGCTTCTTTGGGCTCAAGGCTCAAATGATCAGCCAATCATGTCAAGATATTAAGTGTTTTTTAGGCAAGTCCACATTCAAAGGTGTTGACTGGACTTCTCACAACCCTTGCGACTATCAAAGAAAAAGTCACGATGTAGTTAATTTCCAGCTTTGGAGCACCCGAGAGGGTTTATTTTTTAATTCAAATTTGTAAAATATTTTGATTTTTTTCATGTTGTTCACTAACTCTAAGTGTATTCTATTGTGTACAAATGAGTGTACCATTTTTTCATAATAAAAGTCGCCCCCTGATATGTGAGGTTAGGAGCAAGCGTTTAGCTCAAATACATCATGTTTTGTTGATATGTTGATTATTATTTCTTACTTCTCAAGAGAGAGAGAGAAACTTGTTGCGGAGATGACTAGGGAAAGTTCCTTAACTGAGAACTAAAGAAAACCATGCTTTGAAGAAAAACTGATACAAAAGTGTCTATACGAGGCGAGCTTGTCGCATGCTCATTAAGATGAATATGACTAAGTATTACAATCATATAGGAAATGTCCTCTCAGGTCAACTTTGATGTGGCTAATTTGTTACTAGTTGAAGAAGATAACTGCTTTTCTCCCTCAAGCTTGTCTCTGAAAAATACACTGAAATGGTTGCCCCCATACATCAAATAGAAATCATTATCAAAGGAGGTGTGATGGAATGCATGGGTCTTTGAATAAATGAGAGAAATGAAATGGTCAAGAAGTATGTTACTACCTTGACATGAAAACTTATGTTGGTGTCGAATGTCAAGGAGACCAATGACATCAATGGGAAATGTTGTATGGCAAATTATCTTCTACAAATAAAAGTGAATCCCCTAGAGCTAGTGGCTGACCTAGAAACAACAGAAACCAAAAAGGACAATGGTTTCCTTAGAGAAATTAATAAATGTATGAAGGTCCTACATGAATTCTAACGCTAGTCCTCATCTTCTCTTGTTTTGTAGACTTTGGGTCTAACTTGAATTACTATAAATGGAACCTGTAAGACAATCACAACAAACAAGAGAACTACAACACATACATAGCATAAACTAATACCTTTGTTCAATGAGTCAAGCGGGCATTGAAATACATATGCATAAATAGACAAAAAGCATAGGAAAAAAAAAATTCTTGTATTAATTAAATGTAGGAGAATATTACAACCATTTTTTCAATTCTTAACAATGTAGAATCTGTAGAAATTCCTTGCATATTCAAACTGCTAATTGTAATTTACTAAAAAAATAGAATTGAATCTACTCTACCAACTACAGAAAAAAATTAACAATCACAAAGCGTACAAGAGACAGAATTCAATCAAAAAATTATCCAATGATTTCCTAGGGAAAGCCTTAGCTAAAAACCCTTTCTATCTGTATATTGCATTAGTTAGAAAATATGAGAAGATTACAATGATTTGCTCAAGCTCGAGCAACCTATGCACTATCTCTATATGTCTCACCACTACCTAGACAATCCTTGGCCAATATTTAACCAATTTTCTGTTTTCCCAAGTCCCCGTTTTCTTACGTTGTTTCCTTAGTAATTAGCCCCTATTATATAGGGAAATTTCTCATCCAAAAATACGCAATACATCATAGGTCTTCTACTTACTGCATGCACCACCTGTACAATTTGGATGATTATAAAATTTATAGTACACTTACTTTGAACTCCAATCTCAACTAGGTAACTCATAGATCACACATGCATGAGTTATTTATGGTTGATTTATCAGTTAACTAGTTGAACATCGAAGTTGTTCTCCATTGCTATACCTCCTACTAGTTCCTCAATAGTTGGAACTAGTTTAATTGAGTTTAACTCAATTAAATTGAATTAATTAATTACAACTAAAAATAAACTCAATCATGGCTCGTATAAAGTAGGATCTGCTCTACATGACTTAAGTTAGACCCTTAACTCAAATTAATTGAACCAAGTAATTCAAACTAACTTAGTTAACTCGTAAAAGTTGTCATGTGATGTGGAATTACAATTTTCTTCTAATTTAATTCAAGGGAAAATTAAATTAGAATCCTTCTTGGTGCCATTTTCAACACTCCCTCTCAACAAGAAAGGGATTATCATATACCCCAATATTTCCTCTATGCAACTCGAATTTCCCTCTTGATAGTGCTTTAGTCAAGATATTTTCATCATTTTCCTATGTAGAAATGTACTCTAGAAACATTATCCTCTTTTGCACACAATCTCGTACATGGAGGTACCGAATGTCGATATGCTTGAACCAATCATGAAAAATTGGATTCTCGGAGAATTTGATACAACTCTGATTATCACAGTATATCACTGTAGGATCCATTTATTGCCCAAATAATTCAACAAGGATCTTCCTCATCCAAATAGTTTCACAAATTTCTTGAATAGTAGCCATGTACTATGCTTCTATTGAACTAAATGCAACTGATATCTCCTTCCTATTGTACCAAGAAACTATTTTTAACCCTATATTAAAGATTCCCCTTAATGTGCTCTTCTTGTCTGATGGACTCTCTACCCAATCTACATCTATGAAAACTTGAAGCTTCACTCCCTTTATCCGTCGATATCAAAGACCAAACTGAGTGGTGCCTCTGAGGTATCTCAACACATGTTTAGATGCCTTGCAATAGATTTTGGTTGGTTTAACCATTTCTTGAGTAACATGGATAACTCAAAAAAACATATCTGGTCATGTGTTCACCAAGTACATAAGTGAACCCACCAACTACCTATAAATGGTAGCCTCTACCACTTCACCTGAAGTAGAATCTTCCTTCCTCCAATTCCATGCTAGAGGAGTCTTTGTGGGTTTTTTGCTCTCCATGTTAAATTTCTTTAGTATCTCGTTGGCATACTTTCCCTGAGAGACAAATAATTCCCCATCTCCTTGCCAAATTTCCAAACCAAGGAAATAATGCATGAGCCCCATGTCTTTCATCTCCAATTCTCTTGCAAAATCCTCTTTGCAAGGTTTTATCATCTTCTCATCACCTGTTAGAATTAAATCATTGAGATATAGTACTATAATCAATAATTTACCTTCAACCACAACATGGTAAAGGTTTGCATCTGCTTCACTTTTGGTGAAGCCCAAACTGGTAAAATAGTTGTCAATCCTAGTGTACCAAGCACATGGCGCTTGTTTCAATCCATACAACACTCACTTGAGTCTGCACACATGTGACTCTCTGTTGAAGGTCTAAAATCCATCCAGTTGATCTATGTACACATCTTCCTCAATCACTCCATTGAGGAAGGCTATCTTCACATCCATCAGATGTATCTTCCATCCCATCTACACTGAAAGTGCTAGAATAGATCGGATTGAAGAGTACCTTGCTACTAGAGAAAATTTCTCCTCATAATCAATTCCCTCCACCTGAGATAACCCCTTGGCCATAAATTCGGCCTTTTGTTTCTCAACACTCTCATATGCTGCTTGATTCACCTTGTAGATCCACCTAGAACCTATAACTAGCTTGTCCTCTGGCCTTGGGACAACTTCCCAAGAATTCTTCCTGATAATGGAATCATATTTCTGTACCATGGAATCAACCCATACTAATTTATACACTGCTTCCTCGAATGAGAATGGCTTAGTCTCTACACTTTCGCTCATCAGATCCATGCAACCAGTGTACAGATTTTGTGACCTCCTCTACCTGTGCTGTGATGTGGGTGTTCCCACATTCTCTCTAGCATCATGCATCAATCTGTCAGCTTCTCTAGTGCGCTTCCTTCCATCTTTGGATGTTCCTGCATGAGTGAGTGCTTCCACTCCCTACTCCTCTACTTGTGGTAGTTCCACAACATACTGAGATTCTTCCTTTGGATCTAAAAGATCCTCAAATGCATGCAAATGAAGCTCCCTCTCAATGGAACATCTCATGGCCTTCTCTTCATTAAAATTCACATCTCTACGAACAATTTTCGTCCTGTGAGATGGCAAGTACACTCGATAGTTGTAAGGTGTATCAGTGGACTCCACAAATATGCCCAACTTTGTCGTTGGTTCTAGCTTTTTCCTTGCATCCTCGGAAACATGACAATAAACTAATGAACCAAAGATCCTGAAGTGTGCCACATCTGGTTTCTTACCTGAAAAAGCTTCTTCTAGCGTACTCATCCCAAGAATTTGATCAGGACTCATGTTCTGCACATATGTCGTTGTGTTTCTGTGCTTCAACCCACAAGTGCAATGGTAGGCCCTGATCATACAACATCGCCCGTGCAACTCCCACAATACATTTGTTCCTCCTTTTAGCAACCCCATTGTGTTGTGGGTTGTTGGGTGCTATTAACTCCCATTGAATTCCTTCTTATGCACATAAGTTCTTGAACTCATTCGACACATATTATCCACCATTATCGCTCCTAAGAGCCTTCACTTTCTTGCCTGTGTATTTATCAACAAGTGCTTTAAATTCACAAAATTTTGAGAATTTTTTGTCTTTCTTCTGCATGAATAATATTCATCACTTACATGAGAAATCATCTACAAATATAACATAATGCATGTGCTTTCCCTTGGAGGTTGTTAATAACGATCCACACACATCTGAGTGAACTCTTTCAAGGATTGATTGTACTCGACTATCCTTATCATGAAAGGTGGCTTTGGTGTACTTCCCAAATGTACACGCTTTGCATGTATCTCGTTTTTCTAGTGCACACTGGGGAAGTCTTGTAGAAATTTGCTGCATGATATTCAAGGCTCCATGGTGCAAATGTCCAAGTCACTTATGCCATAGTTCATCGATGTCTCGGCTTTGCACCTTCTCTACTTTCGGGCTCAAAGCAACACAATATTTTACATCCAATTTGTATAGGTTCTTCTCCCAAACCCCCATCCACTTCACTTTTCCCGTGGCTATGTGACAAAGGAAAGCCTTTCCTTTTCTAAATATCACATCATAGCCATGGTCTTCCAACATAGCTATTATCCCCAAAAAATAATCACATAACCATTTCTAACTAGGTGGATCGAAATACACCATGTAAGTTTAATTTTACCATAGTAAAATCACTTTCACTATAGGAAATAATTTAGAAAACCATTTTTATTAAATTCTTTCCGATTAAACCAAAAAAAAAAAACCCTTGAGAATAATTGAATAAATATTTAATTTTCTCTAGGAATAATTATTAAATCATTATTTGATAATTATTCCTTGTCACATTTGACTAAATCACCTAGGAATAATTAAATAAATCACTATTTATTTACTATTCCTTAATTCCATTTTTGGAATAATTGTTAAATTATTATTTAATAACTATTTCATTTTCACATCTTTCTTAATCTTTGCGAAATAATTAATAAAACATTTTATTTGTCAATTATTTCCAAATAAATATATTTGACCATTTTGAATATCTTCCCTCTACAAAAAATATAATAAAGTATTCCTAACAATTAGGTCTTGATTTGGTCAATAAAATTTTATTATTTCCCAATTTCAAGATTAACCCAATACTTTGTTATAAATAAGATGGTTTTCCATTCATTCTTCACCATGATCATTATCGCGGTCACCATTAACGTCTTTTGGCCTTCGAGCTCCCACTAGAGTTCTACACATTGTTTGGGTTTTTTCACATACCGAGAGAGAGAATCAATCACTGAAGCGTCCAAGACATCAAAGGAACCATCCCACGGAGGGGGATTTGCATACCCTTTTGTAGATATCATTCACCAAGTGTTATCAATAAAGATCTATTCATTTGAATTTCTTTCCATAATTGGGTTATTACATCGTATTTATTTTGTTGTTTCTTATTTTAGATCGCATACATATTTTGACTGTAGGTTTTTCTCATATTATTATTGCAGATTTGTAGTATAAGAAGCTTGCTAGGGTCACTTGTCACCTGTGACTTAAGTGAAGTGTCTTTAGTACACCTTCCAAGAAATTTCATACCAACAATAGAAATTAAAACTAAATTTTTCTTCAGACCTGGAACATACATGAAATTTTTTAATGTGAGAGGAGAACCAGGCTCCCTCTAAAAAGTAATAGTACCGATTTCGGTCATGCTATACCTTCAATCATATCCCATATCGATGTGCATCTAGAGGTCCTTCTCCTCCAAGTCGCTGAAAAATTATTTATTGTTGGTCATATGGAATGAGGCTCCACTATCTAGAGACCACACACTACCCATCACCGATGTCACCATGCATGCAATGAGGGTGAAATAAAACTCGAATTGTGAAGCAAGATATTCACCTACCACTCCTCCTGAGGGCTTCTTGTCGGCCTTTTTGTGTGGACACTTTGTGGCATAGTGTCCCAGGTCATGATAGTGAAAACATTTATTCTTCGAAAAGTCCTTCTTGCCCGCCTTACTGGAATCTCCTTTGGATTGGGATTTCTTCCATTTTTCTTTCTTTTCCTTTCCAACCAAGGCACAATTATCCTCATAATCATTCTTGGATGAGGTTCCATCTTTGGTGTTTCGCCTTATCTCTTCTTGCACCAAGTCAAACCAACACTCCCACTCTGGTAGCTTCTCCCTCCTATTTACCGAATCCTGGTAGCTGTGCCAGCTCTTAGGAAGGCATAGAAGTGTTAGGCTCACCATATCATCTTCAACAACTATAACACCATCGCTCCTAAGCTCACCTGACTTTGGGTGAAATTTCTCAAGTATTGTGGTATTGTGTCGCCCTTTTCGATCTTGATTTTCCGAAGCTTGTCCTTCAGTGCCAGCTTCATGTGGTCATTGTTGTTCATAAATAATTCTTTCAACTCCTTACACATTACATATGGAGTATCCTTCCCATGGAGGTTCAAGATAATATGATCTCGAACTCATTCTAGTAATATCCTTTTTTCCTTGGCTACATTCGTCTTCCACTCTTACAGATTCTATGCATCAGTAGTTTTTGGTTTTGGGACATTGCTATCAATGTATTCCTTCGGTCCATTATCTTCCATGATTTCTCCCATTTGGTCCTTTCAAGAAATGTAATTCGAGCTACCCTCAAGGGCATACTCGAGCCCTAGACCATAGAACGCCATCCTAATCCTACTGCTAGCTCTGAAGAATAGATTTTCAAAACTCGTTCCTTATGCAAAGACAAACTTGTATTCTTCTCTTCTATTTTGATTTTATCTTTGATACCATGTAGAAGTTCCTTGTAAATTCAAACTGCTAATTGTAACTTACTAAAAAAATAGACTTTTATTTACTCTACCAACTGCGAAAATAATTAACGATCACAAAATCACGAATAATACAAGAAAAATAATTTAGTCAACACATTATCCAATGATTTCCTATGGAAAGCCTCAGCTAAAAACCCTTGTTGTCTATATATTTAATTAGTTAGAAAATATGAGAAGATTACAATTCTTTTCTCAAGCCCGAGAAATCTATGCACTATCTGTATTTGTCTCACCACTTCCTAGACAATCCTTGACCAATACTTAACCAATATTATGCTTCCCAAGTCCCTATTTCCTTGCATTGTTTCCATGGGAATTAGCCCCTATTATTTAGGGAAATTCCTCATCCAAAAATACGCAATACATCATAATCATTCATCTAACTATATGCACCACCTGTACAATTTGGATGGTTATACAATTGATAGTACATTTTCCTTGCACTCCAATATCAACTGGGTAAATCATAGATCACACTTGCATGAGTTATTTATGGTTGATTTATCAGTTAAATAGTAGAACACTAAAGCTTCTCTCCACTGCTAGACCTCCTACTAGTTCCCGCAACAGTTGGAACTATTTTAACTGACTTTAACTCAATTAAATTGAATTACTTAATTACAACTCAAAATAAACTCAACCAGGGCTCCTATAAAGTAGGAGCCACTTTGCATGATTCAAGTTAGACCCTCAACTCGACTTAACTGAACCAACTAAGTCAAACTAGCTTAATTAACTCGTACAAGTTGTCATGTGATGTGGAATTACAATTCTCTTCTAATTTAATTCAAGGGAAAATTAAATTAGAATCTTTCTTGGCGCCATTTTCAAAAAAATTTCCCACCAAAATTGTCCTTCCATAGCCACAAAACAAGCCTTCAATCACGACTCAAGGATGGTAATGGATCCTTAGGTAAAAGCAGCAGCATCACGACATAGCTAAGAGTCTCCAAAAGTCAACCCAAACTCTATTAGAGGAAGTGAATTTAAGGGTAAAATTGGTATTTTAGGATTTATCAATCTAGGCTTGAGATCCACATATGAAGGAGGATAAGATCTAGGGATAAGAGATAAGACCTCTAAGATAGAATAGGATAGGAATTCGAGATTTCTATCCATGGAAAATGGTTAAAACCAATTTAGAAACTTTTGGAAAGAGAATTTTTGTAATTTTTTTTTTTTTCCCCTAAATTCTTCAACCATTGCACCTGCAAAGTAGAGAAACATGCATTGGTCAATGAAACTTATCATTTATGCAACATGTGACCATAATAGGTGGGCTGAAGGGAAGGGTGCGTTGGGGCCAAAAACATGGTTTTCGAGCTGATTAACCTAGAAACTTGAACTTATTCGAGAAATGATGCTTAGGGATTTGCGAATGGATAATGAAAAAGTGTTAAGGATGTTGATTGACTCGGATTCCGGGCCATTTGAATGAATGTGAAAAAATGGCCTATAATATATTTCCCCCTAAAGTACAAAGTCATAAGCAATAACTAAGGATTAAAATGCTATACCTTGTGACAAGTTTGGATCAAGCAATGGTTGGTTGAGATTAGCATCTATTACAATACATATTATCATCCTGATATCATTATTGAGGGAGGCATACCCATACTCATCATATAAGCCAATATACATGTCCAACGATCAAAAAAGTCTCATCCATGGATGAAAAAGTGTGGACCCATGCTTAGATGATTGTCTAAAGGATCATAGCCATCATACTTTTCTGATGTTTGTATGAATCCTAAAATCACATCCCGGATTGATGAAACCAGATCTGGGGTATTCTACCTCATTCATTTGATAGTATGAGTCTAATCATGCAAATAAATGAGTTGGAGTCAAACATGGTAGACACCACTTTTGTACCAACCATTGATGTAAGTCATTAACAGATGCAAGTGAAACCACCAATAATGATAATGGTTCTCAAGGTAATACAATACAATCTATGTGGTGTAAATAGATGAGCTGAAGCCGAACACCACATAGAATATTTAGATCGAAGAAAAATGATGAGGACTTGTCGATGGAAGAGATGAAACTTTCCATTGAGGTATGTAAGTTCCAATGCAGTGAGTGGAGTTTCTAAGTCAACTTCCTGGAGAATGAGATGATTTCGGTAAGAAGTAACCCATCGCAAGAGGGCCTTGATGTATCCCCCATCAACGACACGAAATGAGTATCAGGATTTGAGACATAATGATTATAATGAAGAGTTGGTTCAGGAGAAACAAACATGAAATGAGGCTTAATGTATTGTGGTAGATGTCAACTGAGGGTGGACTTCCTCTTGAACATATCAGCGACACTGAATGGAATTGGCAACATTGATGATGAAGTTGTAATCAAGGAAAGCAGATTCCCTAACCCAAAGTAGTCACAATGATGAAGTGAAACTGTGGCATGTTAAAGAGTGACTCGCTACCATTAATAGGTAAAAACCCTTGTTTTCCAAATTTCCCTACCATTTCTAGCTAGTACCTCTTTATTTTTGACAAGCTTCAGGAGGATAACATATGCTCGATCTATAAATTCATCCTTCAGATGAATCCTTCTGAGTATTTTTAACGAACCCTGAGAAGGAGTGGTTTTGTCCCATCATGTTCAACGAATGCAACATTGTTTGATGGTTTTATGAGTCCATAGTAGGTGTAACTTGACTTCTATTTCATGTTTAGAGAGTTTGAAAAAGAGGTGAAAAAGAAAACTCCAAAGGTTCATTTTCGTAAGTTTAGTCCCTTAAGTCTGAAAATGTATAAAATGATACTAAGAGAAACTTTTAGTTGTGTTTGACTAAAGTATTTGTTTTTCGTAAATTTTCTATCCCAATCCGAAAAAGGGTTAAACTTATACTGGGTAGGCATATTTTCATTTACTTTAACGAGTTTGAAAATACAAGTACTTAGCAATATTTTCATGTTTTGGGAGTCTGAAAAGATTTGAAAGAGTGTTATGAAACCAGCTCACAAAATAGAAGAGAAGATAGATAAACGACTTAAAAATTAGCCTCTTCGAGGGGGAAACCTCCTTTAAATTACATAAATTAACAATTCTTGGATGATACAAATGACAAAACCTCGTTTCTATATATAGGAATCCATGGGGTGACACTATAATCCTATCCGACCTAGCAATAATAATGTAAGGGTAGAACAATAACAATAGTGGGCTATTATGGGGCACAATAATAACAATATGGGGCGTTACAAGTCAATTTGGGCATCATCCCCCAAGACCAATGACTAGGGTCTATCATCCCCTTAATTCAGTTGTTATATGCCCTAAGTGAAGATATTCCTTTTATGGCTTCAATTGTGAGATTTACAAGGTTTTAAGTATGTATTATATGACCCATTGACTCACCAAATCTCGTCTGCAAGGGCCTAACTGCGTTTCAGTACAACTATCTCCATGCAAGGGTGCACCGCAATGCACTTCCCGAAACTCAAGGGTGCGTTGGTCTCCTGGGATCGAAATCATCATTGTTCCAGGAGTCTCCACATGGTCAGTGCCTTCTAGAAGAGTCCATAGGTGTCATACTTTGAATACAAGTGTCCATTCACCACCTCTAAACTTGGAAACATGTCTCACCTATTATTAGAAAGCCATTCAATGAGAAACTACCTTCAGTTTCCCTATAAATTGAGCACTCATCTAAGTGTTAGGGAGGAAGAATTTTGTGTAATGTTATGTTGTTGGATTCTCAATTGATGAGAGCTGGAAGTACTGATATACTGCTAAGATGATGCTTGATGTGATGAGGACGGAATGAATTTGGAGCATGTTGACAACGAATCAATATATTGGTTGTAATCTTATCCTCCTACTTTCTTAATAAAGATATATGTTCATTTTCTCATACATATGTTTATATATTGTGAAATGTATTCTTGATTATGTATGTATTCTTAGATCTAATTGGTTTGATTTGGTTAATAAAAGTAGATATTTGTATATTGTATGTTGTTTGATGTTTTATGTCTTTGATTGCAGGAATCAATCTAGCGGCTTTAGTTGGATTGAGAGTGACAACAACAACGACAGCCAACCAAATTCCATCAAAATTTGTCTTTGCTTTCAGTTTCAGCCAATTGTCTACTGTATTCTCAGACGTCTGATTTCTCTTAGAGACCAGTAAACATTCCTTGTTCTTCCTCCTTTGAAAAGTAGTTTGTTCAATGTTTCATTAGTTTTTTTCTTTATCATTGGAAAATAAAATTCAAAGTAGTAATTTTTGCATTAGATCAATTCTATTTTCGAAAAGGAAATTGTTGTTTCATTCCTCATTTCCTATAGGAAAATTTTAGTTTCATTCTTCATTTTCCCAAGAGAAATTCTTGTTTCATTCCTCGTTTCTTAAAAGAAAACATTTGTTTGATTGATTTGTGCATTTAATTTCCTTTCTCTCATTCACATTAAAGGGATTTGAAAAGAAAAACATGCATGTGCATTTAGAGAATTATGTGTGTTGCATAGGAACAAGTTAAGGAAATCTGCATTTAATTTGTGCTCTTTGTTGTATGCTCAAAATCTTATTGCTCTTTCCCCTTAGTAGCTAGGATTTTTCATTGAAAAAGCTAAATTGAAAATTTTGCTTCTCATTTAGTTTGAATTTTAGGAATTTCCCATTACATCATGCGGTGAACCTCAAAGATAAAATTTTAAACAAGATAAACATAAAACTCACCTCAATCAACTGAAGAAAGCATTGTAACATTAATGATAACACTTAGAAGGTCTAGGCTAGAAACATGTTCCAACGTCGTTAAACATAGCAGATGTCGCTAACTTGTCTGCGATACATTCCAAGTGTGAAATCCCACTACACGTATGTAAGTATATCAGAGCTCATCCACTTACCTTCGGGTATATAGGGCTGTGTTCTAGTACAAAAAGTATAACGGGGTGCTCTCACTATGCGGTTTCACATTAGACAGTGCTAATACGGACTTGGGCCTCCACATACCTTCGGGTATATTTGGGAGGAAAACTTTGGGTTGCTTACCATCCATAGGTAACCAAGACGAACACCTTGTAACTTGTGATACACCGAACATAGCATTCAGGGAGATTTTCCTCCCGTACTTCTTGGTTCGCCAAGAGGTATTCTGCAGTTCACAATTAGTTAGAAAACATTTTTCCTAGTATCACCCTTTTATTTGTTTATTTTTTTGGTAATAAAATCAATCAGTCATCCTGGAAGAAGAACATCCCTTTCCCCGTCGTTCACGTAGAATAACACTTAAACCACATTTACCACCATAAGCCATTTTTGGTCGGTGAAGGTGACCTCATTCTACCGAAACAAGTACCATCAGTACCTCTAGTGAATCATATTCATCACATCTACTAGAGTTGTCTCAAGTCATTTCTACACATCCTATTTTATCCACTGTCATCGAAACATAGTCCTCACAGCTACTTGTGGACACTATCCATTCAATTAGTGAGACCATACCTCCCGAACCCGATGTTGTTCAACTGGAAGTTGATCCGAGTCCCATTGTTCTTTTACCAAAACATCTAGATCCCGAGTCGAACAACTTGAAGTTTTTCCTGTATCGGTCACTCCTTAGTCGATCATAGCCATTGAGTCTTCCCTTTCAGGAAGTCAACCACCTAAAATATATCTCGGGCCTGGCGGAAAAATTCTTCCACCTGGTTTGATTTCGATTGAGGAAGAACTTCAAAAAGAAACACGCCCCTCAACTCTAACTCATTTTGGGTTGGGGCTTTATCATTACGAGACTATTCCTCGATTGAATTACACTGATTCTTTTGATCCTATTTCAATTCGAGTTCCCATAGATCCTTTAGGCTATACAATAGGGCGTTTGACCATGGCGAAGTAAACATCTCTGGTTGTACTGTCTGTTACAGTTGCGACAACATCTACTCTTGGTACTCCGTCGATGTTTACCACATCACCCGAGTCACATATTTATGGCGGTCCTTCCGTCCCATCAGGTTACCAATCATTATCTGGAACCTACTTTGGTGCATCCTCACATCATGGACTTCACCCATGTCATCTTCTATTATTCTATCTAGTACATCTCTAATGAGTATTGAACGGCTTGATCCTTTATATACATGGTTGTGCATTCATATCAATTGGTTCAACCTGTTGCACCCACATATATTCCAATTGTTAATACTTATTTACCCCTGTTACAGGCTCATATTTTTGTACCTCAACCATCTCAGGTGGGTCATTCAACCCATTACCCTCAAGTTTTGGGCCCTCAGACTCCAACTCCTTCAGCTGGTTTACAACAACCACCTGTATCCCGAATTTTTCATTCACAGGCTGGATTACCCTTTTATGGGATGTCACAAGCACCTAACGGTCTTGCCTGTTCATAACTGGGTCCAAGTTATTCTGGTTTGGGCTATAATCTTGGTGGGAAGTCACCTTGGCAGCCACAACCGCAAATGCCACAACAACCATTCCAACAACAAGTAGCTTACCTAGGTCTTGGTCAATGGATACCTCAAGCGTTTGGTCATCAAAACAACCTCTATCTGGGTTACCAACAAAAAATGTCATATGCTAGTGCTCAAAGGCTTGTTGCCCAAGCAATTCCATCATATCCTAGTTATGATCAACCTGACTTAAATCGACAGTTTCCTTTTGTCGCAACTTTAGAATTACCTCATTTAAACTGGCTTACCAATGATCCCATCAACTATTCTCCTTGGTGGCCGGTGATACCACATAAATTACCCTCTGACATTCCTAAATTTAGTGGAAACCATGGAGAATACCAGTCAACGCATGTTATGACTTATCATTTGTGGTGCTCATCCAACTCCTTAAATGATGACTCTATTCGACTATGTCTTTTCCAGTGTACGCTCACAGGTCCAACTGCGTAGTGGTACATTGAAATACCATGAGCTTCATTTGATAATTTCACTGCCTTAGCCAATACCTTTTTTACCCACTTCCAATTACCCATACGATATGAAACTAGAATGGAACTACTGACCAATTTTAAACAGACAACTGCTACTCACATTTTTGATCATATTCATGAGTGGCATCGTCTGATGACACATAGATTTTGCAGGAGCTTACTAGAAACCTAGAGGGTTTAAGTATGGGTGTGCCGCCTCTTCCCATGAGAGAGATCCCAGTTTGTCTACAGCGGCATATAGTGGGTGTGCCGGAGAGATACTTGGTGCCTCTTAGGAGGATAGCCAGAGCAGTTGTCTGCTATTTTGAGCAGCAGGCTCAATAGGAGAAGTAGATAGATGTGTAAATGTCATAGCGAGGCTTTAGCGAAGCCAATTGTTGTAAAACACCCGAGTTTTGAGAAGTTTTTTGATGTAATCTAAACTGGACACGACATACATACATACATACATACATACATACATACATACATACATACATACATACATACATACATACATATATATATATATATATATATATATATATATATATATATATATATATAGATATATATTGGTGATTTTGATCTCATGTGTTTTTTAATGTTTATGTATTTTCTAAGGTAAAGAATATATACTCATGTATGAATCTTTCTATAACAAGTGTGACGAATTCCAATCTAACACATAATTTGCCAATGAATCAGCTAATGCATTAAATTCTCTAGGAATGTGCTCAAACACAATGGTTTGAAAGTGACGTTCTAAAAGTCGTACCCTTAAGAAATAATGTAACAAGACATGATGACGGATGCGATAATGATTGTTTAACTGCATAATTACGAGTTGGGAATCTAACCTGACCACTATATTGGAGATGTCACGAGATGTAGCCTCTGTGAGGAGTTGGATCACCGACATATACTCAAAAATGTTGTTGGTGGCATTTCCCAGGAAGATTCCCCCGAAACCATGGAGTTCTGACTTAGGTGTGTAGAGGACCCAAGCAGCTGACGCAATGTGCCTAGTATGACAACTAGCACCGTCCGCATATCTGACATATGATAAGGATGGTGAAGGCATCTGTGTAAAAAATAAAAGAGTGCGTATGAGAAAAAACTCAAAAACCCAAAATATCCAGAGACATCAAAACAAAGGCAAAACTCATATACATAAAATTACAAAGCATATGCCTAGTGGAGAACTAGGCAAAATACTTCTTCAGATAGAGCTCATTGTGGGGCTCCGCGAGTGGAATTCCATTACAGTCCTGTAGTTCATAAGCTCATGTTGAAAGGAATTTTGTGACTATGTAAGGACCAAGCCATAATGTTTGAAGTGTTCCTGCCCCCAAGAGGTCGTGTCTCTGATCGTAGAGTAGAATGAGATCACCCTCTTGGAAAGAATGAGGCTTGATAGATTTTTCATATTGAGCTTTAACTCGGCGCTGGTGAGATTCGATTGCCAGTGTGGCATCTCGACGAGTTTCATCCAAGTGATCGAGCAAGAGAAAGCGCTCTTCTGTGGCGGTGGTGCTGGGTAGGAGTTCAACAACGAGCTTGAGTGATGGAATCTCACACTCGATTGGGAGTACTGCCTCCAGGACGAATGCAAGTTGGAATGGTGTGAAGCCTGTGGTAGTTTTGACTGATGTACAGTATGCCCATAACATGGAATATAACTTCCGATGCCATGTGGTTTTATGATTGCCGACTAACTGACGAATCATGGTTTTGAGGCCATTTATGGATTCGACTTGACCATTATCTTGTGGATAGTAGGACAAAGAATGATCTTGTCGAAATCCTAGCATGGAAGTTAATTCCGTCATCATATGGTTATGAAAATGTGACCCATGGTTCATGACAATTGAAAGGGGTACACCGAAACAACAGATAACCTGATTGAACAGGAACAGAGCGACAATTTCTCCATCAACCCTAAAAGTGGGAATGGTTTTTGCCCATTTCGTGAAGAAGTCGACTGCCAAAACAATGTAGTTGTGTCCATCGACCGAAGTGGGGCTGCATGTAACGAAGTCTATTCCCCATTTAGCGAAAGGACCAATGGAGACAACTGGGTGGAGAGGGGTGGGGTGAGCATGAATTTTCTTCATATTATTTAACGCGGATGGCACTTCTGGACTGTTGTGATGCAGTATTTAAACAAAGGGGGAAATAATAGCCTACACACAAGATTTTCTGGGCAGTAGCTATGCTAGAAAGATGATCGTCGCACGCGCCCACGTGGTAGTCATTTAAAACGTGCTCTGCTTCGTCAAAAGTGAGACAACGCTGAAGAATAGTATCGAAACCACGACGATATAAAGTATCGTTTAGCACGAGGTAGTGTTTTTCTTGGTGGCGAATATGATGGCGTTCGTCAGACGTGAGATTTGGGTGGAAGCGTTGAGTTTTGAGGTAGACAAAAATGTTGCCATACCAAGGATCAGAAGAATCGACCAAGTAGACGGATTCATCAGGAAATGGATCATGAGCTACATCTCCTGGGTCAATTCTAGGAAGGTTCGACAGTAATTCGGTGAAGACTAGAGATTTCTTTGCTTTGGAAGCAGTGAATACCAAGTCAAATTGTTGGAGGATCACGATCCATTTGGAATATTTTACTCCAATAACTTGGCGAGACAAAATGTGTTGCATGGGATTCTCCAAAGCAATAATGGTAGTCTGACGTAGTAATATATAGTGTCGGAGTCGGGTGACAGCAAAGACCACCACAAGAGAGAGTTTCTCCACATGTGAATATCGTAGTTCGGGTCCGATAAGACCTTTTGATAAGTAATATATCACATGTTCACTGTCGTCATCATGAACTTGAACCAACACCATGCCAAGCGAGGATGGTGAGGGTGCCAGGTAGAGGAGAAAGTCACGTGAATAATTGGGGGCACTAAGAAGTGGGGCAGAAATGAGTGCTCGTTTCAAGGCATCAAACGACACTTGAGCTTGGTCATCCCACAAATATAGTGTTCCCTTCTTTAATAAGTGCATAAATCCTTTCGTCATCTTGGCATAGTTTACTATGAAACTACATAAAAATTTTACCTTCCCTTGCAAATGTTGGAGTTGCAGAATGGATTGAGGTGCAGGTAATTCAATGATTACCTTAACCTTATTGAGATCAACCCTAATATCTTGCTTGGAGACAATAAAACCCAAAAGGCATCAAGACTTGACCAAAAAATGCACTTATGTGGATTTAGACGTATATTGTAGAACCTACACCGAGCGAAGATTTGTTTCAGATGCGCAAGGTGATGGGATCACTTCTTGGAATGAGCCGGAAAGTAATCCAAGTAAGCTTGTACAATATGCCTAATGTCATGAAAGGTGTAGTGCATAGCCCTTTGAAAAGTTGCACCTGCATTCTTCAGACTGAATGGGAGTTTACGTTAAGCAAATGTGCCCCAAGGACAGATGAAGGCGGCTTTATGCTGGTCATCTTTTTTAATCGCAATCCAGTTATATCCCGAGAAACCATCCATAAAGGAAAAAGACTCACATCCGATGCAATCATCAAGGATTTGATCTATGAATGGTGTAGGATAATTGTATTTTGGACAGGTGGCGTTCAAATCGCGATAATCAACACAAACTCAGATGTTGCCTTGTTTTTTGTCTACGGGGACCGGATTGGAAATCTATTCTGTCAAAGGAACGAGATAGATAAAACCAACGTTTAGAAGTTTTTCAACTTCAACCTTAATGAAAACCTCTTTGCATGAGTGGACAAGTCAGAGTCTCTGCCGAACAAGTTTGGCATTGTCATAAACTTTGATTTCATGCTCGACTATAGATGGATCTATGCTGGGAATTTCATCGTAAGACCAAGCAAACACATCGCGGAATTCCTTAAAAATGGATGTGAAGCATGCAATTTCCTCAGGATTGCAATTTTCTCCAATCTGAATATTTTCCACGATACCCATTTTGATCGAGATATCAATGAGCATGGTCTTAGAAAGGTTTCCCAAGTTCCTTTCTGAATCCATAGTTTGAACAGTTGTGTAAACGAAGGAGATGATCTCAGGTGGGTCAAAATATGGGATTTGAGTAGTTATCGCGTCCGAATCGAACATTGAATCGTGATGGTGGAACTCTCCCCAAGGTCATTCTTCTAGAGACATGATCTCTCGAATAGATTCATCTGTAGTTAGGACTTAATTGAGGAGATCCTTAGAAATAACCGTGATGGGCAGGAGGTTTTTACCATTGGTCAAAACCATAGCTGTGGAGGGTTCAGTAGTAATCTGGATGGCTTGATAAGCCAACTCGGCTGGTGAGAGCGACATCTAATCTCCGTAGGAATCAATTTATGAAGGTGTCGGTAGGATCCATGGGTCAATAGAACTATCCAAAGTGGTAGATATCATTGCAACCATATGTGGAACCTCAGATGGCGGGAGAGGAAAGCAACCCATCAGGGAAGATGCCTTCAAAAGACCGGTACCAATACTAACGTATGAGTCAGGAACTCCTCCTATTAGGGGTACAATGCTACTGGGTAACGTGGCATAATCAGGGGTGCAAAAGGATAACTGATCCACTGTGACTATTTTCCCATCCAATGGAAAGAGGATGAGTTAGAAGACCGAAGAAACAATGGTAGTCATTGCGTATGACCAACTGCGACCCAAAAATAGATTATAGTCGAGATGATGATCTAAGACTTCAATTTCCACCGTTATCGTTTTCCCACTAAGGGAAATGGGAAAGCTAGCAAGGTAGCCTTTTGTGAGGAAAGTGTGGCCATCGAAGGATTTAAGGGAATTCTATGGCGGAGACAAAGTGGGAGAACCCAAAGCGAGCCAACAAGTAGTTGACATAACGCAGGTCAAAGCACCTTCTTCTATGACAGTACGATGGATTGGTCTCCCTTTCGACACAACTTGCACCTGGAGTGCAAGTTGGTGTGAGAGGCGAGGTTTAGATTTCTCCATGTCAAAGATAGCTAGCGTGGAATCCTGGGGGTCAATCCCACCAATGGCCGAAAGCAAGGCTTTCCTTTGTGTTGGGAAAGTTTGCAATACTTTGAGAGCAGACATAGATGACGGTGCCTACGCCAAATCTTCTACAATATTGTAGTTTTGGGTGGCACGTACAGAGGTGTTATGAGTCGTGCGTCGAAGTGTCCCTTTGGGGGGATGAATCGTGGAGTCAGCAGCAAACCGTTCGATATGAAAATCGTTGGGCGGCGGTGGGTTTGAACTGGTACTAGGTTCCTGAGTATCAATGACAGGATTTCCATAAATTTTGGCTCATGTTTGGAGTTCAACACTTTCTACGCCATAAAGGGTGGAAGATCCTTCACTGGAAGGATGTGTACCACCATTGCCCCTTTGCGGCAGTTGTGGTGGATTTGCAATCATGTGTTGCTGTTGCTGCTATGGATTAGGAAAGGGATTATGAAGGATGGTAGGTGTCCTCCCAGAGTCCTTGTTTGTGATAAAATCTGTGCATTCCTGCAGGCGAGGACATTTGTATGTCAAGTGGTCCTCTGCACAGATTCTGCAAAGAAATTTCGTGGGTTTCTCTTTCCCTTTGTCGTTTTTAGCAGCATTTTTATGATTGGGATTATTCTGATGATCTGACTGCTCTTCCGAAGAAGAGGTATTTTTCTTGTTCTTCTTGTTTTTGCCACTAGGTTTTTGTGAAATTTTCACAGAATTTACCTCAGCGGTAGGAAAAATAGTCGATTGGTTAGGGGCGGTGGTAGCCAAAGATGGCTAGGAGGTTTGCCCACTAGGTTTTTTTATGGCTATACCGGAGATTGCACCAACGAGACCATTAGCGTGTGCTCCAGGTTTCTGAGTAGCGGGAGGATTCAGATTACCAGGGGCATAGGGGAGTAAATCATATAGCGTGCCAGATTGTGAATAGATCAAATATAAATGATGTACACGACGAATGGATTGATCTTCCATGACCGCACCGGATAGAAAAATGTCTTTAGCTAGGTTTGGTAAGAGTGACCTTCAAAACCAATTAGATAAGAGATGATCCGGGATTGGTGCTTTGACCAACCTCCTCCTACGTCTCCATTCATGAATGTGATTGGAGATGTGGGTGGTGGTGTCTTGGCGTAGCGAGGTTAAGAGTTTCGTGCCAGTTTCGTATCTAATAGGTAATTGGAAGTTCTTAAGAAATTATATAGCTAAGGCGCCAAAAGTGTTGACGGCTTCGTGTGGTAACTCAATGTACCATTTGGAAACATTGTCTATGAGAGTGCGGGGGAAAGTTGAAGCCAGATACTATCATCCACCATGGAGTTAGAGACAGACCATAGATGAAAGGTGGTGATGTGTGTAGCTAGATCGTCCCCTTGTTTCCCATCGAATTTAGGGATGTCAGATGGAATATTGTGCGGTACTGGAGGCCAGAGTGGGTTGTGATTGATGGGATCATTGGTTAGTTTGTAGATGTCGAGGATGTATAGAGCTACCAAAAATGGAAATTGTGTGTTTTCCCCCGAGTCTAACCAAGGAATAATAGGATGACTATTCAGACCATAGGGTCTGCTCATCAATGTGTTACCAATAGGATAAGTAGGACTTTGTTGATAAAATTTCCCTGTGGGTGGGAGCGTAGAAATGTATGGTTGTTGTCTATAGGGTATATTGTACTGGGGGGCTAACGGTTGGTTTCTCCCAGCGTAAAATTTCCCCCCTTGTCCAAATGGATTTTGGTGTTGATTTCCCATATGGACGCAATAGAGCTAGCAAGAGGCATGCTTCTATTTTCATATTTAAGCAACGACATAGATCCTATACCGAAATTTTGACCACTTAAGGGAACAATGTTAACAGTGGGTTGTCCCATTTGTCCTGAGAATTGAAGGGGTACCGAAGTGGCCCCAATCATCTATGTGTTGGTGACACTGCCCCCTGGCATGGTAGCCAAGGGGTTTGAACTCAGCAAAGGGTTCCAACTGAAAGGGTTGCTAAAAGGAACCGAATTAGCCCCGCTCGTGGGAGTGGGTACCGTGGGTCTTGGCGTAGTCACTGTAGGAGTAGGTCCCGAAGGATTCAAAGATCCAATAGCAATTATGGTGATCACAGTGTTGGGAACAGGTATAGGTTGGCTACTGGGGCTACCGATTATTGGTGTAGAACTAACTACCGGAGGGGAATATGGTGGCAAACCTGGGTTGGTTGCCATCAGCATCGACCCCATGGGTGCCAGTTTTGAAACAGATGTTGGTGCAACTGAAGACATATCTTGGCTTGGTGTAATCTGAACTAACACTGGCACCGACAGATCAGTGAGTGGAGGATTGCAAGGAGGTACAACTCCTTCCGTGAAAGGATCCTCTGGAAATTTTGTGTGATATGGTGCTATGTGAAAATCAGGGGTTGTCACTGGAGGCTGCTCTTCTGAAGAAGGCACATGTGTTAGGATTTACTAGAGAACATTTAGAAATTTACAGCAGAAATAAAATATTTATCGAGAGGAATAATAATCATGAAAAAGAACCAGCTACAAAGCACATAAACATAAACACATATGTTTATCCGGGAAAACCCCAAACTCCGGGGAAAAACCCAACCAATGAAATTTCATTAACCATTGGCCACAACCCTGGCCAATCCGGCCAAGTGAGCCTTCACCGCTCACCTCCAGGCCTACATTACAATGAAGTATTCCCAACCTTTTATAGGCTCCATTACATGCAATACTATGGGTCGAAAAACCATGGGTGCACAATACCATGTGCCCCAAAACCACTACTATTTACCCTAGTCAACATTGACTCTATCCCGAGTCAATTTTACCTAACAATTCCCCCCTTAAACTTGACTTGGGGATTATTGACTAAATCCATACAAAC
Organism: Pinus albicaulis; assembly: GCA_034641835.2. NCBI lineage: Eukaryota > Viridiplantae > Streptophyta > Pinopsida > Pinales > Pinaceae > Pinus > Pinus albicaulis. The sequence continues at coordinate 1,404,785,616 of CM076578.1, read as the reverse complement.
CTGCTAAATGAGACAACCCCGCTCACTCTAGCTCTTCCCCCCTCAATTTTTTTTACCCATGGTAACTGTTAACTTGACATCCCCCCTATCACCTAGGTCTAACCCAGATTTTACTAGTGATTACCCAGGGGTACACATGCCATACTAGGTCTTACAAACAGTATGCCCATTTACATGTAATAAAATTAACTCCATTATAATAATATATATATATTTTTGTTTCATGGTTGCTGTTTTTGTACATATGAAATCAATGTCCATATAAAAAGAACCCATCTACCGGATTACATGGGTCACCAGCCTCTGTAACCGCTAGTCCTCTACGAATTCTCTTCAGATACATGGTTCATCAATTTTTAATTAATCCACATACACATATCCTCTCACATGAAATCTGTGAGCCTTCTCATGCACATGCTCTCCTTGAAATATCAATGGATGTCAACCTATGCACATCCGATTTCACAACTCGATCATGCTGCAATTCGCCTTTGTAACTTCATCGTTGCTTGATCCATGAACATGACTGCAACTATGCCCTCTACGCTTCTGATGGGCCATTATGATTATCTTCTTGGTGGAGCTACCCTTCTCCACCATCGACCGTGGCCCTCACAAAACCACGTCTTTCCTTTTTCCTCCTATTCGCTCTATGAAGAATTATCGATCCAGTTTCACATTTTTAGATTTGCGGTTGCTCACATCCATGCCCCGCATCCTCATTTTTAATTTATCTCAAGAAATTCCACATCTACAAATCCAACGTCCCCAAAAAAAATCACCTGTAGTATGCCATTTCCAACATTCATGCCATAGGTTCGGCAGGTCCCTTCATGACTGCTTCAACCTCCACGCAGGAACAATCTTCTTCAAACAATAAGGCTCATCTTATTCCAGTCTATCACTAACCAGATCTTTAGGAAACCTAATTGCAGTATGTGTGCACATGAATCATCCTCTCCTCGTGTTTCGTGATGGGGATCTCTCAGCTTTGACATGTGGACAAATAAAAGCCAAATTACTTCTCGTTCCCTTCTGTGCATCACCCGATTTCCTGGGCCTGGATTCACACAGATCGTAGCCCCTCTGTAGAGGTCTGATGATACTCTAGTGCCATTATCATTGGATGGGCTCGACATTTTTCCCAATAGACCAATGCATCATTATTCAATGCCACATGATCAGGCTTCATTCCAAATGACCTTTCTTCACGATATCTTCACCATGTCAACCCAATGGGGACTGGAATAACCATTTTGAACACCTGATCCAGCACGTACACTACCATCCAACGCTCCGATCCTTTCGTGGTCTGAGCTTGGATTCGATCAATATGGGCTTGTATTTTACACCGCTCTTCCCCATGCCAAGATCCATCGATCGCCCTTTCTAATCATAAGACCATCGACTTATTCCACGAGCTCCTGCTCGTTCTGCCTACTCGACCGTCGACTTATTCCACGAGCATCAGAGAGCTCTTGGTGTTGTATGACTTGACACAGCATATTCTGGGAATCATATGGGAAGAATACACCCATCTGTTTCTCTTCAACAAGTTGATCGGTCCATCGCACCAAGATTTCTTCCATAGTTTCGCGGCGTCCAAGCACCGAAATTGCCCTGCATAATGTACCTTGAAAAATATATTTTTGCGCTTCTCGTTCACATCCATCTGAAACCTGTGCACCATAAAAAAAATAGAACCTCAACCTGCAGGTTATTCTTATTAACGCTATTCTCATTAACGTTGACATCAAAAGTCTCCATCGGATAATTTTATAAAAAATGGGCCATATAACCCTAGAAATCAAAAAAATTTACATTTCTTGTTTCTCACTACAACAAGATCTATTCATCAGACCATAACCCCTTGACAATAGAGGCATCTTTCTGAAGTTAAACTAGTTCCGATACCATTTGTTAGGATTTACTGGAGAACATTTAGAAATTTACAGCAGAAATAAAATATTTATCGAGAGGAATAATAATCATGAAAAAGAACCAGCAACAAAGCACAAAAACATAAACACATATTTTTATCCGGGAAAACCCCAAACTTCGGGGAAAAACCCAACCAATGAAATTTCATTAACCATTGGCCACAACGCTGGCCAATCCGATCAAGTGAGTCTTCACCGCTCACCTCCAGGCCTACATTACAATGAAGTTTTCCCAGCCTTTTATAGGCTCCATTACATGCAATACCATGGGTCGTGTTAGCACCTGAATTGGACCTCAGGCTGCAAAGGAGAAACATGGTAACAAACTAAACCACGCTCAACCTTGTAGCTAGCCCTACAAGGACAGGAGAGGGCTCTCTCCGTAAAATAATATTCAATGGAACACAATAAATGGACTGATATTAGGCTAGATAAAATGATGGAAAAGTTTTAATAGAATGAATGAATAAATTTTCAGGGATGTGCGGGATATAGAGACAGTTGAAACCAGGAATTAAATCAGGACACGGGATATTTCATGGGGCAAGATAGGCAGGGAACTTAGCATTTAAGGTTTAATAAGGATGGGGCGGAAAGACTGGTGAGGATCTGAAAAGGGCACAATAGATGGATCCTTTTCAAACAGAAAAAAAACACAGAGCATGAATGATTTCCCAATGCAGAGCATATAAAATGGATTCTACCTTTCTATCTTGAAAACATTCAAAAGGAAATGTTTATGGATGAATGGAACACATAAAAAATCACATATGAAACAAAGGAAAGAAACAAAAGCTAACTCTCATACCACATGGATCCCACAAATCAGAGCTGCATCTCTTATTTAATTCCTGTCAAACTGTACAATGTAGCGTAGAGATTTTCTTCCACACTATTCCCCTACTTTATCAGACTTAGACTTCGACCCCTTACAAATGATTTACAATACAATAAATAGAACAGATTCGTGGGAAATGTAGATCAACAGAAAGGAGAGTTGCTACAACAACTCCAGGACTGAAATCTGAATGTGGTGAAGAAAAACAACATTCTACCCATAAGAAGGAGCATCGTTACATTATGCCCCTCGAATTAGTTGATAGCCAATAACGAATGGAAACCTGCAACATAGATCCCTTTAAATCGTAATTGAGGACAGAATAGACAATCCGATCCTACTTTCCTGCTGTTGCAGATATCTTCGTTGTATTTTGAGCTCTCGGCCTTTGACTGTTCTTTGCTTTCCATTTGTTGTTTGAATAAAACCAACTTTTTAAATAAAAATGGCTTTGAACAAAAATTATGCTTTTAGTGAAGGGAAACCAATTTTTTAATGGGAAAGAGGAAGGGAAGAGGGTGGAACCCATATAAATCGCGATCGGAATGAACCGGCGGAGGGAGATAACGTAACAAACAAAAATCAAAATCGGAGTTTAGAGCAGGGCGGGCAGATGAAATAACAATGTAATCGCAATCGGAGATCGGGGGTGATCATTGTTGAAACAACACCCCAAAAGGTTTCGATGCGATTAGCCTGGGTCCGATGAGCAATACACAATGGAGCGGGGAAATCCCTTTAAGAGTAAACAGAAAAATGATTTTTCTCTTTATACAAAGGGATGACGGTATTTATTAATAGGCGGTGGGATAAAGTGGGAACGAGGTCAATCGTAATCGGAGATCGGGAGCGGGGAGTAATCGCAATCGCAAAACTTGCGATGCGATCAATCGGAGGGGAAAAGCGATCAGGAGTTGCGATGGGAGTGTTGCGATTTATGGTTGGCTATCCGATTGGCGGGGGTAATCAACGGTGGGATGAGTGATTGGAGGTTTCAATCGGGGGATGTCACAATTGGAGGATCGGGGAAAGGACTTGCGATCCATCGGAGGAAAGACTCGCGATCGGGTCAATCGGGGGGGAGTTGCGATTGGAGTGATCGGAGTTTTGTGCGATCAATCGCATTGCAAATTTTGCGATGAAATGATCAGAGCATCCAGTATAAATGTTGCGATTGCGATTTATAAACGGCAGGGTTTATATATAATATGAAACTTTATCATAAAGTTTTATTATGTACATGGCGGGGATGGAAAAAGGGGAAGTGGTTTTAATAATAAAAATGCATATATATTTTTAAGAAGTAATTTATAATGCGATTTTATAATCGGAGGGGGGGGGGGAAGGGATTTTTAAAGGAAAAATCAAAACTTTTAATAACACAAAGTTTAAAGGGAAAAATGGGAAATAGGGGAGGCTTAGGGAATTTTACTTCACTTAAGCATAAATTTCAATCCAGAAGTCAGTTTTGAGAGTGTAGTATACCGTTGGAAAGCTCTTTCTGGGCTCTTTCTGATGGATCTGCTTTGAGGATGATTTGGTGCTGAACATGCTGCGGAAAACTTCTCTAAAGGCAGGAACATCACTTTGTGGAGATATCAGCTTCTGAATTGTGACTTATGATGATACAAAATTACATAATGAATGATAATAAAGGAAAAATATCACGTTTTCACCTCAAAACATGGTTTTGAGGTGAAAATTACATCAAACTGAATAAAATGTCTCTTTGATCTTCCTGGTGCTGTAACTTTCGAATTTATTGACTTCCTCATGACCTTGCTGACATTATTGTCATTTGACTCATTAATTTGACCATGGCGAGACCCCTAGAAACTAATGAGACCCATCCTATGACCTACTGATATTATTTTGAGAATAAAAGTGACTAATAACTAAAGACCATAGAAAGGAAAATCAGCAAGTACTTCATGGGGGACAACTGACAAAACGATACTACCACCAATGAATCCATAACCTAATGGAATGGTGAAATTTATTCAGTATGAGACACCTAATATGTAAATGCAAAGAGTAACTTTGATCACTGATGGCAGTATGACTAGACTGACACTAACATTGGCTCCAATGGGGATGGTAGCTCCTTGGAGGTGCCAAGAACACCGTATACCAAGTAGCCTTTATCCATTGGGCATGGAGTCAATAATGTTGAAAACTGACACAAATGCAAACTGACTCTGACTCTAGACTAAGACTGAAAACTGAAATAAGACCAAACTATCCCCATATCATCCAAGTTTTATAGCCTTCACCTCGGGCCCCAAACTTGAATGACTGTGCATTTTGAACTTTGCTCTTGGAAAAATAAAATGGTATATACAATGATGATGTGATAGATTCTGATCCATGTATTCAACAATGGTAGTGCTTCAATAGCCTACCATTTACTGCTCCTCCAGGACAATCCTGGCCATCCATTTCCGAAAGAAAGAAGGCATTCTGGCCCCTGTATGCTGTAATTCTGTATGGTCCCTTCCAAAGGTTGTCAAATTTACCGTGCTTCCCTTTGTCTTCATTTCTTGCATCCCATTTCAACACTACATCACCTAACTAAAACTTTTCTGCTTTAGTCTTCCTGTCATAGATCTTTTTAATATTCTTCTGCAACTAACTTGTTTTCTGTGACACTTCTTCTCTTGTTTGTTGAAGGTGAATCATCTGGTTGATTCTTCGCTGGTTGTCATCATCTTCACTGCCAAATTCTTGTAATAATCTCATAACTAGAATTGTGACAGAAGTAGGAAAGACAACATCGGTACCATAAACCAGCTCAAAAGGTGACATACCTATTGATTTTTTAATGCTGACTCTGTCTGCCCACAGTGCGTTGATAAGCTTCCAGTGCCAATTTCTCTTGTTTGCCTCCAACATTTTCTTAATTATATTCATTAGCGACTTTTTGGATGACTCTGCCAGGCCGTTGCCCTGTGGATAATACGCTGTTGAATGGCCCAGCACAATGTTGTACTTATCACAGAAATCGACCATTTTCTTGGATCTGAACGCAACTGCATTATCTGTCACAATTTTACATGGGAAACCAAAACGGGATAAAATATTTGATTCCAGGAATTGAATAATTACCATGTCAGTTTCTTGCCTGGCAGGGATGGCCTCGATCCATTTTGTGAAATAATCTGTCCCGGTTAGTATCCATCGATGCTGCGCTGAGGACGCAGGATGAATTTCTCCTATAAAATCGAGCCCCCACTGCTGAAAGGGTGTGTTCACTGAAACACGTTTCAAAGGAAGTGGAAGCAATTTCTTCTTCCCTTGGAAAATTTGACATTCATGACAATTGATCACTGCTTTATATAAATCAGAAAATAATGTGGGCCAATAATACCCGGCTCTCAATACCTTGTTCGCTGGAGTTTTCCAAAACAGGTGACCACCACAGTCACCTTTATGAAAATCGTGCATTACCTTCTGAGCTTCTTCTTCAACCAGGCAATTTAGCAAAACGTCTCCCAGATCCTTCCAAAATAGAGCACTGTTCAAAATGCAATATTTTGCGGATTTAAGCTTCAAAGATCTACCTTTGCTCTTAGACATGCCTGGAGGAGGCGACAGATGCTGAAGAACATACACAATATCTGAATACCAAGGGGACTGCAGAAAAATATCTGAAATGGGAACCAGCAAACCTTCATCTTCCTCTTCCGACATTGCTGAAATGAGGTTTATATCTAAAGCACGCAGATTTGATTGGGCCATCAATTTCACCAAACCTTGGCCTTTGATCAACTTAGTAGGCTTGATCTCTAGATCGTACTCCAACATAGCTGCTATCCATTTGCCTCTTCAACCTTTTGGATCAGTTTTTATGAGCACATCCTTGACTGCTACGTTAGGGACATACGCTATAGTGTGTGAATGTAGAATATAGACCCTGAAATATTTCAATGCCTTGACAAGAGCCAATGCCTGCTTTTCAATAATATTATATCTTAAAGTAGCATCTCTAATATTCCTACTGAAAAAAGCGATTGGTTTTTCTACCCCATCTCTCTTTTGCATTAAAACAACGGCCATAGTATGATCAGATGCAAACGAGAATATAACAAAATCAGATCAGAACTGGGGCATTAGACAGAGAAAACTTTACCAGATTGAATGACTTGATAGCTTCCTCACTCCACTTAACAATGCTATCTTTTTTTAACATATTGGTCATTTCTCTCAAATGCTCAGCCAGATTAGGTATAAATCCGCGTAAAAAAATCATCTTACCATTAAAATCCTGAATCTCTTTCTTGTTCCGTGGAAGATCTATGCGCTGAATTGCCTCCACTCTGGCTGGATCTATGCGGATGCCATCTTTAGAGATGATATGCCTAAGCAATTTTTCCTCATCCATAGCAAAAAGGCTCTTTTTGGGATTGAGAGAAATCCCAAAATTTCTACAACGTTGAAAAACCACTCTTAGATGGTGCAAATGCTCATCATCTGAAACTGAAAACACTGTCAAATCATCCAAATAAACAACAAGAAAAACATATTTTTCATTTGCAAAAGCAATGTCCATTGCACGCTGGAATGTGGCTCCAGCATTCTTCAGTCCAAAGGGCATCTTGGCATACCGGAAGGTTCCCCAAGGTGTTGTAAAAGCAGTTTTGTCTTGGTCCTTCTCATGCACCAAGATCTGGTTATACCCTGAGTAGCCATCAAGTAGTGACATTCTAGATGCTCCAACTACTCTCTATAGAATATGGTCCATTTTCGGAAGTGGGTAATTATCCTTCAAGGATACCTTATTCAAGTTCCGAAAGTCAATACACAGTCTTATTTCTCCAGTCTTTTTACACACTGGGACCAAATTCGAAATCCAATCGGAAAATCTAATAGGAACTATGATTCCTGCTTTGTACAATCTGTTTACTTCCTTTTCAATTGATGGTAGCAGCTTTGGATTTATTCTTCTCAGCTTCTGTCTGAAAGGCTTCTGATCCGGCTTGATAGGAATTGTATGCCGAATTATGTTCTTATCATACACTTTCAAATCTGAATAATCCCATGAAAATACATCAGAAAATTTAGAAAGCAATTTAACATACTTCTCCTTTACCTCAGGGGATAATGCTTTTGATAATTTGAAAAACTTGGGTTGATCGGCTGTTCCAATATTCACGTCTTCAACTCCTTTCTATGTGGGCACCAAGCTTGGTTTCTTTGTGACATCATCCTGATCAAAAAGATCCTCTAGAGGTATGAGACCTATAGGAATTACATTATCCTTTAGCTGTAATATGTCCATCTGGTTTGCTTCCAATTCTTGATCATCAACCTTATATTCACCCTCTATTGGAGTATCTTTGAATTTTCCATCACCCTACAAAAATGCATTAATCTCATTATCATCCCAAAATACTTGCCAATACCTTAAATTGTCCGGAATAGCAGGCCTATGTTTGACATAGATCTCAAACTTATTGCTGGAGTTCATTGGAATCTTCAAGTTACTTGCAGTAGTGGCGAGAGAATCAGCAATAATGTTCTACATCCTGGGCACTGCTGTCAAAGTATATTCTAGGAATTTTTTAAAAATATCCAGGACTGCATTTCTGTATGCCCTCAATCTTGGATGTTTTGCTTGGTCTTCTCCCTTCACCTATTTGATTACCAGTTCAGAGTCGCCATACACAGAAATCCTTCTTGCATTCAACTTCTTCAAAATTTTGAGGCCTACAATCAAAGCCTCATATTTTGCTTCATTGTTAGAGCAATCAAAAGCTAAATTATAGGCACAAACTCTAACATTACTGGGAACCTTCTCAGGTTGAAAAAAAGACTTCTAATCCATATTCCAATGCCAGCTCCATCCTTACCAACAACTCCATCAAAATATATACTCCACAGGCCTTCTTCTTCTTCTTGAAGGTGCTGGAAATTTTCTTCTTTCTCTTCTTTACCTTGGCTGATTTTTGGCTGTTCATTGTCCCTTTGCTGCCAGCAGGCAGGAGTTTCAGAAGTGTTTTCTGCTTTGTCCTTTTCCTTTTTTAGGACCTCTCTGAAATTCTCTGAAATCTCAGGTATTTCACCCACTTGTACCAATTGAACATTGTCATCATTTAAACCATCATCAGAATACAAGACAAAAGACTCTAAGTCTGTATGGATAGCATTTATGGGATGGTTTACAGGCTTATCTTTGCTGGTAATCATATACTTCATTTTCTTTTCCCTATACAACTTCCTCAACTGGCCAAATATAGGGATAGTGGCATAAGAGAAATCAAGCTGTATGGTTCCCTTAAGTTTTGCACCCCAAGACCTAGATAGGAGCATTCCAAACCTTGGTGGGACATCAGCAACAACTACATCCATCAAGACATTCTTTGCTGGAATCTGATCTAAAGACACTACCAAATCTTTAATTAAACCAATACAATGGACCCTACTTGAGTCAAAGGAATACAAGTCATGATATTTACGAGTGATGTCAAGACCTAGCTTCTCCATGACAGCTTTGGGGATCAAATTATGTGAGGCCTCGGAATCCAACATAAAGTTATGCAGGATAAACTCATGCACTCTAAGACTCAAGTAAAAAGGGGGGACTTCATTCTCTACAGATTCTTCTGTGGCTAGACCGAAAATAAGTTCAGGGTAGTCGTCTTCTATGTTGACCGTATCAGAGATAGAATCGATTTGCAAGACTTTGGACACCTGAGTTTTATACGCACTATTCTTCACCAACTCTGTGAGGGGCATAGACACTTTTAATTTTGAGATTTCATTTTCTAGATTAAAGGAGGAAGATTTTTCTACCTCTTTAATGGGCGAGTCTTTCTTCTCTGTTAGATCCTTTACTGTGTTTTGCTGGTTCTTCTCATTGGCTGTATTAGCAACTGCAGGCACTTTACTAGAAGAAGGATCAGCTGGCTCCTTTCCCTTCTTCTGTGCATCGTTTTTCATTTGAAGTTCCTTTATTTTTTGGATGGGGCTGACTGTAACGTCTCTGTTCCTTAAAGAGTACTGCCTTTGCTGAGCCGACAGAGCATTCATATACCCTCTCTGATAGTCATCAAACTCTTCTTCCAGTACTGTATCATTGGCCAAAATGAAATTCTGGTCTTTTTGAATGTCGGGAGTTGCCACTGTGTATTCATCGTCTTCTGTAAGGAAAATAGGTGCACCATCGGCCGTTAAAAAATGATTAGCCTCAATCACAGGATCATCATCATCTGAATCTATCCCTTACACGTAGTTCTACTGCAAAGGAGTTTTAATCTGCTGCTGCGGTGGCGCAGCTTGATCCTGCGTTCTCAACTCTCTCTGTTTAATTCTGAATTGCGGCTGCTGCCCTTTGAAATTGGGATTTCTTATTTGTGGCTCTGGTCTATCTGCGATGGTTAACCTATCAACCATTTTTTCCACTGTTCTGATCAGAGTGTCCATTTTACTGTCTGAAGTAGAGGCCTCCTCTTTTATTGTGATTCTTTTCTCAGCTCTGGCTTGTGCTCTTTTAGCCAGCAAATTTGCTTCAACATTAACCGCTATCTTCTGCATATCTTCAAGTGAAGACGTATCTCTTTCACGCAGCTGATAGGCCATGTCAGCATCAAATCCATCGGGAAATTTTAACAATGCCAGTCCCTCAGGAGGCTTTAAATTAGTTGGGATAGAATTATATAAAGCGTTGAATCTCAAACAATAATCCTGCACGGTTTCACCCACATTCCTTTTAATGTTCTCATATTTAGACAGAATTTGAAGTGGGTTCTTTTTTACCTCCCACCGGTCCAGGAACTGAGTGTGTAACTCCTGCAACGTGTGAATTGTGCCTGGTGGTAGGGCTCTAAACCATTTTTTGACTTCTCCTCCGAAACTTTGAACAAACAACCTCATCGTTACATTCTCTGCTTCTACCTCATGCAAATAAAAAAAGTCATTCATTTTTTCAACATGTTGCTAAGCTGTGATGCTCTGAGTGGCATCAAAAATAGGAATTTTACTTTAATAGTCAACTGGCATGTCATTGAGGACCTGGGGTAAGACCAGGGGTGCATACCTGACAGCCATAACTCTGGGTGGATTTATGACAGGATTTGTAGGATTTGAGGGAGGTGTTAATGGAGGAGATGATAATTGGGAATTGACTGATGGGAATGCTGATGAATTGGGAGGGGGAAATGCTGTTCCTGATGATTCTAAAGGCTCAGGAATATTAGTTACAGTGATGGACTGAGGAGAACTCAAAATGTAATCGTCGATGGAGGTATTTTCTCTTTGGACTTCAATATCTATGAGGAAGTCAGGATCTAAAACTGTATCATCAATGTCATTTTCAGACTTATTCCTAAATAAAGAAAGCTCAAAATTCTCGTCAAAGGAAAGATCTTCTACGAAAAACCATTCATTGGGCCAAGTATAGGATCTGAAAACGAGTCTGGGGCTTAATGATCCTTCTTGTCTTCTGACAATTCTTGGGATAAGATTTAGATTTTCAAACACAGGGGGAGGATTTGGATCTGGATTAGCCTTGGTGTATCTTCTTGAAGCCAGTGTGGTCAAATGTCTATTTTACAAAAATCTTATTTTGTAGCCTAGCAAAAATCTGAACATCATCTTTCAAAAATCTGGAATTATTTGTTCTACTGGGGAAAATCTTGCAAGTTAGATGTTATTGTCTATAAAACTAGACCGGAGATTGACTGAAGCAGCATTTATCTACTTATGCACCTGCAAAGCAATGTGCAGTTCAAAGGATACCTGGCATAACTTCAGGCTCCGTCTGTAGTTTATAAAACAAATAACACTAACAAACAAAAAATCTTGAACAATATCCCCAGTATGGTTGCCAGAGAATGTTAGCACCTGAATTGGACCTTAGGCTGCAAAGGTAAAACAGGGTAACAAACTAAACCACGCTCAGCCTTGTAGCTAGCCCTACAAGGACAGGAGAGGGCTCTCTCCGTAAAATAATATTCAATGGAACATAATAAATGGACTGATATTAGGCTAGATAAAATGATGGAAAAGGTTTAATAGAATGAATGAATAAATTTTCAGGGATGTGCGGGATATAGAGACAGTTGAAACCAGGAATTAAATCAGGACACAGGATATTTCATGGGGCAAGATAGGCAGGAAAATTAGCATTTAAGGTTTAATAAGGATGGGACGGAAAGACTGGTGAGGAGTTGAAAAGGGCACAATAGATGGATCCTTTTCAAACAGAAGAAAAAACACAGAGCATAATGATTTCCCAAGGCAGAGCATATAAAATGGATTCTACCTTTCTATCTTGAAAACATTCAAAAGGAAATGTTTATGGATGAATGGATCACATAACAAATCACATATGAAACAAAGGAAAGAAACAAAAGCTAACTCTCATACCACATGGATCCCACAAATCAGAGCCGCATCTCTTATTTAATTCCTGTCAAACAATACAATGTAGCGTAGAGATGTTCTTCCACACTATTCCCCTACTTTCTGAGACTTAGACTTCGACCCCTTACAAATGATTTACAATACAATAAATAGAAAATATTCGTGGGAAATGTAGATCAACAGAAAGGAGAGTTGTTACAACAACTCCAGGACTGAAATCTGAATGTGGCGAAGAAAAACAACAATCTACCCATAAGAAGGAGCATCGTTACATTATGCCCCTCGAATTAGTTGATAGCCAATAAGGAATGGAAACCTACAACATATATCCCTTTAAATCGTAACTAAGGACATAATAGACAATCCGATCCTATTTTCCTGCTGTTGCAGATATCTTTGTTGTATTTTGAGCTCTCGGCCTTTGACTGTTCTTTGCTTTCCATTTGCTGTTTGAATAAAACCAACTTTTTAAATAAAAATGGCTTTGAACTAAAATTTTGCTTTTAGTGAAGGGAAACCAATTTTTTAATGGGAAAGAGGAAGGGAAGAGGGTGGAACCCATATAAATCGAAATCGGAATGAACCGGTGGAGGGAGATAACGTAACAAATAGAAATCGAAATTGGAGTTTAGAGTAGGGCGGGCGGATGAAATAACAATGTAATTGCAATCGAAGATCGGGGGTGGTCATTGTTGAAACAACACCCCAAAAGGTTCCGATGCGATTAGCCTGGGTTCGATGAGAAATACACAATGGAGCGGGGAAATCCCTTTAAGAGTAAACAGAAAAATGATTTTTTGCTTTATACAAAGGGATGATAGTATTTATTAATAGGCAGAGGGCTAAAGTGGGACCGGGGTTAATCACAATCGGAGATCGGGAGCAGGGAGTAATCGCAATCGCAAAACTTGCGATGCGATCAATCGGAGGGGAAAAGCGATCAGGAGTTGCGATGGGAATGTTGCGATTTATGGTTGGCCATCTGATCGGTGGGGGTAATCAACGGTGGGATGAGCGATTGGAGGTTTCAATCGGGGGATGTCACAATCGGAGGATCGGGGAAAGGACTTGCGATCCATCGGAGGAAAGACTCGCGATCGGGTCAATCGGGGGGGGGGGGGGGGTGGAGTTGCGATTGGAGTGATCGGAGTTTTGTGCGATCAATCGCATCGCAAATTTTGCGATGAACCGATCGGAGCATCCAGTATAAATGTCGCGATTTTTTAAACGTTGCGATTGCGATTTATAAACGACGGGGTTTATACATAATATGAAACTTTATCATAAAGTTTTGTTATGTACATGGCGGGGATGGAAAAAGGGGAAGTGGTTTTAATAACAAAATCGCATATATATTTTTAAGAAGTAATTTATAATGCGATTTTATAATCGGAAGGGGGGGGGGGAAGGGATTTTTAAAGGAAAAATCAAAACTTTTAATAACACAAAGCTTAAAGGGAAAAATGGGAAATAGGGGAGGCTTAGGGAATTTTACTTCACTTAAGCATAAATTTCAATCCAGAAGTCAGTTTTGAGAGTGTAGTATACCGTTGGAAAGCTCTTTCCGGGCTCTTTCTGATGGATCTACTTTGAAGATGATCTGGTGTTGAACATGTTGCGGAAAAATTCTCTAAAGGCAGGAACGTCACTTTGTGGAGTAACGGCTTCTAAATTGTGACTTATGATGATACAAAATTACATAATGAACGATAATAAAGGAAAAATATCACGTTTTCACCTCAAAACATGGTTGTGAGGTGAAAATTACATCAAACTGAATAAAATGTCTCTTTGATCTTCCTGGTGTTGTAACTTTCGAATTTATTGACTTCCTCATGACCTAGCTGACATTATTGACATTTGACTCATTAATTTGACCATGGTGAGACCCCTAGAAACTAATGAGACCCATCCTATGACCTACTGATATTATTTTGAGAATAAAAGTGACTAATAACTAAAGACCATAGAAAGGAAAATCAGCAAGTACTTCATGGGGGACAACTGACAAAACGATACTACCACCAATGAATCCATGACCTAATGGAATGGTGAAATTTATTTGGTATGAGACACCTAATATGTAAATGCAAAGAGTAACTTTGATCACCGATGGTAGTATGACTAGACTGACACTAACAGGTCAAAAAACCATGGGTGCACAATACTATGTGCCCCAAAACCACTACTATTTACCCTAGTCAACATTGACTCTATCCCGAGTCAAGTTTACTTAACAACAGGCTCACCGAGACTCGACTCCTTCGATGTCAACGGAGGGAGACCTCGTTGTCATCGAGACATATGGTGAGGGTCAAAAGATGCCACGGTGACTGTTGAGTCTCAATTTTGCATCTTTTCCATACACTTTTCTATACCTTTTTCACTCACCTGAACCTCCCAAGTTGTCAATATCATTGTATGTTAATTGAAAAAGAGTATCTAACATGGTTTTTAACTATATTTTTGTGTGTGCTGTTTGATTTAGATTTTGTTCATTTAGCTGCGGAATCTTGCCACTTTCCGCAGCTGCTGCAACTTTCCGCAGCTATTTTGTGAAACTCTATGTTACAGGTGTCTACAGGAAAAACGAGCCATGGCGGGGCAAGTCGTAAATGATGTGGATATGGTTCGTGTCCTATTGGTTCAAGCAAACTCATCGAAAGAAAGCCGCGTCAAAGGCGTCCACATGGAAGCTAACTATGAGGTCTCACGGTGATTGTGGACTCGTTTCGTGTCACGTGAAGGTTCATATGGCCGCGATGAGCTTTGCGGGAGAAAAGTCGACATCCGTACATGGCTCCATAGGGGATAGCCGAATCTGGCATCCATTTCTCATAGATTTACTTTCCAACATAGCCATGAGCCTAGAGCCGTGGACGTAATGGTCTACGTGTTCTCCACCAGCATAAACTTTAGGAGACAGTTATATTTCTTTTGTTATATATAACGTGTTTGCATACGCATATAGAGTTAGTTGATGTTAGTCTCTGTTATCTTTTATTAGTCTGCTCTGTAATGTAATTACGCTGCCTTTGAGCCGTAATACTACCATACTGTTATGACTGCATTTTAATATAAGAAGACTCTGTTTTCCAACTTAATTCGTACTTGAAGATCGTTGCCAAGGCTAGTGTAGAGGGCCCCTGCTCAGCTAAGGTTTTGTGCATTAGTGTATAGTTCTTATTTCATTTCTTTAAAGCTCATTGTGCCATAATCCATTCACATGTTTAACATTGCATTTTTCATGATACATATGCTTCATTTCTGTTTATAAACTTTCATGCTTTCCATTTCACTTCTGTCCTTCATGTTTTATGTTATTAATCACTGATCAGTGTTCTTGTTTCAGGTTATAGATAGGCAGCCCGGGCATTTTCATAGCTTTTTGACTAATGACATGGAATTAACATTGTTCTGCTGTTAATTTGTTTTTCTTAGTTTCTGTTTAATTTCAGTTTTGCTTTGTTTAATTCAGTTTTGTTTATTTGCTTCAGTAGTTAAATTTAGACATATTAAACTGCTCATAACATCTTCAGTTGCCTCCGAAAGCCACAGCTGGACTGATGGTGAGGGATTGTATTATGAAATGTGTAGTTTAGTATTATTTTTCTTTCTGCAAATTTAGATATATTGAACTGCTCATAACATCTTCAGTTGCCTCCGAAAGCCACAGCTGGACTGATGGTGAGGGATTGTATTATGAAATGTGTAGTTTGGTATTAGTTTCCTTTCTGAAAATTTAGATATATTAAACTGCTCATAACATCTTCAGTTGCCTCCGAAAGCCACAGCTGGACTGATGGTGAGGGATTGTATTATGAAATGTGTAGTTTGGTATTAGTTTCCTTTCTGCAAGTTAGAAATATTAAATTGTGCATGACATCTTCAGTTACCTCCGAAAGCCACAGCTGGACCGATGGTGAGGGATTGAATTATGAATGTATGGTTTGATATTAGTTTACTTTCTGCAAGTTAGATATCAGTTACTCAAGTTGTTTATGGTTACTTCCGAAAATCATAGCTGGACTAATGATGAGGGATCAGAAGACAAGTTGATGTAAATTGATTTAAATTTACTTTATTGCAACTTTTGGATTTCTTTCAGCATAATTTATTTTGTGTTTAGACAATAGCAAGAATATTTTGGTTTCATGCTCACTAGTTCACTGTTTTGATTCATTAGATTAGCATCATCTTTTCATTTCAGCAGCGCATTTTCATTTCCTTTCAAGTTTTGTCATTGTAATTTTCAAATTCCTTTTTAAGTTTCAAGTTGGTAAATCATTATAGAGGATATCATTTTCTTGAACAAACATAACCATACTTGTTTTCATTTTAGAATTTCCATTTCATCTTAGAAAACCAAAAACGAAAAAAAGTTAAGAAATAGGTTATCTTGCACATATAGTGCGCCGCACTTCATCAGCTTACGAATCCCGGATTGACAAATTAAATGCAGAAATTTAGGATACACTAAATTGACCAAACATTTTGGCGCCGTTGCCGGGGAAGTGTAACTAGGTAGCCAATTTCTTAAAAAAAAAACACAAAATCATAAAAGAAGGGAAAACTTGATAACTTCTTGAAGTATGCTCTCCTCTTGCACCTAGTGTGATCTGGAGGATCAGAAAAGAGAGTTATTGGTTTAGTAATTTCTTAAGTATGCTCTCTTCTTGCACCTAGTGTGACCTGGAAGATCAGAAAGAGAATTATTAGCCCAACTTTTTAAAAATAAAAAAAAATAAAAAATGACATGCATAGAGCAAGAGATTCTAGGGGAAGGTTTATAGCTAAAGCCAAGAGTTCGATTTTCACAATTCCATCTTCTTCAAGGCATAGACCAGATTCACCACCATCTACCCCTAGCCTTAAGATTTTTGGAACTCAAGGAGCAGCTGAATTAGAGGATTCTCCTATACCATCTACTCAATCCCATTTAGAAAACAAAGAGACTCTCTCTCATCCTCCTTTGGTAGAAGAACTAGAGGACTTTAAGGACTCTAAAGAAACTATCATGGCAGAGGAAGTAATAGATGGAGGTAGAGGTAGAGGTAGAAGAGGAGGAAACAATAGAGACAACAATGGTGAAGGAAATAATGGTAGAAATAGGGAAGGAAACAACTTGTTTGGATTCCCTATAGTTGATGAGGAAACTCATGCAACGATGAAAAATATCTCACCATATGTTCTCCCTAACTTTTATGGATTGCGAAGTGAGGATCCTGAAACATTTCTATTTGAGTTTGAAGTTGTGTGCCGAACCTATGATTATATGGAAGACTCTCAAAAACTCAAACTGTTTCCTTCAACTTTGAAGGGATCTGCTTTGAAATGGTTCATGGGATTAGCCACTCAATCTATTAGGACTTGGAATGATATGAAACAAAAAAATTTTGATAGATACTTGGACTATTGTATGCCCACCAATCACAAGGATGAGGTATTCAAAATGATGCAAAAAGAAGATGAAAATTTGGAAGACTTACTTGAAAGATTTCAATACAACTTGAAAAGGGCAAAGATGAGCAACTTAGATGATGAAACCTTGAAAGCCCTCATATTAAAAGCCATTAGAGATGAATGGATAGATATTTTAAAAATGATGGGGAAAGGAGACATTTCTCAACTCCCACTTCGTGATATAACAGAACTATGTGTCCATCTCTCAAGAGGAAAATCTAAAACAGGAAAAGGGCCTAGGGATCCTTCTCTTATTAGGGCTAACAAATCTGCAACTGGATCAGTAAGTAGGCAGAGATTGGTAATATGCTTGATGAGTTCAAAACTGATATCTTAGGGAGCCTTAGTGAACAACTAGACACCCTTAAAATCCAAAACAAGCAGAAAGCAGAAACAGACGCTTTAGCCATCTTTTGTCCAAAATGTAGGAAGAAACATGCTTTGAGGGAATGTCCCTTGGATGCAAAATTTGTAGAAACATGTATGATTTGCTCAGAGAATCATGAGATCAAGGATTGTCCTTCAATTCCTGGACTCAAAGCTATTTTTAAAGAAGACCCAAATTCAGTAGAATCTCTCTGTTTTGTTGCAAGAAGACCTTGGCAGGGACAACAAACTCAAGGGTTTAACAACCCTATGAATTTTCAAACCGCACCAAATTGGAATCCTTGGCAACAACCTTGGCCTCAACATCAAAATTCATATCAGCCATGGGTACAAGGGATGCAAAATCCTTATGGGAGATTTACTCAATTTTATCAATATCCTCCATCTTTTCAAAATCAACAAGCTCCACAACTTCCAAACCCAAATTCACAACTTTCATTGCCATTTCCACAACAACAACCTTCTCAACAAAATCCAAATCCTCAACTCATGCTCCCATACCAACAAAAGACAATTCAACTTCCAGCTCAGCCATTGCCAAATCCTAACAATAAGAATCCTCAGAATACTTACATGGTAGAAGGACAACAATTTCCTACCTATATGATTGTTCCTCTCAACGATGTACAACTCAGATCTGGTAGAGTTTTAGAAAAACCTTCTATAGATATTCAAGAGCAAGATACCTCTTAGGAGGATTCTCTTCAAGTCAATAAGTATTCTGAGGAAGAATCTCTTCAAAATTCAAACATTCAAAAAGAAAAAGAAAAGTCAACATCCACAACTCCTATAGTTGAGCAACCTGCATCTTTATCTACACCTCCTTTTCCTGAAAGACTACAAATTGACAAGGGGGTGGAAAAACAAATCTTGTTGCCTAACTATGAATTTCTAGATGAATTGAAGAATGTTTGTATCAAGATTCCCTTGTTACAAGCCATTCGAGAGATTCCTATTCTAGCAAAAACAATAAATGAGTTGAGTTTCAAAAGACCAGGAAGGAAACTAAAAGACACAAGAAGAATCCACCTGGTAGGAAAAATTGCAGATATCATGATGGGAAAAATTACCATGCAGAAGTATGTAGATCCAGGAAGTCCAATTGTTAAGACACATATAAATGGGATAGAAATTCCAAACACATTGATCGACTTAGGGGCTGCTATCAACATTATGAGTAGACAGACTATGGAACAGCTAAAACTTCCTAACCTTCTTTTTACACCTACTTTACTGCAACTTGCAGATCGATCAATTATTAAACCAGATGGTGTATTAGAAGATATTTCAATCTCCTTATATTCTTGGGAATATCCAGTAGATTTTATGATTTTGACTCCCAAGAGTAATCTAGGAGGGCACCCACTTATCTTAGGAAGACCTTGGCTAGCCACAGCTGATGCTTTTATTAGTTGTAGATCTGGGGACATGTACATTTCTAATGGTAATTCGACAAAGAAATTCAATTTGTATCCTCCAGCAAAAGCAATCACAGAAGTAGGAGACAATGAATGGGTCGATGATGAGGAAATTATACAACCTGTCTTTACCATTTCTGAAATCAGTGAGGATAGTCAAATTCCGAACACATTAGAAAATTTTGAGACATCTTCAGAATATGACCCCACACAATTTCAGTTGGAATCTGACATAGAATATTTATCATCAAGACAAATGTCTCTTTACTCTATGGAATAGTTTGGTAGTTCTACTATTGAGATTTTTCCAGGAAAAACATTGAATATCAACAAACATTTGGAAAAGTCACAACAAGAAGAACTAACCAAAATCTTGCAAAAACATTCTATTGCATTTGCATGGGAGTATACTAACATGAAAGGTATTGATCCTAAGACTTGTATCCATCATATCTATATTGAGGAAAACAATAGATCAATCAGACAACCTCAAAGAAGGATGAATCCAAATCTTAGGGAGATAGTGAAAGAAGAGCTCCAAAAACTACTCAATGTAAACTTCATTTATCCAATTTCAGATAGCCGATGGGTTTCTCCTTTGGTTATAGTACCTAAAAATAATGGTAAATGGAGGGTATGCATTGATTACAGGGAATTGAACAAAGAAACTTTGAAGGATCACTTTCCTTTGCCTTTTATCGATAAGGTATTAGACACATTAGCAGGTAAAAATTACTTTTCATTTTTGGATGGTTTTAGTGGCTATAATCAAATTCAGGTAGCACCTGAAGATCAAGATAAGACCACATTTACTTGTCCATGGGGAACTTTTGCCTACCGAGTGCTTCCTTTTGGGTTATGTAATGCACTCGCAACATTCCAAAGAGTAGTACTAGGAATTTTTTCTGATCTAATCCATGATTGTGTAGAGGTTTATATGGATGATTTTACAGTTTATGGTAATTCATTTGAAGAGGCATTAGAAAATTTGGGAAAAGTTCTTATAAGATGTAAAGAAACAAACCTTTCATTAAGCCATGAAAAGTGCTTTATGATGTTTACTGAAGGGATTGTTTTGGGGCATCATATTTCAGGAGATGGGATTAAGGTTGATAGATCAAAAGTTGAAGTCATCTCCAAGTTACCTATTCCAAATTGTCAAAGAGATGTTAGAAGTTTTCTAGGATTTACTGGTTACTATAGAATATTTATAGAAAAATTCACTAAAATAGCATCTCCACTCTTCAAATTGCTTACAAAAGATTGTGAATTCAAATGGGATCCTGATTGTCAATCAGCTTTTGAAACTTTGAAAACAAGAATATCCGAAGCACCTATCTTGAGAGGACCAAATTGGAAACTCCCTTTCCATATTTCTACGGATGCTTCAGATACAGCTCTAGGAGCTGTGTTGGGTCAAAAAGATTTAGTTCCTTATGCCATTTATTATACCAATAAAAATTTGACTCCCACAGAGTTGAACTATATTGTGACTGAAAAAGATTTTTTAGCTGTTGTTCATGCAATTAATAAATTTAGACATTACATAACAGGCTATGAAACTTTTATTCATACTGACCATTCTGCAATTAGATATTTAATGAAAAAACCTGTTACTAATGGCAGAGTGACAAGATGGCTTTTACTTTTGCAAGAATTCAATATTACTGTGTTGGATAGATGAGGAAAACAGAATATAGTAGTTGATTTCTTGTCTAGAATTCAGAATACTAAAGAAGATTCTCCTGTAGAGGATAAGTTTCCTGATGAATACTTGTTTGCAGTAACTATTAAGACTCCTTGGTATGCAGATATTGCTAACTATTTGGTTACAGGGAAACTACCTTCACATTTATTTCCAAGTTAAAAACGAAAAATTATTCAGGAGAGTTCAAAATATTCATGGATTTCTAACGAATTGTTTAAAATAGGGCCAGATCTTGTGATCAGAAGATGTGTTAGGGAAGATGAAATACCTGATATTCTTAAGGCATGTCATGATGAACCATGCGGCGGACACTTTGCAGACAAAAGGACGGCCTATAAAATCCTCTCTTTAGGATATTATTGGCTGTCTCTTTTCAAAGATGCAAAAAAATATGTCAAAAGGTGTGACAGCTGCCAAAGAGTAGGGAAACCTACCCTTTCAAGTGAAATTCCATTGCAACCACAGGTACTCATTGAACCCTTTGAAAAATGGGCTTTAGATTTCATTGGACCTATTAATCCACCATCTAAGCAAAAGAAGTATATATTGGTTTGTACTGATTATGCTACTAAATGGGTAGAAGCCAAAGCATTAGTATCTGCTACTGAAAATTCAGTTGTTCATTTTCTTTATGAGGATATTTTTACTTGCTTTGGTGTTCCAAGAGAAATTGTGACAGATCAGGGGAGCCAATTCACATCCAATTTGGTGGAGAAATTGATGGAAGAATACAAAATCAAGCACAGAAGATCTACTCCTTACCATCCGCAAGCAAATGGTCAAGTGGAGTCCACAAATAAAGTTCTTGAAAGTATCATCACCAAAACTTTTCATCTACATAGAAGAGATTGGGCAGAAAGGCTTCCTGAAGCCTTGTGGGCCTACAGAACTACATGGAGAAATACAACAAGACATTCTCCCTATGAACTTGTTTATGGGAAAGAAGTCTTGCTCCCCATTGAGTTCCAAGTCAAGACCTTCAAGATAGCAGTTCAGTTGGGGATGGACTTATCAGAAGCCCAAAAGCATAGAATGGAGCAGTTGAATGAGCTAGATGAGATCAGACAAGAAGCAATTTTAAGAACCGATCTAGTTCAATATCAAAGAGCTAAATGGCATGACAAGTACATCAAAGAGAAGAAGTTTCAAGAAGGAGATTGGGCATTGTTATTTGATTCCAAGTTTAAAGATTTCCAAGGAAAATTTTAGACTCATTGGCTTGGGCCATATGAGATTGACAAGATCTTTAGCAATGGAGCGGTAAGAATCAAGACCATTGATGAGTTTCAAACTCCTCTTATTGTGAATGGCCATCGATTGAAAATTTATCATAAGCCACTCTCAAAAGAGGATTTTGTCAAAATGTTTCAAGAAATTTCTGCAATCAGGCTGGTACAGAAGAATTCTTCTTCTCCACCAGCCTAGCTTTTGTTCTTTTCAGTTAAAAAAAAATAATAATAATAAAAAAAAAAAAAAATTGTATAAGCCTGAAAACCAATCACTGATTGGCAGTCCTATACATAAAATATAGGGTGAAAATCAGGAACACCTGACACTCTATGTTTTCCAAAAAAAATCTCTCTCTTTTATTTCACAAGTCTTGTGACCACCCACTCCATTCCATCCCACTTCATTCCATTACATTTCACTTCATTTCACTCCATTCCATTTCATTTTATCTGTTTCATTCCATTTCATCAATAAAAATCTTTTTCATGACCATTTCCATCTGGTCATTTGTCATCTGTTCATCTCCATCCATCCAAATAATAGCTGTGTCAGTTTCCGCAGCTGACTCCAGTTTCCGCAACCAGAAGCAGATTCCGCAACTACAACTCCGTTTTCAAAATAATGTACAGCCAAATGTTATTTCCATAATCATGAAATAAAATGCAGATGAGAGGATCAAAAATGAAGACCTGGAGCATTCAAGACACAAATGAAGAGCAATTAGTTGAAGACCAAGGGAAAAGGCAAAGATTCCAAAGGTATGAATAAAATTTATTTCAAATAGCATTGAAAAACACATTTTTATATAGTTCTGAACCATGAGCTCTATCCATTATGTGCAATGATTATATTGACAATTCCGTAACCTTTCATGATCTCCATATTATCCTCTCGCATTCATTCTCAAACGGTTCCATCATTAAAACCCCCGATTTTCACTCATGTTCCAATATTCCACCGGTGACAATGAGACGTATTTGATTTGACCACGGACTCTTACAGCCGCATAAATCCATAACCGTTGTTGAAACGTGCTCATATTTATTGTGCAGCCACCAAAATTCAAAACGCTGTCGGATGTGTTATACTCTGTTAATCTCTCTGTCGTGCTCTCTGTTGTGCTCACGAAAACCCCTCTCTGTTCTGTTCACTCCATTCCACTCTCTATTACGTTATAATCTGTATACCCACTCTCTGACATTTACCCACAGTCATTGTGCTCATCTCTGTGCATTCAACCGTTCTGTTTCCATTAAACCCTCACGCAGGCAAATTTGTGAAGAGCAGAAAAGAAGAATGGGAAAATTTCTAAGAGCAGAACCGGAAGGACCTAAGTTTATGGAGGGATATCCGCAAGTAAGGGATATATTGAAGAAAGCAAATTGGCTGCGGTTTATCCAGAAATTCAGAGGTTATCATAAAGAAGTGACGAAGGCATTCGCAAGGTCGTTTAATGGCTTGGAAGTAGAGATTGGAGACCTTAAGTTTGCGGTCAATGAAGCATCTATAGCAACAACCACGAAACTTCTTCAGGAGGGTGAGCGTTGGTTTAAGAATAAAAGTATCAGTGATGAAGCATGGAGAACAATCTTACGAAACCAAGGTATGGACATAACTGTTTTTAAAAGAGGAATTCATGTGCATGCATTGAAAGAGGAATGGGCTACTTTGCTGCTAGTTGTTTAGAAATTCATTACATGTGAAGGCCGTTTTGGGTCCATGTATATGTACCATACCAGGTTACTGATGAATTTTCTAGATAATCAAACTCTCAATCTCCCATATTTTCTATTCAATAGTTTGAAGAAAATGTCCGTGACTGTTCAGAAGCATTTAGGAGATGTAGAACCCCATCTATATCACCACGGCCTTCTAAAAATTTTGATTGAAAAGGAGTTAAAGGAAAAGAAAGACACATGGGAACAATTTCTGGTTAGAAATTTCTTTGAGGAACCTCAGGAAATTCCTGAAGGTAGTACAACAAGAAGGAGTAGAAGAAAAATAATAAATGATGAAACCCAAATTACTCCTACTCAAGAAATTCCTGAAGGTAGCACAGCAAGAAGAAGTAGGAGAAAAAGAAAAATTGATGAAATCCAAAATACTCCTACTACTACAATTGAAAGAACTGATAGGGAAGAGAGACTATCAAAGAGGAAGAAGAAAGAAATCAAGGGTAAGAAGCCAATAACACCAAAAGAGAGAAAAACTATTGAGGCTATACATAAAACCCCTTCTTCCGAAGAAGAAGATCACCAAGTGTTATCTGAAAGATTAATTTATCTTCAAAAACAGTCCTCTATGGCCAAGAAGACAGAAAAAGGGAAACAAAAACAAAAAGATAGTGTACCATAGCGTGTGAGAAGAAGCAACAGACTTAAGGGGAAATTGAGGAAAACACAAATGAAGGGTCCTCATTTCATTGATTTGGGAGAGGAGACATCTGAACAATCCCCATCTGACCATAGTCCATCTCAGTCAGTTAGTGAACCTGGTTCATTTCATTCTCAGTCAGACATTGAACATACTCCATCCCATTCTCAGCAAGATGTTGATGTGAGCCCTTCTCAGCCAGATTTTAAAGATAACTCTCCTTCACGGCATTTTGGGGACAACCCAATAAAAATAACACCTGATATAGACCCCAAGCAGCAGGAAGTATATGACTATATATAATCTTTGGAAAAAGCAGCTACAGGTCCCAGTACTTCGTCCATTCAGCCTCATACAGTACAGGATGATTTAGTCCAATCACTAAAACAGGAAGTCTTTGAGCTAGAGCTTTTAAATAGGCACATCAAAAATGAAAATGAGACATTGAAAGAACAAGGTAAATTGGACAAAATCATCCATGATAATACCATGCTACATCTGGGAATATGGCAGAAGAAGAACAAGAAATTGAAAAGGAAATGCCAGAAGTTGAACAGAGCACTGGTTAATATCAAATTTAGGTGCTTAATGAAGAATCCCAGAATGTTGGCAGCACCAAGGAAGAGGAGGAGAGGATTGGATGTGCTGGCTGAAGTGTCAAGGCACATGAACTAAGGAAGGAATATCAAATTTTGGTTGCATGAGGACATGCAACACCTTCACAGTGGGGGTATGTTGAGTCTCAATTCTGCATCTTTTCCATACACTTTTCTATACCTTTTTCACTCACCTGAACCTCCCAAGTTGTCAATATCATTGTATGTTAATTGCAAAAGAGTATCTAACATGGTTTTTAGCTATATTTTTGTGTCTGCTATTTGATTTAGATTTTGTTCATTTAGCTGCGGGATCTTGCCACTTTCCGCAGCTGCTGCAACTTTCCGCAGCTATTTTGTGAAACTCTATGTTACAGGTGTCTACAGGAAAAACGAGCCACATGGGCAAGTCAGAAATGATGTGGACATGGTTCGTGTCCTATTGGTTCAAGAAAACTCATCTAAAGAAGCCGCGGTCAAAGGCGTCCACATGGAAGTCAACCATGGAGTCTCATGGTGACAGGACTCTGTTTCGTGTCACGTGAAGGTTCATATGGCCATTTCTGAGCTTGCGGAGGACAAGTCGACATCTGTACATGGCTCCATAGCCGAATTCAAGCATCCACTCCTCATAGATTTACTTTGCAATACGGCCATGATCCTAGATCCGTGGACGTAATGGTCTACGTGTTGTCCACCAGCATAAACTTTAGGAGACAATTATATTTCTTTTGTTATATATAATGCGTTTGCATACGCATATAGAGTTAGTCTCGATTAGTCTCTGTTATCTTTTATTAGTCTGCTCTGTAATGTAATTACGCTGCCTTTGAGCCGTAATACTACCTTACTGTTATGACTGCATTTTAATATAAGAAGACTCTGTTTTCCAACTTAATTCGTACTTGAAGATCGTTGCCAAGGCCGGTGTAGAGGGCCCCTGCTCAGCTAAGGTTTTGTGCATTAGTGTATAGTTCTTATTTCATTTCTTTAAAGCTCATTGTGCCATAATCCATTCACATGTTTATACATTGCATTTTTCATGATACATATGCTTCATTTATGTTTATAAACTTTCATGCTTTCCATTTCACTTATGTCTTTCATGTTTTATGTTATTAATAACTGATCAGTGTTCTTGTTTCAGGTTATAGATAGGCAGCCCGGGCATTTTCATAGCTTTTTGACTAATGACATGGAATTAACATTGTTCTACTGCTAATTTGTTTTTCTTAGTTTCTGTTTAATTTCAGTACTGCTTTGTTTAATTCAGTTTTGCTCATTTGCTTCAGCAGTTAAATTTAGATATATTAAACTGCTCATAACATCTTCAGTTGCCTCCGAAAGCCACAGCTGGACTGATGGTGAGGGATTGTATTATGAAATGTGTAGTTTAGTATTAGTTTCTTTTCTGCAAATTTAGATATATTAAACTGCTCATAACATCTTCAGCTGCCTCCGAAAGCCACAGCTGGACTGATGGTGAGGGATTGTATTATGAAATGTGTAGTTTAGTATTAGTTTCCTTTCTGCAAATTTAGATATATTAAACTACTCATAACATCTTCAGTTGCCTCCGAAAGCCACAGCTGGACTGATGGTGAGGGATTGTATTATGAAATGTGTAGTTTGATATTAGTTTCCTTTCTGCAAGTTAGAAATATTAAATTGTGAATGACATCTTCAGTTACCTCCGAAAGCCACAGCTGGACTGATGGTGAGGGATTGAATTATGAATGTGTGGTTTGATATTAGTTTACTTTCTGCAAGTTAGATATCAGTTACTCAAGTTGTTTATGGTTACTTCCGAAAATCATAGCTAGACTAATGATGAGGGATCAGAAGACAAGTTGATGTAAATTGATTTAGATTTACTTTATTGCAGCTTTTGGATTTCTTTCAGCATAATTTATTTTGTGTTTAGACAGCAGCAAGAATAGTTTGGTTTCATGCTCACTAGTTCACTGTTTTGATTTATTAGACTAGCAGCACCTTTTCATTTCAGCAACACATTTTCATTTTCTTTCAAGTTTTGTCATTGTAAGTTTCAAATTCCTTTTTAAGTTTCAAGTTGGTAAATCATTATAGAGGATATCATTTCCTTGAAAAAACATAACCATACTTGTTTTCATATTAGAATTTCCATTTCATCTTAGAAAACCAAAAACGACAAAAAGTTAAGAAATAGGTTATCTTGCACATATAGTGCGCCGCACTTCATCAGCTTACGAATCCCGGATTGACAAATTAAATGCAGCAATTTAGGACACACTAAATTGACCAAACAGTGACCTGTTTATTTTTATCAAATTTTAATTATTTGTGATGTATTATAAAGTCTTAGTGATAGTAAACACACACCTAAAAAAGAAAAATAAAAAAAGGACTTTCTAAAATCAATCAACAAGCAGCTAGAATAGGGTGGCCCCGTTTGAGTACTACCGTTTGTTGGAGATGAAACCCAATATCACAATAGCATATAGAGAGGGTTAGTTGTAAACACTATTATGGTTACTCTAGAGCTTTTCCGGAACCTCAGACAATAGGTGTAAGCACTCTCGTGAAGACGAGTACCCTCCCAAATACTGCAGACAGAGTAGGTCCCTCTGTTTTAGGTACCAGGACAGCCCATCCCAGTCACCTCGTGTAAGTCCCTAAAACATTTGGCCACTAAAGATACCTCAAATCAAAAACATCATCAGGGGGGTCACAGTCATAGACAACACGCTATATGGGCAGAACACCTAGATCCCCTATCTAGTTTCGACATTCCTGAAGGGAACCCCAATATATAGCATGCCCATTGAATGCACCCGAAGGTGGGCTACCTTATCATGCACCTTGGTGTTGTCTCGTGCTTAACTCTGGTGGTAGTGGAGTGGTCCCGATAATATGCATGCAATAGGATTTCACTTATTAATGAATCTAGTCTCAAGTTTTGAGATCTTGGGTGATTTTCTCACTCCTCCTACCCCAAGATCCTAGCTGGAACTACTGTTGGTGTGAGCTCAGAAAAATTTATATGATTAATTTTATTATCACTTTATTTTTAGTGTACTTGATTATTATTCTTGCAGAGGGGGACTGGACGTATGAAATGTGATGAGACTGAATCAAAATACCATGCAAAAAATATGCTCTAAATATTCAATTTCAATGAAGATTTTTTCTACAAGGAGAAATTTATTTCAACATCCATGCACCAAACATTCAAATAAAACAGTTCAACTTTAAAGATTCAGACATCTATCTATCCTCTCTTAACAATTTTTTAACCAAATTGTTTTAAAAAATAATGCAGCTAAGTTCAGAATACTAAAAAGAAAATTTCTTCTTCAAAAAGTAAATGCGATTGACATTAAATTTTCAAAATAAGAACAAAGACAAAAATTCTAGCTGGTAAACAAGCACAGGGATCCAACAAGAGAAGCTATCCTGATGGCTAATAACTCCACAGCCAAGGGGAAACACAATAGAGGTGTAAACAACATTTTTGGCTGGGTAACACAGGCAAGCAGAGGCTACAGAGCATTAGTATTGAGACTAACACATTGTATTTGAGAAAAGACCGCGTTATAACACTCTAAAACACTTACAGGGGAAGCATTAGTCAGGGTAAAGTTACACAGATGGATAAGAAGGGTCTAATCTGGACCCTGTGAGCTTTTGAGATGTTCACTGAGCATATAATCTAGTCAGAAGGATATGTGAATAGAAGGAAAAAGGGAAAGTCATAGGAACAATCCAGAAACTTGGGGTTTACTCCTAGTGGAGTCGCCAATTCTGCTATAGTGTAATATACTTGGGTGGTGGTTATTGAATAACCTTCTCAGGGCTTTCCAGTGCCCGAGGCAGACAGTCAGATTAGCTGTAAAGTTCACCAAGATGCTGCACACATGTTCATGCTAATATCGATAATTGAAAAAGTAAGATGGAGAGATTACCTCTTTATAGATAGCAGATCCTATGGAGAACAACAAGCAGCGAAGTAGAGTTCCTTCTTCATCGACTCCAAATCCAGATCCTATAATCAATCAAATCACCCGTGTAATCTCTACAACAGTATAGTTTGTTATTGATTAAACTAAGCATATAAGAAACATGAAAGAATACAGATCTAAGCCATTCATATCATGCTACATAGACGTTTGAAAATCAATTATGATAGTGATTCATCGAATGGAAAAAACATATACAGTTCTGTTGATTTATAAAAAGGAGGATTACAACCATTGGTTGCACCAAACCCTCCTCAGTCTCCCAATTCCTCTCCCTCTTTCTCTATTTCTGAATATGATGATGCTCAAGGCAGAAAGCTCTCAATGAACTTTGCCGATCTTCAAACCTCACACTACAACAATGAAATTCTGCTCTACATATATTCAATGCTTCGACCTTAGACCAAGATCCCACAACTCCATTTTATAAAAGATGGAGAGGGAAAACATTGCCAATTTATTCAACCAGTTTGCAATGGGAAAGATCAAGATGTTTCTATGTTCTTCCATGCTTTTGCCTTCCTTAGGAGTCCAATTGTATTTTGGCAAGGCCTAATAAAAGGTTTGTGCCTTTTAGTTTCTATTTTGCACTGGTCCTTTATGAGAAAAAGCTGGAAGTGCCAGTCACTTTTCCGCAATATCTTTTCCATTTTCACTCTTAAACACAGATAACGCCACCCCTTGGGCAAGACAAAGCATTACCCTAGGTACTAACACTCCCTTTACATGTCTCAAGTGCGTTATAACCCAGTCTAGATTCTTCTGGGGTGCGTTACCTTGGCAAAAATGGGTCTTGTCTAGGTCATTTTCTTCCTTCCATGTTACCTTCTCCTCTGAGTTGACGAGGAGGTCATTTGTCCTGTAAAAGAATGGTGAAAACATTTTTTCCTGATAAGATCCTTGCTGAGTGGTTTATTAAGTCCTTTCTACCATCTATCACCAAGGATGTAGCTAAAGGTGGCATTGCCACCGAAGAGTAGGTCATTTCTCATGCCTAGTACTTATATTTGATTTATAATCAGTATGGCATGCTCTACGAGAAAATTCCAAACGCAATTTTACTGTTCCTCCTCCATCCAAGGACTCTCATGCCGACGACGGTATGATCGGGTCTACCAAAACTCACAACTCTACTGAATCTGATACTGCACCTTCTTCCAAAATTCATGCTGTGTCATCTGACAAAGGAAAAAGTGACAAGAAACCCTGAAGCAGGAAAAAGGGGAAAGCGAAGGAAAAGAAAAATTCAACCCCGCAGGAATGATCATCTGATCAACAATTTGGAAACAATTGGAAACCTCGTTACCCTTGCTTTATATGTAATGAGGAGCACTTTATTCGTGACTGTCATCACCGTGCTGAAGTCTCAAAATTTCTTAAAACCTCAACTGCATCTTCTGTGTTGAAAAATCCTTTTCCGAATCCAAACACAAACATGGTTGCTACGGATCCTGCTTCTAGTTCCCAAGTGCTTAGGCAATTTGTCATAAAGAAAAAAACTGATGTTTTGGTGTCTACGCGAAATAAATATTATGGTAGTCAGGCTACTTATCAACCTACTACCTCAAACATGAATCCGTCTACTGAATTAATTATGCCAACTGCTATTCTAGAGTTAACACTAAAGCCACCGAAGGGAGTTGTCCATAAATCAACATTCAATTCTTGAGCCCGAGTAGCTCAAAATTATAATATAGTTGAGTATTTGGCTCATTGACCTTCAACTATGTCGACGCTTGAGGTACTTCAAAATTTTTCCTCCCAGAAACAAGCTTTGTTGTCGACAACTGGTGGGATCGACCCGACAGCTTCCACTCTTGTAGTTTTTAATCATATGGGCTAGGTGCCACAATTACCAGTAGAACTAGCATTCTCCATCCAAGTAAATGTTCTCAATCACTTCGTTCATCACACTATTATTGATGAGGGAGCATCTACTTGCATTATGTCTCTAAGCTGCTGGAAGTCACTTGGCTCACCTCGCTTATCTCAATCACCTACGACGTTGAAAGATTTTTACGGTCATACATATAAGCCTTGTGGTATCATCAATAACCTTCATGTTGAACTAGGGGGAAAAACTGTAACTATTGAAGTTGAGGTCGTTGACGAACCCCTTGACTACAAAATTTTACTCGGCAGGCCATGGGTTTATGCTATGAGTGAGATCGTATCTACTTACTTTAGAATGATCACCTTCCCTCATAAAGGTATTATCACAATCATCAATCAACTCTCCTTCTTTGCCTCTAGTTCCCAAGTGTTATAGCATCATTTTTCACCTTCATATGATTCATGATTGCTTTTATGGCTTTGGGCACCCATTCCTACAGACTTGAACAAAATTCACTAAAAACAGTGTTAAAATCCCCATACACGGATATGCCCAGACTTTTCCGCGTGTATACGCGAGTCCATATGTACTTTTCCACGTATGCCATTAAAATCATTAAAAAATATATAAAAAATCCCTATTTTCGGGCTGGGTTGATGGTTACTCCAGTAGTTCAACCACCTCAGCACGTGGCCAAATGTTTCCAACTGATTGAAACTACTTTGAGGGAGTATAAAAGCCCCTCATGTGCATGGCCTAAGGGAGAGAGAATGAGGAAGATTATACCGTTGGAATCCCGCCCAAGTCTCGATTCCCCGTGGCTCGCCGTACCTTCCCGCATTTTTATCGTAAACCCTTGTTTCCCGAGATGTTCATCCATTTATATGCCATCTCGAGTGCACAAGTCTTCATGGAAGAATCTGTAAGAATGAGGCAAGGGCGGGACGAATCCGGACGACGGTCTGCTCGAAGATCGTGGAAGGATTCAGGTGATCTCTCCACTTTTACTACTGTACATGCTGTTCATGATAATGAAGAACCATCTTGTTCCTAAACCTACCTGTTAATGTTTATTTATATGTGTGAAAAGATTATCATTTAAGCATTTATTATGGTTTATATAATGTTTCACATGAATTGCATTAACGTTTAGGAGAAGTATATGTTGTACAACTAGGTTTCCGTGCACGTTCTTTCTTATTTTCTAGGTTGAAGGCAGAAGGAGAGTTGCTGGGGGTTTGGATCCCGCGGGATCTACATCAAACATAGGACTACGGGTGAGTTCTACTATCGTTGTTAACTAGTCTCTTGCATTCAAGTATGGTTGTGTGTGAGTCCTTCTGAATAGCATGCCCTGCTCTGTGGAGGTTTAGACCCAACAAACCTCTAGGGTGATTTTCCCTGAAACAGAACTGGCGACTCCGCTGGGGACCACATTCTTGTGATTCCCCTGTTGGGTGGTTTCAGCTGTTTGATAGGTTTCCAATAGTTTTAACTTTTATTTCCAGTCCAGTTTACTCTTCCTCAGTCAGACTGAAGTCCTGGTTTCTTATCCAGGCTTGATCTTTTTTATTTTTTATTATTTACCTTTTCATACGTGGGTTTTTCTGTACACAGACGCGTATACACGCAGTTTTTGTTAAAGGGAGTCGCGTATACGCGGGTTTCCTTTAACACAGTCGCGTATGCACGCCTGTTGTCAAACTATTAAAGCGCGTATGCCTGGGGGAAAATTTTGAAATTTTGGTTTTTAGCTTTTCTGGTCTTGTCTGCCTGTGGTGACCTATTTCTATAGTGTTTTTTAATCTCTGGACTGTGTTTAAAGTGTTTATATGTCTATTTCTCTCTCCTTTATGTGAAGACTCTCTCGGTTGGTGAAATTTTTGGTTGTTACGTTTGCAATTTTGGTTTGGGTATCAAGGTCTTTTCTTGAAGATTCTTGGCTGTTCTGCTTAATCAGAACAGAGAGCTCCTGCTCATTTACTATTTCCTTGCATGTTGCTGCGCATTTTGATTTTTTACCTATTTGGTGCATTTGGTTTCCTTGATGTTCAGTAGACTAGTTTTGTTGCAATTTTCAAAGAGTCTCTTTTTGATTCTTTGAAGTTTTTTTATTGCAAGTTTATACTATTGTACTGAGTCGATTTATTGAGTTTCTTGTCTTCCTTTTTGCTTGTATAAAGCCTCGCTGCGAGAGTGGCATGGTTGGATTTGAGAATTTTGTTGAAGTTATACTTGAAATTCAAAGTTTGTTTGACTTAGTTACCGGATAGTTCAATTGGTCTTCTTGAAATCTCTTTTTTATAAACTAAGACTGGCATATAGGTTAGGAAATCCACTTTCCGTTGCATTTTTCATACTAGCCTCCATATTGATCACTTGCCATAGGTTCGATCCCATCAAGTCATGAGTATTACACCCATTTCACTCACCGATTATTTAATCATGACTTGGTGGTAGAGCCTTCCTTTACATGGGCTTCCTAGTTAGTTCCTCGCTATCATTTGTTGCCCATGCTGCATTTTATGTAGGCTCGGGAGTCCTCTTTAGTCCTGCCATGAATTATGTGTTGAAGCTTCATTCTTCTTCTTCCTCACTATCATTTTTCTGGCTATTACCCTAGAGGCTCCCTGGTGTTGTTGAGTTGTATTACTGCATTGCATATTGGCTACTTGTTTATCTTGGCCTTTAGCCAGCTTCATTTGGACTCAATGTTTAAGCCAACTTTTGACCTTGTCTATCTGTACAAGTTAACCATTGCATGCACTTAGCTATCGCGACTTGACACCCTTTTTACCCATGGATGGAACATTCCTTTGAGTATCGCTTACCAGTTTCCGCCACCTTGCATTGAGCATAGGATTGTTCCAATCCCAGGAACTAGTGCATCTGATTTTTGATACTCGTTCTATCCATTGTACCATAGCATTCTTTTATTCTTTTTTAGGCTTATTATATGAAAAAGACAAAAAAATCAAATATAACAAAAAGAGCGGGAACGGGATGTAACTTCGTTATTTGATGGCAGTACAGTGTCAGTTTGTCACCCTTGAACAAAGCATATACACTTATATATCTTTCCTCCATTTGGGATGGTTTTAGTTTTGACTTAGGTTCAGCCTTTACCTTGTTTCACTGGTCAGTCCTCCCCCGGTTGGTTATCTCTTCCAATCATATGGAGAGTTTGTTCTGCCTCCTGCATAACAGACTTATACAGTGTCACTTTTTACTGCCATGGTCATCACGAGTCATGATTTTGTTCAAGGGAAGTCTAACCAGAGTCGGCCATTCTGCGGTGTCTCTTGACTCATTATTCAGTAGGCCTTCCCAATCTTGTCCGTATCTTGTTCTATCACATCAGATGTTTTGGTCTTCTACTCGTGCTGGTTTGAGAAGGTCCCCATTGACTTCTCGCTGGCGGGTTTGTCTCTTATCGACTACGACACATTGCTTTGAGAGAAAACCTAGAGCCGCACCCTGGCCCTATTTCCATCATTGATAGGTGACCTTGTGCTCAGCATTTGATCATCATTATGGGTCTTTGACTGAGTGGTTTCCCCTGTGTTCGACGTCAACACACATTATCACACTTGGGATTCGTGCAGTACCTTGATTTCCATTTGACCCTATCGGTGGATTTCTCGCCTCTGTGTCAGCTTTCATTATTGGTTGGTTCAGAGGGTTTCTTTCATGCGCTAGCTTCATCTTGTGCACGTCGGAAACGTACTTCAGTTTTGGTTCCATCACTCTACTTCGTCCGATTCCTTCCAAATCTTGGCCTGCGGGTTACACTCGCGCTGGACTGATGTGGGATGCCTTAATGCCTTCCTTCCAGTAGATCTTTTCCCATCGACTCCGACTCATTGCTCTAGGAATAAGGTCTAGATTCTTTTTGTCAGTACCTTAGGGTTTGCAGTCATCAGTGGCAGACTCTTCACTATCGACAGTGGGGATTCATCATTGCCTCGTGATTGGTAGATTCTTTCAAGTGTTCGACTTCAACTCATTCATTCGCACTTGTTAGATTGTACTGGGGCACCTTGACACTCATTTTCATTATTGGTGGGTTGTCTCGCGTTGGTTAATGGTATACATCACTGACTAGTAATCCAACGATTTCTCACATGGTCGACTTCAGCTCATTTATTCCCATGGTGTAGAATTGTGCCATAGTGATTGGTGAAGACCTCTGGTTGCATCAACATTTCTCGGTTCACTTTTGACAGTCCATTCAGTTTTCTGCCAGTGATGCCGTTCACCTTTATATGTTGCAGTGTCAGTACAGCAACATCCTATATGTTGGCTCCCGAGTTGCGTGATTGTACCGTTTGTTCCACCCCTTATGATTTGGTACATGGAGATTCAGTTACTTCTATGATCAGACATCCAGTTGCAGCATCATTGATCAAATTTCTATATGTGATACTTGGACATTGATTCAGACTTATAATTCCGGGCCATGCTCAGATGATTCATTGTGTACTTTCAGTTCAGCTATACTTGTATACATGTTGGATCTATTCAGTACTTTCCATATGATGTATTTTTGACTGAGTATGGGTATGCCCGCCTCAGCATGAGTTGACTCTCTGTTTTCTTTCATTGGTTTTTGACAGGCTGAAATCTGGTGAAGTCCTCTCTTTTCCTTGCGAAGTTCTTTCTATGTGCATAATACATTTCGGCCATCATGTACCCCTTGTGACCTCATATATTAGGGGACATCTGTTATAGCATCATTTTCACCTTCATATGATTCATGATTGCTTTTATGGCTTTGGGCACCCATTCCTATAGACTTGAACAAAATTCACTAAAAAACAGTGTTAAAATCCCCATACGCGGATATGCCCAGACTTTTCCGTGTGTATACGCGAGTCCATATGTACTTTTCCGCGTATGCCATTAAAATCATTAAAAAATATATAAAAAATCCCTATTTTCGGGCTGGGTTGATGGTTACTCCAGTAGTTCAACCACCCCAGCACGTGGCCAACTGTTTCCAACTGATTGAAACTACTTTGAGGGAGTATAAAAGCCCCTCATGTGCATGGCCTAAGGGAGAGAGAAATTTATAGACATTATACTCTGTTGGAATCCCAGTTCAAGTTTGATTCCCCATGCCTGCTGCACTTTCCCAGATTTATATCAGGAAACCCTTGTTTCCTGGAGATGTTCATCCATTTATATGCTATCTCGAGTGCACAAGTCTTGGAAGAATCTTAGCGAGGCAAGGGCGGGACGAATTCGGACGACGGTCTGCTCGAAGATCGTGGAAGGATTCAGGTGATCTCTCCACTTTTACTACTGTACATGCTGTTCGTGATAATGAAGAACCATCTTGTTCCTGAAACTACGTGTTAATGTTTATTTATATGTGTGAAAATATTATCATTTAAGAATTTATTATGGTTTATATAATGTTTCACATGAATTGCACTAACGTTTAGGAGAAGTATATGTTGTACAACTAGGTTTCTGTGCACGTTCTTTCTTGTTTTCCAGGTTGAAGGCAGAAGGAGAGTTGCTGGGGGTTTGGACCCCGTGGGATCTACATCAAACGTAGGACTACGAGTGAGTTCTACTATCGTTGTTAACTAGTCTCTTACATTCAAGTATGGTTGTGTGTAAGTCCTTCTGAATAGCATGCCCTGCTCTGTGGAGGTTTAGACCCAACAAACCTCTAGGGTGATTTTCCCCGAAACAGATACCCCCTAATATATGAGGTCAGAAGGGGTACATGATGGCCGAAATGTATTATGCACATAGAAATAACTTCGCAAGGACAAGAGAGGACTTCACCAGATTTCAGCCTGTCAAAAACCAATGAAAGAAAATAGAGAGTTGGGAAGAGGGCCGAGGCGGCACACCCATGTCGCAGTGCACATACCATATGGCACCGACAGATCCAACATGGGGACATGTTAGAGTTGAACCGAGCACACAATGAATCATCTGAGCATGGCCCGGAATTATAAGTCCGAATCAATGTCCAAGTATCACATATAGAAAGCTGATCAATGATGTTGCAACTGGATGTCTGATCATATAAGTAACTGAATCTCCAGGTACCAAATCATAAGGGGTGGAATAAACTTGAGCAATCCGCAATTCCGAAGAATATTTAGTGATGCTTGGTCCTGCATGACTTCTTGATCAATTGCACTGTGTTCACGCTCTCTCCATGATATGGT
Source organism: Pinus albicaulis (assembly GCA_034641835.2). Classification (NCBI taxonomy): domain Eukaryota; kingdom Viridiplantae; phylum Streptophyta; class Pinopsida; order Pinales; family Pinaceae; genus Pinus; species Pinus albicaulis. The sequence continues at coordinate 1,404,748,277 of CM076578.1, read as the reverse complement.
CATCCTGCAAAGTTTCAATAATTCCTTCATTAGCTACGCTTTTTTCATTTGGGTTTGCGCATACGCGACTTTATTTGTGCACAGTCGCGTGTATACGTGACTTCGTCATTACCAACCCGCGTATGCGCAAACCTGTGATTTTTAGCAAGAGATTCTATGGTGAAAAATTCCTAAATTTAAATTTATGAACGGACAAAATGAATAGCAGGATGAATTAAGAGCTAACCTAAGAAATTCGATGGAATTCGACGGTCGGTTGCTCCTGTTTTGACGAAAGAATTTTTTTTTCCAGAGCACTTTTTTCCAAATCAGCAATGTAATAATGAACCAAATATGAGGTAATTTGTCTATTTATGCCCAAAAAGTTGAAAATTTTCGCAAAAAATTGTTATGCTTATTTTTTCAATCTATCTTAAGCTGCATAAGCCGGATGCTTGGAAGTGCCCAGTTTGGTGTGTTTTCAGCTACATTTTGATGATTTTTGAGATTTTTCCAGATTTTGATCCATGACTGCTGACCCGTCATGGCAGGTATATGATCTTCACTGGCATATAGGTTAGGGAATCCACTTTCCATTGCATTTTGCATACTAGCCTCCATTCTGATCACTTGCCATAGGGTCGATCCCATCAGGTCATGAGTATTACACCCATTTCACTCGCCGATTATTTAATCATGACTTGATGGTAGAGCCTTCCTTTACATGGGCTTCCTAGTTAGTTCCTCGCTATCACTTTTTGCCCATGCTGCTTTTTATGTAGGCTCGGGAGTCCTCTTTAGTCCCGCCATGTCTTCTGTGTTGAAGCTTCATTCTTCTCCTTCATCACTTATCATTTTTCTGGCTTATACCCTAGAGGCTCCCTGGTGTCGTTAAGTTGTATTACTGCATTGCATATTGGCTACTTGTTTATCCCGGCCTTTAGCCGGCTTCATTTGGACTCGATGTTTAAGCCAACTTTTGACCTTGACTCTCTGTACAAGTTAACCATTGCATGCACTTAGCTATCACGACTTGACATCTTTTACCCATGGATGGAATGTTCCTCTGAGTATCACTTACCAGTTTTCGCCACCTTGCATTGAGCATAGGATTGTTCCAATCCGAGGAACTAGTGCATCTGATTTTTTGATACCCGTTCTATCCATTGTACCATAGCATTCTTTTATTCTTTTTCAGGCTTATTATATGAAAAAGACAAAAAAAATCAAATATAACAAAAAGAGCGGGAACGGGATGTATCTTCGTTGTTTTGATGGCAGTACAGAGTCAGTTTGTCGCCCTTGAACAAAGCACATATACTTATATATCTTTCCTACATTTGGGATGGTTTTAGTTTTTGACCTAGGTTCAGCCTTTACCTTGTTTCACTTGTCAGTTCTCCCCCGGTTGGTTATCTCTTCCAATCATATGGAGAGTTTGTTCTACCTCCTGCATAACAGACTTATACAGTGTCACTTTTACTGCCATGGTCATCACGAGTCATGCTTTTGTTCAAGGGAAGTCTAACCAGAGTCGGCCATTCTGCGGTGTCTCTTGAATCATTATTCAGTCGGCCTTCCCGGTCTAGTCAGTACCTTGTTCTATCACATCAGACATTTTGGTCCTTCTGCTCGTGCTAGCTTGAGAAGGTCTCCATTGACTTCTCGTTGGCGGGTTTGTCTCTTATCGACTACGACACATTGCTCTGAGAGAAAACCTAGAGCCGCACCCTGGCCCTATTTCCATCATTGATAGGTGACCTTGTGCTCATCATTTGATCATCATTATGGGTCTTTGACTGAGTGGTTTTCCTTGTGTTCGACGTCAGCATACATTATCACACTTGGGATTCGTGCAGTACCTTGATTTCCATTTGACCCTATCGGTGGATATCTCGCCTCTGTGTCAGCTTTCATTATTGGTTGGTTCAGAGGGTTTCTTCCGTGCGCTAGCTTCATCTTGTGCATGTCGAAAACGTACTTTGGTTTGGTTCCGTCACTCTACTTCATCCGATTCCTTCCAAATCTTGGCCTGCGGGTTACACTCGCGCTGGACTGATGTGGGATGCCTTAATGCCTTCCTTCCAGCATATCTTTTCCCATCGACTCCGACTCATTGCTCTAGGAATAAGGTCTAGAGTCTTTTTGTCAGTACCTTAGGGTTTGCAGTCATCAGTGGCAGACTCTTTGCTATCGACAGTGGGGATTCATCATTGCCTCCTGATTGGTAGATTCTTTCAAGTGTTCGACTTCAAATCATTCATTCGCACTTGTTAGATTGTACTGGGGCACCTTGACACTCATTTTAATTATTGGTGGGTTGTCTCGCGTTGGTTAACGGTATACATCATTGACCGGTAATCCAAAGATTTCTCACATGGTCGACTTCAGCTCATTTATTTCCATGGTGTAGAATTGTGCCATAGTGATCGGTGAAGACCTCGGGTTGCATCAGCATTTCTCGGTTCACTTTTGACAGTCCATTCAGTTTCTGCCAGTGATGCCGTTCACCCTTATATGTTGCAGTTCAGTACAACAACATCCTATATGTTGGCTCCCGAGTTGCGTGATTGTACCGTTTATTCCACCCCTTATGATTTGGTACCTGGAGATTCAGTTACTTATATGATCAGACATCTAGTTGCAACATCATTGATCAGATTTCTATATGTGATAATTGGACATTGATTCAGACTTATACTTCCGGGCCATGCTCAGATGATTCATTGTGTACTTTCAATTCAGCTATACTTGTATACATGTTGGATCTATTCAGTACTTTCCATATGATGTATTTTTGACTGAGTATGGGTATGCCCGCCTCAGCATGAGTTGACTCTCTATTTTCTTTCATAGGTTTTTGACAGGCTGAAATCTGGTGAAGTCCTCTCTTGTCCTTGCGAAGTTCTTTCTATGTGCATAATACATTTCGGCCATCATGTACCCCTTCTGACCTCATATTATAGGGGGCATCTGTTTCGGGGAAAATCACCCTAGAGGTTTTTTGGGTCTAAACCTCCACAGAGCAGGGCATGCTATTCAGAAGGACTCACACACAACCATACTTGAATGCAAAAAACTAGTTACCAACGATAGTAGAACTCACCCGTAGTCCTACGTTCGATGTAGATCCCGCGGGGTCCAAACCCCCAGCAACCCTTTTTCCTCCTTCAACCTGGAAAACAAGAAAGAACGTGCACGGAAACCTATTTGTACAACATATACTTCTCCTAAACGTTAGTGCAATACATGTGAAACATTATATAAACCATAATAAATGCTTAAATGATAATCTTTTCACACATATAAATAAACATTAACACGTAGGTTCAGGAACAATATGGTTCTTCATTATCACGAACAACATGTACAATAGTAAAAGTGGAGAGATCACCTGAATCCTTCCACGATCTTCGAGCAGACCGTCGTCCGGATTCGTCCCGCCCTTGCCTCGCTAAGATTATTCCAAGACTTGTGCACTCGAGATGGCATATAAATGGATGAACATCTCCAGGAAACAAGAGTTTCCTGATATAAATCTGGGAAAGTGCAACAGGCACGGGGAATCAGACTTGAACTGGGATTCCAACAGAGTATAATGTCTATAAATTTCTCTCTCCCTTAGGCCATGCACATGAGGGGCTTTTATACTCCCTCAAAGTAGTTTCAATCAGTTGGAAACAGTTGGCCATGTGCTGGGCTGGTTGAACTGCTGGAGTAACCATCAACCCAACCCAAAAATATGGATTATATATATATATATTTTTAATGATTTTAATGGCATACGCGGAAAAGTACATATGGACTCGCATATACACGCGGAAAAGTCTGGGCATATTCACGTATGGGGATTTTAACACTGTTTTTTAGTGAATTTTGTTCAAGTCTGTTGGAATGGGTGCCCAAAGCCATAAAAGCAATCATGAATCATATGAAGGTGAAAAATGATGCTATAACATCAAGTATCTGGAAGTGTTCTATTAGTTCATGCACCCCAGTTAGCACTTCAAAACATTGGTGTAGAACTCTTAAAGGGTTCTTACCTAATGCATACCTTTGCATTACCGCCACCTACGAGGTCGGAAGAAATTGTAAGAATAGAGACCTGCTACATGATATATTCCACTTCATCCGACTTAAGGAAGCTTACCAATGATTTTGAAGTTGTTATGTTGGATGAATTCTTGCGCCCACACCCAATTGAGCTGGCATAGAAATCAATCTTCTTGGCTTGGGCCGCGCATCCTGAATCATTGTCGCCGATCGTTTGGGTCGATCATTAATTAGATTTTGGTACTCCATCTGATCTTTTTTCATCCACTTTCTTAACTGATGAGAGAATTTTGGAATCCATGATTCCAGAAGTAGAACCATGGGAAGATAATCATCATCATTCCCATGTTCAAGATTACGAAGAAGATAATCTTATTGAACTATATCACCCTTCAATCAATACTTTCTTTCCGAATTATATTCCAATAAATTCCATCGATTTTGAGTGAAATTTGTCAAATATTGAAGAAACTATTTCTATTGATATTTTGACCAAACCCAACATTGTAGAAAAGATTCATGTTGGCATGTCTTGTTCTCCATTCGAACTTGAAGCTTATCACTCTCTTTTCGTGAATTCTGAGATATATTTTCTTGGTCTTATGAGGAAATGCTAGGCCTAGATTCTAGTATCGTTGAACACATAATTAAAATGTACTCTGATGTCAGACTGGTACGTCAACGCCTTCGACTTGTTCATTCGAAGAAGGTTGCTACCATTAAAGCAGAAGTTCAAAAAATTTTGCTTTTTGGTTTCATTTAACATGTTCTGCTTACTGATTGGGTTTCCAACATTGTTCTTGTTATGAAGAAACAAGGGACAATCAGAGTGTGCTTCGATTATTGGGATGTCAGTCTTTCTTGTCCAAAAGACAACTATTCTACTCCCTTTATCGACCATATTATTGATGAATGTGCCGGGTGTCTGCTCAACTTAGTGTTCCTAAATTGATGTCATAAATTGTCAACCAGGGCTAGTAAACTGTTGAAGTGAAGTGCACTATATGTTCCTAGGTATCTGCTTCCTACTTCGTTGTGTTTAGTGTTTTTCTAGTGTTTTTGGTTTTGTGTTTTTATGCTAAGAGGAAAAGAACTAAGTGTTTAACAAAGAGAAGTTATTGGTCACACTAAAACAGAGCAAAGGCTATTCTAAACTATGTATGGCACCTAAGAACAAAAAATGCAAAACTTGACAAGAAAAATAACTCATAACATGAACTCAGTCCAATTCATTCATTAGAAGTACATTGGAACAACTTGAGAAAATGATAAGCTTAATGCAATGAGGTTCTTCTAAGTAAACAACAACTTACAATATCACAAAAAAAATCTCATCCATGGTTAGAAATTTGTTGGAACACATTTGTAAAAGATTATCTGTAGCATATTAAGGAACACTACTCTAAATTAATTTATGACACTGAAATTAATCCATTCTGCAACTCAAAATGTCACTACTAAGCCTCATTCAAGAGTTAGAAATCTTTTGGAATAGTTTTGGAAAAAGGCTATTTGTAAAATTATAAGAAATTGCAGAACAGTCAAGACCTCAAACTGATATCACTAATTCCTGTCCATATGATGATGTGTTGGAAGAGATTAATAACAAGAGTAGTTTGTAAATAATGAAGGCCTTGAAGTCTAATGGAACAGAACTATAATACAACTAACTAATAAAACTTGAAATACATTAAACAGAACTGAACTAGAATGCAATCAATCAAACTTGAAATACAATGAACAGAACTGAACTAGAGTGAAATTAACCTCCGGAGTATTACAACTGAACTAAAATGAAACTAATCCCTAAAATACTACAACTATCTCTCATTCAGTGTTAGTGATATTTTGGAACAGTTCATAAGAATAAGACTGGCTGTAACATTCGATGTAAGTTAGCATAAAACATAGAGTTCAAAAAGCTGCTTGAATTAGGAATGAAACAAAGCTAAAGTTACTTATCTAAACAATATGCACAGAGCTTCTCGGGCAGTAGGGGCCCTATACCACCGGATTAGCATACAAATCTCCTCAAGATTTCCTCAGATCATGCAATGAAGTTGAACTTCTTTCATTAAAGGAAAAATACTTTAGAAACAGAGTATCACGGGCTTTTGAGATCTAACAACAAAAAATCAATCTAGCTAACTGTCTCTTGGTCCCCTGAGTCATTCTTATAAAAGAAATACATAACTACCCTTGAGAATAAATAGGGATAAGTGTCTTTCCCAATTGAAAACAAATTAGAACTCTTGTGGAAGCCTCGTACTTTTGTTGAAGACATCTGTAGAGTTCTTGTCCCGGTAGAAGTCTACCTCTTAGTTTTGATTTCTTCCACGTGCATAACCACTTGGAGATTTTTACTCAGACTTCGTAGAGGACAAGGAATGATGTAGATGAAGTGTGGAATTCAACCATATGCATTTTTCTTCTAATTGACACATGTAACCTGTGTGAACATGAAGATAGCTATGGAATAGGCGACTGGCTACAGAATGGCTGCATTCTGTAGCTGAGTCTAGTCAAAAATTACTACAACAACAAAACCACGAAAATATAGCAAGTCAGTCATTATATGCATTCCTAAAGTGACTTTAATTAATCCTATTGATCTTTTAAGCCCGCAACTGATAAAGGACAAAGCAATTGAAGTGAAATTTGGTGAAAGAGAAGGACATCTTTGGGGCTCAACATACCCACACTGCAAAGCTTTTGCATGTCCTCATGCAATTAATCCATGTATTCTGAAACTTTTGCTAGGACATCCAACTTCCTTTTTCTGCTTTTCCTGATGTTCGATGACCTCCCAAGTTTCCTTATGAACAATTTGAATCTCAGGTTTATAAGTGCCCTACTTAACTTTTTGTTTTTCTTTTTCAGCTTCTCATTAGCCTTGTACAGTTTTTCCATTTGCAGAGAGAGAGAGTTGTGTTCATGTTACTCTTCAGCTTGACTTGTTCCCTGAGAATTTCATTTTCATTTTTTATGTGCCTATTAAGTATTTCCAGTTCATATTTATCTCTTCTTAGTACTTCAATTGCAGATCCTGGTGGGCTAGGAGTTCTTCTTCTGCTTTCTGAGGCTCTCCTTTCTAATGTCTCAACATAATTATAGATTTGTTGTTGTGCTGGGTCTATCTCCGGAGTTTCTTCATCAAGATCCTCTTCGTACTGTTATTCAGGAGATTTATCAGCTAGTGTCTCTTCATATTTAATGTTTATGATGCCTGTTTGCTTAACTCCTGTTTTCTTCAATATGCCTCTAAGCCTATGGCTTCATCTTAGTTTAGATGGTCCCTCACCTCTCTCCTTGGCATAATTTCTTATTATATTCTCCTTTTTAAGCTGTTTCTTGATTTCAGCCAGTTTTTCAGAGATAATCTCCTCACTATCCTCTTGTATGGATTTACTAGTATTAATTTCAACAGATTTGGAAATTTTCCCTCTCCTGCTTCTTCTTGCAAGTTTGCCTTCGGATGGAGATTCCTTGGGTTCTTCAAAGTGATTCCTCACTAGGAACTCATCCTAATTGTCTCCCACCTTTCTCAAATGATGTTCAATTAGGATTTTAACTAGGCCATGGTGATACAAAGTGGTTTCCAAGAATTGAACCCTATTTTGGACATTAGAAGCCATTCTCTTTAGGCTATGAAGTAAGAAGAAGGGTAAATTGATTTCTTCATCTAAGAAATGCATCATAAGCTGAATGTGATAAAGATATAGGGTACCAAACCTTCGCTCACAAGTTATAAACTTTTGCAAAATGAGAAACATATTTCGCCATTTATTCTTCAGTGCTGAGCTAGGGATGCCCTTCTTAAAAACTGAAATATCCATACCTGGTGTTTTGAGCATCTGCCTCCATGCCTCATTGTTAAATTCCTTGTTTTTGAACCATCTTTCACCTTGCCTTGGTAATTCTGTTGCTTCTGCAATAAAGGATTCTGTAATAGTGAACTTGACATCTCCTATTTCAACCTTTGCTCCATTGAAGGACCGTGCAAATGTCTTGGTTACCTCCTTATGAAAACCATTGAACTTTTCCAAAAACTATAACCACCCAAACTGCTGTAGCATTTCTCTAATTTGTGGGTAACCCTCTAAGTATTTGGTTCTGACTAGTTCGGACCTTACAATGAGACCCATGGCTTCTTTTCTCAACCTTCAATTTACTGTTCTGTTACTGCTCTTCTATTCACGGTAAAAATGGCTGCAGAGAGTTGTTTTTGCCCCAAAGATGCCTTCTCTGCTTATGTAGCAGGAATTAGCTACGAAAATATGATATGAAGTGGTTATGGGATGAGTGAAATACGGTTAAGGTGATTCACATGAATTAATGAGTTTGAGAGCTATCATGAAAGAAAATACCGCGGAAAAATCTCGTGTGAAATTCAAAATCATCACTGAATACTTTGGTTTAGTGACGTGACCGAATAGGTCACTTCAGTATTAACCGTTAATTTTTAATAATGATGGTTTGGTATGGCGGAATGGAAGGGATTTTGTCCAAGGTTATTATGATAGGTTTAATAGGCTTGATCAACACGAATATTCAAAATAACTTTATGAATCATACATGACTTAACTATACTATAAATTTCATAATCTGTCATCATAATAATTTCACAACTTTACCTTAGCCTTTCCTTTGATTTTTGTGGTTTTAATATGATTTGTCTTCCTTTGAAAATAATTGATTCTTCATTCTTCATAATCCCTTTGATTTTGCTTGTTGACATAGGTGTGCAGGGTCAATTTGCTGCTGAACAAGTGGTTGCTGGATAGTTTCCTGTAGGGTATCTGGTTGCAAAATGTCTGGCTGGCTGCAGAATGTCTGACTGCAGAATATCTGGCTGCAGAATATACCTGTAGGAGCTTTGAAACATGAAATGAAATGATTTGAAACATGGATGGAGTGTAGTATGAAATGGATTAATCATGGATCATGAAATATGGTGGAATGGAGCATGATTGAAGTGGAATATAATGGAATGGAATGAATCACAAATGTGAAGTGGCATAAAAAGTGGTCTGCAACTTATGATTTGTAATACTCAATTTGCAGGAAGAGATCAAATTTAGAAATCTGAGATGGAAATGAGATGGACCATGAAATGGAGTGAATGAAGTATGGATGAATGGAGTGAATGAAGTGAGACATGATGGAATGAAATGGATCATAAGTGGAACATGATATATAAAATCGATTTGCACTTATGATTTTGTGATAGCGGCTTGCAGGGAAAGAACAAATTTGAAAAGCTAAAGTGTCAGAAGGATTCTGATTTTCACTTTATCTTTTCTGTATAAACATGCTAATCAATGATTATACTTTATTTATTTATTTATTTTTTTAATGCATTCGAATTGAGAAAATTCAATTAAGTTGATGAAGAAGAAGAATTATTCTTCATTAACTTCAAATCACTGTTTTCCTGGAATCTCTTGATAAATTATTCTCTTGAAAGTGGCTTATGATACAGCTTCAATATATGACCATTTACAAGAAAAGTGACTTTCTCTTCATCTATTGTCCTGATTTTTATTGCTCCATTGTCAAAATTTTCATAACTTCATATGGCCCAAGCCAATGTGTTTGGAATTTACCTTGAAAATATTTGAACTTTGAATCAAACAAGAGAGCCCAGTCACCTTCTTTGAACTTCTTTTCCTTGATGTACTTATCATTCCATCTAGTACTTTGTTGTTGGACTATACTTGTCTTCTGGCCTGCATCTTGTCTGATTTCATCCAATTCATTAATCTGCTCCAATCTGTGCTTTTGTGCCTCTGTTAGATCAAGTCCTAGCTGAACTGCCATTTTAAAAGTTTGAATCTGAAAATTTATGGGAAACAAAACTTGTTTTCCATAAACAAGTTCATAGGGAGTATGGCCTGTTATGCTTCTCCATGTAGTTCTATAGGCCCACAAGGCTTCAGGAAGCCTGTCTGCCTAATCTCTTCTATGTAAATGAACAGTTTTTGTTAGGATCCCTTCAATGACTTTATTGGTAGATTCCACTTGACCATTTACTTGTGGATGATAGGGAGTAGATTTTCTGTGTCTGATTTTGTACCTCTCCATCATTTGTTCCACTAGCCTTGATGTGAATTGAGCTCCTTGATCTATAACAATTTCCCTTGGGACACCAAAACGAGTAAAAATATCCTCAAAAATAAAATTAACTACAGATGCTTCAGTAGCAGAAAGTAATGGCTTGGCCTCTACCCATTTGGTAACATAATTAGTGCAAACTAATATATATTTCTTTTGTTTTGATGGAGGATTAATAGGTCCTACAAAATCTAAAGCCCATTTTTCAAAAGGTTCAATATGTACCTGAGGCTGCAATGGCATCTCACCTGAAGGAGAAGGTTTCCCTACCCTTTGGCAACTGTCACACCTTTTGACATACTCTTTAGCATATTTAAAAAGGGATGGCCAATAGTATCCTAAATGAAGAACCTTATAAGCTGTCCTTTTATCAGCAAAGTGTCCGCCACAAGGTTCATCATGACATGCCTTGAGGATCTCAGGCATCTCATCTTCCTGAACACATCTCCTAATGATAAAATTTGGACCTGTTTTGTATAACTCATTAGCAACCCATGAATATTTTTCACTGTCATAAATGATCTTTCTTTTGTTTCTTGCATTCATTATTGAAGGAAATTTCCTTGAAACTAAATAATTAGCAATGTCAGCAAACCAAGGAGTTTGAGTAGAAATTGTAAAAAGATATTCATCAGGGAATTGATCTTCAACTGGGGTGTTGTCTTTGATGTTTTGAAGTCTAGATAGGAAATCAGCTACTGTGTTTTGTTTTCCAGGCCTATCTAGAATGGTAATGTTGAATTCCTGTAAAAGCAATAACCATATTATAACTCTGCCATTAGTAATTGATTTGTTCATTAGATATCTAATTGCAGAGTGATCTGTGTGAACAAAATTTTCATAGCCTGTTATATAGTGTCTAAATTTATTTATGGCATGAACAACAGCTAAAAACTCTTTTTCAGTTACATTATAATTTAACTCTGAAGGAGTCAAATTTTTACTTGTATAGTAGATGGCATAAGGAATCAGGTCTTTTTGCCCCAATACTTCTCCTAAAGCTGTATCTGAGGCATCTGTTGAAATATGAAAAGGTAACTTCTAGTTAGGTCCCCTTAAAATAGGTGCTTCAGAGATTTTTGTTTTTAGGGTCTCAAAGGCTAACTGGCAATCAGGATTCCAATTGAATTCACAGTCCTTGGTAAGTAATTTGAAAAGTGGAGATTCTATCTTGGTGAAGTTTTCTATAAACCTTCGATAATATCCTATAAATCCGAGAAAAATCCTAACATATTTTTGACAACTTGGAATAGATAAGTTAGATATGACTTCAACTTTTGACTCATCAACTCTAATCCCATCCCCTGAAATGTGATGTCCTAAAACAATTCCTTCAGAAAACATCATAAAACACTTCTCATGACTTAGTGAAAGATTTGCTTCTTTACATCTATTTAAAACTTTTTCCAAGTTTACTAAGGCTTCTTCAAATGTGTTTCCATAAATTGTGAAATCATCCATATATACCTCTACACAATCATGTATTAGATCTGAAAAAATTCCTAGTACTGCCCTTTGAAATGTTGCAGGTGCATTGCATAGTCCAAATGGAAATACTTGGTAAGCATAGGTACCTCAAGGACAGGTAAATGTGGTTTTGTATTGATCTTCAAGTGCTACTTGAATTTTGTTATAACCACTAAACCCATCTAAAAATGAGAAGTACTTTTTGCCCGCTAATGTATCTAACACCTGATCTATGAAAGGTAGGGGAAAATTATCTTTAAGAGTAGCTTTGTTTAATTCTCGGTAGTCAATACATACCCTCCATTTACCATTTTTCTTTGGCATAATTACCAAAGGAGAAACCCACTGAATATCTGAAATGGGATAGATAAAGTTGACATTTAACAATTTCTGTAATTCTTCTTTAACAATTTCCCTAAGATTTGGATTCTTCCGTCTTTGAGGTTGTCGATCGGTTTACAATTTTCCTCTATGTAGATGTGATGAGTGCAAGTCTTGGGGCTTATCCCTTTCATATTAGTGTACTCCCATGCATATGCAGAAGAATGTCTCTGTAATATATTGACTAGCTCTACTTGTTGAGATTTCTCTAGGTTCTTGTTTATGTTTAAAGTTTTGCCTGGAAATATCTCAATTGTAGAGCTGCCAAATTTATCCATGGAATAGAGAGACATTTGTCTTGATGATAAAAAATCAATGTTGGTTTCTTCTTGAAATTGTTCATGTTTGGATTCCGAAGAGGATTCAAAGTTTTCTAAGGTATTCAGAATCTGGCTATCTTCACTAATTTCTGAAATTGTGAAGAGAGGTTGTAAGTCTTCTTCATCCTCTATCCATTGAGTAACATCCAATTCTGTAATTTTTTTTGCTGGAGGATACAAGGTAAGTTTCTTGGTTGAACTACCATCAGAGATGTACATATCACCGGATCTACAGCTAATGAAAGCATCACCTGTAGCTAACCAAGGTCTTCCTAATATAATAGGATGCCCTCCTAGATTACTCTTAGGAGTTAGGATCATAAAATCCACAGGATACTCCCAAGAATCTAGGGACACTGGAATGTCTTCTATTACCCCATCAGGTTTGATCACAGATCTGTCTGCTAATTGTAATAATGTGGGTGTAAAAAGAAGATTAGGAGGTTTTAGTTTATCCATGATTTGTCTACTCATGATATTGATTGCTGCTCCTAAATCAATAAGTGTGTTTTGGATCTCAGTTCCATTGATGTGTATCTTAACAACTGGATTTCCTGGGTCTAGATACTTTGGAATGGCAATCTTACCCATCATGATGTCTGCTATTTTTCCTTCCAGTTGAATTTTCTTTGTCTCTTTGATTCTTTTTCCTGTTTTTTTCATGCTCAACTCCTTTATTGTTTTTGCTAAAATTGGAATTTCCTTGATAGCTTGTAATAATGGGATCTTAATACAAACATTTCTCAGCTCATCTAGGAAATCATAATTAGGTACCATAATTTGTTTTTCTACACCCCTATCAATTTGTAATCTTTCTGGAAAGGGAGGTGTAGAGGTCGATGTTGATGGCTGCTCTAATATAGGAGTTGAAATTATTGGTTCTTTTTGTTTTGATTTTTCAATATTTGGGTCTTGGAAAGGTGTGTTCTCTTCAAGACTTTTATTCACCAGTAGAGAATCTTCCTCATAATTGTTTTTCTCTTGTATGATTACAGAAGGTTTCTTCTTTTCAAGTATTCTTCCAGACCTAAGTTGAACATCACTAAGGTCTAAAGGAGTAATCAAATAAGTTGGAAACTGTTGGCCTTCTATCATGTATGTGTTCTGAGGATTTTTATTGTTGGGGTTTGGTATCGGTTGAGCAGGTAACTGATTTTTTTTCTGAGGAAATGGTAATGGAAGTGGTTGATTTTGATGTTGTGGATTTTGAGGATTTTGTTGAAAATTTTGTTGAGGAGGGAAATGTGGATATGGTGGATATTGATAGTACTGAGAGTATCTTCCATAGGGATTTTGTCCTCCTTGTGCCCAAGTTTGAGATTGATTTTGGAATTGGGGCCAAGGTTGCTGCCAAGAATTCCAATTTGGTGGGGGTTGATTATACAGCTGATCATGGAATCCTTGTGTTTGAGGTCCTTGCCAAGGCATTCTAGAGACAAAATTGAGAGATTCTGTGGAATTTGTAGGGGCTTCTTATTAAAAGACAGCTTTAAGACCAGGAAGTGAAGGACAACTCTTGGTCTCATGTTTTTCTGAACAAATTATACAGGTCTCTACTACTTTTGCATCCAAAGGAAATTCTCTCAAGGCATGCTTCTTTCTACATTTGGGACAAAAGATTGCTAAGGCATCAGATTCAGCTTTCTGCTTGTTTTGTAACTTAAGGGTGTCTATTTGTTCACTAAGACTCCCTAAAATATCATATTTGAATTAATCAAGCATATGTCCTATTTCTGCCCTACTTACTGTCCCAGAAGCAGACTTACTTACCCTTGCAAGAGCAGGGTCTCTGTTAGGTCCCTATATTACTAGTATAGTCCCTTATTGTTGTTAGTGTAACCCCCTTATTGTTATTATTGTACCCTTTTAACCCTCATTTTATTATTATTGTGCCCTTAAATTATTATTGTTAGGTCGGCTAGGATTACATTGTGGCCCACTAGGATTACATTATGGCCCCATGGACTCCTATATATAGAAAGGAGGTTTTGTAAATTGGATCATCCAAGAATTGTTCATTTATGTAATGCATTGGAGGTTTCCCCCTTGAAGTGGCTTATTTCTAAGACGTTGATATCTCTTTTCTTCTATTTTTGGAGCTGGTTACACAACATTTGGTATCAGAGCTTTGGATTCTAGGGTTTTGTTGCTCCAAACAGGTCATCGTGGCATTTTCGCTATAAATTGTTTTCTACGAAGTTTCAGAAGCTGAAATTTTTAGGGTGCGAAGCTGAAATCCGGAGGAAGATTTTCTAAAAATTTCAGAGCTTTGTTCGCAATATTTTCGGAGATATGATCTATGGAAGTTAGGTATTTTTTCAGGCTCCTAAACAGGTCATCGTGGCATTTTCGCTATAACTTTTTTTCTATGAAGGTTCAGAATCTGAAATTCATATGGTGCGAAGCTGAAATCCTGAGGAAATTTGTCAAAAATTTCAGAGCTTGGTTCACAATATTTTTGGAGATATGAGCTGTGGAAGGTAGTGCTTTTTCAGGCTCCTGAATTTCATCTCAAAGAGGTGATCGTGGGAAAAGTTCAATAACTCTCTCTCTGGGCATCGGATTGGAGTGCCGTAAAAAGTGGTCGTAAGTACACAGACTGTAGTTTCGTGGATATCAATTTCAGAGACAAAGGACAAAACAGTGACATGTGGAAAGCCGTACAAGTTCGCTCTACTGAACCAGTCCATAATTAGGTCATTGTGGGAGATTGGACACAACTTTGTCTTGGAGAGTCAAAATCAGGTCAGACCTGTGGCATTCAAAAGATAATTTAGAGGGCTACGTCGGTACCAAAATTCAGATATTGAAGTGCTGAAATCACAGAGATAATCCAATTTCAATATCGAGCTCCTCAAAAGCAAGAAAAAGGTGTGTATTTTTTTCCGAATTGCATAAGTCTTGTTTGAAGAATCAATTTGAATTGATTCCAAGGGCATATTGTAGAATAGATATCAGTATTGGGTTCTAAAAGATGCCCCGTAAAAATAATTCAACACCCATTAAGCCTTCAGAAGGGTATACTATGACTCATGAAGATGAAGAATTGCAACATGATCTATCAAAATTACAAGAGCAAGTGCAACAAATTTCACTCTCGCAAAGAGCAAAAAAAATGAAATGGAAGTTTTGAAGAAAGGCATGGAAGAGAAGATGGATGGTTTGAAGAAAGGCGTGGAAGCTAAGATGGATGGCATGGAAGCTGGCATGGAAGCTAAGATGTATGACATGAAAGACAACATGGAAAACAACATGAAAAACATGAAGAATGATCTAAAAGCAGACATCGAAGGTTTGACCAAGTTGATACAAGAAATGTTTCCTAATAGTGAAAAGATAGTAGAAGAACCTCATGATGAGAACAAAATAAATGTTAATCACGATTTCATAAACTCTAATGTTGGCGGGAAGAACCACCATATTCCAAAAATGGATATGAGGAAGTTTGATGGGAAGGATCCTGTAACATGGATACTACAGATGGAGCAATATTTTGATCTCCATAATGTGCAAAATACACAAAAGGTACGCATTGCAACTTTACATTTAAAACAAAATACATTTGTATGGTATCGATGGATTTGCTCCCGTAAAAAAATTGTCACTTGGTCAATTTTTACGGAAGAAATGATAGTACATTATGAGGATACAAAGAGCAACACCTTATTTAGCCAATTGATAAATCTCAAACAAAAGGGTTTAGTGGGGCAGCACATTGAGGACTTCCAAAAATTGAATATAAGGGTAACTGATATTCCAGAGGAACACAGGATTGATCTCTTCATAGACACTTTAAAGGATAAAATCCAACATGAAGTTCGTGTTTTGGAACCTGATTCATTGGAGAAGGCATTCAGGTTGGCAAGAAAAGTTGAATGTAAAATTATGGCGACAAGGAAGCCTACCACTCAATTCTATAAAGAAGGAAGTGTTGCTACGCCTAGATTTCCACAACCTACAGGGTTGACACCACAACAATTGGAAGAAAAAAGAGCAAAAGGGCTTTGCTACAGTTGTGATAGCAAATACACTAAAGGTCATAAGTGTGCTGAGAAGAAATTATTTACATAGATTGTGAAGAGGAAGAAGAAAATGAACAAGAAGAGGATATACACCAGGAACCAACCCTAGAAGAGGAAGAAATGAATCCGACCATATCGTGTAATGCACTGGCAGGAATTACCACTCCTCAAACTCTCAATATAGAAGGACAAATCAAGAAGAAAAAGGTAATAGTGTTGATTGATTCAGGTAGCACCGATAATTTTATTCATTGTAAGGTAGCCAAGGAATTAAATTGTTTCATATACCCAACACCAGAATGTCAAGTGATGGTTGCAAATGGAGGAACTATAAATTGCTCTGGAAAATGCCATAATATCAAGCTAACCATGGGGGCATATGTATTGACTAGTCCAATGCTTTCCATTCCTATGGGAGGTGCTGATGTTGTACTAGGAGTGCAATGGTTACAATATTTGGGGACGGTAGCTTTTAATTTTCAAGAACTTTTCTTGAAATTTTTTTCAGAAGGAAAGCAAGTCAAATTACGGGGTATTGAAGGGAAGTCGGGAAGGATAATAAGCTCTAATGTCATGACAAAGCTTCTAAATAAAGAACAACAAGGCGTAATTGCACAATTATGCTCACTAGAAGTTCTGACATCAAAATCATCTATTTCTGCAGATCTCCAACAAGTCCTGGACAATCATTCCAAGGTGTTTGAAACTCCCAAAGGACTCCCACCTATTCATGATCATGATCATGCTATTCATTTGATTCCAGGAAGTGTTTCTCCAAACATCAGGCTTTATAGATATCCTTACTTCCAAAAGAGCGAAATTGAACGTATGATTGCAGAAATGTTAGAGGAGGGTATAATTCAACCTAGTCAAAGTTATTTCTCTGCTCCTGTAGTATTGGTACACAAGAAGGATGGATCATGGCGAATGTGTCCAGATTATAGGGAGCTCAATAAGCTCACCATTAAAGACAAATTTCCCATTCCTGTGTTTGATGAATTATTGGATGAATTACATGCAGCAATTTATTTTACCAAGTTGGATCTCCGTTCAGGATATCATCAAATTAGAATGAAGACTGAAGATATTCCAAAAACAACATTTCGAACTCATGAGGGTCATTATGAATTTTTGGTCATGCCTTTTGGCCTTACCAATGCACCTTCTACATTTCGAGGGTTGATGAATTCCATTTTCAAACCCTTCCTTAGAAAATTTGTGCTAGTATTTTTTGATGATATACTAATCTACAACAGGTCTTGGAGGGATCATGTTGAACATGTTGACAGGGTGCTCAAACTATTGCAGGAGAAACAATTATATGCAAAAAAATCCAAATGTTTCTTTGGAGTACAAGAGGTGGAATATTTGGGTCATATTTTATCTCACGAGGGTGTTAAAGTAGACCCTAACAAAATTAAAGCCATTAAGGAATGGAAAGTCCCCACAACCATAAAGAAGTTGCGAGGATTTCTCAGGTTAACGGGGTATTATCGCAAGTTTGTTAAGAATTATGGGAGAATAGCAGCACCTCTAACAACATTATTGAAGAAAGATGCATTTTCATGGACTCCTGAAGCAACTAAGGCCTTTGAACGTCTTAAGAGGCAATGTGCCTAGCACCGGTCTTAGCTACACCAGACTTCACAAAAACCTTTATTGTGGAATGTGATGCCTCAGGAAATGGAATTGGTGCAGTTTTAATGCGGGAAGGAAGACCCATTTCTTTTGAAAGTCGTCCAATCAAAGGAAAGTATTTACAGAAACCTATTTATGAGAAGGAAATATTAGCAATGTTGCATGCACTAAAGAAATGGCGAACTTACCTAATGGGAAGACACTTCAAGGTAAAAACTAATCATGATAGTCTTAAACACTTTTTGGAACAAAGACTATCTTCAGAAGAGCGGCAAAAATGGGTCACAAAGATGTTGGGTTATGACTTTGAAATAATCTACAAAAAAGGAAAGCTTAATGTTGTTGCAGATGCACTCTCAAGAAGAATGAAGAGGTGGAAGCATTGCTTTGTGCCATTTCTATTATCCAACCAGATTGGATAACCGAAGCAAGAGATGAATGGAAGAAGGAAAAAGATGTATGGACACTCATTCAAAAGTTGCAGCAAGATCCTAGTACATCTGATACATTTAGTTGGAAAAATGAATCCTTATGGTACAAAGATCGCTTATATCTTTGTAAGAATTCCCAACTAAAACAAAAGATTCTTCTGGAATTGCACACTTCTCCTTTAGGAGGACACTCAGGATTTTTAAAAACTTACCACCGGGTGAAGAAAGAATTTTTTTGGGATGGCCTTAAATCTGATATTCGAAAGTTTGTGGCGGAATGTTTGGTTTGCCAGCAGAATAAAGTGGAAAAACAATTAAGACCCCAGGACTTCTACAACCTTTATCCATTCCAAGTCAACGTTGGGAGGAGATTTCAATGGATTTTATCACAGGTTTACCTAAGTCCGAAGGAAATATTGTCATCATGGTGGTAGTTGATAGACTTACCAAGTATGCACACTTTTGTGCATTATCTCATCCATTTAAAGCAAGTACAGTTGCTACTACATTTGTGGACAAAATTCAAAAGCTACATGGAAGCCCAAGGGCTATTGTGAGCGACAGAGATCCCATTTTTACGGGAAATTTTTGGACGGAGTTATTTTCTTGTTTGGGTACTCAATTAGCTCATAGCTCATCTTATCATCCTCAATCTGATGGTCAAACAGAGATAGTAAATAAATGTTTGGAAGGATATCTTCATTGTTTTGTATCTGATAAACAAACACAATGGGTCAAGTGGTTACCTCTCGCTGAATGGTGGTATAACACTTCCTTCCATACTGCAGCAAAAATGACCCCATTTATGGCACTTTATGGATATCATCCACCATCCATCATATCATCTTTAAGGGAAAATTTGAAGGTTCAAGCAGTGGAAGATCACATCGAGCATCAGCAAGAAGTTCTCCAACTCTTAAAGGATAACCTGAATTTGGCACAAATCGAATGAAACAACAGGCAGATCAACATCGCAGCGAGAGAAGTTTTGATGTAGGAGATTGGGTATTTTTACGGCTACAACCATACAAACAAATGTCCCTCAAGCAAGCAAAGAAGGATAATAAATTATCGCCAAAGCACTATGGTCCTTACAAGGTGTTGCAAAAGATTGGTACTATGGCATACAAATTGGAGCTTCCTGCTTCTTCACGAGTACATCCAGTTTTCCATGTTTCATGCTTAAAGAAGGTTATAGGTGAAAATCTTCCAGTTCAAACAATATTTCCAGAACTTGATGAGGAAGGAAAATCATATTGGAACCTGAAGCGGTCACGGAAACAAGAACTCGACAACTATGAAATCGATCAATTTCAGAGTATCTCATCAAGTGGAAGAACTTACCCACTGAAGATTCTACATGGGAGGATGAGAATTTTATACAGAAGCACCCATAGTTACTCAAGTGTTGAGGACAACACTTTTTTGAAGGAGAGGGGCATGTTAGGTCCCTATATTACTAGTATAGTCCCTTATTGTTGTTAGTGTAACCCCCTTATTGTTATTATTGTACCCTTGTAACCCTCATTTTATTATTATTGTGCCCTTAAATTATTATTGTTAGGTCGGCTAGGATTACATTGTGGCCCACTAGGATTACATTATGGCCCCATGGACTCCTATATATAGAAAGGAGGTTTTGTGTATTGTATCATCCAAGAATTGTTCATTTATGTAATGTATTGGAGGTTTCCCCCTCGAAGTGGCTTATTTCTAAGGCGTTGATATCTCTTTTCTTCTATTTTTGGAGCTGGTTACACAACAGTCTCTTGGTCCTTTTAAAGTTTTAGATTTCCCTCTTGAAAGGTTGATACATAATTCAACTATTTCAGGTAATGTGCGCTAAGATATATCCCCTTTTCCCATCATGTTAAGGATATCTAACCATTCATCCCTAATTGTCTTCAACAAGAGAGCTTTCAAAGTGTCTTGGTCTAAGTTTTCCATTTTTGCCCTCTTGATGTTATAGTTAAACCTCTCTAGCAAATCTTCAAGATTTTCATCCTCTTTTTGTAACATTTTAAACACTTCCTCCTTATGGTTGAATGGCATACAGTAATCCAAATACCTCTCTAGAAATGCATGTTTCATGTCTTCCCATGTCCTAATAGAACTGTTGATCAAACTCATAAACCATTTTAATGCTGCTCCTTTCAATGTTGAAGGAAATAGTTTAAGTTTTTGAGCATCTTGTAAGTAGTCATAAGTTCTACATAGGACTTCAAATTCAAATAGGAAGGTTTCAGGATCTTTAGTTTTAAGTCCATGGAAGTTTGGAAGGACAGAGGGTGAAATGTTTTTCATAGCTGTATTGGTTTCTTCATCTACTATAGGAAACCCAAAAGAGCTTCCCATTTCTCTTCTACCTCTTCCTCTACCTCCTTCTCCTCTACCTCTACCTCTACCCCCTCCAAATACTGTGTGTTCTCCATTAAAGACTCCTCCTCCCCCTTCTTCTGCCATAGTTGATTCTTCTGTGGAAGTGGAAAAGTTTGTGTCTCTAGCAGGGGTCCTTGAATATTCTTCTAAAACAGGTTCAGTGGATGAAGTGGAAGGTCTTTCTGATGGAATATCTGATCTTAAGCCTTCTAGAAGTCTATGATTAGTATAGGATGGAATGTAGGTTTGAGTTGGAGGTGTGCTGCTTCTTGGTCTTGGTGGAACAACTGGTGTTCTAGGAATCAATCTTTTGCTTCTTATGAATCTACCCCTTGAGTCTCTTTCTCTATGCATGTCATTGTTTTTGGGAGGTAAGAAACAAGGCTACCTAGTTACACTTCCCCGACAACGGCGCCAAAATATCTGCTCAACTTAGTGTTCCTAAATTGATGTCATAAATTGTCAACCAGGGCTAGTAAACTGTTGAAGTGAAGTGCACTATATGTGCCTAGGTATCTGCTTCCTAATTCGTTGTATTTAGTGTTTTTCTAGTGTTTTTGCTTTTTTGTTTTTATGCTAAGAGGAAAAGAACTAAGTGTTTAACAAAGAAAAGTTATTGGTCACACTAAAACAGAGCAAAGGCTATTCTAAACTATGTATGGCACCTAAGAACAGAAAATGCAAAACTTGACAAGAAAAATAACTCATAACATGAACTCAGTCCAATTCATTCATTAGAAGTATATTGGAACAACTTGAGAAAAGGATAAGCTTAATGCAATGAGGTTCTTCTAAGTAAACAACAACTTACAATATCACAAAAAAAATCTCATCCATGGTTAGAAATTTGTTGGAACACATTTGGAAAAGATTATCTGTAGTATAGTAAGGAACCCTACTCTAAATTAATTTATGACATTGAAATTAATCCATTCTGAAACTCAAAATGTCACTACTAAGCCTCATTCAAGAGTTAGAAATCTTTTGGAATAGTTTTGGAAAAAGGCTATTTGTAAAATTATAAGAAATTGCAGAACAGTCAAGACCTCAAACTGATATCGCTAATTCCTGTCCATATGATTATGTGTTGGAAGAGATTAATAACAAGAGTAGTTTGTAAATAATGAAGGCCTTGAAGTCTAATGGAACATAACTAGAATAAAACTAACTAATAAAACTTAAAATACATTAAACAGAACTGAACTAGAATGCAATCAATCAAATTTGAAATACAGTGAACATAACTGAACTAGAGTGCAATTAACCTCTGGAGTATTACAATTGAACTAAAATGCAACTAATCCCTAAAATACTACAGCTATCTCTCATTCAGTGTTAGTGATATTTTGGAACAATTCATAAGAATAAGACTGGCTATAACATTCGATGTAAGTTAGCATAAAACATAGAGTTCAAAAAGCTGTTGAATTAGGAATGAAACAAAGCTAAAGTTACTTATCTAAACAATATGCACAGAGATTCTCGGGCAGTAGGGGCCCTCTACCATCAGATTAGCATACAAATCTCCTCAAGATTTCCTCAGATCATGCAATGAAGTTGAACTTCTTTCATTAAAGGAAAAATACTTCAGAAACAGAGTATTACGGGCTTTTGAGATCTAACAACAAAACATCAATCTAGCTAACTGTCTCTCGGTCCCCTGAGTCATTCTTATAAAAGAAATACATAACTACCCTTGAGAATAAATAGGGATAAGTGTCTTTCCCATTTAAAATCAAATTAGAACTCTTGTGGAAGCCTCGTACTTTTGCTGAAGACATATGTAGAGTTCTTGTCCCAGTAGAAGTCTACCTCTTAGTTTTGATTTCTTCCACATGCATAACCACTTGGAGATTTTTACTCAGACTTCGTAGAGGACAAGGAACGATGTAGATGAAGTCTAGAATTCAACCATATGTGTTTTTCTTCTAAGTGACACCTGTAACCTGTGTGAACATGAAGATAGCTGTGGAATAGGTGACTGGCTACAGAATGGTTGCATTCTGTAGCCGAGTCTAGTCAAAAATTACTACAACAACAAAACCACGAAAATATAGCAAGTCAATCATTATATGCATTCCTAAAGTGACTTTAATTAATCCTATTGATCTTTTAAGCCCGCAACTGATAAAGGACAAAGGAATTGAAGTGAAATTTGGTGAAAGAGAAGGACATCTTTGGGGCTCAACACCGGGTGTGAAATATTTTCGTACATGGATGGATTTTCTGGTTACAATCAAATCAATATCTACCCAGAGGACCAATATAAGACAACATTCATCTATCCCTGGGGCACATTAACTTATCATAAAATCCCATTTGGTTTAAAGAACGTTGGGGTAACGTTTCAGAGAGCAATGGATTATGCTTTCAATGACATCAAGCACATTGTTCAAACTTATCTAGATGATTTACCCGCGCATCCATGAAAACAGGCTGATCACCCAGCACATTTTAGAGCTACGTTTTTACGTTGCCGACACTACAAGATATGCCTCAATCCACACAAATTTGTGTTTTGTGTTGGTTCTGGTCATTTTCTTGGATTTTTCGCTTCAAAATATGGAATTTGAATAGATCCACGGAAGGTCCAAGCCATTCTTGATTTTTCTGCACCATCAAACTTACTTCAGTTACATAAACTTCAAGGAAAGGCTAACTTCCGAAGGAGGTTCATACCCAACTATGCCGGAATGGCTAAAGGATTTACTCATCTCTTGAAAAAGGGGATTCCCTTCCATTGGGATAAGGTTGCGCAAGCTTCTTTTGATGCTCTTAAAGATACCCTGATCCGAGCGTCATGAATGTATCCCCCAAATTATCAGAGTGATTATTTCTTATATATCGCCGTAGTAGATATGACGATTTCTATGGTTTTGTCTAAGAAGAATATGGGAAAAAACATCTAATACATTATTTGAGTTGTAATCTCAATGATACAAAAGTTAAGTATTCATACGTTGAAAAGCTCACCTTAACGGCCATTCAAGCTGTCCAAATATTTCGCATATACATCCTGCTCCGAAAGACCACTATCATTTTAGATTGCAACCTCATGACATACATTATTTCACATCAATTGTTGGGGGGGAAATATTCAAAATGGATCGTCATTTTGCAAGAATTTGATTTGGAATTCATCAAATCCAATTCAAAGAAGTCTTTAGTTTTGGTTGAGCTTCTCTGCGACCTTCCCTCTGATATTACTGATACTACATCAGAACCATCAATTCCAGATGAGTCTCTATTTCTGATTGGGTCATCTGACCCTTGGTATGGGGATTTTATCATTTATCTCCAAACCCAGACTTTCTGTCCCGATACCTATTGCTCACAACATCAATGTATTCGATACTAATCCAAATATTATCTGATCGTCGGTGATACACTTTATCGTCGTGGTGTCAATATGATTTTAACAAGGTGCCTCACTCATGAGCAGGCCGAGAAATTTCTAAATGATTGTCATGTTGGGGCTTGTGGTGGACACTTGTCTGGATACGCTACCGTGCAGAATATTCTCTGTGCCAGTGTTGGAACACCTAATCCTACATGGGTAGGTGTGGAATGCGAAAAGTCACAATGGAGTCCAAGTGACCTTGGAATGTGAAACCAAGAGTCACACCATTGTACTATAAATGTACATCATTGTATAGTGGAAAATAAGAAAGCCTCATGCTTATCTTTCATTGTGTGTTGAGTCTCGTGTGTGTGTGTTTATTCTTCTCATACACCATGTGTGTGTTTAACATGGTATGAGAGCTGAGAAGTCCATAACCAACTCAATCTTGAGTGAGCCATTTGTGTTTATGGCCTGTGCATATCTGCAAAAATTCTTGGCATTTTTGTAGCACTCAAATATTTCTGCAGCATTCAAGAATTTATTTTGAGAAGAGCAGCGTTCAGAAATTGGAAGCATTTAAAAAGTGGTTTTGAAGAAGAGCAGCAGTCGTTTTGAAGAAAAACAACATTGCGCATCTGAAGGTTTTCTCACTGTTCATTTTTCCTGCAATTTCTGCATTTTAAATTCTGTGCCATTTTGAAGAGCTGCTGGAATATTATTTAAAGAGGGTTTCTGAAGAATTTTCTAGTTTTTACTAGAAAAATTTCTAAGTTTTTTACTGAAAGTTTCTGCAAATTCTGAAAATTCACCAATTCTTCTATACATTTGAAAAAATCTGCAAAGTTTTCTGCTGAAAATTTCGTGAAAATCCTACTCCAATTCTCTGCTGTTGTATTTTACTACTTAAAAATTCTGTTGTTTCAGATTCCTGCAAATCTCTGACTCTACAATTTCTCCAATCTCTATTGTTTTAAATTTAAATAAAAATAAAAATAAAAATAAAATAAAAAATAAAATTTTACTGTTGCCTCATAGCTATCAGCCTAAGCTACGCCCTTCCAACGCTGAGTCCTTACCCTCTATTCCCAACACTTATCTTTATTCTTTCCCTACGCACACCTATCGCTCACCTCTACCAAACTCCATGGCACCACACCCCTCTTACAGCGCTCGCTCCCCCTGCCCAACTATTCGCACACACCAACGCTCATACCTCACTCCCCAATCCCCAACCCTTCATCTCTATCTCACCATACGCTCTCCTACCCACTCTCACCCCTCGGTGCCCACCCAATGCACTCGACTCCCCTCTCAACTCCCTACTCGCTCCCCTTTACACGCCCCCCATCTACGCTTCATCCCCTCCTCTCCCTAAGCTACCCGTAGCCCTGCTACCCCGCCATCCCCTCTCTGCAACCACTACTCACGGATTAACGCCCCCTCTTCAATACACAAACCCCTTACCTCACAACGCTCAACCCACGGCCCATACATCTCCACACTCAACGCTCAGCTCTCCCTTTCTACGCAAACACTCAACCCAAAACAAAACCCCCTCACGGTGTTTAACGCCACCCTTATCACTCCACTCTCACCATACTTTCATATGCCCTCCCTATCGATTCCCCACCTGCCCCCTTCACTCCTCTCAACGCACACCCCATTGCTCGCTCCACGGCCTTTCGCTTCTACAAACTCCACCCACTCGTGCACACGCAGCCCCATCTCCTCTCGACTATCCACAAACACGACCCCTCACCCTACGCATACACCATCGCTCCAAACCACACCTCCATACGCCTCCCCCTCCACGCTTCCCACAACTCAACGCTCCCCCTCCCCTTCTCTTGGCCATTCGTCCTATTAATTTTTAAATTTTTTAAAACATTTTTCATTTACCTAGATATGCTCATACTTCCTCTATTTTTAATATTCACCCCTCCTATATGATACCTCTCCGCTCCTTTTAAATTAATTCCCTTTTTAATTAATATTAAAAAAAAACACACACACACACACACACACAGCAGAGAGAGAGGAAGAGTAGAAAGAGAGGAAGAGAGAGAAAATGAACATCAGTAAATGAAGAGAAAATGGACTGAATACATAGAGAAAATTGCAGATTTGACATTGTGTGATTTGTGGCATAAGGGTGATTTTATGAAGAAATTGACATTTGAAGACAAGTTTGCCATCATTGAAAACAACTCTTTGAAGAAAAAATTTAGTTGCCTTAAAGGATTCTTGCATAGTGTTTTCAGCTGCACATTTACAAAATATCTTTGCAGAGATATTGAATTTGTATTGTGAGTGGAATTTGCATCTTCTTCATAGTTGCAATCAGTAAACTTGAGTTGTTGATGTAACTCATTGTTGATTGTCCTCCATCATTTGAGGAGCACACTTTGTACTTTGAGATTTCCATAGTTGGAAATTCTTTAGAGTCATTTGTATTTGTTTGAAAGGAATCACATTGTAAACGGGTGCATTTTGGGTTGAAGCCGACACCCTTTCATTTTTTGAGCCTAAGTTGTTGAAATAGCTAAAATCAATGAGGCATTAGAGTTGTTGAATAACCTCATTCATTCCAATGTTGATGACATGATAAAAATGAGCAAGAATGCTCTTTGTAATATTCAAAGTTGTTTGCAAGATGCACATGAAAAGATTGAGTTTTTGCAGTTGGAATCTCAGCTTCAACAAGATGAACTTCAGCAAAAGAGTCACCATTCTGAACCTGTTTCTGTTCAGAAGATTGAGAAGGACTCTCATTAGCAGTAAGTCAATAAAGTTGCAATTGATCCACATTCAGTTCCTTGTACTAGAGCAGATGTACATGCCGATGCAGCAGCTCAACCTGCACTTCCCAGGCCCATCATCAGACCTTGGGAAGAGCTTGTCCACAACAAGCACCAAACTTGTCTTGGATATGACAAGGATGTGTCCTTTCATATTACAAACTACACCAAGCCCATCATATTTCAGAGCGCTGGATTCATGTATGACAGTTCACCTGCAGCTGTTCCAGATCATGCTCCACTTCCACAACAGATTGTAAAATGCCAACACTGTGATCGAGTTGGCCATATGAAATATCACTGTTTTGATCTTCATCCATGCAAGCACTATGGTCGGCACACTCATTCTTCACACATATGCTTCAGAAACAAGCCTCAGCCTCCTGCAGGAACCAAGATTCATCTTGGATGGATCGCTTCTTGGCAATGGGCATCAGCGGCCAAGAAGATGTTTAAGACACATGTCAGAACTTGTTCACGGATATTGAACAAACTTGCATTTGAGTTTTCGCCATCATCTCACCTTGTCCCTGACAGGGGGGAAAATGGTGGTCATGTACAAGCTTCGACATAGCAGTTCAAGCGAGCCTGAGGCACAATTCATTATTCCAGATTCAGAGATGTAGCCAGAGACACAGATGCCCATGAGCATGCCTTCGGTTGGTGGACAACCTTAAACCATAATATTTGGTTGGTGGATAACCTAAAACCATCACAGGTAGTAGACCTCCCTTCTTTTAGGTTGAAGGTCTCCCTTTCATATATGAGGAACACTTCCTCTAGCAGAAGCCTTCAGCTTCTTGCTAGCTTTGGTTGAGTTCCAAGAAATGCTTCAAGCATTCCAGAGTTGTTGGTAATCCTAAAACCATCACAGGTAGTAGACATCCCTTATTTTAGGTTGAAGATCTCCCTTTTTTATGAGGGACAATTCCTCTAGCAGAAGCTTTCAAATTCTTGCCATTTTTGGAAGAGTTCCGGGAACTGCAACAAGTATTGTGTTCCAGTGTTGGTGGTCATCCTTAAACCACGTCTTTTTTCCAACATTTCAGAGAGTTGATTCAGCCCAAGTGCTGCCATGCATACTTTGCAAATTTTTATTACAACTCTCTTCTTGGACTCACACATACCCCTTCGGATTAAAGGGGGATGTTGGAACACCTAATCCTACATGGGTAGGTGGGGAATGCGAAAAGTCACAATGGAGTCCAAGTGACCTTGGAATGTGAAACCAAGAGTCACACCATTGTACTTTAAATGTACATATTTTTATAATGGAAAATAAGAAAGCCTCACCCTTATCTTTCATTGTGTGTTGAGTCTCGTGTGTGTGTGTTTATTCTTCTCATACACAATGTGTGTGTTTAACATGGTGTTTAACAGCTGGTTACTTTTAACCTACCATATTTCGTGACTGCATCCTCAAGTTTAGAATTTGTCATGCATACCAGATATTTGATCATAAAATCTACATGCCGCCAGCACCAATGCATCCTGTCATCACTGTGGGACTATTTTTAAAATGGGGCATTGACTTCATGACCTGCAACCCTGCTTATGGGGGGCACATATTATTGTCGCATTCGACTACTTTACTAAGTGGGCCGAAGTGATGCCTACATTTAATAACACAGGGGAAACAACTGCATTGTTCTTTTTCAATCATGTCATCTCACATTTTTGTGTACCACAAGCTATAGTTACAGATCATGGTAATCATTTTCAAAATCACATAATGAATGAGTTGACTGCCAAATTAGGAATATCACATGATAGTTCTACTCCTTATTATCCACAATCCAAAGGAAAAGTTGAAGCCATTAACAAGATCCTTAAGCAGATGCTTTAATGAATGATAGGAGTTCATAAACGAAATTTGCATTTAATCTTGTACTCAGATTTGTGGGCATATCGAACCTCGGTGATAAATGCAACTGGATTTACCCCTTTTTAATTGGTGTATGGTATGGAAGCTATATTTCCTATCCAATGTAAAATTTTGTCATTAAAACTCGCTATTGACCTACTACCTGCCACCTTTGATGAAGAAGTGCATCTTTTTAACCTCATCCATCTAGATGAAACGTGCTGTGAAGCCGCATTAGCTAAAAAAGCGCAGAAGAGACGAATCAAGGTGCAATACGACCAACATGTCAAGCCTCGCATCTTCTCAAAGGAAGAGATGGTCTTACGTTATGATCAAGAAGTTGATTTGATAGGAACACGAAAATTTGAGCCAATATGGCATGGCCTCTACATTGCAAAAGAGTTTTGGCTAAGGGTGCCTACGAGTTAGTTGATTATGATGGATTTCCATTGGCGAAACCTCAAAATGGGTTGTATCTTAAATGTTACTATGCTTAATTGAGCGTAGTAAACTTTTGTATTATATTGTATATATGCTTTTGATTTGCATTTATTGTCTTAGTTTGTTTTTCTATAGTTTTCTTGAAGTTAGTAATCCACTTTACATTTCGTCGCAAATGACTGAATCTTTGGAACCATTCGTTGGGTACGCCAATGGTGCTATTTGTAGTACGCAGAACCTATCCTCTGTAGCATGGGCCATTTTCTCTCCAGGTGGCAAGTTAGTGAGTTTTCAAGGGATTTGTATCGTTCAATCGATAAACAATATCGTTGAGTATAACGTGTTGATCAAACTTCTCTATGATGCCATTTCATTTGATATTAACTGCATCATCATTAGATTAGACTCACAACTCGTCATACTGTAACTTACGAGCATTTATACTGTCCAAAATCCAACACTGCATCGTATGTTCCTAAGAGTTCGACTTTTAGAAAGACATTTTTATTACATTCAATATCAACACATTTCCAAACATTTGAACACATTAACTGATTCCTTAGTCAATAATGTTTTAAATAGACATTTGCAACACATGTAAAGACATATTTTCAATTCACATCAATAATTGAATAGGATTGCGCAATAAACACAGGAAAACAATGAAAACAAATAAATAGATAGTTATATGTTTTTACAAAATTTGTGCTCAAGACACATTGGTCATCTGACCTCAAAATGTATGCAAAATTTCAAAGTAAACTAGTGATTCTCTTGATAACAGGCAACTGCTCTAGATATCCTACGTAATAACCAGATCCAACGGTTAGGAACACCAATAGTATGGCGCTACAGTATCATAGGTAACTCTTCGATCCAACAATCCATAATCCTGAGAGTCAATCCCTCCATGTGCTGCTGTAGCTTAGCAAGAGTCTCGGTCAAATATAAATCTCGAAGGGCTTCTCTCCCGACAACCCTCTCTGCTGGCTCAACTGCTCCATGATTTGGCTGACCCACTAGTCGAACCCGACCCACATATGTGTACATAAAAACTTTAGTTTAGTCTTGGGAAACATAAAAATACAAAAAACATATAGAAAAATTAGAAAATGTAAAAAAAACATGGTCAAAACATTCTTACCCATTGAACCCCATTGAGCGCCATATGGTAGAATCAAGTCTAGATCTCCATGGAAATCTATGCCTGCATATGGATACTGATCTATGGCAACCATCTATCATCTGAACTAGGAAAAGAATGTAGTAGATAATATGATGGTCGATTGACCAACATGTATAGACACCAATTCAACCCATCTCTGCATCCGTGAATCTCTAGGACCAGATATGCCCAGTGTAACATGTTGCGACTGCATCAATGGAACCCGTTCTAGAATGAAGGAAATCAGGATTGAGCCATAGTTGAAATTACTCTTCCTACCACCCTTTGATTTAGTCAGTTATTCTTTCATCTGAAAGAGTATTGCTTCAACCCAGTTGAATACTGTTGGTTCTAGGCACTCGAGAGTATAATGCATGTATGATTTGTTTGCAACATGTAGTGTCGCAGAACCAACAATATTTGCGATAGTAAAAAGGATGGTTTTCAAAGGTAGATCATGCACAACATGGATATTTATTTTCCCATGTTTACTTGGTTCAGTACTTGGATGATAATGTTGGCGTATGTACTCCCTTACTGACTCTCCTCCAAGAGAAGATCCTGCAAGGTAAATAGGGGAACCTCACCTCGATAATCCAGTGAGAAAGTAAATATCCTCAACCAATATTGGGATCACTTTGTCATCAATCTAAAAATCCTGCAATATTAGATCCCATGAACGAACTAGGAACTCCAATATTTCCATTTGCTGCCTCATCCCTGACAATCTGAAGTATTTAAGCAACCGCAATCTCTAAGGACTCTTACTGTACCTGGATCATTTAGGGCAATCATATCATGTTCTTCATGTTCTCTTTCTCGTCGAGTAATCATCATTTTTATATGATGAATACCTGAAATACAACCATAAGCTTCATTAGGATCCCACAAGACCTGGTCAATTTGGGCATCATCCTCCAAGACCAATGAATAGGGCCTAACATCCCCTTAATTCAATTTTTATACGCCCTAAGTGAAGGCATTCATTTTATGGCTTCAATTGTGAGATTTCCAAGGTTTGAAGTATTTATTATATGACCCATTAAATCACCAACGATCCTCTACAAGGGCCTAACTGTGTTGCAGTGAAACTACCTCCATGCAAGGGTGCACTACAATGCACTTCCCGACACTCAAGGGTGAGTTGGTCTCCCGGGAGCGAAATCATCATTGTTTCGGGAATATCCACATGGAAAGTGCCTTCTAGAAGAGTCCATAGGTGTCATACTTTTAATACAAGTGTCCAACCACCACCTCTAAACTTGGAAACATGTATCACCTATTATTAGAAAGCCATTCAATGAGAAACTACCTTCAATTTCCCTATAAATTGGGCACTCATCTAAGTGCTAGGGACGAAGAATTTTGTGTAATGTTATGATGATGGATTCTCAATTGATGAGAGCTGGAAGTAATGATATGATGTTGAGATGATGATTGATGTGATGAGGATGGAATGAAGTTGGAATAGGTTGACAATGAATTGATATATTGGTTGTAATATTCTCCTCATACTTTCTTAATAAAGATATATGTTCATTTTCTCATACATATGTTTATATCTTGTGAAATGTATTCTTGATTATGTATGTATTCTCATATCTAATCGGTTCGATTTGGTTAAGATAACTAGATATTTGTATATTGTATGTTGTTTGTTTTTCTTTGTCTTTGATTGCAGGAATCGATCTAGCAGCTCTAGTGGGATTGAGAGTGACGACAACAACGAAATAAGGAGAAGGAGAGGAAAAGGATCACAAGTAGGGTTCTTTCCTTTATGTCTATCTATTTGTCTTAGAGAAAATAATAGTTGTCTTTCTTCTGTTGTTCTGAGTGAAGGAACACCACACTCAAAGAATCTAGTTTATACGTAGATTAGAATTCTGTATAACATGGGGACTACAAG
The DNA here is from genome assembly GCA_034641835.2 of Pinus albicaulis. Classification (NCBI taxonomy): domain Eukaryota; kingdom Viridiplantae; phylum Streptophyta; class Pinopsida; order Pinales; family Pinaceae; genus Pinus; species Pinus albicaulis. The sequence goes on along the minus strand of CM076578.1, from coordinate 1,404,715,976 downwards.
AGTACAACAATAATAATAAGGGGGCTACACAAACAACAATAAGGGACTATACTAGTAATATAAGGCCCTAACATGCCCCTCTCCTTAAAAAAAGTGTTGTCCTCAACACTTGAGTAGTTATGGATGCTTCTATATAAAATTCTCATCCTCCCATATGGAATCTTTAGTGGGTAAGTTCTTCCACTTGATGAGATACTCTGAAATTGATCGATTTCGTAGTTGTCGAGTTCTTGTTTCCGTGACTGCTTCATGTTCCAATATGATTTTTCCTTCCTCATCAAGTTCTAGAAATATTGTTTGAATCGGAATTTTGTCACCTATAACCTTCTTTAAGCATGAAACATAGAAAATTGGGTTGCACTCGGGAAGATGCAGGAAGCTCCAATTTTTATGCCATAGTACCAATATTTTTCAACACCTTGTAAGGACCATATTACTTTGGAGATAATTTATTATCCTTCTTAGCTTGCTTGAGGGACATTTATTTGTATGGTTGTAGCCGTAAAAATACCCAGTCGCCTAGATAAAAAATTCTCTTGTTGTGATGTTGATCTGCCTGTTGTTTCAGGAAATTTTATGCCAAATTTAGGTTATCCTTTAAGAGATGGAGAAATTTTTGTTGATGCTCGATTTGATATTACACTGTGTGAACCTTAAAATTTTCTCTTAAAGATGATGTGATGGACGGGGGTTGATATCCATAAAGTGCCATAAATGGTGTCATTTTTTCTGCAGTGTGTAAGGAACAATTATACCACCATTCAACTAGAGGTAACCAATTGACCCATTGTGTTTGTTTATCAAATACAAAGCAACAAAGATATCCTTCCAATTTTTTTTTCACTATCTCAGTTTTCCCATCAAATTGAGGATGATAAGATGAGCTATTAGCTAGTTGAGTACCCAAACAAGAAAATAATTTTGTCCAAAAATTTCTAGTGAAAATAGGATCTATATTGCTTACAATAATATTTGGGTTTCTATGTAGATTTTGAATTGTTTCCATAAATGAAATAGCAATTGTACTCACTTTAAATGGATGAGATAATGCATAAAAGTGTGCATAATTGGTAAGCCTATCAACTACCACCATGCTGACACTATTTCCTTCAGACTTAGGTAAACCTGTGATAAAATCCATTGAAACCTCTTCCCAACGTTGAATTGGAATGGATAAAGGTTGTAGAATACCCGAGTTCTTAATTATCTCAACTTTATTTTGTTGGAAAACCAAACATTCTGCCAAAAAATTTTGAATATAAGATTTAAGGCCTTCCCAAAAACGTTTTTTTCTCAACCTATGGTAAGCTTTTAAAATCTCGAGTTTCCTCCTAAGGGAGAGGTGTGAAATTCCAAAAGAATATTTTGTTTTAGTTGGGAATTCTTACAAATATATAAGCGATATTTGTACCATAAGGAATCATTTTTCCAACTAAATGTATCAGATGTACTGGGATCTTGCTACAAATTTTGAATGAGTGTCCATACCTCTTTGTCATTCTTCCATTCCTCCCTTGCTTCATTTATCCAATCTGGTTGGATAATAGAAATGGCACAAAGAAATTCTTCCACATCCTCATCCTTTCTTGAGAATGCATTTGCAGCAACATTTAGCTTCCCTTTTTTGTAGATGATTTCAAAGCCATAACCCAACATCTTATGACCCATTTTTGATGCTCTTATGAAGATATTCTTTGTTCCAAAAAGTATTTAAGGCTATCCTGATCAGTTTTTACCTTGAAGTGTCTTCCCATTAGGTAAGGTCGCTATTTCTTTAGTGCATGCAGTATTGCCAACATTTCCTTCTCATAAATAGCTTTCTGTAATTACTTTCCTTTGATTGGACGACATTCAAAAGCAATGAGTCTTCCTTCTTGCATTAAAACAACACCAATTCCATTTCCTGAGGCATCACATTCCACAATAAAGGTTTTTGTGAAGTCTGACATAGCTAATACTGGTGCTTGGAACATTACCTCTTTAAGATGTTTAAAGGCCTTAGTTGCTTCGAAAGTCCATGAAAATACATCTTTCTTAAATAATGTTGTTAGAGGTGCTGCTATTCTCCCATAATTCTTAACAAACTTGCAACAATACCCTATTAACCTGAGAAATCCTCGCAACTCTTTCTGGTTGTGGGTACTTTTCATTCCTTAATGGATTTAATTTTGTTAGGGTCTACCTTAACACCCTCCTGAGATACAATATGACCTAGATATTCCACCTCTTGTACTCCAAAGAAAAATTTTGAGGTTTTTGCATATAATTGTTTCTCCTCCAATAGTTTTAGCACCCTATCAACATGGTTAACATGATCCTTCCAAGACCTGTTGTAGATTAGTATATCATCAAAAAATACTAACCTAGATTTTCTAATGAAGGGTTTGAAACTGGAATTCATCAACCCTTGAAATGTAGAACGTGCATTGGTAAAGCCAAAAGGCATGACCAAAAATTCATAATGACCCTCGTGAGTTCGAAATGTTGTTTTCGGAATGTCTTCGGCCTTCATTCTAATTTGATTATATCCTGGATGGATATCCAGCTTGGTGAAATAAATTGCTCCACGTAATTCATCCAATAATTCATCAATCACAGGAATGGGAAATTTATCTTTAATAGTGAGATTATTTATCTCCCTATAATCCAGACACATGCGCCATGATCCATTCTTCTTTTGCACCAATACTACTGGAGAAGAGAAAGAACTTTGACTAGCTTGAATTATACCAGCCTCTAGCATTACTACAATCATACGTTCAATTTCGCTCTTTTGGAAAAATATATCTGTAAGGCCTGATGTTTGGATGAACACTTCTTGGAATCAAATGAATAGCATGATCATGATCAAGAATAGGTGGGAGTCCTTTGGGAGTTTCAAACACCTTGGAATTATTGTCCAAGACTTTTCGGAGATCTGGAGAAATAGATGATTTTGATGTTGGAACTTATAGTGAGCATAATTGTGCAATTATGCCTCGTTTTTCTTTATTTAGAAGCTTTTCCATGACATTAGAGATTATGATATTACTAGGTGTTACGTAGGTAAATCCTCTCTGTGGACAAAGACGATCCTTCTAGCCCTAGGTTGGGTCTAGAAACAAAAGGACACACTAAAGTGTTTCTTCCTAGTTAATGAATGAACAAGAGACATGATAGAACGACCTACCTGGAATCTAATGCTGTCGTCATTGCGGAAAGAGTAGTAGCCTCTCGATCATGCCTTGGAAAATCATAATCTATTCGCTGTTACGCCTGAATACCTGCACGTAGAACAAGAAACATGAACAACATACGACAACATAGTTTCACTTATTACTACTAACCAGTCAAAGAGGGCTAAAGCTATCGCATTACACAAACATCATAACACAATAGTGGAACCAAATAGTAGTCATGTATATATAAGTAGAAGGAAGAGGTACAAAAAATGCTTTGACGCCGCAGTCTCCTCCAGTGGGGTTCAACCGAAGCGCGTCTCAGTACCTGTTAAGGGATTTAGATGGGATGAAGGCATGGATTCAAGATCTCCTCAACGTAATTCCTCCTATCTATCTTCTCTAGTCAATCAACTATAGTATCAGTTCTCCAAGTTCATCTAGTTTGTACTAAGAGAGATAGCTTGTTTTATAGAGGAAAAGGAGGAGGTTGGGATCCCTACAAAGGTGGGAGGGAGTACTATCCTTTAGGAGAGTTCCAAGGGAGGTGGAAACTACTAACTAAAGGAGGGAGTCCGTGGTTTTTTTAGTTCAACCACTCCCAATGACTCATCCTCGAGGTGGTTGGAATAGAACCTCTGACTCTATTTTTAAAAAAAATTCCATAAACATCTTGGCGTGGGCGCTTAGCTGGGACAAAGCACCAACTAGCGCGGGCTCAGTGTTAATTTCCCAGCTTGGCGCAGGAGTGTAACTTGCTACTTGCGCCAAGGAAAAAACAAGGGTTTTTATAGTCCTACTCAGGGAATTGTCAACAAGAGGAATGTTACTCTCATGCAAAGGAATGCAGTGATGGTTTTTTCAAGGCATGACACTGCTTATTGGTCACAGAAACGACCCTCCAATGGGCGATATGGGGATTGCAGGGACAGTGACAAAATTTTGTGTAACAAATGCCCCCTAAAGCATGAGGTCCAAGGGAGAGGGAGGGGCGAAATGCTTTATGAGAATGCGTTCGAACCAAACACCGCTGTCGAAAAACCTGCAATTAAAAATACAACTAATATCTATGATACCTGAACATGTGGCATGGGTGCAGCCATCCATAATAGAGTATATATAAAAACTGAGATCTGAGGTATGGATGCAACCATCCAACAGTAAGGATCAACAAATAGACTCAGGTATGGTCGCAGCCATTCAATCAAAAGAGTCATGCAATAAGTTATAACAATCCACCAAAATCCACAGCCTAGAATTTATCAGACAAAATCTAGGGTGTTGCGCTCCATCTCGACCCGAACAAGTATAATTTCAGGCATGCGAATATATGAGCTGAAGTCGAACATGCAAGAAAATCACCTAATTACCAGCTAATAATGAAAGCTGTTAACAGGCACGAGAGAAACCATCAATAATGACAATGGCTCTCAAGGTACAACCGGTACAATCCACGGGATGTGAACTGTGATTTGGCGTCTAACATCTGTAGAATCACTCGATCGAAGGCCAAAGATCCGAACCTTGTGTCGAATGCGAAAAGCCTGCCATTAAGGCATGCAGGCTCCCAGGTACCAGAATATAGTTTCTCGATCAAATTCCTGGATAACGAGTTGAAGTCGACAGGAAGTGACTTGATCAAAGGTGGGCCATAATGTTTCCCACATCATCGATACGAGACAGAGGAACATGATAATAGTGAATCAGGACCAACAGAGAATTAGAGGGCGGTTGAAAACTGCAGAGGCAAACTTCTCTTGAACATATCAGCAACAAAACACTGTATTAGGTAGTATTTGACATCAAAGGATCTAAAGTCATGATGACGTGGAAAAGAGTGAATGAGAGGTCAAAAGAGATTACCCAAACCCATGGAGGCAAAGATGACGAAATGAGATGTCCCCAACCCGACAAGAATGCAGACAAGTGCCATGTTCAAGAGTGACATACTGCCAACATAACTAAAACTTGGTTCCATTTTTCCCCCACCATTTCTGGCGAGTACCCCAATTATTTTTTTAAAACAATCTTGAAGGGGATAACATATGCTTGTGCTGTAAGTTTGTCCTTCGGACAAATCGATCCTAGTACATTTTATGAGCCCTAGGAAGGAGGAACTCGAGTAATGTCATGGCGACGTAATCTGATGTCATTAGTGTTTAACGAGTCTGAAAAAGGAATAACTCGACATCTTTTCATGTTCAGAGAGTTTGAAAAGAAGGCGAAAAAGAAAACTTCAAAAGTCCCTTTTCGTAGGTAGTCTCGCAGATCCAAAAAGGTAGAAAACTATGTCTGCGAGAACCTCTTAGTCACGATAGACTAAGGTATTCATTTTTCGTAAATAATCTATCCCAGCCCGAAAAAGGGGTAAACATATATTGAGTAGATATCATTTCGCAGACATTTAACGAGTTCAAAACGACAAGAGTCTCAACAATCTTTTCATGTTTTTAAGAGTCAAAAAAGAGCTGAAAGTTGAATCCTCCTAGAGGAACGAGTGGTATAAAGGATAGCTACTGGTTCCGGTGATGGTGGAACTGCTCAGAAAAATTAAAGGTCAAGAGGCTGGCTAACAAGACCACTCATCGCAATGGTTCCTCAGGAATGGGTAAAACAATCAAGTGAGGGCATATGATCGGCCAAGCAGATAGTGATGATGGAATTAGAACACCAAGGCTCATATGGAAAAACAGGCTGATAAAATAGCAATCACGAGAGGGAATGGTTTCATTTTTATGCAAGCTCAAAATCAGGAAACTCTGCTTGAAACCGACTTCATTTTTACACAAGCTTGAAACAGAAAAAAAATATGCTTGAAAATTGGTTTCTAGGAAGCAACACTTTAGCATGTCCTTTTGTTTCTAGACCCACCCTAGGGCTAGAGGGATTGTCTCTGTCCGTAGAGAGGATTTACCTACGTAAAAAATTGGTGACTCCATTGGGGATCGCAGGGATAGTGAAAAAATGTTGTGTAACACCAGGATTTCATGCGATACCTCGTAATTCAACTTCCTTTCCTTCCGAAAAAAATTCAAGAAAAGTTCTTGAAAATTAAAAGTTACCATCCCCAAAGATTGTAACCATTGTAATCCTAGTACAACATCAACACCACCCATTGGAATAGAAATAATTGGACTCTTCAATACATATTCCCCCATGGTTAGCTTGATATTATGGCACTTTCCAGAGAAATTTATAGTTCTTCCATTTTCCACCATCACTTGAAATTCTGGCGTTGGGTATAGGAATCAATTCAATTCCTTGGCTACCTTAAAATGAATAAAATTATGGGTAATACCTGAATCAATAAGCACTATGTAATATTACAAAATGGAAAAGACAGGAATATAAAACATATGCACAATTCCAACTATGTTAAAATAAGAATTAAACATGTAGAACTGGAAAAATTCCAGAATACATCAAAACATCATACATATGGGAAGAAAATAGCTGAACCATATCATTAAGGATCAACAGAAAGGTAAGTACATAGTGCTTCAAAAGGAATGCACTCAAGCCACAACATGGCTGAAATACACTAAAGAAAACTAGCACTAGAAATGTTGTGCTGCTACTGTTGTTGCTGTTGGAAACTACTGCTACTCGGAAGAAGAACCATGTTGAGGAGGCTACTAGAGCGCTTAGAAAGATCCTATATTTTAACCATGGATTCTAATAAAAAAAACCTAGAAAAACCCAGAAATGGTTTTGCCATATTTTAACTTTGGATTTTCGGCCCTTTTTGGGTTGCCAACTGCACCCTTGCTGGCTGAATTATGCACTCCTCCTAGGTCACTGCTGATATGGGGCTGAAATGATGATCTAAATGATGCAATAGCACCCAATCAACTCAATTCATGAAGGGATGGTCCCTTCTCTTGATCTCCAAGCTAGAAGCCTAAGATCTAGCTCCTCCTTCCTCCGCTCAAGTTGCAGCTGCACACTACACAACTGTTGGAATGGACTGCGTTGTCAAGAGGGATGAAGCTTTAGCCTATTGCTAGGTGATGGAATATCTCACAACTGATGGAAATAATCTCTCCAAAGTGAGGGAAAGACCCCTCACAATATTCCAAGCTGAAATACTTGGAACTTCCTTCCTCCCTTAGATATGCCTGACTGGACTGCGCAATTCCTAAAGGAAGTGCTGCTGCATGGAGGTGTAATATGATGGCCTGATTCTGGATATAAAAATGATGTTTATGGAAGACTGAAATGGAAGCACAAGGTGAAAGGATGAACACTCCACTGGTTTCCTAACTGAAGTGCTAGAAACTACCTTCCTCCTCTCAAACCCTAAGACAGGAATGCGTAATTCCTGAAGCTGTATATGGAGAAGAGAGAGGCTAAATGTGGCACCAATTTTAGATGATGAATTTCTTCTCAAAAGAACATTCCCAGAGTAGGCACTCGAAGTCCCCCGTGGGTAAGGGTGGGATTCCCGCTCAGGAACACCCGTGTGCTAAACAACACAACAGACTTAGCTAAACAACTGAAGCATCCAAAGAATGTCAAAAAAAAATACAATATGAAATTCCAGACTGATTTTCTTTGCTGCCCTCATATTCCTTATATGGTTGTGAGCCTTCCCTAGCCTTGGCCCACCTCATAACTGCATTTCACATGTGGCCACTAGTCTCCATGAAGACTGCATTGTCTCTCCATGATCTCCATGATCTCTGCAATTAATCTCTGCTCTCTCCATCATGTGTGCATTTAATGCACCACTTTATCCATCATTGCATCATTAATTCTCTATGATCTTACTTTTATTCCTCCACTATCTCCATCATCTTCCTCATTATCTCTCCATAATCTCCACTCTTCCTTTATTAATGAGCTGCTCCACTACTCCATGATGTTGATCTACTATCTACTAACCCACTTTCACACAATCAAAGTGGATTTTATTCATTTTTATGGGTCCCTCCACCCTTTTATTTACTTAATTAATTGAGAAGAGTAAGAACTCTAATATTCCAATTAACTGATGGAAAATTGGGAATATTACAGTACTCCCCGCCAAATTGTTGCTTGTCCTCAAGTAACTGCAAAAGTGAATGCTAAAACAATCCTCCTCCTTCCAAATGGCATCCTCATATGGAAGGTATCCCCATCTACTCCATTGTGTAATGAATGCCCAAATCCATAGCTGCCTCTCTAGAAAGTCTAGAATGGCTTCCAAATGTATAGCTAGATGCCTCTCCTCATCACTGAACCTCCAAGTGGAAACCATCCGCTGTTCCAGAGCTTCTTCTCTACATGAGAAATATGAAGTGAAGTGGTTCTTCCCCCCAAAGGAAAGTCCCAAATCATGAACTATCTCTCCAACCCATGCTAAATGGAGTAGGATGCACCTCTCCATGCTCCCATCGTTGGCCCTACTTGCTCCAAGCATCCTCTCAACACTATGCAAAATAGGAAAAAAAGGGATATGGGTTGACATGTGAAATGTCAAACCATACTCTATCAATAACAACCATCGCAGCAATACCTCTTGCTGCCATACCACCCCATCATCAGACCAAGTATGGTGGCCATACTCTCCTAACAAAAGCCAACACAGTAAGTCCTCATGTTTCCATCCTCCCTCCTCATCATGCAAAAGAAACCAACACAAACATGCTTCTTGTAGAAATTTGAATAACTGATATGTTATCCACCGAGATTCTCTTGATCACACACTATTTTATCTTCATGCACAATACATAATCTCTTCTACCATTGATCATCACATGCGGAAATAAAATCAATTGCATGCACACATTAAAGCCATAAAAATTCACACATATGAACACAATATGTAATGGGAAAGCTTAAAGCTGAAAACCCCCAACTATCTGTATATTATATATGTCATAGATATCATGTAACAATCATTATACAAAGCTCCTCACAAGCTCTCAGTACAATCTCCAATTGCTACACACTAATCAAGCTAGATCTAGCAAAACACATGCTCCAATCTCTACCACCTGATAGCCTGCCTCTACTGCACAATCCCTGCTGAAGAATAGCTCTTGATGAGTTCGAATTACCCCAGCCTTGCTCACGCAGTCTTTAAAGGCATCTCTACTGAGTGTTGGATGCAAACCATGCATCACTATAGTCACAACTGATAGTCACACTGCTCTTTCACCTATCTCTTCACTGGTCTCCACTGAAACTGTCCATGCACTGTAGTTAACCGATGTATTCTTTAGTTGATTAATGAGTTTATAATTAGTGAATTAATTAATAATTAATTCACGCCACTCTTCACTAGTGTATTAATCAGTTAGACTAAATACAACTAGCTCAACTATGTTTAGATTAGTTAAACTGAACACAACTCCATTAACTTTCTCAATCAACTCCACCAAACTCTGTCACATGAGTTCTAACTGAAGTATCCATGCAATAGCTCCACTTAACCCTCAGGAATAGCGTAATTCCTTCTGTCAGCTCCTGTGCCACATCTGTGCACTTAACTGAAGTGCTCCAAGAGAATAAGATAATATTTATAGTCCAAATATTATTAAGAGCTAATAATATTCGACATATCTATTTTTAGACTGGAAATCTAAAAATAGATTCCGCCCAATATGTCTAAAAATAGAATTCCATCTATTTTTTCCAACTTGACCAACCATCCACAAATAACATCCCACAACTCATAGAATATGATCGACATGTCTAAAAATAGACTTTGCGACAAAAATCACCTGTGTGGGCCCCACCTAGTTTAGGTGATCACTTTACCAACTAGGATCAGGAATGATGTTTCAGAATGCCTCCTTCACTATTTCTTGTTGCAATCTTCAACACTCCCTCTCAACAAGAAAGGAATGTCTTTGCATGCGACATGCAACTCCATGCATTCACCCTGCAACCTTTTCAAGCACCATGCAACTCCATGCATCTGCTCTGCAACTCTTCCGAAACTGAATAGGCTCCAAACAACTCAATCAATTTGATGCATCTATCAAAGTCTTCGACCTCTGCTGGTATCAACTGCACATGTGTTCAGGAACCACTGCACTGTTGAACTTTGCACCCATGCACTTTGCACTTGCTGTCAACTCTGAACCGCGCTCCATTATCTGACACTGTCACTTTGATCTCACTACATCAATCCAATTGATCATGATACTGCTGTGCAGTGGGCACCTTGTAGCCAGGTTCAATTCATGAGATCCACAACATCTAATGAATCCTGCCCAGAAATCTCCTCTTGGGATTAATCATTCATGTTGCCCCACCTCTCACCTGGTGGTATAGATGCATGCACTCCCTCTGCCCATCTGGCACGAAATTTCTCTGCATGAGTGGTTTCTTCCACTCCATGATCCTCATATTGTGGCTTCTCCACATCCCGAGGTTCACTATTACCTTCATGCAAAACTTGCTCCCTCTCAAGCATTAATTACATGTCTTTCTTGCACTTCCCAACAGTAGGAAGCTCCGTAGAAATCCCATCTACTTCAAGTCTGTAGAGATTCTTTGCTCGAATCCCAACCTTCTTGACTTGTCCTGTTGCTTTGTGCCAAAAGGAAAAAATTTCCTTCACTAAAGACAACATCATACACTTTATCCTCTAACATTGCAACTGAGATTAAATTATTCTTTAAACCTGGAACATGCACTACATCTTGTAAAAGAATGAGTTTACCTGACTCCCTCTGAAATGTTATGGTACCAATGCTGGTTGCATTGTATCATCCATTTTCGCCCAACTCTACATGAAACTGGAGATCTTTCTCCACCAAGTCACTGAAAAGATTCACATCTCCCGTCATGTGAAAGGAAGCGCCACTATCAAAATACCACCCCGATCCCAATGCACTAGACACCATGCATGCGATCAATGAGAAGTCCAGCTGAAATTGCGAGGCAAGAGCCTCACCAGCTGCAGCTCCAACATCATGCTTGTTCTTCTTCTTCTGTGGACAATGCGTGGCGAAATTCCCATGCTCGTGACAGTGAAAACACTTCACTTTGGACATGTCACGCTCTTTACCATCCGCACCGGATTGAGAAGCATTCTTCTTACCCTTCCCCTTCCTTGCTTTGGCAACCAAATCACAATCTTCTTCATCAGATGCCTTTGATGAAGATCCATCCCTGGTACTCCGCCTTATCTCCTCTTGCACAAGATCCGACCAAAGTCGCTCCCATCCTGGAAATTTCTCCCGACCATTGACAGAGTCCTGATAGGAATGCCAACTCTTCGGAAGACCAAGGAGAGCCAAGCTCACTAATTCCTCATCATCTACAGTCACCCCCACACTTCCCAGCTCATCCCTGCATTGGATGAACTTCGTGAGGTACTTGGGCATACTGTCGCCTTTCTCCATCTTTATGTGTCCGAGTTTATCCTTGAGCGCCAACTTCCTCTGGTCGCTCTTGCTTTGGAATAAATCTGTCAACGCTTTCCACATCAAGTATGGAGAAGCTTTTCCATGCATGCTGGATACAATGTGATCCTTCACACCTTCCAAATTTAATCCTTTGACACCTTGCTACCTCTTTGCCATGCGTCCAAATACGACAACATCACTAGAAGTAGGGGGACATCTGCATCTATGAACTCCTTCAACCCATTGTCATCCAGCACCACCTCAATCCTATCCTTCCATGCAATATAATTCAAGTTTCCCTCAAGGGAATACTCCAATCACAATCCATTGAAATACATCTCAACTTCGACACCAAGAAATCACTGTAGCAATTTCGAATTCCACCAGCACAAAACTCAACCGCTTTAATGCTTTGCAATTTCCCCAATGATCAATATCGCTCTGATACCATGTATAAATTTTAATAATTGATATATTATACACCAAGATTCTCCTTATCACACACTATTTTATCTTCATGCACAATACAAAATCTCTTCTACCATTGATCATCACATACTCGTGTTCATATGTGTGAATTTTTATGGTTTTAATGTGTGCATGCAATTGATTTTATTTCGCATGTAATGATCAATGGTAGAAGAGATTCTGTATGAAGATAAAATAGTGTGTGATCAGGAGAATCTCGATGGATAACATATCAGTTATTCAAATTTCTACATGGTAATGTATCATGGAGATCATATGACAATCTCATACAAAGCTCCTCACAAGCTCTCAGTACAATCGCCAATTGCTACACACTAATCACGTCCGATCTAGCAAAAAACATGCTCCAATATCTGCCACCTGATAGCCTGCCTCTACTGCGCAATCCCTGCTGAAGAATAGCTCTTGATGAGTTCGAATTACCCCAGCCTTGCTCACGCAGTCTTTAAAGGCATCTCTACTGAGTGTTGGATGCAAACCATGCATCACTATAGTCACAACTGATAGTCACACTGCTCTTTCACCTATCTCTCCACTGGTCTCTACTGAAACTGTCCATGCACTGAAGTTAACTGATGTATTCTTTAGTTGATTAATGAGTTTATAATTAGTGAATTAATTAATAATTAATTCACACCACTCTCACTAGTGTATCAATCAGTTAGACTAGATAAAACTAGCTCAACTATGTTTAACTCAGTTAAACTGAACACAACTCCATCAACTACCTCAATAACTCCACCAAACTCTGTCACATGAGTTCTAACTGAAGTATCCATGCAATAGCTCCACTTAACCCTCAGGAATAGCGTAATTCCTTCCGTCAGCTCCTGTGCCACATCTGTGCACTTAACTGAAGTGCTCCAAGAGAATAAGATAATGTTTATAGTCCAAATATTATTAAGAGCTAATAATATTCGACATATCTATTTTTAGACCGGCAATCTAAAAATAGATTCCGCCCAATATGTCTAAAAATAGAAGTCCATATATTTTTCCAACTTGACCAACCATCCACAAATAACATCCCGCAACTCATAGAATATGATCGACATGTCTAAAAATAGACATAGTCTAAAAATAGACTTTGCGACAAAAATCACCTGTGTGGGCCCCACCTAGTTTAGGTGATCAAGTCACCAGCTAGGATAAGGAATGATGATTCAGGATGCCTCCTTCACTATTTCTTGTTGCAATCTTCAACACTTCTTGTTGCCCCGTATCATAGATCTGCAAGTAGCCTTTCAACCACTTTCTCATCATCCTCACCCATCCATCCAACTATGGGTGATGAATCCTATCATGCTCCAACTTGGTTTCCACCCAGTGTAGAATACCATCATCCTCAATCCGATGGTAATATTTTCACTCCATGATATGTTGAAATGCAACCTCTTGGAGGTTTCTCCGTGAGAACCTCTCATCGATGACCTGGTAGAACTCATGAGGTTCTAAATATGCTGTAGGCAAAAACTTATCTTTGAGATGTGAGGTGCTTATAAAGAAAGATCTATCATAATAATGGGAGATGTTATCCATCATAAGAGGTCTATCATCTACCATCTGCCCATCCATTTCTTCATGAGTGAAGCAGTCATCATATTTCTCTAAGAATAGTTGGGCCCCCAACTCATCACTGCTCCTTAGTGGCAATGTTGTTGATCTACATGATGGTGCATCTGCCATCTCATGGCCATACACAATGCTAAACTCATAGCCCAACATAGTAATGATTAGGATTATGATCATTCCATCCTCTGAAACTCCACACTTCAACAAAAAGTGTTGTGTGTAGGTAAATACTGAACAACTAGGATGGATATACATCTCCTCCTTGAATAAGTCAAGGGTCCTCTGTGCAGTGATAGTTTGTTGCTCCAAATTAGCAAGGTGCTCTAATACTTGGTTATGAAATTTCCCTGATGGCATGATCTCAGAAATTTCAAGCTGAGGTGTTGAAATAAGATGGGATGGAAATTTTTGCAAACCTTGGATTAGCTGAAACTTGGGAATTTCTTTCATAGCTACAAGAGTTCCTCCAACCAATGCAATGGCTTCTCCAACTACTGGTAATGGTGATTCCTACTCCTCTTCTACTGTACCAGCGTGGGTATCTGTCTCCTCTTCCTCATGCATCTCTTGAATAATGCATGGGACTCCCAATATCAAGAGCTCAAGGTCATCTTGCAAAGATGCAGGTGCTCCTTCTCCTAATGCAAGTACTTCTTCAGCTGGTGGTGGTGGTAGTTTCTCCTCTTCCGGAGTGATAAGGATGATATCTTCCCTTTGCTTCTCACATAATTTCTCATCAATGACGGGAAATGTATCTATGGAAAGTGTCTTTGGTTTTCTTCTATCAAACTTCTTTATCAGCCTTTGACTGAAGTCTGCATAAGCAATCACTCTTGCATGTTTCAATGGCTGAACCACCAATCCTTTGCTTCACCCTCATGGTGTAGAGCTGCAATCTTAATAGCCTCTCTTTATGCTACTGGGTGTAGCTGGAAGAAATAATCTAACTCCTCCATCCAAGCCTTTGTTGTGCTTGTGGATGACCCATCAAATATAGGCAAGAAGAATCTATTATTTATGTGCCCTTTTCCTCTATTACTATTGTGGGGTCTCCGGTTCTATTTGATCTGAAAGAACTGTTGGAGAGTTAGATTCTCCTTGAATTCTCTAGATTGAGATTCTTACTCTGCAAGATAATTACTCAGAGTCTCATGCTCTAAGTATCCTCCATCTCCATGTAGTTCATCTCCTTCTGCAAGGAAATTGGACATAGAAAAGTGTTGTGGAGATCTTTTCATTTCCAGTTGTTTATGCTGCTGAAAGGAAGTGCTTGGACCTTCCTCATTCTGAAATCCTCTTGAGGTTTCTATTTTCCTTCCCCTTCTCATTTCTTTAATATCCATGGAGAGATCTTGCATAGATCTAAAAAGAAGCATGAAAAAACTTAATCTTTCTACCATTGAAGACTTCTTCTTTTTCTACTTCTTCTTCTTTTTCTTCTGATGCCATGAAGTGCCCACAAGCTGAGCCAAATGATCATGCTTTGATACCACTGTAATATTCCAAAATGGAAAATATAGGAATATAGAACATATGATTATGGTAAAATAAGAATTAAACATGTAGAACTGGAAAAATGTTGGAATACATCCAAACATCATACATATGGGTAGAAAACAACTGAACCATATCATTAAGGATCAACAGCAAGATAAGTACACAGTGCTCCAAAATGAATGCACTCAAGCCACAAGATGGATGAAATACACTAAAGAAAACTAGCACTAGAAATGTTGTGCTGCTACTGCTGGAAACTACTGCTACTGGGAAGAAGAACCATGTGTAGGAGGCTACTGGAGTGCTCTGAGAGATCTGGGATTTTAACCATAGATTATACTCAAAAAACCCAGAAATGGTTTGGCCAGATTTTAACTTTGGATTTTCGACCCTTTTTGGGTTTCCAACTACACCCCTACTAGCTGACTTATGCACTCCTCCTGGGTCACTGCTGAGATGGGGCTGAACTGATGATCTAACTATCGCAATAACACCTAATAAATTCAATAAATGAAGGGTTGGTCCCTTCTCTTGATCTCCAAGCTAGAAACTTGATATCTAGCTCCTCCTTCCTCCGCTCAAGTTGCAGTTTCACACTGCACAAATACTGGAATGGACTGCGTTTTCAAGAGGGTTGAAGTTGTATCCTGGTACTAGGTGATGGAATATAGCTCACAACTGATGGAAATAATCTCTCCAAAGTGAGGGAAATACCCCTCACAGGATTCTAAGCTGAAATACTTGGAACGTCCTTCCTCCCTTAGATCTGCCTAACTGGACTGCGTAATTCTTGAAGGAACTGCCGCTACATGGAGGTGTAATATGATGGCCTAATGCCAGATATCATAATGATGCTTTTGGAAGAATAAAATGGAAGCACAAGGTGAAAGGATTAACCCTCCACCTATTTCCTAGCTGAAGTGCTAGAAAATACCTTGCTCCTCTTAAACCCTAAGACAAGAATGCATAATTCCTGAAGCTGTATATGAATAAGAGAGGGGCTGAATGTGGAACCAATGCTGGATGATGAATTGCTGATCAAAATAACCTTCTTAGAGTTGGAACTCGAAGTAACCCATGGGTAAGGGTGGGATTTCGCTATTAAATCCCTCCACCTTTTCGATTCTCTGATTGCAATTAAAGTGGGGCCATTTCTCCCTGACACGTCATCATTTCCCCCCACCATCCATTGCACATCGCAAAATATAAACTTCACAGATCGACGATTATAAATTTTCGCACTTCACTGTAAAACCTTAAAACTTGCAATGTGCGATATCCATCGCATCGCAAGATTGCAACTTTACTTGTTTAACCAAACCGTTTCGCATCACACATTTTATAATTTACCTTTTAAGCACCCACAATGTATTTTTTTTAAGTTGTGATGCGGTTGGCCACACTATAGCAGCTCCGCCCTCCACTTTAGGCTGCTTGAAATACATAGATATATCATATATACTATGAAATCTCATAAACCTTGCCTTACCACAGAAACCTTTCACCACTTTATAACTCCATTGATGCAATGGGCTCCATCTCCATCTTGCCACATTATCCTCAGTTAGCACAAATCACACTTCATGGGTTTAGCGCTTATCGCATTTCCCAAAAATATAAATTCTGCGATGTGCAGTTTGATGTGGGTGGGTCCCAATCGCATATAACACTACACAAGTTTCCCTCGCCCTCATAACAAAACCTTAAGATTTGTGATTTGCAATAGGCATCAGTTCCACATTTCTTTGCCACGTCACCTCGCTCTCCTTGCACTTCATACTTCGCATGTTTTAGATTTTACGTCCGCCACTCATAGCAAAACCCTAAGATTTGCGATTTATGATGTGGTCAAGTCCCACCTTCTCTACCAAGTTACCTCCGCACTTCGCATCGCATCGCCGATTCCATTTCTCATACCATAAACTATAAAACATGTGATGTGTGATATTTCTATGGATGTGATAAAGTTCAGAACTAAAGTCTACCGAATTTCAAATCCGGGTGTATGATTTTTTACATTGTTTTGTTTGAAAAAGGGTTAAACACGGCAGAAAGGACTTGGGTAGCAAAAAGTCACAAAGGTTCAAGTCGGGCAAAGGCTTTTGCAGAAAGATTATCATGTTGTAACTGCAAGAGTAGAAAGGACGTTCACACATCAGATTTTTCTAGCACAACAGTAAAATCCACGTCCTAACTGTTCCCACTACATCAACACCTGCATTTGCACAACACATTCCACCGAGACTATAATTTTGTAATAAGTTAGAGTTTTAAGTTCAATTTTAAGTCTAAAAATACCATGTCTGTTAGAGATTGTATTGTTGTAATCTTTTGTATAAATACTCTAGTTTTGGAAGTATCAAAGGTCAATTGATTGAGATCAGAATTATTTTTGTCTTTCGGAGTACTGTAAGAATTTTCAAAGCACTGGAGCATCAATAATAATTAGACCATTCACAAGATTCTTGTGGCATAAATACTAGTGATGTGTTTCTTCTGTTATTTTGTTTCGTTGTTATCTTTCATTGTAATCATCTGAATTCTAGTTGTAAAGAAGAAAGCGTGATGAATAAGATTTACTGTTGAGTACCTTATTTTGGTTGTGTTTACAATCATAATGTTTTCCATTGAAGGCAAAACTAAAGAATTTTTAATTTCTCTTTAGTTCTACTAAATATTTTTCATATTCCTGTCATAATCAATTTATAAATTCTAAAAGATCCAATAAATAATCCTAGCTTGCCTTGTGTTTACTCTATGAAAATTTGATGCAACTATCCAGTTATATATTGACTCCATTGCCCAATAGACATTAATCAATTAAATACAATCAATTTTCCAAAACTCAAAACCCAAGTACAATCATAACTAGCCTAAAAACTTATCCAAACAAAGTTAAATCTTAAAGAGAGAGCCCTCTCTGAAACTGGCATGGCTAGATCCCAGTTTCCAAATTTGGTTTGATGTTGGCCCATGTGATTAGTTCTCACAATCTATATTAAATTACATAATGCTAACATAGTGGAAACTCCACTGGGGAAGAAATTTATGTTCCTCAGTAACACTTATCAAGTTTAGTTTTGAATTTGATGGTGAATAGAAGTCCAACACTAGAAGGTTGTTCCATTCACTTAGCGACTCCATTGGCAACAAAATCCAGAAACAGAGATTCACTGGTGACTCCACAGTTTTCAATTGACGTAAAGGCTCCACTAGTAGAAGAACCCAAATTTGTTGTGGACATGTGGTGACTCCATTATTTGATTGATTGATAAGATGAATCCAAGACTACAACGCGGGTATGCTCCAATGAACATAGATCACATTCCTAGATTTCCACACAAAATGCCTACGGTAAATTGGGAAATAAATCTTCCTATTTTTCAAGATGAGAACGTTAATGATGCTTTGTTGCATCTCATTAAATTTCATATTCATTCATGGAAGTTGAAAGTTGAATAGCATGAGGACTTCCACATGAAGATGTTCATGGAAACATTAGATGGAAAAGCGAGGGAATGGTATGAAGGTTTAAAGGATTTACATAGGGTGTTTTATGAGCATTATAAAATACATTCCTCGTCTTTATTATTAGTGGAAAACTACTGTGATTAGTTGAGGTTTTAATACACTGCATTGAAAGTATTGATGAAGACCTAGTAGATATGAATGATGAAGATCTCCTAGAATCACTTTATGGGTTCCATTCTCAAGTTGACTATCATGATAATCAAGGGAAGATATTTGAAAATGAAATCAATCAAGAAATGAAAGTAGATCCATAGGATCTCTCTGTGGAGACAAATGATAATCCAACTGCTCCTTTGTATGAGGCTAAAGAAGACATTCAGTCTCATTATAAGTCTTCACGAGAGAAAGAAAACAATTGTTGTTTGTTCCAAAGAAAACAAATGTTGCCTCCTCCTTTAACTGAAGAAGAGATTAAACATATTCTAAGCATGCGACCGACCTCCCACTCTTTGTGTTATCAGGAGATTCATTATATTTTTCCTACTGTTGATTTATGTAATGCAGTCTTTCCTCCGGAAGAAAGAAATGTAGAACATATTGATACTGATGTTGTTTCACATTATCAAGAAGGATTATTTCCATAAAGTGCTTCTGTTCATCAAAATGACGGCCTCCAAATAGAATTCAGCAATCTCAGTCAATACATACCATGTTTGCTTGAGGAAAGCTTATTGGTATACAATGAGGATGCCATGTCAGATGACCACGAAGAATGTGTAGACATTCTCTTTCAGAAGGATCCTGACCAGGACAAATTCGAATAAAGAGAAATCCTAGATGAAGCTTGTTATTTGAATCCTTAGGACCAGGTATTGCTCCAAGATCCTTTTGCTGGCCTTTTAGAATTGTCTAAGGAAGAAGTATGTTGTGCCATGAATGATTTTCTGTAGATTTTAAGGAAAAGTTTGAACATTGCGGTTCAATGGCAAGTAAGATGGGAGTGGCCCTTTTTTTTCCTAGCCTACTCAAAAAAGTGAACAAGAATCAATCATGTAGTCATTTCCTTGATTGGTTACATTGGAAAAAAGAGTTCACGTAGTGTATATATCATCTCCAAGTTATATTAGGATAAGTAGGTGTGCAAATAAGCTCAATGTTTTGAGCATTTTTTCAGATTCTGTTTCAGATTTCAGTGTCAAGAAAGTTATGATTTCAGTTTGATATTTTCACCCACAGAGATTTTATAACAAAGCAAGTTGCAGATTTGGGATCAGCCCAATGGAGCAGGCTACTGGTCTACGGTGTTCTTGACACTTCACAGGGAGAGTGCCATCCCCAGATGAAGCCACTGTTAGGGTCCTATAATCTATAGGATCTCAAGGTGATTGATTATTTCATCTCAGATCTTTCATATTGTAAATAATATTCCAGGATTGTAAATTATTTCCAAAAAGGTTTAAACCTTAGGAAAAATATGCTTGCACCTCCAAATGCAACAATAGGAGATAATTAAGTATGTTTTGATTGAATTAATCACATCATTTAAATGTGATTAAATAATTTGTAATAAGGCTAGGTACTACAGGTTTTAATTCTGTCAAAAAAGGTAAAAACTGGCAAAGAATGGTTTATCTAAGGTTTCAGAGACCCATTATAAGTTAAAGGTGCTCAAAGGAATTACTTTAAAAACATTTGGAACTCATCCTAAAAACCCGACCGCATTACCATGTTTCATTGGTGGACCCACCTTGATTTTCACATCGGCCAAATCACAAAATCTTTTAAATTTCTATGTCCTAGAAACCTTTTGAAATGTGATTTGCGATGAAGTGGGACCCATTCACCTGCCACGTGCAAATAAACCTTACCCTTTTTCTGCCTTTCTGCTTATCTTTCTACTTTAAATTTTTCACATTGCTATATCGTTGTTTTCACTTACCTCCGCCTTCCTGTTTCCTCAATTGTGATTAAAGTGGGGCCATTCTCCTTGACACGTCATCCTTTCCCCCCACCATCCATCGCACATCACAAAATATAAACTTCGTAGATCGACAATTATAACTTTTCGCACTTCACCGCAAAACCTTAAAACTTGCGATGTGTGATATCCATCGCATCGCAAGATCGCAACTTTACCTGTTTAACCAAACCATTTCGCATCACACATTTTATAACTTACCTTTTAAGCGCCCGCAAGGTATTTTGTTTAAGTTGCGATGCAGTTGGCCCCACCATAGCAGCTCCGCCCCCCACTTCAGGCCGCTTGAAATACACACACACACACACACACACACATATCATATATACTATGAAATCTCATAAAAATTTCCTTCCTGCAGAAACCTTTCGCCACTTTATAACTTCGCCAATGTAGTGGGCGCCATCTCCATCTTGCCACATCATCCTCAGTCAGCGCAAATCACACTTCGTGGGTTTTATCGCTTACCGCATTTCCCAAAAATATAAACTCTGCGATGTGTGGTAAACCATAAATATTGTGATGTTTGATGTGGGTGGGTCCCAATCACATATCACACTACACAAGTTTTAGCATTTACCCCCTCATGCTCTCATAACAAAACCTTAAGATTTGTGATTTGCAATAGGCGTTGGTCCCACTTTACTTGCCATGTCACCTCCCTCTCACCGCACTTTTGACTTCGCATGTTTTAGGGTTTACCGTCGCCGCTTATAGAAAAACCTTAATATTTGTGATTTGCGATGCGGTTGGGTCCCACCTTCCCTACCATGTTACCTCTGCACTTCGCATTGCATCATCGATTCCATTTCTCACATCATAAACTGTAAAACATGCGATGTGCGATATTTATATGGATGCGATAAATTTCATAAATAAAGTTTACAGAATTTAAAATCCGGGTATATGAGTTTTTACGTTGTTTTTTTTTTTAAAATGGTTAAACATGACAGAAAGGACTCGGGTAGCAAAAAGTCACGAAGGTTCAAGTCGGGAAAAGGCGTTTGCGGAAAGATGATCATGTTGTAACTGCTAGAGTATAAAGGGCGTTCATACATTAGATTTTTCCAGCACAATAGTAAAATGTGGTCCACGTCCTAATTGTTCCCACTACATCAACACCTGCATTTGCACAAGGGATTCCACCGAGACTATAATTTTGTAATAAGTTAGAGTTTTAAGTCTAAAAATACCATGTATGTTAGAGACTGTATTATTGTAATATTTTGTATAAATACTCCAATTTTGGAAGTATCAAAGGTCGATTTATTCAAATCAATTTTTTTTTTTGTCTTTTGGAGTATTGTAAGTTTTTTCATAGCACTGTAGCATCAATAATAATCAGACCATTCACAAGATTCTTATGGCTTAAATAATGGTAATGTGTTTCTTCTGTTATTTTGTTTCGTTATTATTTTTCATTGTAATCATTTGAATTCAAATTGTAAAGCAGAAAGCATGATGAATAGGATTGACTGTTGAGTACCTTATTTTGGTTGCATTTACAATCATAATGTTTTCCACTAAAGGAAAAGCGAAAGAATTCTTAATTTCTCTTTAGTTTTGCTGAATATTTTTCATATTTCTGTCATAATCAATTTCTAAATTCTAAAAGATCCTGTAAATACTCCTAAATTTCCTTGTGTTTACTCTGTGAAAATTCGATGCAACTATCCAGTTATACTTTGACTCCATTTCCCAATAGAAATTAATCAATTGAATACAATCAATTTTCCAAAACCCCAAAAAAAAATCAAAGCCAAAGTACAACCACAACTAGCCTAAATACTTATCCAAACAAAGTTAAAACTTAAAGAGAGAGCCCTCTCTGAAACTAGAATGGCTAGATCCGAGTTTCCAAAGTTGATTTGATGTTGGTCTATGTGATTATTTCTCACAATCTCTAGTAAATTACAGAACGCTAACAGTATCAAGAAATTGTTGTTGACCCAACACTGAAAATTACTCCTGATGTGCTCTTCATGTCTAATGGACTCCCCACCCAATATTTATATGCAATGCCTTGCAGATTCATTCCCTTTGTCTATCTATACCAAATACCAAACTGAGTAGTGCCTCTGAGGTATCTCAACACATGCTTTGTTTCTTTCCAATACAGTTTAGTTGGCTTAACCATTGCTTGACTAAGTTGGTTAACTGCATAGCACATGTTTGTTCATGTGTTCACCAAATATAGAAGTGAAGCCACAATATTCCTATAAATGGTAGCCTCTACTTCCTCACCTTAACTAGCATCCTCTTTCCTCCAACTTCTTGCTATAGGAGTGTCCATGGGTTTGCTACTCTCCATGTGGAAATTCTTCAGTATCTGATTGGAATACTTTCCTTAAGAGACAAATAGTTCTCCATCTCCTTGTCATACTTATAAACCAAGGAAATAATTCATGATCCCTATGTCCTTCATCTTGATTTCTCTTGCAAGACCTTCTTTGCAAGAACTGATCAAATTCTCATCACCAGTTAAAATTAAGTCATCAACATATAACACAATAATCAATAATTTACCTTCAACAAAAATATGATAAAGGTTTTCATTTTCTTCACTTTTGGTGAATCCCAACTTGGTGAGATAGTTGTCAATCCTGGAGTACCAAGCATGGGGTCGTTGCTTCAATCCATACGATGCTCATTTGGTTTTTCACACATGTGAAACTTTGTCAAAGGTCTCAAAACCTTCTGGATGTTTAATGTACACCTCCTCCTCAATAAATCCATTGAGCAATGTTGTCTTCACATCCATCTGGTGTATCTTCCATCTGATCTTCACTACAAGAGATAGAATTTATCTAATGGAAGAGTACCTTGCTACTGGAGCAAAGGTCTCATTATATTCAATTCCCTCAACCTGAGAGAACCCCTTGGCCATAAATTTTCCTTGTGTTTCTTAATGCTTCCTCATGCTGCTTGCTTTACCTTGTAGATCCATCTCGAAACCACCACTGATTTTTCCTTTGGTCTTGGTTCCACTTCCCAAACACTATTTCTGATAATGGAATCATATTCCTCTACCATAGAATCAATCCATACTACTTTCTTTACAACTTCCTCGAATGGGGATGGCTAAGTCTCTACAAGCTCACTCATTAGAGCCATGTAGCTATTATACGGATCTGGTGACCTCCTCTACTTACGTTGTGATGTGGGCGATCCCACATTCTATCTAGCATCATGCAATAATCTATAAGCCTCCCTGGTTCGCTTCCTTCTTTCTATGGATGTCTCTGCTTGAACAGATATCTCAACTCTATACTCCTATGCTTATGGTTGCTCCACGATTTCCTAAGGTTCTTCCTTTGGAGCTAAAATCTCCTGCTATGAATGCAACTGAATCTCCCTCTCAAGAGAACACCATGATTTTCTTTTCCTCATAAAACTTCACATCCCTAGGAACAAATATCATCCTGAGTGATGGAAAGTACACATGATAGTTGTGAGGTGTTTCTATGTACCCCAAAAATATGTCCAACTCTTTTGTTTGCTTTAGATTTTTTTTTGATTCCTTGGAAACATGATAGTAAATTTATGATCTAAAGATCTTGAAGTGTGATACATTTTGTTTCTTCCTTGAAAAATGTTCTTCTAGTGTACTCATGCGAAGAATCCAATGAGGAATCATGTTCTACAAATAGATCATTGTGTTGCGTGCTTCAGCCCACAAGTGTAGAGACAAGATTTGTTCATGCAACATTACCCTTGTTTCTTCCATAATACTTATTTTCTTCCTCTCATCCACCCCATTTGTTTGTAGGTTGTCAGGTGGTTTCAACTCCTGTCGAATGCCTTCCTTTGCACAAAAAATTTTAAACTCATTCGGCACGTACTCACCTCCATTATCGCTCCTAAGAGCCTTAACTTTATTTCCAACTTATTTATCAACAAGTGCTTTAAATTCAACAAACTTGGAGAATGTATGGTATTTCTTTTGCATGAAGAAAATCTAATACTTTCATGATAAATCATCTACAAATATAACATAATATGTGTGCTTGTTAGTGGTGGTTGTCGAGAAAGTTCCACAGACATTAGAGTGGATCCTTTCAAGGAATGCATGTGCCTTACTATCCTGATCATTGAAGGTGGATTGTGTGTACTTCCCCAAGGTACACCCTTTGCATGTATCCAATTGCTCTAGTTTTCCTTTTGGGAGGCATGTAGAAATTTGTTGCATGGTCTTTAAAGCTCCATGATGCAAATGGACAAGTATTCTATGCCATAATTCATTGATATCTTGGCTCTGCACCTTCTCTACTTTTGTGCTCAATGCTGCACAATATTCCACATCTAATTTGTAGAGTTTCTTCACTCGAACCTCGATCTACTTCACTTTTCCCATGGCGATTTCTCTTAGGAAAGCATTCCCTTTTTTGAATATCACATCGTAGCCACCATCTTCCAACTCTGCTATGGAAACTAGATTCTTCTTCAAACCTGGTACAAATGTAACAACCCTGGTTAAAAACTCATGTAAAAAAAAAGTATAAGAACAAGGTCATGTGACACATATTCCAAGATGAATGGTGGGAAAAAAATCCTATTGGGTGTTCACTTCGGTTTATTATGGCTATAGGAAATTGGAAAAGGTAATGGCAAAGGATTTGGAAAGTAAAAGAGGTATTATTGGCATTTTATTTATGAAAATAATGGAAAATAGGAGAAAAGGGAGTTGAAATATCAAAGGTTGCATGTGTGGAGGAAATTCAATGAAAATAATGGAAAATGAATAAATTAGAGGCCTCATTGATAAAAGGCTTATGAGGATCAGTTGGAAAGTTTTTGTTCATGATTTTGATCAATGCAGTTTTGGATCTCTCATTATTCTCTCTCTCTCTCTCATACTCTTGGATAATTAGAGTTTACTTGGAGCACTCTTGGAGAGTGTGGCATACTTGGGGATTTGGAGCAAGAAGGAAAAGGAAGAGCAGGAAAGCATAAGAGGACATCGAGATAAACAACTGCATCAGATTTTGTTTGCAGGTACTGAGTTGCATGTATGTTTTCCTCACTAATTTTGGCATGCATGGTGTATGCATGTGGTTTCTTGGTCATGATGTTTCATTGGCATGAAGGATTTCCTCAATTGATAGTGGATTTCCTAGCCTTTCCATTTCCTGGATATCCATGGTGTTGTGGGTTCACTTCATTGATTTTTTTTTCTTGTTGGTTCTCACGTGCCTTTGCTGTGGGTTGAGTTATTAGTTCCTGGAAGCCTTGGTTGGAAAAAAACTCTGGAAGCCCTGTAACAAATTGGGTTGAGTTACTAGTCCTAGAAACCTTGGTTGGACAAACAATCTAGAAGCCCTTGTTAGGTTGAGTTACTAGTCCTAGAAGCCTTGGCTGGAAAAATGATTTGGAAGCTCGGCGATAGTTGTGGGTTGAGCTATTATTCTTGGAAGCCCGACCAAAACTGTGGGTTGAGCTACTAGTCTTGGAAGCCCTTGTTGGAAAAAATTCTTTAGAGACCTAAACAACTTGATTAGAGACCAATCTGGTGATGGTTTTGATGTTTTACCATGAGCTGGAATCACTAATTGAGGGTTGAGGCGGTTTGGCCTCTGGAAGCCTTGGTTTGGTTTTGATTGATGAGTTTTATGAGATCCCACATTCATGCATGGAATATGGCACTAGGGTGACTGGCTAAAGAGAGATTTAGCTCAGCCATGTCTATGGTCAGGTGGAATGTGGAAGTCCTAGACTTTGTTGCATTTTTCTTATGGAAATAAGAGATATTTTCCTCATGTATTGATGGGTAAATGTGCTTGTTATTATGTGGCTTATATGGTTGTTATGTGCTCGTCATTTCTATTGTTTTTATGTTGGTTATGAATGTGTTTTATGATGGTGATGATATCTGGCTCTCATAATGTTTCGATTTGTAAATGAATGAACAATGTATCTATGCCCAATTATATGGTAATGTGGTTAATGTGATGAGGCAACAATGCTTCTTAGCAATTCTCAGATAAGTATGATCTGTTATTTAAACCTGTAGATTACATATTTGTGACATGTTTGACGAAATTCCTATCATGGCTAGTAGGGGTCCAGTCAAGTCCTTGTTCAAGTGTTTGATTTTGCATCGTTATTCCATTGTTATATTTCATTTCTAAAAGTGTCATGGTGTTATGGGCAGTGACCTGGGCTCTCAGCCTGAAAAAGTGGCACAAATCCTGGGGAAGATGACATAGGTCTGAGGAAAAAATTCATTGGACGCATGCATGCCCATGTTGTGGGAGCGTCTAAAGCCTCCTAGACACACCCTTTCCCATATCAAGGGAGTGTTCAGGGGTTTAATGGTCTAAAATCTCAGTGGGACCTAGGCGATAGATACCTTAATGATTATAATGGCTCCTGGGAGTTTTTTTGTTGATGTATAAGGTTTTTTTGATGTGTTTCCATCGATTCCACTTCCTTAAGGTCACCTAAGAGGTTGAATCCCACTATAGTGGTCTCTCATCACATGTTTACCTTGGTTGGTAAATCACTTGGTTAGATGTGGGATGAGGGTGTTACAAAGTGGTATCAGAGTTTGGTTGCACTCTCTTTGGGTCATATATGATACCATATAGTGGTATCATAGCATGGTTCACCCCTTAGACTAGATGGGTGGTGTGCGTTGTTCATGCATTCATGTCGATTGCATATGTGTTTCTAATTATTATGGTATATTTTCTTATTGAATATGCATGGTGTGGGTCATAGTTTTTGTGGTTTTGCCATGTGAAAGTTGATGGTGTCATTGATTGGATCTGGTCGTCAAGAATGCATTGGTGAGCCCTGGTATTGCACCAAGAGTGATGCAACTCCTGGAGGCTACTCTACTTTACTTTATCAACCTGGGGTTCGTACAAACTTGGAGGTGACAATGTTATATACATAGCAGATGCATTCCACTCATGCCATCCTCTTCTTAGTCTTACGAAGGGGTGCTACTGCTAGGGTTTCTTCTAGGGAATGAGTTTGTCACACTTCTGAATGAAACCTAAGACTGCAAATAACTCAATATCATTACTCTACCAGTAATAAAGAAACTATTATAAAGCATAAGGACACATCTAGCTATTTGAAAGAAAGGAAATCCACAAGTAGGCTAATGCAAGAAATAGAGTTAAACTAGGTGGAATTCATAAAGTAAATTGCAAAAGGTAAACTTATCTATTTGCACATGATGGGCCAAATGGGTAATTGACCTCTAACTGCTTTGTGCTTGAATACTATGTTTTAAAAATGCATCTATTTATGAGATAACTATGCTTGTAAACACTCTGTTTTGCAACAAAAGAAGGAGGTGATGAGGTGGCTTAAGAAGGTCTTGGATTCATGGTTTCAAAGCTTAAGGTGTCTTGGAGGTTATGCCAGGTCTAGGTGAGGTGAAAGATGGTTTTTGGGGTAAATAAGTGGTTGACTGGTGCTGCTATAGGATCTACTACAGGATTTCCTATAGTGCTACAGGATGTTCTAAAACGTTACAGGAAATAGGCCGAGGGTAGTTTAAGGCCAAAAATGGTGAGGAAAGGGGTAATAAATGAAGAATTAAGGTGGAATTAGGTGGATGGAAGGTATCCAACCCATTGGACAAGCTTAGAGCTTCTTTCAAAGCCCATATTACACCTCCAAGGTGGCTCTCGGTGTTGTGGTGAAGATCTCAAAAAAAAGGGCTGAAGGCGATTTTGTTTAAAGTAGCGTGGTGAAGGGTGGAAACTGAATCTAGGGATGCTGGTGGAGTCCTCCACTGTTTCTCTACTCAAACCTGCAAGAAAACTACCTCTTCATGCAATTAAAATTGACAGATCTATGATGAAAATAGTGGAAAAGATGAGTTTAATTTTAATAAGCAACCCTACCTATGCATTTGAAACAAAAACCTAACTCGACATTCACAACATGTTCATGAGAAATAAATAAACATATCATTATTTCCAAGAAATCATAAACTGAAAGCAATTTTTGGCCTGTGGTGAATATTTTCCCTCCTCAAGCTCCAATGAGAGAGGTGAGAGAGGGAGTCTTTGACACACAAATTTGGAGTTTTATATGCTACTGCACCATGATCTACAAGAGCCTAACTACAACAACATGAAATGGAAGCAAAATAAACACATCAAAATGAAATGTAAGCAAACTAAGTACAACTCATGAAGTAAACTAGCTACAATGGCATGGAAAGTAAACATAAATACACAAAAGAGACCGAGGCTAATGGATTGGGCCCTAACCTACAATATTGGCTCTCTGAAACTAAATTAGTGAAGGAGAACCTGAATACTCATTTTATCGCATAAAAAATCTCATTACATAGCCATGAAAGTCACAAAATTCTATTACAAGAGCTAAGAGCGCTTTAGCTTTCTCCAAAATTTGAATCCTAGTGAGCTCTTTCTCTACCCTATTTAACCTAAATGGTAGCTACCAACAACTCCCTTAAAAGTAGGTGATTTGTCCCCTTGGACTGCAAGAGAAGTGGAGGTTTGATTCACTTAATCTCCCACTTGCTTGGTTGCCTTTGATTTTGATATGTTTGATGGAATCTTGAGGATCCTTTGGTTTCCTTCAGGAGTTAAGGATGTGGTAAAGCCCCGCTATAATCACTCCTTGTTGTCTACTCCGAGCTTTGATTGCACAATCTTCACCAAAAATGGCATATCTTCATGATTATCCTGCATTTAAACCATATCAAGAATTCAAAGTATGAAAAACCTTAATCACCATATACACTAAGCAACATATGACCATAATGTAATTAAATTCAAGAAAGAGATACTAATAAGGCTAAAAAGATGACAATTAACCACTCCAGATATACCTAATGAGAGTGCTCATCATCACCCCCATACCAAATGGTTTCTCATCCTCTTAGCAACTTAGTCCTCCTTATTCATCTCTTTTAGTGCTTTAGTGGCCCCTCTGACATCACAAGGAAGAAGTGAAGGAGTTCCTTCAGGAGGGTGTAGAAAATTAAATAAATCATAAAAAATGCCATAAAAATATTAGAGACATAGAACTGGCAAGAGCCTTATGACATTTCTCACATATTCTTCATTATTCAAATAATGTTATAATACACATAAATAGATGAGGAAGTTGTCTCAAGATAGTGTGTCTATCTTGGACAACTTGGTTGATAAAATATCTCAACCACACACATTAATATAGGAGCTAAGTTAGGTAGGCCTAAACTAACTCATAATCAAGAGGAACTAACATAATCTAGAAAACTAGGCATAAAATCCTAATTTTCAATATTTAATTAATTTAAATAACTTTGGATTTATAATTGTTTATGAGAAAAAGGCTAACATTCCTCCCCTAAATGATAAATACAAAATAAGAACGAGGAGCCATCTTCCAAGTTCTCATGTTGATCCTCAAAAAAATTTCCTGAAAAACCGCCAAAGCTGGATGTCGACAAAACTGTAATCTGAAGAGACCATGAGTCAATTTCATGTCTGATTCATCTTTGAATTTCTCTTGACAACTCCATCATGCTCCAAGCTGCAAAAGGATCCATTTGTCATTTTCTTGCAATCAGCATCCTTTGTCCACTGACAAAAAATTAGATGACGCCCACTAGAGAATTTGCTTGTCCACTAACAAAATGTTGAAGAAGCCCACTGGATAATTTGATGATGATGATGATAGCCCATTGGCTAATGATGTTGATGATGTAAAAAAAAATCGTTTTTGATTTTTTTGATGCTGTCATAAACTATTCATTGTTGATTCCCACTGGCTTCTTGGATGTTTGAATGCCCACTGGGTGCTTTGATGATGTTGTCGAGAATTTCAGTCTGACAACCATCGTCAATTTCACTAACATTTTCCCCCCTTTTTCAGCTGAAAGGAGAGACAATCCTCTGGAAATTATTTCTAAACTCCCCCCATTTAGGTGTAGGATATTTTCACTGGTAAACTCCCCCGTTCATCTGCACGAGAGTAACATCATCATTTGACTATATGTTGCAATAGGTTTAATTGAATTGGGTTGTATAACTTATAAAATCTATTGACTCTTGACGACCATTCCCAAGGATCAATCCATTCATAATTGATCTTCAATCTGCTAGGTGGTTTTGGTTGCAACATTTATCTGATGAATGATTCAGCTTGCCACAATGGCGACAAGGATGGAGATCAAAACAATGATCTTCCATATGACATGTTCTTTGATAATATGAGCATTTTGGTTTGATTGCAACTTGGGTTTGCGTGCATGTCAGTTTGTCTGCAACTTTCATAGAATTTGTTGATGTGATTTGTTCAAGAAAGCCTACATTGATGAACTTAATGGGCTTTGAATAATTTGGAATATGTAAGTTGTTTTCATCTTTGACATATCGTAATCCTTGTCGATTTTTGTTACTTTGGATTTCTTCCCATGGCTTGATGATTGGTTTGGAATAAAGTTGAACTTGAAAAAATTCAACACTTGAAGTTGTTTAGATGAATGGCTTATCATATTTATCTGTATGGTTTAAAGACTCAGAAGCATCACTCTACTCTTGCAACTCGTTTCTTTGTAGTTGCGACTCTAATTGAATGAACTCAATCGTTTCATTTGTCTGTTGTAGATGCCGTGAAATATCAGCAAGAGTTGCTTTGCATTTTCACCATGTCTTTAGTACTTGATAGGATCAAATTGTGAAGAAATTGTAATAGCTAGATGTGTTTCGCCATGTGAACTCACTCGCTTGAATTCAGGCTCGCTTGTCTGGGACTTTCTCACTTGATTTGAAGTTGTTGAATTCGCTCACTTGATTCTAATGATACATTCACTTGCTTTGAAATTTTATTGATTGGCACGATCGCTTGATTTGTTGCTTGAATGACACACTCGCATGTATTGGCTCGCTTGCGCTTTCTTTCAACACTTGTTTGAGTTTTATAACTTGCTTGTTTGAACTCTTGAACTCATGCTTTCTTCATTTCGATCACTGCTTGAACTTGCTTGATTTCTTCACTGGCACTTTGTACTTCCTTGAATGTACTCACTTGATTGTGCTTATTTGAAAATGAAGGGTGTTGAACACTGTCGAAAATGCACCCAAAAGAAAAATGACAAGTTCAAATTATATGACTCATTTGAAGACTTAATTGACTTAATTTTCTTAGGTTGATCACCTTATCAATTCAAATTTGAGTGTCGGTTTCAACTGAGAATTCACTCTTACAATTCAACTCAGTTACAAAAATGTTTATCTGCAAGTGATACAAAAAGTGTTGTTGATGTCGTCTTGTCTTGGAATGCTTGATTTTGTAGTGTCATTAACTTGATTATTTTGATTGCAGGATGTGGAATATGGTTGTGGATGATCTCTTTATTAACTTGATGATGTGTTGCTCAAATGCATGTGATTTTTTGTGCTTGATAATGCGTCTTGGAATGTTCTTTGTAGCTAGGTGATGGCTTGAATTCTCTTGATTTGAAATTTATGTGTGTTTTTAGGTAATTGTAGTGTCAAATTAACTAAATTCATCATTGTAGCATTGAATCTTTGTACCAAAAAGAATCAATCAAAAAAATATCAAGATGAGAAACACGCCACACGCAACACGCCAGGCTAAAAATGATCTATCGTGGCTTGTTCTTGACCCTCGTATAGTCGTTTGGAAGAAAAAATGACTGAGCTTTGCACTTGGCTCTAGTCAAGTTTTCAAAAAATATTTACAATGAAACTTTCATAAATTGAGCACTGTTCTTGAAAACTTTGTCTCAAAAATATTCTCGCCTCCTTTGAAAATTTGAGCACTTGCAATGTTCTTGCAAACTTTGTCTCAAAAATATTCTCACCCCCCTTAAAGTAAAAGAAAAAATTACACCTTATCACTCCATAAAAAAAACATCTCCTTATCACTCCAAAATATTACACAAAAAAATTCAAAATATAAAAAACACACCTTATCTCTTATCTCTCCAAATTACAAGCAATAAAAAATTCCCATATCTCTCCTTTAAAGCTTCCATTAATTTTTTTTTTTTTGGATTTTCTAAAATCACTATGCAAAAGTGAGTTTTTATGGATTTTCTAAAATCGCTTTATGAAAAACCAAGTTTCCTTTTCAAATGTGTATGTAAAAATTATAAAGCACACCCCATGATATGTTTATGCATGTAATTGATTGAGAGGTCAATTACGCACCATAAAAAATAATTCATTTACCTTCTTCGAAAGGAGCATTAAGCTTATGTATGCTTTCTAAAAAATCAATGGAAACATCCAGCTTTATCTTCATCACAACAGATTCCTTCACGCGGGTTCAATGACACAACACATAGCGTTACTCTAGCACTCACACCAAATGGAACTTCAAGATTGATTCTTTGTGTTGAACATTGGCTCCTCCACAGGTCGACTCCTTCTCGTCGTCATAGTTTTTCACCACATATCGAATTATATACTAAATCCTTTGACTTATACATATGGCATCACCACTCAAGTCACTTCTACCCAGGTATTCCATGCTCCAAATAGGTTCCACACTTCTTCCACTTCTCCTCATGCAGAATCAATCCAGTGCGAGTGAATTTTATGTAGATTTGGCTTCCTCTCAACAATTTAAGGTTTGTCATTTCTTCATTGGTTGGTCTCTTTACGGAGGCACACATCATGAAATATTATTCCATGCTCAACGTTACACATTTTGCCTCAACTTTACCGACACTTGAGCTCAAGAAAAATGCAGGGGGTTACTCCCCAGAAAGGATCGTGCCTCGCCACAATAGCTGCCTCCTTGGCCAGAGAGAAAAAGAGAAATACAACAGATCAAGAGAGGGAATATACATCATATCTCAGGTCTGTATACTCACAGGAAATAACTCAAGCACCATTTCTACCTCTGTTGTGCACATTATTTTAAGATGAGAAATCCATAGTCACTCTGCCCAAAATAATGTTGGTAGGGTCGAGATGGATCATTGTTTCAATGCAAAATGGTCAAATGGATTCTCCATAAGCATTGATGCAGGGGTATAAAGCTCATTACGTTTTCTTGATGTTGTGTGTTGTTCTCTACTACAAATATCGAAGGGAAATCTGCACCGCGTACCACAATTCCACGGAGAACTTCCTTGTCATCGATTGGTGTAGATATTTTCACTCTGCAATCACAGGGAGCAATGAAGGACATTGAAGACGCCATGTCAACGGGTGCATCATCATATTTCTATTTTCCCAAAATGAGCCCATAAAACCCACGGTAATGCTACCTCATACACCAATTCACTTATTCAACACCCACTCGTTATCAACCAATAAATCCAAACAACAGAGGTTTATGAAGGAACCCGAGTTTCTAGGAACCTAACACATGCTCTAACAAAATTTTTTGCACTTTAGGGTTCCATTTGATGTTGTTGTGACGACTGCCATTGAAATTTAATTTCTCACACAAATTCAATCTATATGTTATGACATATGACGGAGTCGAGTTGAAAATTATCACACAATTTATGACATATAACAAATTTTTACCAGACGAGGATTGTGTTTGACCAGTCGTATTGATATAAATATATGCACATTACATGTCACAATGTATATACAATTCGGCATGTGTGTGTACACGATGCACATTTCCTCCGGCTGGAGTCTTCGCACTAGAAATATTATGTTAGCCAACTCGGATTGCATCAGGCTCGCTCACGATCTTTCCTATCAAGCCAATGACTGATCTCAATGCAGAGGATCTACTTCTCCACCAACACTCCATTGAGTAGCAACACCATAGTCAACACAATGAGCTCTTTATTCAACTTGGCACAGTTTCACACAGTGCTAAACTCACAATTCTAGATGATGGGGATGATCTATTATTTCTTCACACATAGATGAAACAAACACAATGCTCCACTCCTTTGCTACCGTGAAGCTCCCTTCAAATACGTAGCTCTTTCCACGACTTCACAAGTATACAACTGTGCAGGTACACAAGTATGCGCACACACAAATCTCAATTAAAACCCCATAACTTAGCAATCACACTCTAAATCATAACAAATCAGGCCCTAAAAACTATAGTTGCTATGATACCACATGTACAAAATTAAATAACTCATAAAAAATACTATAAAAATATCAGAGACATAGAACTGGTGGGAGTCTTAGGACATGCCTCACATATTCTTCATTATTCAAATAATGTTATAGTACAAATAAATAGACGAGGAAGTTGTCTCAAGGGAGTGTGTCTATCTTGGACAACTTGGTTGAGAAAATATCTCAACCACGCACACTAATCTAGGAGCTAAGTTAGGTAGGCCTAAAATAGCTCCTAATCAAGAGGAACTAACATAATCTAGAAAAATAGACATAAAATCCTAATTTTCAATATTTAATTAATTTAATTAACTTTGGATTTATAGTTTTTTGTGAGAAAGAGAATAACAGATGGAAGAATCCAACACACTTTTCTTCCTTCTACCATTCTTTGTTTTCCTCATCTTGGTATTTCCCTTCACCTAGTCTCAACAGTAAAGGTGGATTGAGTTTCAAGTCAAGCCATTGGATTTTCATTGTTTGCATAGCCCTCTTGTACAATGGTGCCCTTTCTAGGCCTTTTCTCAATCTCTCTGGGGTATGTTATTCCATGTTCCTGAGACTAATGGGGAGGTCATTCCATCTTCTTTGACTTTCCATTAGACATTCATCTCCCAACATTCTAGAAATGTCATCATAATGTGCAATGGTCTGTGCTTGGGTGCTGAGGTACTTTTCTGCAATGCTGGCATCATTTGCTATCATGAGGTGATTTTTTAATGACTCCCCTAGGGGTGAATAGCTTTGCCCTTATGTGTAGAGGATATTTTTTTTCTCTTCTCATCACCCTTTTTACTTCCTCTTCCCTTGCCTCCTCATTGACCATCCAAGAGGCTAAGGGCATCAATGACATGAACCTAGGGTTAGGGTCCCAAATGGTTAAATATGGTAAAATAATATTGCACATATAAAATTCTGCCAACTTGGCCTTGTCTCCTATGCTGTATTGATTTCAAAAGTCAATAAACTGCCTGCAGTTTTGAAAAGGCAATGATCCATAATATGCTAGTGTTGTAATC
This sequence comes from Pinus albicaulis, assembly GCA_034641835.2. NCBI lineage: Eukaryota > Viridiplantae > Streptophyta > Pinopsida > Pinales > Pinaceae > Pinus > Pinus albicaulis. The sequence goes on along the minus strand of CM076578.1, from coordinate 1,404,680,399 downwards.
TGAAATTGTTGCCACTGTTCTTTCAAGTAGATGGCATAGGATTTTGAAGGACTCTTGTGTTGGATTTCCTCCATGCACAAATATGCCATGGTGGAAATATGTTTTTCCTTTTGTTGGAGTTGGCTTTGTAACCTTTCATTTTCTGCTTGTGTTTATTGAAGTTACTCCTTTAGCATGGCTTCTCTGAGTCTAATATCACCCAAATCCATCCCTAGTTCAGTGACCTTTTCTTCCATGATTCCTATATCTTGCACACTGTTGGAATGGGGTTCCCTAACCACAATTTTGTTCACTTTTGTAATGTTTTGTAATATTTAGTCTAGCGCAGGGGGTTTGGGGTGGGTCAAAACCCCCAATGAATTGTAATGGGTCAAAAGGAAGACCAAGGGTCTGCAAACCACATTTTTCGGACCATAGGATAGCGCAGGCTAGCATAATATAAATATATGGATAAACCGAGTCTAGAGAGGTTAAGAAGTGAATACGATTAGATACGAACTTGTGGATATTTTGTGTCGATTGTTTGGATAAGGGCTCCTGTTGGTTGTGTGCGCGGAGACCCTGAGTCCTGTTGTGTGTGGACCCCGCTAGCTGTGTGCGCGGAGACCCTGTCCTGTTGTATGTGGACCCCGTTGGATGTGTGCTTGGGCTGGTAGATAGAGTCTGTAAGATGGATCTAGATGTTAATGAATGAGAATCCTGTTTGGGATAGCTAAAGTGTTCTATGTTATGATTATTAGCTGCGCTCTGTGTTATTTATATATGTCTATTTCATATTGATGATTATTTATGCGCACGTGGATGCGATACTGTATAAGAAGATGAATGCATAGATTTGGTTAGGTTTGGATGCTTTTATTCTATCAACATGTTGTTGAATGATTTATGAGATTCACTGAAGATATTCGGCCGATACACTGTTAAGGGTTTCTGTATTAGAGTTCTCTGATGCAGGTCTGTTAGATCTAAGGGGACCCCCTTCAATTAACTTTCTCTCTCTCAAAGTGTGGAAACCTGGTTCCACCACCCTCCCAGACTACTTTGGGTGAGACCTTGACCTGCGCAAGAAGGCCATTGAAAAAATGGCCAGTAGTACAGGGGTTTGTTGGCAAACCTTAAAACCAAACCTGGGCCAAGAACCCTCAAGCCAAAAAATGGTTTCGTTGTCGGGACTGGGAGAATTTTGAGAGAGGATTGGGTAATGCCATGGGGTCATTGGTAGCCATTAAAACTTGAGTTAGAAGACTGGTTCAAAAAGTAGATTCAGGAATTTTCCCTAAAAGAAAATAGGAGTGAAAAGTTGTCCGTGGAAGATTGGAAAGATAGATAAATTTTTACGGAAGTAAACGAAATATTCTTTGTGTCCTTCGCACACGAGTTGCAAGAGTGGCTAGCTCGATTGGTGGAATTTCATACTTGTTGGAAGGAAAATCAGGTCACACAATGGACCCTCGAATTGATCTGGTAATTAGAAAATACTGATAATAATATTACCAGAACTGTGGATCATTGGGTTGATAGTATATTGGGTGGATTCATGATAGAAATTGTTGTTGATCAATTTGTGTCATATTTAAAATCATAACAAAGATTCTTCAAGGGATTTAGAGGTAAGTTCCTAAAAACCTTATCGTTGTTGACTAAGATGCTATTGGGTGAAAAGGGTGTCTTGTGTGGCCATACCGATTGAATGACCTTCGAGCAGAGTGGGAGCACGACACAAAGCGGTAAATACTACCGGGTCAATCAAGAAGGAGACAGATCAGTATGCAGTCCCCTAAGGGAATCATCTGATCTTAACCAAGGAGGGGTTGCGCAAGGTGGAACCAACCCCCTGGCCACACCTGCATCGAGTCCACACAAGGGTAAGAACTCTCCTACACCTCCTCCGCCACCACCAGAGGACGACATGGCTACACACATGAAGTTGCCTACCTTTAAGGCCGTAGGGGACGAGGACATGGATCAATTCTGGTTCATAGCAGAGTCTCTATGGACCACTCAGAATGTTAACAATGATGCTATCAAACGAGTGGAGCTATCCATAGCCTTCGAGGGGAGGGCCCTGGATTGGTTTATGGGATATATTGGTCAACGCATGAACACATCCATACAGGATATCAAGAACACCCTAAAGCAACAATTTCGGAAGCCTAAGTCATACGCTCAATGTGTAGTCGAACTAAAGGACTTTAAGTAGGGACCTACAGATTCCATCTGGGAAGCTGACCAACGGTTAAAAAATTTCATCAACGATGGGGGATTTGTCTACAAAGATAAGCAACACAAAGAGTTTTTTATCGCTATGCTATTACCACACTTGTGTGGGCCCATGGGACAAAAAAAGATCGGCTCCCAAGAGGAATCTCTAGAGATAGCCATGAAATCAAAAGTTGCGCCAAGGGATGATACACAGTTTGCAGCCCTACAGATCCAGATTCAGCTAGAGGTAATGCACTTAGAAATTCAGATCTTGCGAAACGATCACGGTAAGGAAGCCAACCTAGACATATGGTGCATACATTGTAAGGTACCAGGTCACACTAAGGATCAATGCTCGTTGTTATCAGACTACATGTAGGCTGGGGGGCCAAACCCTCTATGACCTAGGGAAATGGTTGGCGCTAGCAGTCCTATGATATGGTGTGATGACTGTTGAGTGGCAGGAAAACATGATACAGATCACTGCCCATAGTTGGGTGCTTATGTTCTGGAATGAAAACAACAATGGTGCATATTCTGCTTGTCTGTGGGTCATGATGAGAAAAACTTTTGAACCCTCGACCTCATGGTAGATAGGGGAAATTTATATAGGGTGCAGGTAGACCCCTCATCACCATTGTCTCCTTCGAGACGGGGGGGATCCCCAACAAGAGGAAGGGAGGAGGGAGAGGGGGGAGTGATGGTCGAGGACGCGAATAGCTGATCTGTTACAATTGTGGTGACGTAGGACATTTCACACGAGAGTTCCCAAACCAGGCATGCCATTCTTGCAGATATTTCCAGCAGTTTGATCACGTCATTGAAGACTACCCGATAATAATAGCGAAAATGCAAGAGAATCAACAAACACCTATGTATAATGTGCAAAGGGTTAAGGCAGAACCATGGTACGATGGGCCATGTATCAATGTAATCATGCGCAATGACATTTCCACCGGAGGAGCTGAAGAGAAGGTTGAAATTGAATCGTTAATCCAGAAGGTTGAGGACAAAGCAGAAGGTCTAGACCTAAAAAAGGAAAAATAAACCTTCATCGAAGCCTGAATGGAGATGACAAAAAACGAAACACCCACTACAAAGGGTGCGATAGATCCACAAGAAGACGAAGCAATTAAACCATTCCTCTAGGCATGTATGAAGTTGTTGCGCAACCAGAAGATCGTAGAAAATATCCAAGCCCTAATAGACAACTGCACAGAAAATATTGCTTTGTAGCCCGAGGTTAAAACTTTGAACAAGATATACAAAAACAAAAAAAGGACGGGACGAGAAATGTGCATGACTGCACAGATTGGGGACTACGAAATGGACCAAGTTATCCTTGACTTGGCCTCAGATACTAACGTCCTACCCAAGCAAACCTGGCAACGAATGGGAGAACCTAAGTTGGAATGGTTTATTATTCAACTACAAATGGCTAATCAACAGAATATTATCCCGTTAGGAAGACTGATGAAGGTGGTGGTAGATGTTGCAAGTGTTAAGGTTTACGCTGATTTTAAGGTAATCCAAATAATAGATGATGCAGACCCTTATCCTGCGCTCTTGGGTATGGATTGGGCTATTGACATGGGAGGTATCATTAATCTAAAAAGGAGGAGCATGATTTTTGAAAATGAAGGCACAAGGGTGATAGTCCCGTTGGACCCAGGAGAAGGAGAGTGGTACACTGAATCAATACGGGAGGAAGAAGATGTTGACCACATATACAAAATGACCGCGTGGGACGATGACTAGATCAACCCCATGGCTGACGACATGTTATGTTGGGAAAAATATAGCGAGTTCTTATCCAATTCAAACGAAGAGATAGAAAACTGGAAAAACCGGCTGCACGATGTGTCTGCATTAAGGTGTCTTAAGATCATGAAAAGCTTCCGATGTATCTTTTTAGACGTAAGAGAATTGCCCTACTTTTATGGCTCTGGCAATGTTGAACATTTCCTTGAAGCAATAGAAGCAAACGTCCCTGAGGAGTGGAGATTTTGGGCCCTGGACTTGGCCATGCGCGCGACCCCTATGCGTTGGTGGGAAACTCATAAAGAAGATTTTCAGGATTGGGGGGAATGCCGGTGGATGATGACCTTATGATTCCATGAACCAGCTGGACCGCCAATAAAACTCTTCTCAGGGCGAGGGGATCCGCGCAGGCACGTGGCTCTCTAGCTAGAAGTATGGAATGAAGGCACAAGGAATGAATGGGTCCACAAATTTATTCACACATTAGGACCAATCCCTACCACCTGGTATTTAGACGTAGAATTACATCAACGTACCAATCATTGGAGTACAATGGATGAAGACTTTTTAATGGCGTTTGGACTAACGGGAGGTGTCGAGCAACTTGATGAAGCCCTACAGGATATAGATGCTCTAGTCTTCAATGAGTCCTGCCTTGGGATGCATAGCTACAGGACATCATAAACTGTAGAAATCTATCAATAGAAGCCTGTGATGAAGATCCCTGGAATATTATGATTGAAGAGTTAGAAGGAGAACGAGCTACTGCAGGTCCGTTGCTATAAGAAGTTGATATCACCAAACATCTGAAACTAAAGGAAATCAATATTGGCATGGAAGAGCAGCCCAAGATGGCCAAGATTGGGGATTACTGGGATGATGGAACGGTGGGAAAGTTCATAGAGATGCTAACTGAATATCAGGATCTTTTCCCAACCAAGTTATCTGAACTTAAGGGGATCGTAGGGGACATTGGAGTTATAAGGATTACGTTGAAGCAAGATGCATGGCCAGTCGAACAACATCCCTATCGCCTGAATCAGAAATACAAACAAAAAGTTAAGGAGGAAATCGAGAAAATGGTGGTCACAGGTATCATTGAACTAGTAGAGCAGTCATATTGGGTAAGTCCCATGGTGGTCCAGGAAAACAAGAGTAAAGGAGAGATAAGGATCTGCGTCGACCTACACAATAAATGATTCTTGTGTACATGATATGTTCCCCACACCATTCTCCGATGAAATCCTAGATAATGTAGGGGGTCAGGAAGCTTATTCATTTACTGATGGTTTTTCGGGGTACCATAAGATACGCATCGAACATGAAGATCGCAGCAAGACAAATTTCATGACGGAGTGGGGCTCATTTCAGTACACTGTCATGCCCTTTGGATTAAAGAATGCCCCTGCCATCTTTTCTCGAGTTGTTGTAGCCATATTCAAAGAATTCATTCACAAGTTCCTCAAAGTATATTTTGATGATTGGACGGTGTTTGGATTTGTAAAGAACCATATGTCGAATCTGCGCATGATGCTGAACGCCTGTAGGAAACACCAAATTTTCCTCAACATTAAGAAATTCATCTTCTGTGTCCCGTTTGGGATTCTATTAGGACACGTAGTATGTCAACATAGATTGATTGTTGACCCAGACAAGATCACGATCATCATCAACTTGGCAGTTCCAACCACTGAAAAATAGCTGCGTTCCATCCTTGGCCACACAGGTTACTACAGAAAATTCATCCAGGGGTACTCTTTGATCACCGCTCTGATGGAAAAGTTGATGAAAAAGGATGTGTCGTTCTTCTAGGATGAAGAATGCTAGAAAGCTTTGAGCTACTAAAAGAAAATATGGTGACTGAACCTATCCTTATATTCCCTGACTGGGAAAATATCTTCCATGTCCACATAGATGCATCATGTATCGCCTTGGGAGCTGTCTTGGCACAACCTCAAGAAGGAGATATTGATCACCCGGTGGCCTTTGCTAGCAGGAAGCTTTCGAACGCAGAGCATAACTATTCTACCATGGAGCAGGAGGGGCTAGAAATGGTATATGCCCTACAAAAGTACATGCATTATTTACTTGGAGGGCACTTCAAGATGTTCACAGATCATTCGGCTTTGAAATACCTAGTTAATAAGCCTATGTTTGGGGGGGGGGAATCCGTCAATGGCTGATACTATTTCAGGAATATGATTTTGAAATCATCGTGAAACCAGGGAGGTTGAACGCCGGACATGATTATTTATCCGGGATCGAGAATGGGGAAGAGCTAACTAACTTAGACGACGAGTTTCCTGACACACAACTATTTGCTATCAAGGTAACTAATGAACACTTTGTTGATATCATCCACTTCTTGACTACATGTAAGGCCCCCGATGGCTATTCATTACCACAGAAAAAGGAACTGGTCACCCATGGAGACGAATTCACTATCATTTCAGGACAACTCTACAAGCTGGGGGTGGATGAGGTGTTGTGAAGGTACGTCCTTGAACATGAAAGACCAACTATCCTAGTTGAAGCCCACGGAAGAATTGTGACAAGACATTACGCGGGTAAAGATATTGCGCAGAAGATATTACGGGCCGAGCTCTGGTGGCCCACAGGACATGGATGCTCAGACGTATTGCCGAGCCTGCAACGCATGCCAACGAACCGGGAATCCCTCACGACGGGATGATGTAATATTCCCAAATGGGGAATGCAGCAATACAATGTAGAATGATAGAAAAATAATGCAGATCATCTTAGAAATAGAAGGAGGCCAATATGGAGACCTTTCATTTGTTATTACAACAGAAAAATGTATATAAAAAGTGGCCCATAAGATGCATAACAAGAAAATACAAATCTCCCATGAAAGAAATCCTCAAAATGAGGTGTTGTAACCATGTATAAAGACTGAAAATGCCTTATAGCGTTATTTTATCGGCTCTACAACAAATGTAGATTACACATCATATCTAGAGCAAGTATGTGGACAAAAATTTAGATCTATGCTAGATCTATACACTATACAAGCTCCTTTATTGAACCCCCTTGGGGTTTTCAGCAAAACATCAAGTACAAGATGTAGATATGAGATCTAAGACTGTAGATCTATGGAAATATTAAGATCTATAAAGTGGATCTGATCTGATATAAACAATAAAATTATCTCCTCCAACAGATCTCTAAAGTGAAGGGAAGATCCCCAACACCTAGAAAATTACTCTCCAAATGATGTGCTGAAACACCCTACAAATACACCTACAGGAATAACGTAGATCTGGATCAAAACTGCACTATAGGGATCAAAATGATGTTGGCCACATGTCAAGATATGAAAATGATGCTCAAGATCTTCAATATTGTCCTCCCAATGAAGTATAACCCTCCTCCACTGAAAAGAAGCACTAAAGTGGACTAGATCTGAAAGATCTAATCTCCACTTTCTGTAGCTTGCAAAAACAGTCAAACCCTCAATAGGATCTACATTGTAGTTGAAAGAAGAAGCTTGGCCCTAAGACAGATAGTGGGCAATGCAATACAAACTCTCCCAAGAGCTAATCAATGGGAAGAAGTGGGATTCCCGACCAGGAACACCCAATGCTAAACAACATTATTCTCAGCTAAGCAGCAAGAGAATGAGATATGTCTAAATAGAAAATATACTCAGAAAAATATCATATCATCAATAACCATCTAATGCTGCCATCCCCTTCCTTTTATAAGTCAAGAGCTTGCAAACCCTAAACCACCTTCAATGAAATCACTTCTTTCACACAAGGCATCTCCATCTAAAACTACGATGTGCCTCATTGATGGCCACTCCTCCATGACAACGATGTCGATTTGGTCAAGGTTGAACCAGTCAACATTTTTTAGGCCCTATTCACACCTTAGTGTGCTTTATTCAGCTGAAAATATGATCCACTTTCACAAGAGAAGTGGTTTTATTCACAATAAATAGCTTTATGGGCCTTCCCACCCACTTATTCACCTATCTATGTGACAATTTTTTTTTTTAATATTCCCATTAGTTATAGGCTAATGTAGGAATATTAAAATCCTCCCCTCCAAAATTTTGCTTGTCCTCAAGCAACTACAAGGACAATGCAAAATCTCGAATGGATATGTCTCCCCCTAAGAATTCAAATTTGCCTTTGGTGAATGAACCTAACAAATTTCATAATGAAGAAGTGGGAGATATATGGAAAGAGATATATGCTATCCATTGGCCTCCTTAAGGCATGAGAGATGATAAATGTTGGGTGCTTCAACCCCCATGAGAAACTCCAATCTCCATGCTATCATCCAAACAAAGTGAACCATCCTTGGTAGCTCATAGAAACAGGCACCAATCCCCTCCTTATGCAATGTGTAGGGGCTACATGGCTGAAAATGAGAGGTAAGATTGTTCAACTTACATTGTCTCTCCCTCCAGTTATGATAAATTTGGAGCTGCTGATCTTGGGATGCAATAACATAATCGTCATGAGGCCAAAAGATACTTGGAATCTCATGATTCTGCTCATTGGTTCTAGAAAGCCTCCTTGCACAATCCTTCATGCATATAGTGAATATAATTTCATCACCATATGGGCTCCAAAAGAAATATGGACTAAGTGTCATATGACATCTTGGATGGTGAAAATAGTTCCCCAATTGAGACCAGCGTTCTTCTTCTTCTTGCTGTCTCCAAACATGATATAATGAGTGGCCATCCAACCACCCTCTTGCTTCCATAAGCTTCTCAAAATATTGAAAATAGTAGAGTATAATATGTGTTAGCTGAATGTGATCCAAACCAAACATGTCTTGCCAAAAATCCTCCCATGTGAGAGGCTTCTCCCAAATACATAAGTCAAACATATGACCCCTTGCATAAGGAAACAAGAGATATAATGTAGCAGCCATATAATGTCCCATCCTCCTCTTGAAGCATGAATGAATATGGGAAGTTTCATTCCCAATGGACACATCCAACCAATGTGTCATCCATCAAATCATGTTCCCAACAAAGATAAGATCATCATCATCATGTGGGATCAAAACCAATAATACATAAACAATCAAATGAAATGATGGAGGTGGATCATAGTCCCACATATGGAAGCAACGTAGTAGATCTCCTGACTACATTAGATAGTGATATGGTAAGTGGTTTCCCCACCACTTACTTGCTGTCCAAGTAATCTCACCCTGGCTGAAGGTGTGAGATATATTTGGTGCTTTTGGAATGCACCCACAATGATACAATATCTCCCTTTGTCCTCTAAGGGAGTGGCCATGTTTAGAAATTTTTGTGGCCCAAAGTTGGCCATAAAGTACGTATGGAATAAAAATCCTCTTAGGAGCTATGGCCTGCATATACATGGTAAAAGAATACAAGTAATAATCAAATGAATCATGAGATAAAAAATCATATTCTTTACCAAGATTTATCCTCATACAATTGGAGTGGTGTATGATGTTTGGTGTCAATGAGGCATGTTAGACATCAAAATTTTTTAGATGACTAAATTCTTGTCCTATATTTCTAAAAAACAAGATTCATGAATATTGTGAGTTTTAGAAATCTCACCGCCTTCATTTTCACTATTTCACTACTCTGCGATTCCCTGGTTAGCCTACCACTCCTAGAAGATCCCTCATGGAATCATGCCACTAGTCTTTGTCTTATTTTCACACCCATAACCTTAGTACTCTGTTTTTCCTATGCTTAACTCTCCCATTTTCCATCTAGGACTGCCAAACAACCTACCCTTTCCCATGTTCGTCAAATGCCTCAGGCATTGATGGTCTCAAAACTATCTCTGTAGGCTCTTTATATAAATCAAGTACATTGGATTTTGGATCTTCAATACATCAAATTGTCAAAAACTCTATTTTTCATACTTAAAAACCCTAAGCCAAGCTTTCAGTCAAAGACCAAGTCAAAGAGCCTCCCACTAGGTCATTAGGGTTTTCATAGGTTGTAAGGTTATCTTTGGTGTTCTAAATCATTGTTTTTCATGTGCTAAAAGCTGAATCAAAATGTGGAAAAGATCAGCACCTTTTTGTCCAAGTTAGATCAAGAACAACTTCAAGGAGGACTGCTTTGCTAATGAAAAAATTCTGCAAAGGGACAACTGTCCATTTTGACATTTCTCCAGGAGTGTCAAGGTGGATATCAATAGAAAATTAGGTAAGGTAAGTGTTACACAGTAATTTGTCACCGTCCCTGCAATCCCTGTCCCGCACATTGGAGGGCTCATTTCGTGACCTGTGAGCAGTGACATGGCTTGAAATCACTTTCATGACATCCCTCTGAACAAGAGCTTTCATTGCCCTGAAGACATCTCCTTGTAAAAAACCCTAAAAACACGCCTTTTTGCATTGGCGCGGGCAGCCAGTTTAGTACCCGCACCAATGGGGAAAATCCTTCAAAGAGGTCGCGCCAAGTGGCGCTCTGTCCCAGAGTCGCACTCGTGCCAGCCAATTTAAGGAGTGTTTTTAAAAAATAAATGGCGGAAGTTTCATCCTAACCAATTCATGAACTGGTATCTATCTTGAGTTGGGAGGTTTGGCTCCAGATTTCCATGTAGAGGAAGTGGTTTGCCACCTCTCATGGAAGCTTCCTTGAGGATAGGGCCAATCCCATGATTATAGGGATCCCAACTCCCCTTCCTCCATCTATAAAAGCTTGCCCATCTCCATTGCAAGCTAGTCTTGAAGTTCCCAAATTCCCAAGAGCCTTATGCTGCAAGAACCTCCATAATTCCCTTAATCCCAAATCCAAGCAAGGAGACTATTGTCAAGATCCGAAGAGAGAGGTTTTTCCCATCCCTGACAGGCTTTATCGAGACACGTTCTGCTAATGACCCTCCGAAGGAGAATTTAGCGTCAGAGCTATGGTTGTATTCTTCTTTTGATTAATTAATGATAAGCGACTATTGGTTATGGTTCCACTCTTGTTCTTGATGATGATCATGTGTTATGTCTTCTCTGACTGACATATAGTTGTATTCACTGGATTTTACGCTTGCGTTTGTTTTGTTTCTTGCATGTGCAGGTGACCATCACGAAGATCGTGGGGATCGTGATCTGCCAGAGCTAAGGAACGGGAGCGCTACCTCTTCTACAAGCAACAACGTTGGACTCCAGGTAAGCCTTCATCGCTAGTTGGTTTATTTGCAATTAGGAACCTGCACTATAGCGTGTGAAGATTGTTGCTAGACCCGGTCTAGGCTAGTAGGGATCGCCTCTGTCCGCAGAGGGGATTTACCTCCATGACAAATTGGTGACTCCACTGGGGATCGTTAGCTCGTTGTTTGCCTTATAAACTACAGACGAAGCCTGAAGTTAGCCAGATAGCCTTCGAAACACTCTTGCTCCGCTCTAGCGAAGTAGATCAAAGCTGCTTCAGTCAATCTCTGGTTTAGTTTATGAACTGAACACTTGGAGTATTGTCTCGTATTTTCGGTTGTTTCTCGATTCTGCTTGCTTGATCAGCTCTTTTTGTTGGCTCTTTTCTGAGTTTTTTTCTTTTGGTTCAGCCCTAGAGGATCAGATCTGACCTCTGTGTTTCCAAATTTTCATCATTTCATGGTTGGCTTGATTGGTGCGATTTCTGCCCTGACAGTCGCGCCAATTGGTGCAGGTTGCCAGTTCATCACTCGCACCATCCCCTGTCTGGCGCGGATTACAGCCAGAAAGTCGCGCCATTTCCTGTAGGTGGTAGGGTTTACCCTTGTTCAGAAGTTTCTTTTGGTCAGTACTTTGCTTCTGGGTTTGTTTTAGATCCTGCTTGAAGTGGTGAGTCTGGTCTTGGTCAGGAGAAATTCTTTGTTTTTTCATTTTCAGGCGTTGGCGCTGGTTTTCAGTTAGCAACCTATGCCAATTGGGCATTGGCGCTAGTTTTCAGTGAGCAAGTCGCGCCAGTTGGCGCTAGTTGTCAGTGACAAAGTCGAGCCAATTTCAGGGTGTGTGAAAATTGAGACTTTTTCCCTGAATCCTTCACCAATGTGTCTTTCCCTTCCGGTCTTTTCTCTATATGAGCATAGATTACATTGCTCATTGTTTGAAATGTCTTCTCTCCATGATTTCTTGATGTAAAAGGGAATGAATGCCTTGTTTTGATCTCTTGCTTTGGAATTCCTCTTTGTGTTTGACCTCATATGTCTTGTCGCCTTTTGAAGGATTTCGCGACAAAGTGTTTGAAACAACGATTGCATTCTTAGTGTTTGTTTACATCTCTTTTACATTCATCCTTCATTAAGGAGATTTGTGTTTATTTATTTTTCATCTCAAAGTGTTCTTTTTGTTAAAATTCATTAGATCACATTGCATTGAAAAGTGTTTTTTGAGATCCATCATTGAACTTAGATCACATTGTTTAATGATTGAAAGCTAACAATCGCTTTGAGTGCATTCTCTTTCATTGAAAGCATGCATTAAGTAGATTCTCATTTCATCGAAAAATGCATTGAGTGCATTCTTATTATTTGAAAAGGAAAAAGGAAATTGTGCATAGATTACAATTGCATAGTTTTTGAAAAAGAGGATTTTGCATAGATCACATTGCATTGTTTGCATCGTTGAATGTTTGAAATTACTTTTGGATAGTGAAATTCATCTAGTTTGGAAAAGATTTCGTTTGCAGTGTTGTTTTTTGTTGCATCATTGTTTGAAGCTCTTCCCTTTATTAGATATCATTCATCGAATTGAAAGATTTATTTTCTCATATAGCTGCATATAGGAGATTGTCAGATAACATTCGGTAAGGCCTGAAATTGAGACATAATTGAAGATAAACATTAAAATTTACTCAATTTACCTAAGGAAGCATTGAAGCATTAATGAAACATTTAGAGGTCTAGGTTAGAGACGTGTTCCGGCGTCGTTAAACCTAGTAGCTGTCGTTCGCCTCTTGGCTTTAGACAGCACTAGTACGAACTTGTGCTCCCCGTACCGTTGCATATATAAAGGGAGACCACACTAGGTTGCTATCCTTTATCCATAGGAAGCTGAGTCTGCCACCCTATACCCGTGATACACCGGACACAACATTCAGGGAGATTGCCTGCACGTACATTAAGTCCTTAGTTGATTTCTCTTTCATTTTGAAACCAAGGTGTATATTGCAGTTCACGGTTATTTGGTACACCCTTTGCCTAGTATTCCTGAGCAGTCATTTCGATCTTTTCTGACTCATTAAATTTGAAAAGATCATCAAGCACTTGTCCTTTCACGCTTGTTTCCAATCTGAAAGCGATAGAGTCACCTTTTTCCTGTTTCTCGACTCTTAAAAGATGAAACGGTAGAGTTTTGTTTCAATGTTTTAAAAATTAACTACCCACGAAATATTCCTGGTTAGAGTTAGTTTCCTTAGGGTGTTTTTCTAAGATATTTTCTGATGGCAACTTTTCCGAAGTTCACCAACCAAGGAATCCCCTCCGATGGGAATCCTGGTCATTTTCATCCTTTTGGGAATGTTGGTGCTCCTTACATGGCAACGTTGTCCCTTCCTGGGTTAACTGTTGGGTTTCCTGTTTGGTTGTTCTCAACCTCTGTGGTCCCGAATGTCCCGGCTACTGTTCAATCAGTTCCTCCACCTGAGCAATGTCATGTTGATTCTAAGGTGGATCTCTCCCCTTCTTTGCCTATTTCTGCATCCTCCTCTTCTACTTTTCCTCGTGAAAGTTTGGATTCGAGTAACCAGGTGGCTAAGAAGAAGAAGAAGAAGACAAAGAAGAAGAAGTATGATAAAGGAGAGGCTAGCTCTGTGGTTATTGCACCTAAGAATTCTCCTCTTGATAAAACTTCCAACCCTCCGAGGAAAGTCAAGTTCCCTTGCATGTTGTGCACGGGAGACCATCTTCTTCGAGACTGCCCTGGAATTCCCAAGGTGCTCGAAGTATGGTCCAACGGTCGCCCACCATTGCCGTTGGCTTCTAGGAGTCAGGTTGGGGGCACGTCTTTAACTGGTGCTGGTAAGAAACCTAAGAAACAGGGTAAGCTCACCAATCCCTGTAAGTTGTGTGAAGGGAACCATGCCATTCACCTTTGTCCATATATGGATGAAGCCAAGTGAGTTTTGGACAACTCGACTGTTTCAGTACCTTGCCTCCCGGCTGGTTATAAATGGCTTTCTTTGAGTCCTCCACCAGTTGATGCCACGATTGGTCAAGAGTCATCCTTGGTCGATCCCACTCCCTTGGAAATTCAAATTTAGGAATCCATTCCCGACCAACCATTGGTCATGGGATCGGTTGAGCTGGCTCTGTCTACGGTGCACCAGGTCTTTTCCGTTGAGAGTGGACCCCACACCCCTCAGGTTCTTCTTGTTTCTTCAGATTCTTCAGACTTGGAGAAATATTCTCCTGTCCCTGTACCTCAAGAAGCTGCTCCTCCGCCTCCCATGATGGAGGTCTCGGAGGATACTCCTCCTGCCTTCGAGATGGAGGTCATGGAGGATGCTCCTTCTTCTCCCGTAACACCAGGGGAAGACCATCTCGGTTCTATGGTAGCCACTCCAAGTAGTTTGGTCGCTTCCTTTGATTAGAATCGATTTACAGGATACCACCTTCCGTCTTATGTGCCTTTCGAGATCATAGTACAGGCTTTTGGTCTGGTCATACCCAGCACCATTATAGACGAAGGTGCGTATGTTAGTGTTCTATCCTCAAATACTTGGAAAGATTTTGGCTTGTCGCCGCTTGCGCCTGTTACGTAGAATCTGTTGGCATTTAACAGAAGAACGAGTCAACCGTTAGGGATCCTTCCAAGGTTACCTGTTACTTTGGGAGGTAAAACCGTCCATATGGACGTGATGGTTGTTCCAGGCCCCTTGGATTTCAATCTTCTTTTAGGGCGCGATTACACCTATGCCATGGGAGCGCTCGTCTCCTCCATTTTCCGTGTGGTATGTTTTCCACATGAAGGACGGATCATGACCATTGATCAGCTTTCGTTATTTGGTCTTGATGTGGCAGTTGGCCCAGCATCATCCCTTCCTGGTTTTTATCCACCCATTGTATCTGCCTCACCGCAGGTCAACTATGTCGCTACCTACCTCATGCCTCTGCTCAGTGATGATGCCGTCATGCATCAGGTGCTGGGGGCATCGGGTTCTGACTTCCAGGATGTTTTTCTCCCATCTGGTGTGGAACTCTTGGAAGCCATGACTTCTTGTTCATTATGATGAAGGCGGTCGGAGCATGGTTCTTTTCCTGTGTCAAGCTCCTTAAAAAATGAAACTGGGTCTTGTCGGAGCATGGTTCTTTTCCCGTGTCAAGCTCCTTAAAAAATGAAACTGGGTCTTGTCAGAGCAGAGTTCCTTGTTTTGTGTCAAGCTCCTTAAAAAATGAAACAAAGTTGTCGGAGCATAGTTCCTTATCTTGTGTCGATCTCCTTAAAAAATGAAACAAGTTGTCCCGAGGATAGTTCGTTTACTATGTCAACCTCGTTAAAAAATGAATTAGGTCTTGAGGATAGTTCTTTTAATGTGTCAACCTCCTTAAAACAATGAAACACTTTCCCGTTCAATTCGAGTCTTTTTCTTGATCTCGTAATTTGAACCTTCACTCCATCTGCCTTTCATATGGACTGGAGCTTGGGGGGCATGTACCTCGAATTGAGTCACCATGCTGGGGGCATGCTTAAATTTTTCAAGCATAGTTTGTTTCCGTTTCAAGCTTGTGTAAAAATGAAACCAGTTTCAAGCTTGTGTAAAAATGAAACCAGTTTCAAGCATAGTTTATCTTTGTTTCAAGCTTGTGTAAAAATGAAACCAACTTCAAGCAGAGTTTCTTGATTTCAAGCTTGTGTAAAAATGAAACCAACTTCAAGCAGAGTTTTCTGATTTCGAGCTTGTGTAAAAATGAAACCATTACCATTTTACCTTCTGTGATTGCCATTTTATCAGCCTGTTTTTTCCAGATGAGCCTTGGTTTTCTCATTCCATCGTTACTATCTACTTGGCCGATCATATGCCTTCACTTAGTTGTTTTACTTGTTCCTGAGGAACCGCTACGATGAGTGGTCTTGTTAGCCAGCCTCTCAACCTGTACTTGTTCTGAGCAGTTCCACCATTACCGGAACCAGTTGCTACCCTTTATACCACTCGTTCCTCCAGGAGGAGTCATCTTTCAGCTCTTTTCTGACTCTCTAAACATGAAAATATTTCCGAGTCGCTTGTTGTTTTGAACTCGTTAAATTGGTTGCGAAACGACATCTACCCAGTATACGTTTACCCCTTTTTCGGGCTGGGATAGATTATTTATGAAAAAGGAATACCCTAGCCTATTGCGCATAGGAGGTTTTCTCAGACATAGTTTTCTACCTTTTCGGATCTGAGGAACTATTTACGAAAAGGGACCATTGGAGTTTACTTTTCCACTATCTTTTCAAACTCTCTAAATATGAAAAGACGCCAAGTTCTTCCTCTGTCAGACTCGTTAAACCCTGATGACATTGGATTCAGTCGTAATGACGTTATTCGAGTTTCTCCTTCCTAGGGCTTGTTAAATGTACTAGGATGGGTTCGTCCGAAGGACAAACTTATATGAAAAGCATATGGTATCCTCTTCAAGCTTGTGTAAAAATAAAGAGGTACTCGTCAGGATGGTGGGGAAAAATGGAACCAACATCATTGTCGTGTCGGCAGTATGTCGCTCCTGAACATGGCACTTGTCTGCATTCGTGTCGGGTTGGGGACATATCATCTCATTTTCCACTTGCCTCCATGGGTTTGGGTGATCTCTTTTGACCTCTCATCTGCTCTTTGCCTCGTCATCATGACCTTTGATCTTTTGATGTCAAATACTGCCAAATCCACTGTCGTGCCGCCAATATGTTCAATAGAAGTTGACCTCTGCAAAATATCAACCTTCCTCTGATTCTCATCTGATCTTGATTCACAAAGACATTATGTTCCTCTGTCTCGTGTCGATGATGTGGGAAACATTATGGCGCACCTTCGATCAAGGTCACTTCCTGTCGACTTCAGCTCATTATCCAGGAAGCTGATCTAGAGACTCCCTTCTGGTACCTTGGAGCCTGCATGACTCAATGGCAGGTTTTTCGCGTTCGACGTGAGGTTCGCATTATTGGCCTCCGATCGAGTGATTCTACGGGTGTTCGACGCCAGCTCATTGATTCACATGCCGTAGATTGTACCTGTAGTACCTTGAGGGCCATTGTCATTATTGGTGGTACCTCTCGCGTCTGTTAACAACTTTCATCACTAGCTGGTAATCAGACGATTTTCTTGCATGTTTGACTTCAGCTCACCTATTCACATGCTTGAACTTGTACTTTATTCGGGTCGAGATGGAGCACAAGACCCTAGGTTTCGCCTGTTTAGAATCCAGGCTATGATTTTTTGGATTATTATGATTGGTTACATGACTCACTGATTGGATGGCTGCGACCATACCTGAGTCTATTTACCAATCCTCAGTGGATGGTTGCGTCCATGCCTCAAATCTGGGTTGGAGGAGAGATCTTTGAAGATCTACTCTTCATCTTGCCTCTTAAGGGAAACATTATTGCAGCCTAGGGTCAGTAAACACTCTACACTTATCATAAGTGGAGAGGAGGATGGTGTGGGGTAGGCTATTTTGTCTACCATGTTCATATTTTCAGCCCACCTACATTGTCAGAGCTCAAGGTGGAGGATGATTTGCATGAGTTACCATTTTGGAGGGTGGCTCATTTTGTATGTTTGATAGCTTGGGGATGGGAGATTCATATGGGGATGGTAGATCCCAATGTATATCAGACCTCATGCCTCAAGAAGGCCTTTAGACAACCCATTGTTTCCTCCATGGATGTTTTACATGATGATAGCTACTTGGGATACACACCAAAATTTCGCTTACATACTTGGGAGGGACAACTTGGAGATATCTTGATCAGAAAACATCTTGATCCTTGGAGGATTTTATCATATGAGGATTATACAGGGGAATAAGAGGAGGCTTCTCAGTTCTATCCTTGCAGTTTCTTGAGGACAAGCAACATTTGGGAGGGGAGGACTATAATATTCCAAAATTAGCATGCAGCTAATTGGAATATTAATTTTTTCTCATGTCACTTAGAAGATAAATAAATGGGTAAGGAGGCCCATATATTGTAGAAAAATGAATAAAATCCCTCATAGTGTGAAAATGGATATTCATAAGAGCTGGATTTCACACCCTCAAATGTGAAAGAGGACATTTGCATGTGGACAAGGTCAAGTTTGACCAAGTCAATAGCGTTGGGATAGGAGGTGGAGAACACTTTGAGAGACAGCGCAGTATGAATGGGAGGGATATTCCTTGGTGGAGGAAACTATAATGATTGGGACCAATGGTGAGAGGGCTTCCACTTGTTTAAAAGGAGGGCAAGGCAGCCATTGTTATTCATGTTATGTATTATTGATTTTATGGTTTGGAAGACTATTTGGCATTCTATTTATGTTTAGCAGAGTTGCAGTTCTACTTAGCACAAGGATTTCATGTTTAGGAATTCCTTCTCCTTCCAAGAGAGGGCTCTTGAAGGAGTTGGCTCTTCATTTCTCCACATTCAGGCTTTAGGCCAAGCATCCTCATTCAACTACAACGCATTTTCTGTTTAGAGCTGAGTTGTGTTACAGGGTGTTGCAGTGGAGGTTCTTCAACACCACTTCCTAAGATTATTTTTTAGAGGAGGAAGCTTTCTTTCCTTTGGAGGATCAGTTGGGAAGCCCTTGGAGCATATTGCAGATCTTGGCACTTGGCCGACCCATTTTATCTCACCTACAATGTAGTATCCCTTAGTGACTACGTTATTTTCAGTGAGCATTTGCAGTGATTGTTGGAGGGTGAGATCTTGAGTGTTAGGATCAGCCTTTCACTTGGAAGATCCATTGGAGGAGGTTTATTCACCTAATGCAACATCTTCAGCCATCACCATCCATTTCTTGAGTTGCAGCTACTACTGCAAGATCGGGCCTAATTAGTGTGTAGCGATTGGATTGTACTGAGAGCTTGTGATAAGATTTGTATGAGGATTGCTTCATGATCTCTATGAAATATATTATATAAATATAGTTGGGGTTTTTAGCTTCAGGCTTTCCTGTTAAAACAACTGTGTTAATGTGTGTGAATTTTTATGGTTTCATGTGTGCATTGCAATTGATTTAATTTACGCATGTGATGATGAATGGTGGAATAGATTCTGTATTGTGCATGAAGTTAAAATAATGTGTGATCAGGAGAATATTGGACATATGCATGCTTATTGCATATAATTTCTACATGGTATCAGAGTAGTTCATCATTGGAGCATATTGCAATTATTGAAATAGTTGAGTTTTGTGTTGGTGGAATTCGAATTTGCTGCAGTGTTTTCTTGGTGTCGAAGTTGAGCATTCATTGAAATGTATTTCAACGGATTGTGATTGGAGTATGCCCTTGAGGGAAGCTCAAATTATATTGCATGGAAGGACAGCATGGAGGCGGTGCTAGAGGATAATGGGTTGAAGGAGTTCATAGATGTTGATATTCCTAAACCAGGTTCTAGCGATGCCGCCGCACTTGACGCATGGCAAAAGAAGGTAGCAAGGTGTTGAAGGATTTTGTTGGAAGGTGTGAAGGATCACATAGTGTCCAGCCTTCATGGTAAATTCACTCCATTCTTGATGTGGAAGGCTTTGACAGAATTTTTCCAAAGCAGAAGTGACCAGAGGAAGTTGGCGCTTAAAGACAAGCTCAGGAAAATAAAAATGGAGAAGAATGACACTATTCCGGTATAGTTGACAAAGTTTTTCCACTGCAGGGATGAGCTTGGGAGTGTAGGATTTAGTGTGGATGAAGAATAATTGGTGAGCTTGGCTCTCCTTGGGCTTCTGAAGAGTTGGCATAGCTACGAGGACTCTGTCAATGGTCGGGAGAAACTGCCAGGATGGGAGCGACTTTGGTCGGGTATTGTGCAGGAGGAGATAAGGTGAAGTACCAGGGATGGCTCTTCATCAAAGAATGATGATGAAGAGGATTGCGCTTTGGCTACCAAAGAAAGGAAAGGGAAGGGGAAGAAAAATCCTTCTCAATCCAGTGCTCATGGCAAAGAGCGTGACATGTCCAAAGTGAAGTGTTTTCACTGTCACGAACATGGGCATTTTGCCACACATTGTCCACAGAAGAAGAAGAAAGAGTAGGCTGCTGGAGCTGCAGCTGGTGAGGCTCTTGCCTTGCAATTTGAGCTGGACTTCTCATTGATCGCATGCATGGTGTCTAGTGCATTGGGATCGGGGTGGTACTTTGATAGTGGTGCTTCCTTTCACATGACGGGAGATGCGAACCTTTTCAGTGACTTGGTGGAGAAATATCTCCAGTTGCATTTTGAGTTGGGCAAAAATGGACGATACAATGCGACCGACATTGGTACCATTACCTTTCAGAGGGAGTCAGGTAAATTCATTCTCTTACAATATTTAGTGCATGTTCCAGGTTTAAAGAAGAATTTAATCTTAGTCGCAATGTTAGAGGATAAAGGCTATGATGTTATCTTTAGTGAAGGAAAATTTTTCCTTCGGTACAAAGCAACAGGACAAGTCAAGAAGGTTTTGATTCAAGCTAATAATCTCTATAGACTTGAAGTAGATGGGATTTCTACGGAGCTTCCTACTGTTGGGAAGTGCAAGAAAGCCATGCAATTGAAGCTTGAGAGGGAGCAAGATTTGCATGCAGGTAAGAGTGAACCTCAGGATGTGGAGCAGCCACAAGATGAGGATCATGGAGTGGGAGCAACCACTCATGCAAAGAAATTTCATGCCAGATGGGCAGAGGGATTGCATGCAGCTATACCACCAGGTGAGAGGTGGGGTGACATGCATGAGTAATCCTAAGAGTAGATTTCTGGGTAGGATTCATTGAGATGCTGTGGATCTCATGAATTGAAACTAGCTACGAGGTGCCCACAGAGCAGTAGTAGCAGGATCAGTTGGATTGATGCAGGCAGATCAAAGTGACAGTGTCAGATACTGGAGCATGGTTCAGAGTTTACAACAAGTGCAGAGTGCATGGGTGCAGAGTTCAACAGCGCAGTGGTTCCTGAAGACATGTGCAGTAGCTAAGCAGAAGTAGAAGACTTTGATGATAGATGCATTAGACTGATTGAGTTGTTTGGAGCCTATCCATTTTCGGAAGAGTTGTAGAGCAGATGCATGGAGTTGCATGACGCTTGCAAAGGTGGCAGGGCGAATGCATGGAGTTGCATGTCGCATGCAAAGACAATCCTTTCTTGTTGAGAGGGAGTGTTGAAGATTGAAACAAGAAATAGTGAAGGAGGCATCCTGAAACATCATTCCTGGTCCTAGTTGGAAAATAATCACCTAAACTAGGTGGGGGCCCACACAGGTGATTTTTGTCGCATAGTCTATTTTTAGGCTATGTCTATTTTTAGACATGTCGATCATATTCTATGAGTTTCGGGATGCTATTTGTGAATGGTTGGTCAAGTTGGAAAAATAGATGGACTTCTATTTTTAGACATATTGGGCAGAATCTATTTTTAGATTTCCAGTCTAAAAATAGATATGTCGAATATTATTAGCTCTTAATAATATTTGGACTCTAAACATTATCTTATTCTCTTGGAGCACTTCGCTATACGATGTGGCAATGAGCTACGTATGATTTACGCTATTCCTAAGGGTTTTACGGGAGCTATTGCAAGGAGGACTTAGTTGGAACTCATGACGTAGCTTGGTGGAGGCCGTAGAAGTAGTTGGTGGAGTTGTGTTCAGTTTAACTCAGTTAGACTCAGTTGAGCTAGTTGTATCTAGTCTAACTGATTGATACACTAGTGAGAGTGGTGTGAATTAATTATTAATTAATTCACTAAATAATAACTCATTAATCAATTGAAGAATACATCAGTTAACTACAGTGCATGGACAATTCAGTGGAGACCAGTGGAGAGGTAGGTGAAAGAGAAAGTGTGACTATATTGTTGCATTGTTTGCACCAAAAATTCAGTGGAGATGCCTTTAAGGATTGTGTGAGAAAGGCTAGATCAATTCGAGTTCATCCAGAGCCATTCTTCAGTAGGGATTGCACAGTAGAGGCAAGCTAAAGGCTGGCAAATATCGGTGCATGGATTTGCAAGATCGTGCCTAATTAGTGTGTAGCGATTGGATTGTGATGAGAGCTTGTGATAAGCTTTGTATGAGGATTGTTACATGATCTCTATGAAATATATTATATACAGATAGTTGGGGTTTTTAGCATCAGGCTTTCTCGTGAAAACAACTGTGTTAATGTGTGTGAATTTTTATGGTTTCATGCGTGCATTGCAATTGATTTAATTTCCGCATGTGATGATCAATGGTGGAATAGGTTCTGTATTGTGCATGAAGTTAAAATAATGTGTGATCAGGAGAATCTTGGACATATGCATGATTAGTGCATATAATTTCTACACTCCTGATGCATCAGAACAAGAAGGAAGTGGCAATGAGCAAGAAAGTTGCAATGAGGGTGATGGTGACAATGAGTCAAGCCAAAATGAAGATGACGATGATGATGAGTTCAACCAACAGGAGGAAGAGAACATGGAAACATAGTAAGAGGATGGCAATGAAGAAAATGAAAGGGATGACAGTGAAAATGAATTGAGCAATGATGAAGAGGGCAGCCAAGATGTGGATGAAAACAATGAGGAAAATGCAGAGGCTAAAGGCAGCAGTGACACCCATGAAGCAAGCCTCAATGATGGACAAGACAAAAAAGAGGAAAACAGTCATGATAGTTATGAAATTCATGAATACAGTGAAAAAAGTGGAGAGGGTGATAATGAAAATAAAGACCATAGCAGTGAAGAGGCAAGTAGCTTCAATGTTAAAAAAAATGAAGATGATGACTATGCAGAAAATGAAGAAGAGGCTAATGATAGTCATGAAAATAATGAAGGAGATGAAGTGGCTGATAGTCAAATTGAATATCACAACAATGAAGAGGTAAGCAGCTTTAATGAAGAAAAAAATGACAATGCAGAAATCAGTGAAGTGCTTGAGAGTGGTGATGATGTTGAGAAAAAAGAGGACAATGATGAAGCAAAAAATATAATGATTGATGATACTAATGATGAAAATGAAGAGTTTGATGACAAAAAAAAGGATCACAGCCATGAGGAAGACACCAAAAATATCACAGGAAAACCTCTTCCATTGACATATCATAGAGGGGTAAGGAATGTGTTTGCTGCCTCTAAAAGGTAAGGGACCACGCCATCCACCTCAACTCAACCACTAGACAAAGGTAAACAAAAGGTAAAGAATAAGAAGAAGTTCATGAGGTTGAGAGGGAGTTTGAAATCATTCAGGTGGAAAGTGATGAGGAGAATGAAGCAAGAATCTCAAACTTTCTCATCCAACACAAAAATTCCCTAATTGAAGACCTTCAAGAAAATTTGGATAGGGCCAAGAGTGTGAATGATGCCCTTGAGATGGAGAACATGAAGCTAGGGGCACAAATTGCAATTTATGAGGCTAGATCCATTAGGACCCGGAAAGAAGCCCAAAGAGCACAGCTAAAGCTAGAAGAGTTCATGGGCATCTATGAGGAGAGTGAAGATGAAGAAGGGCAGACTAGGAGGAGACCTAAAACCATGGGGTTGAAGAAGGCATTGGAAAAACGAAGGGAACAAGAATCAGCCTTAGCAGAGCAACTCCCTCTAGATGATTTGTTGGCCATGGAGATAGCACATGATCAGGAACCTTGGTTGGAAAGAGCCAACATACACTTGGAGGCTAAATTGGAGAAAGCTAATAAGGACCTTGACGTCCAAAGAAAGATGACTAAGCATTATGCTCGGAGAAACCAAGTTGCAAGGGCTAAACTCAAGAAGGCCCAAACCAAGATCTAAGAAATAAAAGAGGCAAAAGGCCAAGCTAACCTTGTAATCTTGGCACAAGCTTCTATACAGGTCTCTCAAACCCCATGGGGGAGATATCCACCAATTTTGAGGAATTTTTGACAAATTTTGGTTTTTTGTGAATTTGGAGGCCTCTAAGCGCAACAAACTTGGCACTACACTTTCATCTTAGGCATATTCAAAGGGCGAACTTTGAATTTTTGGAATCCTCATGTCTAGTACAGTATGCTCACCAAATTTCAGAGCATTTGGAGCATTTTTGACCCCTCAAAAGTCCAAAAAACACCTCATTTTTCACCTTTCTACCTCATTTTCAGACTTGGTGCTACACCTAGAGCAGTGTTGGGAAAATTTCCTTTTGGAAAGGTACATGAAGCTCATTCAGAAAATAAAGGGTATATATGGAAAGTAGACTCAGCCAGATTTCCAACAGGCCATTACGGAGCAAATTCCGACATTAGGAAGGTCACCAAAACTTAGCTGCAAGTGGACCTATTTTCTGCCTGGGAAGGTGCTGTGCGTTCAGACCTCACTGTGCATTTTTGGCCAAAAGTCAACAAAAGACACTCATTTATTGCAAAATGATATTTTAATGTTTTTTGAGGCAAATCAATCCAAAATTAGGTGCTAGGAGTTATTTTGGCATTTATTTCATGAGATATTTTGTGCTTTGGGCCTTGCATGGTCTCTTAGGCATAAATGACATTTATGACTAGTTTTGACATTTTCAAACCCTAGTTAGGGTTTTTTCCCTCCTTAGCTAGATAAATAGAGAATGAGGGCCTCATTGTAAAACATTGGCATTTGATGACTCTTTGGAGCAATGCATAGTTTTTTTGGAGATTAGAGAAGAAATTGGTGTTGTGGAGTTTGTAAATGGATTGTCTTGATTGATGATGGAGAAAGCTACTTGCAGAATCCCCGAGCTTGGTTAATGGTGATGTGCTTCTATTCAGCTATTGTTTTCTCATGTATCATTGTGTTTCATCCTTCTAAATTGCAGTAGGACAAAGTTTTTAGACTAATAAATGTTTTCAAAGGCACCTTAGCTCTGTTTGTTCTTCACTGCCTCTATGTTTTCCTCGGCTAGGACATTTTAGAGAAAATTATTAATTGATATCTAGACCCCCTAAGCTTGTTTATTTCATGAATGGTTTAATACATTAGGTATCAAAGATTATTTATGGTTAGCACTACTTGTTTGATGTCACTAAACACTGTTCTTGAGGTCTCTCTCTAAAGTACCATTAATTAGGTTTGCCAAAGAGGCTATGTTTTGATCATACCCTTTGTCCATGCTTGAATAATTTTTTTGGAGATCTTCATAACTATGATCAATGATGTTTAGGTGTTCCCTCTTCTTTGATTAAAGTTATATGTGTATCTTGATTGTTTTCTAACCTTGAAGGTGAAATCACTTGAAGTTAAATGAGTTTCTCGACTTCTATATTTCATTGGATTGTATATCTGAAATGCTTATATGCTTAAGTTGAATCAAAGAGTTATTGGTATGCCCTGTTTATTGATTTATTCTTCATGCTAAATAGCATTGAGGTCTTTCCTTATTTTTAAGTACATGATAAAGGATTATTAAATTCCCTTTGTCCTACTTTTTTCACAAACTTGATGTTCATTTCATTTATCAAAAACCTTGAGAATCCATTTGACCAATGCTAGATTTTTCCTGTGATCCACCCTGATTTACTATTGAAACTTTATAAGAATTTTATTCACTCCATAGCCCAATTACTTGAATATTTCCTCACTCTATCTATTCTACTTGATCATCTTACCCAACCAAAAAAAACAAACAAACCCTACACTTAACAACTAGCCTAAAATCAAAACCCTAAAAGCAAACAAGTTCACATCCTTTGCACAAAATAGAGAGAGCTCTCTCTGAGTCCAGGAAGGCTAGGTCCTAGGACTCCAAATATTGGTTTGATGTTACCTTGTGCATTTGATCTCACCAATCTAACAAATCACGGGAACCTAACATAATGGGGATCACGGTGGGACCTTCTGAGTCAATAACCATATAAGTATTCCTTAGGACTTCAAAAACCCTTATTACACAACATCTATTGATTTATCACAAACTCATAGCCTAACACAACTGGAAATCAAGGTGAGAGGCTTTCTGAGATTAGTGAAAATATAAGCACTCCTTAGAAATTCAGAAACCCTTATCAAATCATAGAGAACTCAAAAAATTAGCCAAGAGTAGAATCAGATTTTTTCACCATCCTAGAAAAATGATGACTCAGCTATAGGACACTCATAGAAACCTTAGGGCTACATAAACGAACTCAAAAAAACCCAAAACATCCCTAGATTGTTTTTTTTTTCTTTTTTTTTCTTTCAGTTATTGGTGGTGGACCATAAGCATACATCCTTAAAACAACAAAAAATATCCACCTAGCGACTCCACAAGCCTCCAGTAGGCCTTCTAACTTTACTAGTGTTCATAGATTTCCTTAGGATTGTGTCAAATCAAACCTGAGAAGTTTAGAAGCCTAGTCACACACTGTGTGAGTTTAGAAAACATTAAGAGAGGTCAGATTTATGAAAAAAGTCATAAACTTTCATCCTCTCTATACCTTGGGTTTGAAATTTGGCTTCACAAAGGATCAGTACCAGATCTCACCCAGACCCAAACCCTCCCACCATAGTTGATGACCCAGAAAATATTTTGTGGAAAACTTATAAAACTAGAAACTCAACTACTGTTAGGACCATTCATAAAGCAAGCTCTATCCCTGAACATCTTAGAGCCTTGCAAGACCCCCAGTTTGACTTGCACCATTAAAATGAGTATATTTGTACAAATATTAGGAGGAGAAGCCAAAAAATAGTTCAAAATCTTGACTCCTAATAGCATACATGATCTCCCTTCTCTTTACCAGACATTTATAAACAAGTGGGAAACCAATAAAAACCCTCTCCAAAACCTCTCAGGATATAACAACCTTAAGAGAAATATCGGGGAAAGTGTCCAAGACTATTGTACCAGGTTCAATAGTGTTTACAATGCCCTCCCACCAGACATGAAACCCCCATAAGGCTTAGATTTAGCAAAATTTCCAGAAGGTTTAGATTCAAATATGGCCTATCAAATAAGAGAGAGAGAGCCCCTAACTTTAGAATACATGCAAAATGGAGTTATAAGTGTAGAGGTGTAATGTTCATTTTTTGGAAATTTCTACATTATGCTCCATGAGGATGTTGTATAAGGAAGGCAGTGTAAAAATAAGCTGAAAGGGGACTTAGATCCCTTATTTAACACACCATACATTACACTTGCAGAATTAGAGCTCAAAGAAATAACCCTAGGAGGGTTATTCAGATCTCCTTCTCTTTGGTATCTTGAAAAAGTGCTCAAAG
Organism: Pinus albicaulis; assembly: GCA_034641835.2. NCBI lineage: Eukaryota > Viridiplantae > Streptophyta > Pinopsida > Pinales > Pinaceae > Pinus > Pinus albicaulis. The sequence goes on along the minus strand of CM076578.1, from coordinate 1,404,653,174 downwards.
AGTGAGCTACAACAACATATGAGAATAATCATGAAAGTCTACAAAATTGTACATATCAATCTATGGAATATAATACAGCCATCGTGTTCATTAATAAATCAGCTACAATATACAAAAAGATGTTGAGGGACAAGCCACTCAAGCTACAGGAATGAATCTCCAATGATCAAACTACGAAGTACATGAATTGCTGCAACTGCACCAAATGTCGGAGAGCAGCGAAAGCACTGCCTATGTTAGAGTAGCTGCTACTATAGATGCATAAACATGAAATATGGCTGAAATATACAAGAAATTCCCAAGGATAGAAGAATGGGCTCCAATACAATATTTCTAGCCAATTTAGAAGAGATTGCTAGAAATGTCGGAAAATGTACAATGTGACAATTTGACTTTTCACTGCAACTGAATCAAAATATAAAATGAGGCTGTAGCAGATCAGAAATGATGATGCCCTCCTCTGATAGTGTATCTAAGCAAAAGTTTGATCCTTTTACTCAGAAACAACTCCTCCTGATGAGCTCAAATGACCCTCCCAACAAATGCTAGTCAAAATAATGCAGATCAAGATGGAAACTGCACTGTTAGGGAAGCTGGATGGTTGGCCTGATGCCAATGATATGAAAATAAGCCTGAGAGTCCTCCTCACTGATCCTCCAATGAATAGCTGAGCTCTCCACTGAAAATAAGTCAAGGAACAACTCAAGAGATCCTCTGTTGCTGCACCTAGAAGCACAAAATTATCCTGCTCCAGGAATAACGTTGTGACTGAAGGAGCTAGCTTTGGCCAAATGCTGGAATGAGGAAATGCAGCTCTAGAACCTCTCCTTCCTTGAGGATGAGGTAGGGATTCCTGACCTGGAACACCCTAGTGCTATGCAGCACTGCACTCTTGCTAAACAGCAAGAGGAGCGAAGTCTCAACAGACTAAGCAAAATAATAATCAAGCATGAAGAAAAATAGATCTCCTCCTCTCCTTATATAGCAAGTGCTCATCTCCACCATAGGTCCTATCCACATGTGCTTTCCAACTCATGCATGTGATCCTCCTCTAAAACTGCGCAGTCCATCAAGGAGATACATTGTATCTAGACAGTGCATGTGGACTTGGTCAAAATGTCTAGATCAAGCATGACCCAGTTTTGTTCACACCATGTGGTGCTCAATTTAGCTAATTTATTCTTTCTCCTTTCACACAAGGAGTGTTTATTCTTCCTTCTCAAATATTATGGGGCCTCCTTACCCATTTTATTTAATTAAATAAAATATTGCTAACTTTAATGTTCCTTTTAGCTTGAGGCTAAAAATTGGGAACATTACAGTCCTCCCCCTTCAAAATGTTGCTTGTCCTCAAGCAACGGCAAGGTAGAGAAAAATCTCCTCCTACTCCTCCTCATCTGAATGCTCTCCCTCACCTCCAATGAGTAGGGAAATGGTTGTGCCAACCTCTCAAAAATCATCTGGGCTATGCATTTGTCCATATGCTGATATAGATCATGCTGAATGCCCTCCCAAATGAACTCCTCTAGAAAAGAAAAATATGCATCAAAGTGCCTAGCTAGAAAGTCCTCATGTGTTGCATGCAATAATTTATCCTTGAGACTAGATGCTCTAGTCAAGAAGATCCTGCCATCGGTATATATGACCATCTCATCAACCATGTACATGTCATCTCTATCTGGGTCATCAAGAGTCATGCATGCATCTAGATCTTGGGATTACTCTACTAAGAGTTGAGACCTCCAATCTGGATCTACCCTCCTCAGAGACAACGCTGGTAATCTACAATGTGATGCTCCCCTCATGCTGTTGCCTGCTACTTTGACATCCCCCATGCCAAATTCATCCTCCAATATGCTGCCATGCCTATCATGTAGCTGCTCATGCTGAAATAGTAATGGTGACCCTTGGAAGTTGGCCTCCCATGAGAAGCTGTCATCCAAAAGGAATCTCCCATCCCTGGTCAGTGTAAGCATGAGTGACCTCCATCTACTCCCAAGTATGGAAGAGTCCTTCCTCAAAGGAAGTATCCTCTATCTCTCCAAGTTTGTGGAGTAGTCATCCCCTGCAACCTTCACCTCTCCTCGATCCAAGAGTGATGAATCCAAAAGATAACTCTCATCAATGCCAGGTTCGGTGGCCTCCCAGGTGGAATGCCTCTCATCAATGCCAGGTCCAGTGGCCTCCCAGGTGGAATGCCTCCCTATAGTGAGACATCAAAATGGGAATTAGACTGTGTATATGAGAGGAATGGATGGTCCCTCTCTCCATTATGCAATGCAGTCTCTCTCCTATGTGAAGAAAATATCCTTAAAAGATAAGGGTGAATGCTCATTCTCCCAGAATGTTGATCCCTTTCTTCTCCTCTATCCTTCATTTCAAAATCCTCCAATACTACCGCATGCTGCTCAGGAATTGTGACTAAGTCCCCACATGTAGTACCCCTTGGAATCCCTTGCATAGACACAAGGAATCCTCTCATGGAAGCAATGGCTCCCATCTCATCTCCATGTGGTGATGGATCTCCCTCCAATGATACAGCATTGTGGGTTCTTCTATGCATCTTCTCTTCATCAATATGTGAGTATGCCTCCTCTTCAATGAGAGACCATGGATTTCGGTCTTCTTTTGGAAGAAGGACCTTCATATTATCACAAATGGAAGAGTGCCCTTCATACAATGGGGGTCTTGCCTCCAGAAAGTCATCATCCCAGTTCTCTTCCCCTATAGAATTATGGACTGGAGTTTGTTTCATGTTTTCCTCCAGCTCATGCAAGGTGTTTGATCTCTCAGATTTTACACATGATGATTCACATTGGTCTTCATCAAATATCTTCACCAAAATCTTAGTGAATTCATCATAGGTTTTTATATTTGCATGATAACATGAAATAGAAATGTTAAACCACCAATCATGGGCCATACCTTTGAGATGCAGCGTTGCTGTAGTGATGGCCTCTTTGGATGTAACTTGGTGTAGCTGGAAATATGCATCTAGCTTCTCCACCCAAGCTGTGGCTTTGCACCTTGCTGATCCATCGAAATTATATAGGAAGAATATATCTCTCTTCCTCCTTTTAGGGCTTTTGGATCCTACTCCCTTGAGTCTGCAAAACTCTTGGAAGTCTAAGTGCACTTCGAATCTCCATGATTGAGTTTCATACTCCCAAATAAAATTACTCAAGGTCTCCTCCCTTGGTGACTCATCTTCCTCCATTCTCCCTGCAGTAGATGTGGGCGATGTACTGCGCTATGGATATGCATGTGTGGCTGAATTATCACACCCAACATGGTCACACCTAGGGCTTGCTTCATCCACAAACCCTCTCAGAAAATCTCTCTAGTTTTCCCTTTCTTTCTCCTCAAGATCTTCAATGATACCCTCCATGGTCTGGAAAAGAAGAAGGGACACCTCCTATTCCGTCATTCCTCTTTTTCTGTACATCTCATCTGCTAAATGAGGAGCTTCTATTTCTAATGGCATATAATCTTGGGCTGCACAGGCTGAGCCAAGATTGATGCTCCGATACCACTGTATTGTTCCTTTTTCAGAAATTTCTGCATTATGGTCCATGAGGACGCTATATAAGGAAGGAAGTGTAAAAATAAGCTGAAAGGGGACTTATATCCCTTATTTAACACACCATACATTACACTTCCAGAAGTAGAGCTCAAAGAAATAACCCTAGGAGGGTTATTCAGATCTCCTTCTCTTTGGTATCTTGAAAATGTGCTCAAAGAGTGAGCTACAACAACATATGAGCATAATCATGAAAGTTTGCAAAAATGTACATATAAATATATGGAATATAATACAACCATCATGTTCATTAATAAATAAGCTACAATATATAGAAATATTTTGAGGGACAAGCCACTCAAGCTACATGAATGAATCTCCAATGATCAAACTATGAAGTACATGAGTTGCTGCAACTGCACCAAATGCCAGAAAGCAGTGACTGTGCTGAATATGTTAGAGTATCTGTTGCTATAGATGCATAAACATGAAATATGGCTGAACGATACAATAAATTCCCAAGGATAGAAGAGTGGGCTCCAATACAAGATTTCTAGCAAATCTAGAAGAGATTGCTAGAAATGCCGGAAAATGTACAATGTGACAATCTGACTTGTCACTGTAACTGAATCAAAATATAAAATGAGGCTGTAGCAGATTATAAATGATGATTCCCTCCTATGATAGTGTATCTAAGCAAAAGGCTGATCCTTTTACTCAGAAACAACTCCTCCTGATGAGCTCAAATGACCCTCCCAACAACTGCTAGCCAAAATAACGCAGATAAAGCTGGAAAATATGTTGTGAGGGAAGCTAGATGGTTGGCCTGATTCCAATGATATGAAAATAAGCCCGAGAGTCCTCCTCATTTATCCTCCAATGAATAGCTGAGCTCTCCACTGAAAATAAGTCAAGGAACAACTCAAGAGATCCTTTTTTGCTGCACCCAGCAGCACAAAATTATCTTGCTCCAGGAATAACGCTGTGACTGAAGGAGCTAGCTTTGTCCAAATGCTGGAATGAGGAAATGCAGCTCTATAACCTATCCTTCCTTGAGGATGAGGTAGGGATTCCCGACCGGGAACACCCTAGTGCTATGCAGCACTACACTCTTTCTAAACAGCAAGAGGAGCGAAGTCTCAACAGACTAAGAAAAATAATATTCAAGCATGAAGAAAAATGTCTCTCCTCCTCTCCTTATATAGCAAGTGCTCCTCTCCACCATGGGTCCCATCCACACGTGCTTTCCAACTCATGCATGTGATCCTCCTCTAAAATTGCGCAGTCCATCAAGGAGATACATTGTATCTAGACAGTGCATGTGGACTTGGTCAAAATGTCTAGATCAAGCACGATCGAGTCCTATTCACACCATGTGGTGCTCAATTTAGCTGCTTTATTCTTTCTCCTTTCACATGAGGAGTGTTTATTCTTCCTTCTCAAAGATTATGGGGCCTCCTTACCCATTTTATTTAATTAAATAAAATATTGCTAACTATAATGTTCATTTTATCTTGAGGCTAAAAATTGGGAACATTACAAGAGGCAAACTTGATTGAAAAGAGCACTAGGATGAGTTCAAAAAAGAGAGTCACCTACAAATATGAAACTATGGCCTCAACCTCCTCATCTAATGCCAATATTGATAATTTAGTGAGGGTAATGGAAAGAATGATGGAAAGGATAAATTTGAGTGAAAGAACACCTCTTAGGGAAAAACAAGCAAATCCCCAAAACAAAAATAGGAATCTAAACTTCAAAAGAGACCCTCCCCAAAATAGACCAAGAGACAATGACCAACAAATCAGGCCCCCTTTCCAAGACAATTATGTAGATGAAGAGGGAAGAGAGCCTGAAGAACCTGAAGAAAACCATGTAAACCTGATACGTTATGACAATGAGGGTGATGTTTTTATCACTAAAGAAGAACAAGGTTTATTTCCTCAGATCAAACCAAAACAAACTATGAGGAATATGAAGATTACCAATTGGGATTTGAAAATGCCATAATGGAAGTACATCGGCAATATGACCTTAGGAGCAAAAAGAACCACGAAACCTCCAGGAGAAACCAAACAGACACTGATGTTAGGAAGACACTTGAAAATATTCCTAAGAGGACAACAGACACTACCAACACCATGGCTAAGAAAATTGATCCAAACAGAGAAAAAACTAGCTAGCCAAGTGGTGACACAAGCTGCCCAAGTGCATCTAATAGTGGCCCTGAGAAAAATCTTCTGTCCAAAGCCCCAAAACAGAATTAGCAAATCATTAGGGGAATTTTGAGGTCTAAAATGGGCCTCCTAAGGAAATTATAAAATAATAGTGGAAATAATAAAATAATATTTGATTACATCTTCAAATTTTAGAGGGAAAAACGAAAAAACTACTTTTTCAACTCATATTTTGAACTTATCTCCCTAAGGTTTTACTCAAATTTAGAGCAGGAATATTCATTGGATGAAAAATTTAATTCCCCATCCAAGGAGTACCCATGTTGCATACTTTTGATGGACTTTGCTACACGAAAAATGAGAAATATATGAAAATGTGATTGTGATCACGTTGTTTCATGTATTTCTCATTTTTCGGGTAGAAGAGTCCATGAAAAATATGCAACATGGGTACTCCTTAGATGAGGAATTAAATTTTGCATTCAACGAGTACTCCTACTCGAGAATTTAGTAAACCCTTAGGGAGATAAGTTGAAAAAGTAGTTTTATTATTTTATTATTTTTTAATATTTTTACCTTTTTACTCTAAAAATGGTGAATCATCCCCCATGGTTGACATCATCATCTTGAATCCTATTGGTTGTCTTAAAGTTTATTTTGGTTGTACATTTTTCTTAGGAGGCGCATTTTAGACCTCAAAATTCCCCTAATGTAAACTTGTAGAAAAAATTATGGCTGATAAAACTGATGTAAATATGTCCAAAACACAAGTGCCTTTCAGTTTTGAGGGAGAGATTGCTAAAATCAAGATCACCATGCCTCTCACTGAACTGATAACCCAAGATATGTACAGATCCCAAGTTCTAAAAGTCTTAAACATGGGAAATGATACCAATGCTTTAAACTTGATAGATGACAAACCTTGCTATTGTTTGGACCTAAAGTAGAAGGAAAATACCAAGAAGGAGCCATTCCCCCTTTCTATGTTAGCTTAAACATACATTACAAAATCTTACATAATGCCATGATAAAATCTGGTGCCTCTCACAACCTCATGCCAAAGGTAGTGATGGAGATATTAGGCCTAGAAATAACCAAGCCTTACAAAGGCCTGTATTATTTAGATTCAAGCAAAGTCAAGTTTTTGGGTCCAATCAAGGATTTATGTGTCAATCTCGCACAAATACAGGCTAAGGGCTTGGTCATGGACATAGTAGTTGCTGACATTCCCCCTAAGTAGGGCATGCTTTTATCCAGATCTTGGGGAGCCAAGCTTAAGGGGAACCTCCAACTTGACATGTCATATGCTACCATCCCTATTTTCAACCAAACAAGGAGATTGTACTGGGAATCACACATGAAATTTATGGTTAGTAGCCAAGAAAGATGAAACAACACACCTCTTTATTCCATCCATTCAGATATTGACTCATTCATTTTATATAATGAAGAAGACATTTATGAAAATTTAAATGAAATTGAGACAGATTTGGACATACCTCAACAGTCAAATCAGGCACTGCATGAAGAACTCAATAGCTTAGACTCTAGCAGCCTAGTACAACACAACATGATGGTAAATCGGAACCTAATTTTCTACAAACTAAAAATGAAATTGAAAAACCAAAAACCAGTTTAGAATCTAAACAAGGTTGCTCAAATGAAGAACAAGCATAAAAAACAGAACCATTCCCTTCTGCCAATGTAAAAATGTTGCAATACTTTCACATAACAGAATTTTCTAGGAATCTGGATCAAAGGAGCCTTAAGGTATTACCATACAAAGATAACTCATCACCAAAACATTTTGTCACTTCAGAAGAGTTTTTGAATTTCAAAAATATTGTTAAGGAGCCTAAAGTAGTATCTACCGAGACTGATATAAAGGAATACAACGTAGGTAGCCTAGAAAAACCCAAAATGATTAAGTTATCCAAAACTTTTTCACCTTACATAAAACAGAAATACAGAAGACTGTGCAAAGAGTTTCAGGATGCTTATGTATATGGTGATGAAAGCTTAAAGCCTTGTGACACAAACATTATTTAAAGAAGGTTTCCTTTCAAGAAAGACCATGAACCTTTTGAGAAAATTGTGTCACTAACCAAGAAAACAAAGGGGTATAGGCTATGTGTAGACTTTAGGTACCTGGACAAACCCTCCTTAAAGAACAAATATCCTTTTCCCAAGATAAATCATACTTTACAAAGGGTGGGAGTTTCTAACAAGATATCATTGCTTGGTAGTGTTTCAGGTTACAATCAGGTGGTAACACTTCCAATTAATCAACATAAAGCCACTTTCAAAGCACTTTGGGGCATCTGCATGTTTGATCAAATGCCTTCTAGTTTGAGGAGAGTGAAAGCTACTTTCCAAAGGTCCATGGCTCCTAATTTGAGTTACTTCACTATGATATACATTGATGACATCCTTGTTTGTTTGAAAAATAAGGAAGAATACCTTTTTCACCTAAGAAGAATCTTTAATAGAAGCAAAGTTTGGAAGCAAGACTCAAGAAGAAAATGAAAAGGAGAGCACGACCTGTTTGAAAATTTTGGGAAAATCCTCACACCATGCACTCAAATGGAGGTAACGATGTTTTATGTTTACAAGAGCTAAATGGAGAAGAGTTAGTTGGAGATCCTGTCAAGGGCTGGATGCTCAGGCACTATCTTTGTCAAGATTCCTAGTTTCAAACTTTCATTCATTGTACATAACATTGCATGAAGAGAGATCATAAAAACAAAAAACAAAACAAAAAAGAAAGAAGGAAAAGAGGGCAGATTTGAAAAAGAGGTACAACCCCATACCCAAAATAGAGTACTACTGAAAATGTGCAAACCTAAATGCCACTACTTGATAAAAAAGGAGTTTTGTTCAGTCATCTTGCCTAATCATGGTTGAACATGTTTTCAATTTATTTCTGATAGGTTATTGAAAGAGAACTTGTCAAACATCTAAACTTGACTTGTCAGTAGAAATAGATTAGGCAAGAAAGATACTGGTTCTCCATGCTCAAATATGAACCAAAGAGAAATATGGGAAGACTAACAAATGATGAAACACAACCCTCATACTTTCTAGTTTTGTTTTGTACAAAAATAATATATGTGTGTAGCTTGTCCTAATGCCACAACCCATGGTAGATCAGATAGCTTAATCCTGGTTTAAATCATGTTTTCAATTTCATGCCAGTATATTAGAGAAAGAAGCCTGTCAAATAGCTTAATCTTGACAGATGAGTAGTCTAGGTAGAGAATAAAAGATTTCACTAGCATAATCTAAACTCTTGGAAGTAATAAGGGTACAAGTAGATAGATTGTTTTTCTTTCAAAAGAAAAGAATGTCAATGTTTTGCTAGTCCAAGTGCACCCAAGGAAGAAAAAAAATGCTAGGCAAAGTATGATGGGTAGGTAGATATGAGTTTTAAGCAATTATATCTTTCAGATTTTTAGATCATGGCTTGTAGAGAAACATCAACAAATGAAAGAAGAAAAATCTGCCCAATGGATGAGGCACTGATCTTCATAAACTTAGAGATTTGATATCTAAAGTTCTGGACACCTCCTAAAAAGGAGCTGCCCTCCCCAAGTGGAGCCACTGTTAATCATCAGTAATTTTTTCCATTTTCTAGATGACTAAATGCTTGTCCTATATTTCTAAAAAACAAGATTCATGAATACTGTGAGTTTTAGAAATCTCATATCCTTCGTTATCCTTAATATATTTTTTTCACTATTTCACTACTCTGCCATTCCCTGGTTAGCCTACCACTCCTAGAAGATCTCTCATGGACTCATGCCACTTATATTTGTCTTATTTTCACACCCATAACCTCAGTACTCTGTTTTTCCTATGCTTAACCCTCCCACTTTCCATGTAGGATTTCCAAACAACCTACCCTTTCCCATGTTCATCAAATGCCTCAGACATTGATGGTCTTAAAACTATCTCTGTAGGCTCTTTAGATAAATCAATTACATTGGATTTTGGATCGTCAATACATCAAATTGTCAAAAACTCTATTTTTCATACTTAAAAACCCTAAGCCAAGCTTTCAGTCAAAGACCAAGTCAAAGAGCCTCCCACTAGGTCATTAGGGTTTTCATAGGTTGTAAGGTTATCTTTAGTGTTCTAAATCAATATTGTTTTTCATGTGCTAAAAGCTAAATAAAAATGTGAAAAATATCAACACCTTTTTGTCCAAGTTAGATCAAGAAGAACTTCAAGGAGGACTGATTTGCCAATGAAAAAATTCTGCAAAGGGACAACTGTTCATTTTGACATTTCTGCAGGAGTGTCAAGGTGGCCATCAATAGAAAATTAGGTAAGGTAAGAGGCCTACCCCCCACTAAAAGATATACACAAGAAAATGGAAGAGGAAGCAGTCTATGTTGAAGGAAAATCAGGGTTTCTAGGACTGATTGGGCCAGCAGTTTGCCAAGCAAGGAGTCAAGGCAACAAATCACAAGGATAGAGGCACACTAGCAAAACCAAGCATGAAATGAAGATTTTTAGAAGTTATAACTGAAGAAGGGAAAAAGGTGAGGTGAACTAAACATAAATGAATCAACTTGAAAGGGCTATAGAAAACTTAGAAGAGAACACTAATAAAACTTCTCAGACAACCCTAAAAACCTAGGGTTTTGGTAAGATAATCAAAGAAGGTAAAAGGCAAGTTTGGAATCCATGATAGAAGGAAAGGCTTCCTGAGGATATCACTTCCTGCAAACATTCCAAACTCATTTCAAGGGGTCTGTCATGATGAAGATGGTCGAAAGAAGGTGAAATATAGATGATAGACCTCCATGATAATAGTAGCAGGAGATTTGAAGAGGCTCTTAAAGGAGACTTCCAGGGTTTACCAAGGTAAAGTTTTTCTTTGCCTCAAAGGGAAAGCATGAAAGAGTATCAGTGTAAGGAAGGTTAAAGCCTTCATTTTCAGTCATTTTTCCTCAAAATGATCATAGGAATCAAAGCACAAGGTTGAGGTTCAAGACAGAATGCCAAACTGATCATGAGGTCACTGTTGTTAAAGTGTCAAACTCCAAGAAGCATCAACAGAGCTAAATCATTATGTCATGGAACCTGCAAAAAATCAGAAGTGGCCAAGAGGAGACAACCTACATGATTGTGAAGACTATGGCACTTGTCAAAGGGGGATTTATTATACCTCTAGAAAATCAGCGAGAGGGGAAGAAACCATGTTTTCAGATCACACACACTCAGAAATCTCAAAGGGAGTAAAAGACATGATTACCAAACTCCACAATGCAAGAAATAAAGGTTTTGACAATGTTAGGGTAAGGATAGGTCCCTCAAAAATGTTTTAAAGAGCTTACCCTTACTAAATGAGCTAAAAGGATGTGTTAGCTTTTAAATAACAGAGAAGGAAAATTTTAGGGTTTTGATATGACAAAATGGGTAAGAGCAGAGTGATAAAGACACAAACAGGTCAAAGGAGGTCAAACTCCACCATGTCAGCCACTTGAAAAGCAACAAAGAAAATAGTTAGAAAGGAAAAGGGTCACTTAAATGCTTTTAGGCCACCTGCTGAAAAAGCTGAAAATGATAAATCAGTAAAAGTGAAACAGAGGACTGAAACCTTAGCAAAGTGGGTTTTTGAGTTTAATTTATTTTCCTAAAAGGGTATAAAGGGCCTTCTTTGTTTTCCTCCCATCTCATCTTACCGTTGAAAGCGAGCAAAAAAGAATCCAAGGAGAAAATTTCTGAGTTTTTCTGAAATTCTGGGCGAAGTCACCCGGCGCTGCACTTTGGAGCAAGCGCTATGTCTAGGGCACTTGGCGCTACCCATAGAGGAGAAATCATAGTGTGAATTTACATTCCGTTGCACCTAGAGTGGAGCACGCTATGCTTAGAGGTGGGCGCTACACGTTCACCTAGTTTTCGCCCAATAGAAATGATCCGATAGACCTGTACGCGAGCAACGTTGCGCTTAAAGGAGCCCGACAGGCACAAGAAAGGCTCGACAGGCTTGCACGTGAGCAGCGCTACGCCTAGAAGGACTCGACACTCCCAGAAACTCGTGCAGCGCTACACGTAGGAGCCCGGAAGGCCTACACGCAGGCAGCGTTGTGCCCAGGAGCACTCGACTTGCCTAGTTTTCTGCCCAGCGTTGTGCTTAGGCAAAAAAGCCTCTTTTTCTTGCAAATTTCCCTCAAAAGGCCAAAAGGAGCCCTCCAGGCTATTTCCAAGAACCTACAAAAGAGTCAAAAAATTGGTAAGTGGACATTTTCTCCCCTCCTCAAGTGAAATTCATGCATTCATGGTTAAGGGAAAATGATCAAACCCTAGTGCCTACAAACCCTAAGTTATCATTGTAAGCCGTATGTTTTGACCTCCAAACAAAAAAATGTTAGTTAAAGGGAGTGTGAATTAGGGTAACTGCAATCAGGTCAAGTTAAGCCCTCCTCCAAGCTTAAAACAAATCAGTCATAAACCCGCCTCCATCTCACTCATTTGCAAGAGCTGCCCTGACCATCATTTCATTTCACTCCTCCTACCTCAGTGTCACAAGCAGACCTGAGTTTGTCTAAAGGCAGCTATAGTCACCATGTCAGGAGAAGAAGGAAGTATGAGCAGTGAAGGAGGTCAAGTGCCTATGAGGCCAAAGCATAAGGGTGGGAAGGTTAACGGATTTGAGCCCCAAGACACAGTGGAGATTACTTCCTCCCCCATGATTTTGACATTCTTTCAAAATGTGGGGTGTTTTTAGTTTTGTGAAAAGGTTAAACAAGTGAAAATTCACCCTGAACTCAATAGGTTGTTTGTCCTCAACCTACACAATAAACAAGAAAATCTTGCAGGGGTAGACTTTGAGCTATCATTAGATACCATTTCTTAGGCTACTGGACTTCCTGATGTTGGTGAAAAGTGGTTCAAGAGGTCAAAGTTGGACATGAGTTACTATGAGCCTTTCCTCAAGCCTAGGTATAAAGAGGGCTGCAAGACTATATTCCCTTTCTCACACTTACTATAGAGGTATGCACCCCTAATGAAGGTCATCATGCAATACTTTACCTGTGAGGGGAGATACTCTAGACTCTATTCCTACCATGTCAGATTACTCATGCATTTCACTAGGGTCAAGATGCTTCATTTTCCCTATTACTTGTATAGGAGTATAGACAAGATGTATTCTGTTGTCTGAAGGAGGAGTTATACCCAGCAAATGCATAGTTTGTTCCACCACTCCTTGATCAAGATGGTGGTACTACATAAGTTGGAGCAAAAAGGCATACCTTGGGAAGTGTTCATAGGTCATGAGATATTCACAAGCCCACAACCTCATCATCAGCCTAGTTTACCCTCATCATCTCATCCTCCTCCCTCCACTCCTCCATCACCTCCTATAGATAATGCCTCATCATCTACACAAGCAGCCTCTCCTCAAGAAAACCTCCCTTCCTCACCTTCTCCTGATGTATCATAACAAGAAGGAAGTGGCAATGAGCAAGATAGTGCCAATGAGGGTGATGGTGACAATGAGTCAAGCCAAAATGAATATGAGGATGATGATGAGTTGAGCCAATAGGAGGCAGAGAAAATGGAAACAAAGGAAGAGGATGACACTGAAGAAAATGAAAGGGGTGATAGTGAAAATGAATTGAATAGTGATGAAGAGGGCAGCCAAGATGAGGATGAAAACGGTGAGGAAAATGCAGAGGCTAAAGGCAGCAGTGAAAACCATGAAGAAATCCTCAATGATGGACAAGACAACGAAGAGGAAAATATTCATGACAATCATGAAGACAATGAAAAAAGTGGAGAGGGTGATAATGAAAATAAAGACCACAAGAGTGAAGAGGAAAGCAACTTCAATGATAAACAAAATGAAGATGATGACTATGTAGAAAATGAAGAAGAGGCTAATGATGGTCATGAAAATAATGAAGGAGAGGAAGGGGCTGATAGTCAAATTGAAGATCATAGCAATGAAGAGGTAAGAAACTTTAATGAAGAAAAAAATGACAATGCAGAAATCAGTGAAGAGGTTGAGAGTGGTGATGATGTTGAGAACAAAGAGGACAATGATGCAGCAGAAAATATGATGACTGGTGATACTAATGATGAAAATGAAGAGTTTGATGACAACAACAAGGATCACAACCATGAGGAAGACACCAACAAGATCACAAGAAAACCTCTTCCATTAACATATCATAGAGGGGTAAGGCATGTGTTTGCTACCTCTAAAAGGCAAGGGACCATGCCATCCACCTCAGCTCAGCCACTAGACAAAGGTAAACAAAAGGTAAGAGAATAAGAAGAAGATCATGAGGTGGAGATGGAGTTTGAAATCATTTAGGTGGACAGTGATGAGGAGAATGAAGCAAGAATCTCAAACTTTCTCATCCAACACAAAAATGCCCTAATTGAAGACCTCCAAGAAATTTTGGATAGGGCCAAGAGTGTGAATGATGCCCTTGAGATGGAGAACAGGCAGCTAGGGGCACAAATTGCAATTTATGAGGCTAGAGACATCAAGGCCCAGAAATAAGCCCAAAGAGCACAGGTAAAGCTATAAGCCTTCATGGGCACTTATGAGGAGAGTGAAGATGAAGAAGGGAATACTAGGAGGAGACCTAGAACCCATGGGGTTGAAGAAGGCATTGGCAAAACAAAGGGAACAAGAATCAACCTTAGCAGAGTAGCTCCCTCTAGATGAGTTGTTGGCCATGGAGATAGCACATGATCAGGAACCTTGGTTGGAAAGAGCCAACACACACTTGGGGGCTAAATTGGAGAAAGCTAATAAGGACCTTGACCTCCAAAGAAAGATGACTAAGCATTATGCCTGGAGAAACCAAGTTGCAAAGGCTAAACTCAAGAAGGCCCAAACCAAGATCCAAGCACTAAAAGAGGTAAAAGTACAAGCTAAACTTGGAATCTTGTCACAAGCTTCTCTACAAATCTCTCAAACCCCATGAGGGAGACATCCAACAATTTTGAGGAATTTTTGACAAATTTTGGTTTTTTGTGAATTTGGAGGCCTCTAAGCGCAACACCCCTGGCGCTACGCTTTCATCTTAGGCATCTTCAGAGGGATTAATTTTCATTTTTGGAATACTCATGTCTATTTTAGTATGCTCACCAAATTTCATAGAATTTGGAGCATTTTTTACTCCTCAAAAGGCCAAAAAACACCTCATTTTTCACCTTTCTGCCTCATTTCCAGACTTGGTGCTGCTCCTAGAGTAGTGTTGGGAAATTTATATTTTGGACAGGTAAATGAAGCGCATTCATAAAACCAAGGGTATATTTGGAAAGTAAACTCAGCCAGCTTTCCAACGGGCCATCACGGAGCAAATTCCGACATTCGAAAGGTCACTAAAACTTGGCTACAAGTGGACCTATTTTCTACCTGGGAAGGTGCTGTGCGTTCAGACCTCACTGTGAATTTTTGGCCAAAAGTCAACAAAAGACACTCATTTATTGAAAAATGATATTTTAATGTTTTTTGAGTCAAATTAATCCAAAATTAGGCATTAGGAGTTATTTTTGCATTTATTTCATAAGATATTTTGTGCCTTGGGCCTTGCATGGTCTCTTAGGCATAAATGACATTTATGACTAGTTTTGACATTTTCAAACCCTAGTTAGGGTTTTTGCCCTCCTTTGTTAGATAAATAGAGAATGAGGGCCTCATTTTACAACGTTGGCATTTGATGACTCTTTGGAGCAATACATATTTTTTTTGGAGATTGGAGAATAAATTGGTGTTGTGGAGTTTGTGAATGTTTTGTCTTGATTTATGATGGAGAAGGCTGCTTGTAGGATCCATGAGCTTGGTTAATGGTGATATGCTTCTATTCAGTTATTGTTTTCTCATTTATCATTATGTTTCATCCTTCTAAACTACAGTAGCACAAAGGTTTTAGACTAAGAAATGTTTTCAAAGGCACCTTAGCTCTGTTTGTTCTTCACTACCTCTATGTTTTCCTCTTCTAGGACATTTTAGAGAATTCTTAATTGCTCTCTAGACCCCCCTAAGCTTGTTTATTTAATGAATGGTTTAATATAGTAGGTATCAAAGATGATTTATGGTTATTCATGCTTGTTTGATGTCACTAAACATTGTTCTTTAGGTCTCTCTCCAAAGTACCATTTATTAGGTTTGCCAAAGAGGCTATGTTTCGATTATACCCTTTGTCCATGCTTGAATAATTGTTTTGGAGATCTTCATAGCTATGATCAATGATGTTTAGGCATTCCCTCTTCTTTGATTAAAGTTATATTTGTACCTTGAATGTTTTCTAACCTTGAAGGTGAAATCACTAGAAGTTAAATGAGTTTCTCGCCTTCTATATTTCATTGGATTGTATGTCTGAAATGCTTATATGCTTAAGTTGAATCAAAGAGTTATTGGTATGCCCTGTCTATTGATTTCTTCTTCATGCTAAATAATGTTGAGGTCTTTTCTTGTTTTTAAGTACATGATAAAGGATTCTTAATTTCCCTTTGTCCTACTTTGTTCACAAACTTGATGTTCATTTCATTTCACAAAATCCTTGAGAATCCATCTAGCCAATGCTAGATTTGCCCTGTGATCCACCCTAATTTACTATTGAAACTTTCTATGAATTTTATTGACTCCATAGTCCAATGACTTGAATATTTCCTCACTCTATCTATTCTACTTGATCATCTTACCGAACCAAAAAAAACAAACAAACCCTACACTTAACAACTAGCCTAAAATCAAAACCCTAAAAGCAAACAAGTTCACATCCTTTGCACAAAATAGAGAGAGCCCTCTCTGAGTCCAGGAAGGCTAGGTCCTAGAACTCCAAAGACTGGTCTGATATTACCCTGTGCATTTAATCTCACCAATCTAAAAAATCATGGGAGCCTAACAAGGCACACCAAAAAGAATACATCATCTCCCCAAATATCCTAGGGAGTGATCAACATCATCATTGCTCATGGCTCCAAGTATCTCACAAAGAAAAGAAGGAAGAGTGCCCCTTCTTGGAGCAATGCCATGAACATGTGGCAAGAAGATTCAAGTATATAGTAAATATATCATAATGTTCAAAAATAAAATCTTTACCATATACATGGTTTAAATCATTAAGGTGGCTCATGGATGAGCTCCCTCTCACACCCCATGAGTAAGGAGGTAGTGATGACAACTCTTCCCAAGAGTTGTGTTTCTCCTCATCCTCCAAATAATCTATGCACTTTCTCATATGATTGTGCATCTCCTCTTTGAAGTCTTCCCACATGAATCCCTCCAAAATAGTATGGTAGGTTCTAATGAGACTAGTGGGATTAGAAAGCAAGATATCATAGGCTGCATATAGTATTTTATCTTTGAGTTTTGAGTCTCTATTCATATAGATATGATCATGAAATTAAATGACTCCATCAACCACTCTATACATCCTATATTTCATTTTCCCATTAAGAACCTTACATGTGAAGAGGTTCTTGGAATATTCTACCAAGAGTTGGGACTCCCAATATGGATCTAGGCTTCCCAACAATGACATCGTTGTAGAATTCTGAAATGAAGTAGCTGTCATATCATCATTCTCCTCTTTGACATGCTCAATGCCAAAGTCACATGTTGGAGTGTTGCAACTCCATATTTGTTGCCTCTTTTGCAGTTGATCTTTCTCAAGACAAGATTGAAGTTCATGGAAGTCAACCTCCTTTTGAAAGGTCTCTTTCTTCCAAAACTTACATAGTTTTTCCCATCCATACAAGAGTGTTAATACCCTCTTGTCATATTCAGAAATATTTCTCCTATGTGGAAGTATCATTTGCCGCCCCAAGACTATGGAGTGGCCATTTGACACCATTCTTATGTCATTATGGATTTCTGGATCATTTTATAGCGCAAATAGTTGAGTTAGAGAGGGTAAGGTCCATATCAGAAATTTTCTTACCTCTCCTTGGAACCCATCAAAAACCCTCAACACTATAGTAGCTCCTCCCAAGGTTCATTCCTTAGCCAAATGTGTCATTGCTGCAACAATTTGAGAGAAAATTTTATTCATCTTCTCATCAGGGCGTCTTCCTGGTGGAATGCCTCCATGCAAAGAGACATCAAAATCTGAAGTAGACTATATAAATGAGTGGAATGATGTGTCCCTTCCTTTGCTGCATAAATAAGTCTCCTTCTCCTGAATATAAATCCCTTTAAATAAACAAGGGTGCATGATCCTCATCCTTGGATGTTGATCCATCCTTTCTCCTCCTTGGATCAAGGTGTTACTGCCCAATAATGTCGTCACATGATGCTCCTTGGGAACCCTTTGCAAAGATGCAAAAGCTCCTCCTCTTGAAACAATAACTTCATGCCCATCCCTATGTGGTGATGGTCCTTCTTCTGAAGTGACAACGTTGTTACTGCCTTCATTCTCTTTCTCCTCATTAATGTTTGAGAATACCTCATTAACAATGAGAGACCCTAGATCTTGGTCTTCCCTTGAAAGAGGAATCTCCATGTATTTCCTTTGAGAAGAAATCTCTTCATGCAATGGGGATCTTTCCCTTGGCAAGGTATCACACAAGTTTTTATCCCCTTCAATAGAAATTTTAAGTGGAGTTGGCATAACAGATCTTTCCAAGTCATGCAAGGGTTTTGCATATTCATGCTTTGCTATCCCAATCAAGGATGTTCCAGTTTGTTTTACATCAAATCTCTTAGTGAATCTTACATAAGTAGATATATTTTCATTATTTAATGAAAAGGATTCAAAAAACCACCAAGCATAAGCTTTACCTTTAAGATGTAGCACTGCTACTTTAAGGGCTTCCTTTTCTGAAACTTGATGTAGTTCCAAATATGAGTCTAACTGATCTATCCAATCCTTGGCTGTGCATGTGGAGGATCCATCAAAATTTGGCAGAAAGAATCTATCTCTTCTCCTCCTATTGTGCTTTCTGGATCTCCTTTCCTCCTTGAGTTGGCAAAACTCTTGGAAGTTAAAGTTCTCCTTGAATCTCCAAGATTGAGATTCATACTCCTAAAGATAATCACTCAAAGTCTCCTCCTTTGGTGCATCTTCTTTCTCCATCTCTCTTGCAGTAAATCTGGGCATAGTATAACGTTGTAGATCTGACTGTGTAGCTGAGTGCTTACACACACAATATGAAGGACTGGGGTTTTATTCAGGTGAAAATATTCTTGAGGGACCTTCCTGTCTTTCCCTCTTCATCCCCTTGATTTCTCTTTTAAGCTCATGCATAGTCTAAATAAGAAGTCTTGAAATCTCCTTCCCTTTCATTTCTCTAGATAAAGGGGTTTTACCTTTGTCTTCTTTCTCATCAGTTTAATCAAATATTCCATGTCTTCTCTTTTGATACCACCTCTCTCTGTCAGTAAGAGGCTCTCCTTTTCCCGAAGACATATTTCTTTTTTAGAAAGCACAGGTTGTGCCAAGATGATGCTCCGACCCCACTGTAATATTCCCAAGTGGGGAATGCAACAATACAATGTAGAATGATAGAAAAATAATGCGGATCATATTAGAAATAGCAGGAGGCCAATATGGAGACCGTTCATTTGTTATTACAACAGAAAAATGTATGTAAAAGGTGGCCCATAAGATGCATAACAAGAAAATACAAGTCTCCCATGAAAGAAATCCTCAAAATGTGGTGCTGCAACCATGTATAAAGACTACAAATGCCTTACAATGTTATTTTATTGGGTCTGAAATAGATGTAGATTACACATCAGATCTAGAGCAAGTATGTGGACAAAAATTTAGATCTATGCCAGATCTATACATTATACAAGATCCTTTATTGAACCCCCTTGGGGTTTTCAGCAAAACATCAAGTACAAGATGTAGATATGAGATCTAAGACTGCAGATATTTGGAATTATTCAGATCTGGAAAGTGGATCTGATCTGATATAAAAAATAAAATGATCTCCTCTAACATATCTCCAAAGTGAAGGGCAGATCCCCAACACCTAGAAAATCACTCTCCAAATGATGTGCTGAAACACCTTGCAAATACACCTACATTAATAACGCAGATCTGGATCTAAACTACGCTGTAGGGATCAAAATGATGTTGGAAACATGCCAAGATATGAAAATTATGCTCAAGATCTTCAATATTATCCTCCCAATGAATTAGAACCCTCCTCCACTGAAAAGAAGCACTGAAGTAGACTAGATCTGAAAGATCTAATCTCCACTTGCTGCAACTTGAAAAAACTGTCAAACCCTCAATGGGATCTACTTTTTACTTGAAAGAAGAAGCTTGGCCCTAAGTCAGATAGTGGAAAATGCAATACAAACTCTCCCAAGAGCTACTCAATGGGAAGAGGTGGGATTCCTGGCCAAGAACACCCAATGCGAAATAGAATTATTCTCAGCTAAAAAGCAAGAGAATGAGATATGTATAAACAGAAAATATACTCAGAAAAATATCATATCATCAACAACCATCTAATGCTGCCATCCCCTTCCTTTTATAAGTCAAGAGCTTGCAAACCCTAAACCACCTTTAATGAAATCACTTCTTTCACACAAGGCATCTCCATCTAAAATTGCGTTGTGCCTCATTGATGGCCACTCCTCCATGACAGCATTGTAGATTTGGTCAAGGTTGACCCAGTCAAAATGTTTTAGCCCTATTCACTCCTTAGGGTGCTTTATTCAGCTGAAAATATGATCCACTTTCACATGAGAAGTGGTTTTATTCACAATAGAGAGATTTATGGGCCTTCCCACCCACTTATTCACCTATCTATGTGACAATTTTTTTTTTTTTAATATTCCCATTAGTTATAGGCTAATGTAGGAATATTACAGATGAGATGCCCCTGCAACCATGTTAGCTCTATGTAGTTTTAGCAGATTGGCAAGACTAAAGTTGTAAAGCCAACATATGAACCACTTTGGGATTCTAGGATCTAGCCCTCCTGAATCCAGAGAGGGATCTCTCTATAAGTGCAAAGATTTATTTATCTTTAAGGCTTGAAATATGATATTAGGCTAGTTATGAAGAACAAGGTTTTTGTTTTTTTTGGTTGGGAAAAGATATATGAAGGTGAAGGAAGTCTAAATGAAGGGTGAAGATGTATGAAAGTGAAATAATTGGTTCATCTAACAAGATAGGCAAGAAGCAGCTTCAATCCATTGGGCTATGGAGTCATAATAGGATTTAATTGAAACAACAAGGTTCAAGAGTGGTCCATGGGGAAAGTCATCTATGTCAAAGGATCTCTTTAAGTTGATTTTATGGAATGAAAACAATAAGAGATGGAGAACAAACAAATGAAGAACAAAGAGCAGCCTAAGATCAAGTAAGTACTTTGAACTATCCTGATTTTGGCATGCACTTGAGAAAAACATAAAAGTAATCTAAGATCAGGTAAGTACTTTGAAACTAGCCTGCTTTTGATGCACTTTCAATAGAAAACATTTAAAACACAAAAAATAATAGCTTAAGATCAAGTAAGGACTTTGAACCTATCCTGCTTTCAACATATTCAAAGGGAAACTTTTCAAAGCAACTGTTGGAGAAGAAACTAGAGGACAGGGCTAACCATAGACTTCCCTAGTTCGACTTTAATTAGCAAACTTTTCAAGACAACACCTAAGATAAACAAAGAATATTCTAAGATTAGGTAAGGACTTTGAACCTAGCCTGATTTCAATATACTCTTAAGGAAACTTTCATACAACCTTTGGAGATAAAACTAGAGGACAGGGCTAACCATAGACTTCCCTAGTTCAACTCTACTTAGCATAAACTGAAAATAGCATTCAAGAACAATGTTTGAAGTTTAGACAGTAAGACATGGGCTCACCAACATTCCTTAACTTCTTGGACTGTATTAAATCATTCTCAAATACAAAATTGGAGGAAAACATCAAGATAAAGCTTATCAGTGAGAGTAGGGTATTGCAAAGAGTAAATCCTAGCTCTATATTTGCTGTTCTTTATCAGAGAAAGTGAACAGAATGGAAACAAAAGGAAAATAACAATTTACATTAAGAAACACATCACCATTGACATAGACCAGGATCCCATAAATCAACTTGTATTTGATGCTCAAACCAGTTACAATCATCAAATCCGGTGGGTCTCTACAACTTCAAACTTCTCATCTCAACTTAGGTATCTTCAATTACAAACAGAGCTTACAGCAGCTTCAGAAAACTATTTACATGCAACAGATATTCAGAGACCATCCTTTATCTCATCTTCTACAGAAGTATTTATAGAAGAAATGAGGAGGTGGGATGAGAGAAAAGATCTCTAGGCTCAATTAACACAGTTTAATGCTTCTCGGCCTTTGAGGGGCTCAATGGAGAAGCTTTCTAATATTTCCTCTATATTAATTGATTTTCATTAAGTATTAAGCATGTTGGGCAGATTTTGTTGACTTAAAAACTCTTGAGGTGAGTTAGAAATAACTCTGGCTGTCTTTTAGGAAAAATATCACTGACTGAGGCAATAACTCTACCTTCTTTTGATTTATCGAAAGATGCAGGTGGCACTTTGGTAGCTAAAGAGGATTCAATTTGCCTCGGATGTGGCAGTGAAGGCTTTTTACACTGATAGATTTATTTGTTTTATTCTAAAAAACCTTTAATCTTTCTTTGCTCTGTGTTTTAGGCCTAATTAGGCTTAATTTTTGTCTTCAGGTCTTCATACTGTTTTTAACTGTGTGGATTAGGCCTTTGATAGTCGAATTTATGCCTTAATCCCTCAAAACTGTGTTAAAAAACTTTCATTCTTCATCTCTACTTTGATTTTATGCTGTAACACTGATACTCTTTGTCTGATTGAGGTTTACTGTATTTTTGTTGTTTTGGAGGCGCGTAGATGTCTTTGTGACTTCACAAATGCTCATGAGGCACAGGTGGAATCATAATTTGAATCACGTAGATTCGCCTTCTTCATGAATAAATGGCCTGGGGATTGTCATCCCTGGGCCTTTGTTTCATTTTAAAACTGTAGACAAAACCTTAATAACTTGCAAAAAAATGAACAAAAATTAATAAAATTCGTGAAAAATAGGTTAAAGGCTGCTTTGGAGATCTTGGGTGCGATATCAAATCGTGGCCATTGGATGAAAACAACCAACGGTCGAGATCACTTGATGGGGTTAATTGGGAGGCGGTTGGGTGAATGAAGTTAAGATTAAGTCCAGGCCATTTGATCAGGATGATGAACGATAGAGATTTCTTGATGAAAGCTTTGGGGAGTAAACCAAATGAAAGGTGACTGGGGGTCGGGACATAATGTGAGCCGTCAAATCAAAACAATCGACGGCCATGATTTAAAAGGTGAATAGTTAATGCAGTGGAGAAAGTGGTAAGGTGGAAAACCAGAATGGATTTCGCACAGCTCTGAGGCGGTTTTGAAATTTCTCCAAAAAAACATGATATGGGACTGCGCTCAACACGTGGACTTACAAAACCGCCTATTTCACATAATTTTTTGGCATTAATTTTTATGTGCAAAAATTACGCAAAACGGGTTGGCAACCATTGGATTGGAGGCTGCAGATCCAACGGTGTGGATCGCACATGATGGATAAAGAGATGCGGGGTGAAAGGGTATGCAGGGTCCAGGTGACGTCAGCAAAAATTGGCACGCAGTGGACGGTGAAATAGGCTATCGGGTAATTAAATTTCTTTGATAAATGGTTATAATTTAAAAAAGGAGCGGATATGAAAAAATGAAGGGGGAAGGAAGCAAGCAGAAGAATGGGGCTTGATGGCCTTTGATCTTGGTAGATCAATGGTCAGGATTCCTTTTAAACCTTTTTGTCAAGAAACAAGATTTTATAGGAAAGGTAAGGTTTTAAAAGGAAAATGGTGAAGGAACGAGGAGAAAAAGGGGCCCACCTTTTGTATAAGGGCGGAAGGAAGGATGAATGTGGGCTTTCGGATCTGGAGGATCGGCGGCCGAGATTTGAAAATGGAGGACAAAGAGAAGGGTGGGGTTAAAACAGTGGAAGAATTGTGAGCCGTTGGATATAAGAATGATCAACAGTGGAGATTTGATCGCAGGATTGAATCGTTTGAGGACAAAGGGTAAAGCAACAATGAAATGTGCCGATGTGATTGAGCGCGGACCATTTAATCTAGGAGAGATCAACGGTTAGGATTAAATCGACGGGTTTATGTTGGAGGGCTCATGGAATGGATGAGCGCAATGCGATGAACGTGGATTGTCAAATCTGGCAGAATGAATGGTCGGGATTTAATCGCATAGGATAAAAAGGAAGAGGCCAAAATACCAAAGCTTTTGATTTTGCGATGCGCGATTAAGCGCTGACCGTTGGATCAGATTCAAATATCTAGGTGGATATTTAATCAGTGGGCGCGATGGTGAAGGGCTTATGACAAAGCGCGATTAAATCTAAGCCGTTGGTTCTTGTGGATTCAACGGCCAAGATTTAATCACAAGATTGCAATCGGCGGAGGTCAAAGGAATTGGATAAGATATTTGCGATTGCCGAATTTGCAATGGAGCGAGAGCCATCGATATAAAACTAGATCGACGATGGAGATTTAATCATAAAGGAAAAAGGCGAAATGACGGGTTTGGAGAAGGGAGCGGTATGGACCGTTGGATCTGGGTGCAATAGAGAAGATCAACGGTGGAGAATCAATCGCGCGATCGCATCGATTGGAGGCCAAAAACCATAAAAACAAGTAAAAATGTGTCTTGTGATGAAAATTTGCGATGCAATTAAGTGCTTAGCGCCTGGTCCTGGCATGGGTTATAAGTGGAAAAGGAGCTAGTGCTTAAGGCCGAAAGGGGCTTAAGGCCTTATAGAAAATTAAGGTTTTTAGGCCAAGATGAGGGTTTTTCAAAGGTTTTTGAAGGTTTCGATAGGAGTAAAAATGGGGTTTTAACCCTTATAAAAGGATTTTACAAGGCTTTAAAGGGGATTTCGAGGGAATGAGAGGTAAATGAAAGGGTTTATGGATGAAAGGGAGAGGGAAAATGGAGAAGGAAAATGGAACTTCATGAGCAGTCTTTTTTTCCTTTGGTAAACAACAGAGTCTTTGAGGGCTTTGAAATGAAACAACAGTGAAGAGTAATTCCAAGGATAAAAAACATATGGGACTTCAAGGATGATAGATTTACAAAGGGAATGTTTCTCTTGAAGGTCCAAAAACATATTTAGCCACCCTTTTTCTTTGACAAATTATTATGGGTGGCTAACAGCGGCTCCAACTTGGGATGGCACCTTCTTGAAGGTGTCAAGAAATTCAGACATGTCTTCTCTGGAAGCTGATCAATGCCACATCCATTGGGCTGCAACTTTATTTACCTTTGCTGATCTTCTTTTGCTCTGACAATGTTAGCAGCCATTAAAAACAATGGAATTCTATCAAAACAAGCTCTCTACGTACCCAATCCTAATGATCTAACATTTTTTCTTCTTTCAGAGTGCATTTGGATTGGCGAACTCTTTTTTCAAACATTTTATTCTTTTGAAAGCATAAAACTAGTCTATTTCTACCCTTATTTCTCCATGAACTCAGATTAAGCAGTTGAGTTCAGAAGCTTCTCTACCTAACTAAAATCTGTCAGGATTAGACTGTCTGACAAACTTTTATTCTCTAAATTCGAAGACAGAAATTTAAAAGCAAACAAGCCAGGATTGAACAATCTAACTTGTTGCTGATCTATGGCATAAAAACAAGCTGCACATAGACTATATTTGTAGGAAATTAAAACGAAAATGATGAAGGCTTAAAATTTGAAAGTTTAAGAACATCCTTCTCTTTTCTTCAGCTCTATTTTTTGACTTTGTTTGAGCTGTTATCTCTTTGTTCTCTGGTTCAATTTTTGGGCATATTAGAACCAGTTTGCTTCTATCCTTGGCTCAGGTTTTGATCTAATTAGAGCCATTCATCTTTTGAAGTTCATAGGTTCAGATTTTGAGCTTGTTTGAACCTTTTTCTTCTATCCTAATCTACCTAAATGATAAGCCAAGATTAAATTGTTTGGAAAATCTGTTTTAGTAACCTATCAGTAGTAAATTGAAAACTAATTAGTCATGATTAGGATGTATGACTAACTAGGAGTGTGTTTATTAGGAGTGGAATTTGAGCTTGAACACTTTCAGACTTTATTTCTCTTTTTTGGTATGGGGTTGTACCTTTCTTGTTTTTACAATCTGCCCTCTTTTCTCTTTCTATTTTTTTGTATTTTTTCATTTTCTAACTTTTAATGCAATGATGAGTATGATATTCACAATGAGAAAAATAAAAAGGCTTCCAAATTGATATGGTCAAGAAAAATAATGTTTGAACATCATGCCATTGACAGGACCTCCAAAAAGTTCAGCTCCATTCAATTCTTGCATGAAATAAGCATTGTTACAAGTAGTAGAATGAATGAGATAAGGGCCAAGCCATAAGTTATCAAATTTACCATGCTTGCCCTTATCTTCTCTCCTTGAATCCCACTTTAAAACTTTGTCACCAATGTTGAAATCACTGGCTTTTGTCCTTCTATCAAACAACTTCTTGATGCTTTCTTGCTTTTGTAATGCTCTGTTGTAGACTTCCTCTTTGGTTTGTTGAAGATGTATAATCTGATTGATTCTTCTTATCATGTCATTGTCTTCAGACTGTACTTCTTGGATCAGATTCATGACTGGCACTCCTAGGCTGGTTGGAAAAATTGCATCTATTCCATAAACAAGCTGGTAGGGTGACATTCCAATTGATTTTTTAAGTGTTAATCTGTCAGCCCAAAGTGCATGTACTAGCTTTGTGTGCCATGATTTCTTATTGTCCTCTAGCAACTTCTTGATTATGTTTACCAAAATCTTATTTGAGGATTCTGCCAGCCCATTACCTTGAGGGTAATAAGAAGTAGAATGGCCTAATGTAATCTGATATTTGTGACAGAATTCAACCATATTTTTGGATCCAAATGCAGCATCATTGTAAGTAATAATCTTCCTAGGACAGCCAAATCTAGAGAGGATATGATTTTCAACGAATTTTATCATGACAAAGTCATTGGATTGCCTAGAAGGGATGGCTTCTATCCATTTGGTAAAGTAGTCTGTTGCAGTGAGAATCCATCTATGTTGGGTAGATGAGGGTGGATGGATTTCCCATATGAAGTCTAGAACCCACTGTTGAAAAGGAGCTTCAACAGTGATTGGATGCAAGGATAAAGGAAGCAATTTTCTTTTGCCTTCAAAGAGTTGGCATTTATGACAAGCAATAATCATTTTATGGACATCTTGAAAGAGGGTGGGCCAATAGTAACCAGCTCTAAGGATTTTATTGGCAGTTGTCTTCCAATAGAGGTGGCCTCCCCATTCTCCTTCATGGAACTCATGCTTGATCTTATCTGCATCATTCTCAGGAAAAAATTTAAGAAATAACCCACTAGAATTTTTCCAATATAGACATTTATCTAAAATGAAGTAGTTAACATATTTTAACTTTAAAAATCTTGCCTTTGTTTTAGAAAAACCAGGAAGTGTATTAAAATTGAGAAAAAAATATAAAATATCAGCATACCAGGAGGAATTCATAAAATTATCTTCAACAATGGGAGTTGACAATTCCTCTTGTTCATCTAATGCATTTATCATGTTTATATCAAGAGCTTCAAAATTGGATTTAGCCATTAATCTTGCTAGTCCTTGGCCTTTTATGAGCTTAGTGGGCTTGATTTCTAAATCATATTCAAGTATCACAACTATCCACTTTCCTCTTTTTCCATCTGGGTCGTGTTAAAATGTCTTTTACAACTGAGTTTGGCACAAACACAATTATGTGGGAGTGTAAAATGTAAACTCTGAAGTCTTTTAAGGTTTTGACTAAGGCAAAGACTTGTTTTTCCATGATATTGTACTTCAGATGT
Organism: Pinus albicaulis; assembly: GCA_034641835.2. Taxonomy (NCBI): domain Eukaryota; kingdom Viridiplantae; phylum Streptophyta; class Pinopsida; order Pinales; family Pinaceae; genus Pinus; species Pinus albicaulis. The sequence goes on along the minus strand of CM076578.1, from coordinate 1,404,625,620 downwards.
GCATCTATCAATGCCTTAATAAAGAATGCAATTGGTTGTTCTTGTCCCTTTATATTTTTCTGCAATAGGACAACAACCACTGTATGTTCTGATGCAAATGAAAAAATGAAAAAATCTTTTGAAAAACCAGGAATTATAAGAATTGGTGTTTTGGTTAATGCTTGTTTTACCAGTTCAAATGATTTATTTGCTTCTAAGGTCCATTTAACTCCTTCTTCCTTTTTCTGCATGTTTTTTATGTTTCTAAGGAGTTCAGCTAAGTTGGGTATGAACCTTCTCAAGAAAATAATCTTCCCAATGAAAGATTGAATTTCCTTGATGTTTCTTGGATGGTTGATTTGCAAAATACCATCAATCCTTTTTGGGTCTATCTTTATTCCCTCTTCTGATATGATGTGTCCAAGTAGTTTACCTTCTTGGAGACCAAACATTGTTTTCTTTGGATTTAAAGAGAACCCAAATTTTCTGCATTTCTCAAAGAATTTTCTCAAGTGTTCTAGGTGTTCTTCATCTGTTTTGGAAAAAACAGTGATATCATCAAGGTAAATAATGATGAAGTAGCCTAATTCTTCTGAAAATGAAATATCCATGGCTCTCTGAAATGTAGCACCAGCATTCATTAAACCAGAAGGCATTTTCACATACATGAAAGTACCCCAAGGTGTAGTAAAGGATGTTTGGAGTTGATCATCAGGATGTACTAAAATCTTATTGTAACTCGAGAAGCCATCTAGCAAAGAAATTCTTTTAGAACCAACTACCTTTTGTAAAATGTGATCCATCTTGGGTAATGGGTAGTTTTCCTTTAATGAGGCTTTGTTTAAGTTCCTAAAGTCAATACAAAGCCTTATTTCTCCTGTCTTTTTCCTCACTGACACAAGATTAGACACCCACTCTGAATATCTAATAGGAAAAATAATTCCAGCCTCATACATTTTCTTGATTTCTTCCTCCACCACAGGTAATTGGACAGGGTTTATTCTGCGCAATTTTTGTTTAAAAGGTTTTTGTTTTCTTTGAGAGGTATCTTGTGCTGAATTATCTCTGTGTCATAGGACTTTAAATCTTCATAACTTCATGCAAATACATCAGAAAATTCTTTAAACAGCTCAATTTATTTTAGTTTGATGTGAGCTAGTAAAGTTTTAGACAGTTTGATCATTTTTTTTTTAGTTCACTGCCTATATTACACTCTTCTACCTTAGTTACAATAGGCTCCAGTTTTGGTTTCTTGGCAACATCACTGAAATCAAACAACTCTTCTAATGGGACCAGACCTTTTGGCAAATTTTGAGTGTTAGATTGCAATGTTTCTAAGTCTTCTTTTGGTAAATCTGCACTAATCTCTATGTTATGTTCAAGTTTATTAGCTAACATATTTATAATAGCAATTTTTGAAGAGTTTACTTCTTCATCAAGTAGATTTTCCTCAGTAAGACAGTCATCTTCATACTCTGAATCCGAAATTGGTAGCTCAAATTCATTTCTAGCCTGTAGGAAGTCTTCTATTTATTTGTCTCCATCAAACACTTGCCAATATTTTTCATTATCAGGGACAACTGGTCTAAATTTGATTTGAGTGGTGCATTGTTTGGTTTCATAAGGAGTTAGGCAAGTTCTAGCAGCAAAAGCTAAACCATTAGCAACAATATTTGGATTTCTTAGTACAAAGACAAGTTGAAATTCATCAAATGTTTTCAATAAATCCATGACATCATTTCTATAGGCTCTAATTCTGGGGTGTTTGGCATTATATATTCCCCATTCACTTTCCTAATAATTAGCTCAGAATCACCATGAACCTTTATCCTTTTGGCTCCTAATTTCTTCAATAAGTGTAGGCCTAAAAGGAGGGCTTCATACTCAGCTATGTTATTAGTGCATTGAAAGTTTAATTTGTAGGAATTCCCTTCAGCATGATTTTTCATTGTGTTTTGAAGCCACACTCCTACACCTGCATCATTATTAGTGCAAGACCCATCAAAGTTCATATTCCAAAGAGGACTAGTTTCAGATTCACTAGTTTGGCCACTATCCTCTTCATCTAGTGTGCTTTTGGATTGTTCTTGTAAGTTAACATTATGTTGAATTTGTTTTATTTCCTCATGTTCTTTATTAAGTTGAGGACTCTTCTCTTGACTCTCAAGGTTGAAAAGCAATGGATGACTGATTTGCAGGTCTAGACCTGTGATTTGTTTGTTGTTATTTTCTGATTTAGCAAACTGTTTTGAAACTTCTGTCTTGTCTTCCTCTTTTTCTATATCTGCCACTAATTCAGTTAAGGTTTCTTGCTTACTGAATGTTTCATCATTGAAAAGGATAAATGAATCAAGGCCTGTATGTATAGAATGAAGAGGAGAGTTTTGTGGTCTCTCTTGGCTGATAACCATGTATTGCATATGAGATTCCCTATAAAGTCTTCTAGTTTGATTAAAAACAGGGATGGTAGCATATGTCATATCCATTTGCATTGTTCCTTGTAACTTATCACCCCAAGATCTTGATAACAACATACCATACTTGGGGGGTACATCAGCTACTACAATATCCATTACTAAACATTTGGCTGGAATTTGTGCTAAGTTTACACAGAGGTCTTTGATTAAACCAAAAAATTTCACTCTACTTGAGTCAAAGGAGAATAGATCTTTGTACGGTCTAGTAATTTCAAGGCCTAGGCTCTCCATTACTGCTTTGGGCATTAAATTGTGAGAGGTCCCTGAATCATGCATAGCATTGTGCAAAATTTTATCATGAATCTTCAAACTAACATAAAATGGAGGAACTGGTCTTTCTTGATATCTTCCCTCAATATTTGGACCAAATAAGAGCTCTGGTTGGTCATCACTAAGATTGACAGTGTCATTATTTTCTGCTACGTTGAAAGCTTTCAAAATTTGTGATCTATATACATCTTGGTTGGCTAATTCTGTGAGAGGAACAGAGATTTTTATCTTGGCAATTTCCTGTTCCAAACTAAAAGGAAACTGACTTTTTACAATGTTTGTTTCAGCCTTATTAACCAGCACTCTATCTGCAAAATCAGTTTGCTAATTTACTCTATTTGCATTGGTCAAAATTGTTTTAATAGGAGCACTAGCTGAAGTACTAGTGTTGCTAAAATCTGCACTTTGTTTTTCATTAATTAGAATGCCTTTTTCTTTGTTTTTATCAGAATTTACACCACTATTTTGTATTTCTGTTTTGTAACTTTGGGTTTGTTTACAAGGTTGTTTTTTACAAAATTTTCAGAGGTCTTAGTCTTGGGAGTTTCCTGATTGCTTTTACTCCTAAGGTCATACTCTTTTGGAGTTTCTATGATGACATTTTCTAGCTCTTGGTAATAAAATTCATCTTCTGCTCTTTTATCATCATAGGGTGTGTATAGACCTTGTTTCATATTGTAATGAACATTAAAATCATCATTGTCTACTCCCTTGGTCTGTTTTGAGGTTGGTTTATCCTAAAATTCTGATTTTGATTTTGATTTCTGTTTTGAGGAGCTGATTGGTTTTGACTAGCTTGTGCTCTCTCAAGTATGCTCATATTTTTCATCATCTCCTCCATCATTCTCTCCATTTTTGAACTAGATGTGGAAGGTGCAGATTCTTCCCTAAATGATAGTTTCTTCTCATTTCTCATTCTAGCTCTTTTCTCCATTAAATTTACTTCCACAACTAAGGCTCATTTCTGCATATCTTCAAAGTCAAAGGATCCCTTTCTCTAAGCTGATAGGCCATTTTACGATCAAATCCTTCAGGAAATTTGTTTAAAGCTGAGCCTTGTGGAGGTTTCAGATCGAGGGGAAGTGCATTATACACACTATTGAACCTAGTGCAATAAGCTTTAACACTTTCCCCAATGTTTCTTTTGAGGCTATTGTAATCAGAAAGTATTTGGAGAGGGTTTTTCCTGAATTCCCATTTGTTTAAGAATAACTGATGGAAGGCTTGGAGATCATTAATACTGTGAGGGGTTAAGCCTTTAAACCATTTTCTTGCTTCTCCCCCTAAAATTTGAGAAAATAATCTAAGTTTGACAGATTCATCATCAATATCATTTCTGTCAAAGTAGTCATTCATCTTATCCACATGTTGTGAAGTAGCAGTAGAACCATTGGCATCATATAATGGTATTTTGGACTGATAGTCCTGTGGTAGATTGACTAAAGGTAAAGGAAGGACTAGAGGGGCATACCATGTTTCCATGATAGGAGGTTGTGGAAAAAGTGGGGGGTTTACAAGTGGAGGATGTGAAATGAGAGGAGGTTGATGGAATGGGGTGGTTTGAATAGAGGGTGTATGGATAACAGAAGTGGATGGACCAGTAAAATATTGTTGAGCAGATCTAGGATGAGAGAAACCAAAATTATGAATGAAATGTGAATTGGGTGGAGTAGTTTATCTACTACCAGGATGTTCACTTCTATCTTGGGATGAATGTGAAGGCTCTAAATCTATCTGATCTATATCATCAAGTGACCTAGTTCTGAATGGATTTCTTAAGTCAACTTGTGATTCTTGTAGAGCTACAAGGTTTTTAGGGACAGAATTAGCTCTATGGAGTGATTTGATAATAGTTGAGGATTTGGCCTTAGGAGACTTCCTAAGTATTCTTTCAGGGTTATCAACTATCTCAGGAGGGTTTGGGTCAGGATAGGCTCTAGTATGAACTCTTCTAGAAGCCACTATGCTATGATTTTCAAACCCAACTCACAAGAAAATTTTAACCAAATATGACAATCTTTAGGAGGCTAACTGATATTTAAACAAGAAAAATTTAATCCTTAAAGTCTTCTTAACTAAGTTTAAATGATGTTATGATGAAAATGGGTTTCCTAGTGGAGTCTTAAGGTCTGTTTAGGATTGTGGAGTCACTAGGTGGAAATTTTTAGCTCTTTTGGAGGAAAAATGTCTTATGGTCCACCACCATGTTTATTTGAAATCAATCTGAAATATTTTTGGGTTTTCTGAGTTTTTTCAGTCCTATGGGTTCTAAGAGTGTCCTAAATCTATTTCAACACTTAAATAGGGTGATGAGACAAAGAAATTTTACTCTTATGGCTAAGCTAGCTGATTCCTTCAAGGTTTGATAAGGTCTATGAGAACCCTAAGGGTTACTTAGTTTGTCACTAATTCAAATAAGTCCTATCATGATTACCATTTGCTTGGTAGTGCTTGGAGAAAGCTACTTATACTACACTGAATACTGAGTGTCTTGTTTTAAGGGTTTTACTCAGAACTCCCCAGTAGAGTCGATGTTAGCTCTCTGTAATTTTAGCAGATTGGAAAGACTAAAGTTGCAAAGCCAACATATGAACCACTTTGGGATTCTAGGTTCTAGCCCTCCTGAATCTAGAGAGGGATCTCTCTATAAGTGCAAAGATTGATTTATCTTTAAGGCTTGAAATATGATATTAGGCTAGTTATGAAGAACAAGGTTTTTGTTTGTTTTGGTTGGGCAAAGATATATGAAGGTGAAGGAAGTACAAATGAAGGGTGAAGGTGTATGAAAGTGAAAGAATAGGTTCAGCTAACAAGATAGGCAAGTAGAAGCTTCAATCCATTGGGCTATGGAGTCATAATAGGATTTAATTGAAACAACAAGGTTCAAGAGTGGTCCATGCGGCAAGTCGTCTATGTCAAAGGATCTCTTTAAGTTGATTTTATGGAATGAAAACAATAAGAGATGGAGAAAAAACAAATGAAGAACAAATAGCAACCTAAGATCAAGTAAGTACTTTGAACTATCCTGATTTTGGCATGCACTTGAGAAAAACATAAAAGTAATCTAAGATCAGGTAAGTACTTTGAAACTAGCCTGCTTTTGATGCTCTTTCAATAGAAAACATTTAAAACACAAAAAATAATAGCTTAATATCAAGTAAGGACTTTGAACCTATCCTGCTTTCAGCATATTCAAAGGGAAACTTTTCAAAGCAACTATTGGAGAAGAAACTAGAGGACATGGCTAACCATAGACCTCCCTAGTTCGAATTTAATTAGCAAACTTTTCAAGAAAACACTTAAGATAAACAAAGAATATTCTAAGATCAGGTAAGGAATTTGAACCTGGCCTGCTTTCAACATACTCTTAGGGAAACTTTCAGACAAACTTTGGAGATAAAACTAGAGGACAGGGCTAACCATAGACTTCCCTAGTTCAACTCTACTTAGCATAAATTGAAAATAACATTCAAGAACAATGTTTGAAGTTTAGACAATAAGACATGGGCTCACCAACATTCCTTCACTGCTTGGACTGTATTAAATCATTCTCAAATACACAATTGGAGGAAAACATCAAGATAAAGCTTATCAGTGAGAGTAGGGTACTGCAAAGAGTAAATCCTAGCTCTATATTTGATGTTCTTTATCAGAGAAAGTGAACATAATGGAAACAAAAGGAAAATAACAAATTACAATAAGAAACACATCACCATTGACATAGACCAGGATCCCATAAATTAGCTTGTATTTTATGCTCAAACCAGTTACAATAATCAAGTCTAGTGGGTCTCTATAGCTTCAAACTTCTCATCTCAACTTAGGTATCTTCAATTACAAACAGAGCTTACAGCAACTTTAGAAAAATATTTACATGCAACAGATATTCAAAGACCAACCTTTATCTCATCTTCTACAAAAGTATTTATAGAAGAAATGAGGAGGTGGGATGAGAGAAAAGATCTATAGGCTCAATAAATATAGTTTAATGCTTCTCGCCCTTTGAGGGGCTCAATGGAGAAGCTTTCTAATATTTCCTCTGTATTAATTGATTTTCATTAAGTATTAAGCATGTTGGGCAGATTTTGTTGACTTAAAAACTCTTAAGGCGAGTTAGCAATAACTCTGGCTGTATTTTAGACAAAATATCACTGACTGAGGCAATAACTCTACCTTCTTCTGATTTATCGAAAGATGCAAGTGGCACTTTGGTAGCTGGAGAGGATTCAATTTGCCTTGGATGTGGCAGTGGAGGCTTTTCAGACTGATAGATTTCTTTTTTTTATTCTAAAACACCTTTAATCTGTCTTTGCTCTGTGTTTTAGGCCTAATTAGGCTTAATTTTTGTCTTCAAGTCTTCATGTTGTTTTTAACCGTGTGGATTAGGCCTTTGATAGTCGAATTTATGCCTTAATCCCTCAAAACTGTGTTAAAAACCTTTCATTCTTCATCTCTTCTTTGATTTTATGCTGTAACACTGATACTCTTTGTCTGATAAAGGTTTACTATGTTTTTGTTGTTTTGCAGGCATGTAGAGGTCTTTATGACTTCATAAATGCTCATGAGGCACAGGTGGAATCATAATTTGAATCACGTAGATTCTCCTTATTCATGAATAAATGGCATGGGGATCATCATCCCTAGGCCTTTGTTTCATTTTAAAACTGTAGACAAAACCTTAATAACTTGCAAAAAGCAAACAAAAATTAAGAAAATTCGTGAAAAAATTACGCGAAACGGGTTGGAAACCATTGGATTGGAGGCTGCAGATCCAACGGTGCGGATCGCACATGATGGATAAAGAGCTGTGGGTGAAAGGGTATGCGGGGTCTAGGTGACGTCAGCAAAAATTGGCGCGCAGTGGACGGTGAAATAGGCTCTCTAGTTGTTAAATTTCTTTGATAAATGGTTAGAATTGAAAAAAGTAGCGGATATGAAAAAATGAAGGGGGAAGGAAGCAGGTGGAAGAATGGGGCCTGATGGCCTTTCATCTTGGTAGATCAACGGTTAGGATTCCTTTTAAACCTTTTTGTCGGGAAACAAGATTTTATAGAAAAGGTAAGGTTTTTAAAGGAAAATGGTGGAGAAACAAGGAGAAAAAGGGGCCCACCTTTTGTATAAGGGTGAAAGGAAGGATGAATGTGGCCCATTGGATCTGGAGGACCGGCGGTCGAGATCTAACGATGGAGGATAAAGAGAAGGGTGGGGTTAAAACAGCGGAAGCATTATGAGTCGTTGGATCTAAGAATAATCAACGGTGGAGATTTGATCACAGGATCGCATCGGCGGAGGACAAAGGGTAAAGAAACAATGAAATGTGCCGATGCGATTGAGCACGGACTGTTAGATCTAGGAGAGATCAATGGTTAGGATTAAATTGGCGGGTTTATGTCGGAGGGCTCATGGAATGGATGAGTGCGTTTTGATGAGCGTAGACCGTCGGATCTGGCAGAATGAACAGTTGGGATTTAATCGCATTGGAGAAAAAGGAAGAGGCCAAAATACAGAAGCTTTTGATTTTGCGATGCGCGATTAAGTGCTGACCATTGGATCGGATTCAGAGATCAACGGTGGAAATTTAATCGGCGGGCGCGATGGTGAAGGACTTATAATAGAGTGCAATTAAATCTGAGCCGTTTGTTCTTATGGATTCAACAGCCGAGATTTAATCGCAGGATCGCAATCGGCGGAGGTCAAAGGAATTGGATAAGAGATTTGCGATTGTCGATTTTGCGACAGAGTGAAAGCCGTCGATCTAAAACTAGATCGACGGTGGAGATTTAATCATAAAGGAAAAAGGAGGAACGGCGGGTTCAGAGAAGGGAGCGATATGGACCGTTGGATCTGGGTGCAATAGAGAAGATCAATGGTGGAGAATCAATCGCATGATCACATCATCTGGAGGCCTAAAACCATAAAAACAAGTAAAAATGTGTTTTGCGATGAAAATTTGCGATGCGTTTAAGCACTTAGTGCCTGGTCTTGGTGCGGGTTATATGCATAAAAGGAGTTGGGGCTTAAGGCCTTATGGAAAATTAAGTTTTTTAGGCCAAGATGAGGGTTTTTCAGAGGTTTTTGAAGGTTCCGATAAGAGTAAAAATGTGGTTTTAAACCTTATAAAAGGATTTTACCAGGCTTTAAAGGGGATTTCGAGGGAATGAGAGGTAAATTAAAGGGTTTATGGATGAAATGGAGAGGGAAAATGGAGAAGGAAAAATTAGGGAAAATGGAACTTCATGAGCAGTTTTTTTTTTCCTTTGGTAAATAGCAGGGTCTTTGAAGACTTTGAAATGACATAGCAGTGAAGAGTAATTCCAAGGATAAAAAACATATGGGACTTCAAGGATGATAGATTTACAAAGGGAATGTTTCTCTTGAAGGCCCAGAAACATATTTAGCCACCCTTTTGCTTTGACAAATTATTATGGGTGGCTAACAAACCACAAATGGCCCTGCAGGGATTTGAAAAATGGGCCATCGACTTTGTACGCCCCAGTAATCCCCCAGGAAAGAAGACCGGTGCTCGGTATATCATTACTGCCACAGATTACGTTACTAGGTGGGCAGAAGACAAATTTGTCAAGGATTGTACTGTGGACATGACGACGCACTTCATTTTTGAAAATATCTTGACCAGGTTTGGGTGCCCAAAGATCCTAATGAGTGACAGAGGTACGCATTTCGTTAACAAAACTATTAAGGCTCTGACTGAGGAATTCCAGATTCACCACGAAAAGAGTACCCCATATCATCCACAAGCGAATGGGACTGTAAAAGCATTTAATAAATTTTGGAACATGCACTCACCAAGGTCTGTAACAAAAAATGGAGTGACTAGGACGTGCGCTTCCCCTCCGTGCTCTGGGCCTATAGAACTGCATCTAAGAAGGTCACAGAGAAAACACCTTTCTGAATGGTCTACGGGAAGGAGGTTATCATGCCTATGGAATACATCATTCCCAACCTGTACATCTCGGCCTTAACAAATATGGCAGACCCAGACATCATGGAGGAATGCTTGGCACAGCTGGTGGCCCTAGAAGAGACCTGTTCATTGCTCAATTCCACCAATAGGTTCAGAAGGCGTGGGAAAAATCTTGGCATGATTGACATATTCAACAGAAGGTCTTTTTGGAGGAATAATTGGTACTACTTTACGATAGCCAGTTTGCGAGACACCTGGGGAAGTTCTGACAACACAAGTTAGGCCCATATGTAGTAAAGGAAATTACCAATGGAAGTGCGGTCATATTCACTACATTTCGCGGTGATTCTCTACCGGGATCTGTTAATGGGAGTCGATTGAAGCCCTATAGGGACTCCTCGCTGCCGACCAAATGACTATATGGCTGGAGTAGCTGTATAATGGATACTGCACACACCTATTCATGGACACCTAGAAAGAAGCAATGGATGCTTAGGGATGATGCGAAGGACTGGAGGTGCGGGTGGGTACAACGCAGGCACAGGTGTTGGGCGCGGTGGAAAAAACTAGCCATCGAAATGGAGCGGGAGCATGGAAAACCACGTCTCTCGTTCAATGAAGCGGGTAATTGGCAAATAATGTGGCGATTTACAAGTATTTTTTACCGTTCCCGTAATGATGAAAGGAAATTAAGGATCAACAAACCATTCTCCCCTCGTAAATGCTATAAGATAAGGACTGTTAGTTTTACGAGATTAAATTATTGTTCAAGATTCTCACACCTCGGCCACTTCGATATATATCATCTCATCTGTCTCCTTGCCATCCCCATGACTGAGCAAGCTACGCCGTCTAACAGTAGCAACGCTAAGATTATATTCCAAGCCAGGCTGACCGCTACAAACCCTAATGAACCTCTGCCTGCCACATCTTCTATGGAAATCGGATCTGATGAGGTCCTTGAAGTAACCCCTGAACTAGAGGATATTTTCTCTACCCTAGAAAAGCGGAAGGGAAAATAAAAAGTAAAACAGGAAAAGTGGGTTGGCAGGAAGCCTCGTACTTTGCCTCGGATTAGGCGTTCCCCTCAGAAAGCACCTAAGGGGCGATCGCCTGATGCATCCCAATGCCCAATGGCGCCCACGGAAGAAGGACTGCAGACGACTCCAATAACATGGTTACCACCTTATGTTAGGCCACGCAGGACAACAACACACATTCCCAACGTTGATATCGTCCGTGTTAGTCATCCATAATTTTGACTTTATCTAAAGATGACTAAATTTGACAATCCCAGATTTCTAGAAACAATATTGCAGAAACATTGTGGGTTCTAGAAATCTCACTGCCTTCATCATTCTAAGTCTATCAGTTCACCAAAATCTTCATCGATGTCTCCTAAAAATTTATCCTACCATCTCAAAAAGAAGTTTTTTTCAGGCTATATCTGCCCATTTTCACTCATTTTCATTTATCCAAACAGTCATTTCCCTCTGAAAATAGCCATTTTTCTCTTCGTAAAACCTCCATTTCCTCTAAAAACCCCTTTTAATAATTATAAACACCTTCATTTGGTTTAAAAATACCTTTTCTAAACCTATTGAAAGCCAAGTTCAAAAAACCCTCTTTTACCCTTATCGAAAGCCTTAAAAAAGCTTAAAAACCCATGTTTTCAGCCTATTCTGACCTTTTAAGAACATAAGGCTTTAAGCCCAATTTTAGCCTTCATCCCTAGCCCTTTTCTTCATATAACCACAGCCGGGAACCGTTGGAACCTATTGCATCGACACTTCTTTGTTTCCTCTCCCATTCTTTTTGTCACCCGCCGATGCGATCCCTCGAGAGCTTAACCCTCCGCCCTTTCTCTCATATGACCTAAGGCCCACGACCTCCTGCTATCACTAAAACCTTCACCTTAGCCCTCAGCCCTTTCCTTTCTTCATAAAATTCTTCCCCGCTCTTTTTCCTCTAGCCCCTTTCCCTTTACTTTATCCCGCGCCATTACTTGTTCCCAAAGTAATCCCCGCAATCCATTTCACCGATCCAACAACGCAAGATTACTACGGGAGGCACCCGACCAAGGTGGCCCGTACCCTTGGTGCCCCCATAGTTGACTTGTTTGACTGCATAAAGACTTAGATGAACAGTCAGGTTTTAATGCGGAGGCACAAGGTAGGAAAATGGTCCGTACCCCCCGGTCCCCTTGCAATAGATTCTCAGTCGTTGGATCATCTCACAAATCCAACAGCTATTGTTTCTCTTGACTCATAAACCTTTCCACTCAATAAAAATTTATCCAAAATTCTCAACTGTCGATCGGTGTGATCCAATGGCCCACATTAAACCTGCTGAAACACATACCCGCGCTACCTAACAAAATAGCCCACGTCACCATCGGTCCCACCCCCCACTATTCAACCGCCCGTCCAATCTTCATCCAACACCTGGCCTCCACCATCCCCCTTCCACTGCGCACCTTTTCCCATCGCGTGCTCTCTCCGCCGTTGGATCTACAACCCCAGATCCAATGATCCGCGCACTCTTTCATGTCCATTTCTCTAAGAAATCAATCGCGCATTATCAACGCGAAACTATTGGTTTTGTGGAGGTTACATGTTAGCTTCCGACGCATATCGCATTCCCCCAACACAAAACCACTTACCACCCAACTTCAACGTGAAAACCGCCTGTTTTCCCAGAAAACCACTTTCCCATTTCGTGCGCCAAAATCAAATTTTCATTGTTTTTTCCTATTTTTTCCTATGAAATCCCTCCTCCCATGCATATCCCTTTCCTCTACAACTACTCCCGAACCCTCCCAAACGCCTCCAATGTAGTTTATCCAAATACATAGGATTATTATAATGGTTTGATTGTTTGTTTTCATGTTTTATGAAGGAAAAATACACAGGGACGAGGGTGACAACCCTCAAAGCTTAAACAAATGCAAAAAGAGACAGAACAAGGTCAGATTTCAAAGGTTTTAATTAGTGTTTTCATAACCACTGGTTGAAACACAAAACCCTTCAGCACACCAAAGGAAACCCTACACACAATAAAAGAAGAAAACGAAGTTAGAAGACAGAAGGTTTAAAGGTTTGAATTGGCAGATCAAAGAAGATTAATTAAAAGACGGAGGAACAAAGGTTTCAAAAGAAGTCCAAGAAGTATTAAAGGGTTAGCAAAGGATGATTATAAAGGCTGAAGGTCAAAGGGTAAAGAAAAATAAACAAAGGTCTAAGGCAGTGAATAAAGGGAAAGGAACAACGATGATCAATTAAAAAGGAAAACCAAGGCTAAACAAATTAGGCCTAGACACACTTTTAATGATTAAATTAAGGCAAGATAGGCCTAAAAAAGCCTTGAATACATCAACAAAAGTAGTTATTCCCTTAATAAATCTAACTACCACCTGTGGCTTACCTTATGTCTCAAAAGGAAAATAAACAGTTATTACACAAAAGAAGATATTTTAAACTGTCAGAACAATTAATGTAAAGATAGAAAAAGGCCTCAAAGTCAATCTTTCAACTGTTTTATCCTCAGGAAGTAAAGATAGATTTATTACACAGAGAAGTAGTTGAGAGACATTCCTACCTTATGCCTTGCATGGTTTTTAAGGATAGGAGTGAATTTACTATGTCATTTATAACATTTTGAACCCTAGATGGTTTCACCTCCTCATTTGCAGCATAAATACTGCATTCAAACTCATTGTATGTTGGGCATTTGATAACTCTTTGAATTAATACATAGTTCTGCTGAAGTTGAAAGAAATTTGATGTTCTGGAACCTGTGGATGTTTGTACCTGTTTGTTGATGGAGAAAGCTTTGTCATTGGATCCTTGAGCTTGGCTTTTGGTGAAGTATTCTAATCTGTTAATGTTTTTCCTATTTTCCATTATGTTTTCATCATTTCTTGCTTGGAGTAGAGTAAAAAGTTTAGGCTAAGAAATGTCTCCTAGAATCACCTTAGACCTGTTTACTCTTCACTGTCTTTATTTTTTCATCTGTTGAAGGTTTTATTGAGTAGTCTGACTACTTTTCAACCCTTAAGCTTGTTTATTTCATAAATAGTTCAAATAGTTGGTCTCAAGAATGATTTATGGTTTTCCCTGCTTACTTTCTGCCTCTTGAAAAATGTTTCTGAAGTCTCCCTTTAAAGTACCATTGTTTACAGTCTGCCAAACAGGTCTGTTTTGATCATACCCTTTGTTCTTACTTAAATAATGGTTTTGAAGGTCTTTATAGCTGTAATCAAAGATGTCTAGGAGTTCCCTCTTCTATGAATGCAGTTATTTGTGAATCTTGAATGTTTTCTTATCCTTGAAAGTGAAATATTTGATGAAATAGAGCGTTCCTCAACTCCTAGATTTCATTTTGAAAGTTTGTCTTGAAATTGTTATTTGCTGAAGTGTGATTTGTAGAATTCATGGTTAGCCCTGTCTATAAAATACCTCTTCATGCTCAAATGATGTTTTGAGTCCCTCTGTTGAGAAGTACATAATATTAAGGATTCTTAATTTCCCTTAGTTCTACTTTTCATTCTAAACCCTTAATGTTCATTTCATTTCACTTGAAAAACTTTGTAGATCCAATAGCCAAGTTAGATTTTCCCTTTGATACCCCTGATTCATCTACAAACTTGTTACAAACTTCTACTTGACTCCATTTCCCAATGACTTAGAGATTTACCTTTCCTATCTATGCTGCCTAGATCATCATGTCCCACAAAACAATCAAACAAACTCATGCTTAATAACTAGCCTAAAATCAACCTTTTACAAGAAAGCAAGTCATATCTTTGCAAACAATTGAGAGATCCCTCTCTGAGACTAGGAGGGCTAGATCCTAGAGCTATAAAGACTGGTTTATGTGTTTCCTTGTCATTTATTATGCTAATCTGCTAAATCACAGGACCCCAATAGTCCGCGCCTACCTTCGAATGCCTCTGGTCCTAGAAGAAGTGCCCCAGATAGGAGGAATGTTCGGCCACCTCCCCCATATAAAATTCGATGACCACGACATGAAGAACCTGGATGCCTTCCCTTCATTAGCCCTAGAGCTATACCTGGAGCGGGTACTTGAAGACGGTGTACAAAATGTAGAGCTAATAGATTGGGTCAGGGGTTTAGCTAGAGCGGGCATATCGAACCTACTACACCTCCCCCACTTTGGTCGATACAATATCACCAGCCTATTTTTTCCCCAGCTACTGGTACTCGTTCATGATGGATGCTTATGGCTCCAGGTCCACATACCAATTGATGCTACTCTCATTCACCGAGTTATTGGACTTCATATGCACGAACCCGATCCTAGGGAAGGTACTGGCAAGAAATTTGAGCACCATATTGTTGAAGATGTCCAGGGAAGGTACCATGTCACACACAACAAATGGGTCTTTCATATTGATACAATTAGTGATGAAGGGACACGCATGGGTACCTTACTTCTTTCCTGCAAGTTGATGCGAAAATGCCAGGTGACGACTGCCCCCGCCCATTTAATTCAACACACTGGCAGATGCGAAAAGGGAGTCTATTTCAATTGGTCTCAGTACCTAGTTGAATATTTTATCGATAATGTGTGTGAGGCTTATGATCAGGGGAAAGATTTCTACTACTCTTGGCTGATACTTCTAATCGTCTTAGTTGCATGGGAGACTCCGAAAGAAGATATCTTCCCCCCTCTTAAGCCCGACATTTGCGAGGGGGCACGATTTTCCAACCTATGGGAATCAAAGGACCCCAAGTAGGTTGAGGATAATAAGTCCTTTTGGGTACTCTACGATGGGTCCATATTTGCGGCCATTCATTCCTAGCCGCGCCTGTCCCCAACAGTCTACAAAAAATATAAGCATATTGTAGCATTTCAGGTGACCATGCACAATGTGAAAATTCGGGCCCTTAAAGATCACACCTGGCATAACCTTCCATATATGACCACCGAATCTGAGATCGAATGGAAAATTTCCACATGGCCATTGGCATGGAAGGTCACTGCCCAGCCCACTGGCCCGGACGCAGCAGGCACATCTGGCCACAACGAAGTATCAACAGCTACCACTACGCTCGGCCCAACAATGGATTAAGAAATTCCTACCTCCACACCGCAGGCAACCCCCAAAAGCACTACCGCGTAGCTAGAACAAGAATCCCCGCCGGATCAAAATATTAACAATATTGATGATGCAGGTATGTCTGTTCTGCATAGCCTCAAATGTACCCGCGGGTTGCCTAAGGGGTCTAAGAAGAAACGTAAGGCTAGTAAGCCTGGCAACAACACAAAGGTTACTTTGACAGAGGATGAGATTGACCAGATTGTCCGATCGGTGGAATATATGGGAATAACAACACAAGGTCACTGTAGAAGTCTTGCAAGCAGAGCTACAGACACTCCTGCTCAAAGCGGACACCCTCCAGGTGAACGTGGATCAAGCGAGGTAGAGTCAAGCGAGCGAGGATCAAGTGAGGCAGATTAACATGGGCCAACCAACTCCAGTTACCACTCTGACCACCATCACAAATTGTTGGATCTTCCCTCTCCCTGGCGCTACTCTTACATTAGAGTCTCCTAAATTATGCAATCAAATTCGGAAATGATTTTCTGTCGACCTTGATGTTGGTTGACTAGCGGGTGCGCAACTGCATGATTTATTTACTGTCATCACCAGCAAACTTTAGCACTGAGAACTTCGTGCACAGCAGCACCTCAGTGAGGCCGAGCAGGCTATTATGACTCAAGCTTCCGAAGTCACCCAGGTCCAGGCTGCAAATGTCGCCACCATCACACAACAAGTTGCCTTAGAGTAGTTGATCAACTGCCTTTGTGAAGACATGCCAGAAGTAATTCCTACCTTAGCTGAGCCGTAATCCAAGTTCAAGGGATTGGTTGCTGCCTTGATATCATCTCGCACTGAGGTACAGGTTGTTAAGGTTGATTTCAAACTTGAGATCGCATCGTTGCAGGCCAAGCTCCAGCCTGAGATCCCTCTGAAAGTGCACACAGTGAGCAGCATTGGTTACAAAATCCACGACCACTATTACGATGCAGATCAATCAGGGTATAAATATGTTTGAAACTGCTATGGAAATATGGTCCCAGTTACAGCACGACCCTCTCCTCTGACAAATCGATCAGGAGCTGCACCAGAAGGAACAAGAAATTAAATAGATGGAAGCCACGCTGACCACCCTTGTTCCAACACAGCGATTAGCCCATCTTCAAACCAGCCACCCTCTTTGTAGTGAAATTGTGGGGCTCTGGCACAAGCATTAGATACTCGGCGACCATATGAAATGCTGGGTTGACGAAGCTCTCAAAATTTCATAGGAATTAGAAGGGGCAGTGTGACAGTTGAACCAGACTTTAGACAGTGTCACCGCTGCAACGGAAGGACCAACTTCGTAGAAGCTGGTGGAAATCGCACAGACTGTCTCTATGCAAAGCCTTCGTGTTCTACCTCTATTCACTGTCGCGATTGAATTTCTCAAGGAAATTATGAAGACCACGCCGGCGCTGTGACTCGGGATGAGTCACAAGATTGTGTTGGGGGACTGTTGGAATGGGGTTCCCTAACCACAATTTTGTCTAGTTTTGTAATATTTTGTAATATTTATTCTAGCACAGTGGGTTTGGGGTGGGTCAAACCCCCTAATGAATTGTAATGGTTCAAAGGGTAGACAAAGGGGATAGCGCAGGCTAGCATAATATAAATAAATGGATAAACCAATTCTAGAGAGGCTAATAAGTGACTAAGCTTAGATACGATCTTGTGGATATTTTGTGTAGATTGTCTAGGTAAGGGCTCCTGTTGGCTGTGTGCACAAAGACCTTGAGTCCTGCTGTGTGCGGACCCCACTGGCTGTGTGTGCGGGCTAGTAGATAGATTCTATAAGCTAGATCTCGATGTTAATGAATGAGAAGCATGTTTGGGATAGTTGAAGTGTCCTGTGTTATGATTATTGGCTGTGCTCTGTGTTATTTATATATATCTATTGCATATTGATGATTATTTATGCGCACGTGGATTTGATATTGTATAAGAATATGAATGCATATATTTGGTTAGGTTTGGATGTTTTTCTTCTGTTAACATGCTGTTAAATGATTTATGAGCTTCGCTGAAGATATTCCACCGATACACTGTTAAGTTGAGGGGACCCCCTTAAATTAAATTTATCTCTCTTAAGGTGCAGAAACCTTGTTCCAAAACCCTCCCATACTACTTCGGGTGAGACCTTGACCTGCACAAGCAGGCCATTACCGAAAGGGCTAGTAGTACAGGGGTTGGTTGGAAAACCTTAAAACTGAACCTGGGTCAAGGCCCCTCAAGCCAACACACACATTTTGTTTTTGAAATTTTCATCCAATGATGTGTGCGTGCTCTTTCGTGCCCTAGCTGATAAAATAGGTGAACTAAGATCCTTTGAGGAATCATTCTTCCTCCTTCAATAAATGTGCAGTAGGAGCTTAGATTTAGCTGAGGGCTAGGGTGTGAAATTGCTGATATGTCTTTAACGATAGATTTTGGGGAGGTAGGCTCCTCCTTTTGTTCCTCCTCTTCCTTCCCTTTGGCATCCTACCCATAAATTTGTGCCTATTTTTCAACAACTTAGGATTCTTTCCCTTCCAAGGGTGCCTTATCTCCCTCCCCCATGGATTTCTTCTCTGTTTGTGGCATTGCTGGAGTTTCCTGTAGCACATACATAGTTTCCTGTAGTAAACTCTATTTTTCTTGTAGAAAACCCTCATTTTCTTGTTGGTCCTTCTTTTCTACCTCTTGAGGGTCTGTGGGGTTTGGTACATGTTTAAGGGATGCATGCCTTGAAGAAATTATCCTTCTATAGGTCACAGGTGTCCTCTCTAGTGAGGTGACCTCTTGAACTTTCCCTTCTAAGATTATCTCATCTTTCTTTTGGGGTGACTCCTCAATTGTCATAGGAATTTTTGCTGGAGTGCGTGGCTTCCCTTGCTTTACTCTAGCACTCTTTCTAGTTCTGAAGTATATGGGGGTTTGTATTTTTCTCTTGGCCTTCACTGGTGTGCTTAGAGTCGCTAAGGTAGCAGCCACTTCTTTCTTTGATATCTCTGGTGATATGTTGGTATGTTGGGGAGAGGTGTCAGTGTTCATCATAGGGTCTAATTGTAGAAATTATATAACTGATATGTTATACATCTGAGATTCTCCTGATCACACACTATTTGACTTCATGCACAATACAGAATCTCTTCTACCATTGATCATTAATTGCAGAAATAAAATCAATTGCATGCACACATTAAAACCATAAAAATTCACATATATGAACACACTAATTTATGGGAAAGCTTAAAGCTGAAAACCCCCAAATATCTGTATATTATATGTCATAGAGATCATGTCACAATCATCATACAAAGCTCCTCACAAGCTCTCAGTACAATCTCCAATTTCTACACACTAATCAGGTCCGATCTAGCAAATCTCATGCTCCAATCTCTGCCACCTGCTAGCCTGCCTCTACTGCGCAATAAATGTTGAAGAATGGCTCTAAATGAACTCGAATTGGTCCAGCCTTTCTCACGCAATCCTCATTGGCATCTCCAACCACTGTGTGTTGCAAATCATGCAACACTATAGTCACAACTGATAGTCACACTCCTCTTTCACCTACCTCTTCACTGGTCTCCACTGAAACTGTCCATGCACTGTAGTTAACTGATGTATTATTTAGTTGATTAATGAGTTAATAATTAGTGAATTAATTAATAATTAATTCAAACCACTCTCACTAGTGTATCAATCAGTTAGACTAGATACAACTAGCTCAACTATGTTTAACTAAGTTAAACTGAACACAACTCCACCAACTACCTCAATAACTCCACCAAACTCTGTCACATGAGTTCTAACTGAACTCTCCATGCAATAGCTCCACTTAACCCTCAGGAATAGCGTAATTCCTTCTGTCAGCTCCTGTGCCACATCTATGCACTTAACTGAAGTGCTCCAAGAGAATAAGATAATGTTTAGAGTCCAAATATTATTAAGAGCTAATAATATTCGGCATATCTATTTTTAGACTGGCAATCTAAAAATAGATTCCGCCCAGTATGTCTAAAAATAGAAGTCCATCTATTTTCTCCGACTCGACCAACCATCCACAAATAGCATCCTGCAACTCATAGAACATGATCCATATGTCTAAAAATAGACTTTGCGCCAAAAATAGCCTGCGGGCCCACTTAGTGAAGGCGACTTCTTTCCACTAAGCTCATCATCTTGTTGCAATCTCAACAATCCCTCTCAACAAGATAAGGATTATCTGCCACCCCTATCCTGCCTCTGTGGTATTCGAATTTGCTCCTGGTGAGCGCCTTCGTCAAGATATCAGCATCGTGATCCTCCATGGGAATGTATGAAAGTAACATGATCTTCCGCTGTAAACAATATTTGATATGATGATACCGGATGTCAATGTGTTTAGATCTATCATGAAATAATGGATTTATCGAGAGTTTAATGCAACTCTGATTATCACAATAAATCACAGTAGGATCCAAGTGTGAACCGAACAACCCGACCAGGATCTTCCTCATCCATATAGCCTCGCATGCAGCCAAACTCGCTGCCATATACTTGGCCTCTGCTGAACTGAGTGCCACGGATCTCTGCTTCCTGCTATACCAAGAAACTACTGTCGACCTGATACTGAAAATCCCTCCAGATGTGCTCTTTCTGTCCGTTGGGCTCCCTGCCCAATCTGCATCCGTGAAGCCACACAACTTCACCTCATCCGACTGTCTGTACCATAATCCATATCTCGATGTGCCTCTGAGATATCTCAATACATGCTTGCCTGCCTTCCAAAAGAGCTTGGTAGGCTTAACCATAGCTTGTGAAAGCTGGTTAACAGCATAGCATATGTCAGGTCATGTATTGACTAGATACATAAGCAACCCCACCAACTGTCGGTAAACAGTGGCATCCACTACCTCTGCCAATGTAGCATCCTCTTTCCTCCATCCACCAGGAAAAGGAGTATTGATAGGCTTGCATCCATGCATGTTGAACTTCTCCAGTATCTCCTGGGCATACTTGCCTTGAGACACAAACAATCCATCACTGCCCTGCCAAATTTCCAATCCCAGGAAATAATGAAGGAGGCCCAAGTCCTTCATCTCAAACTCTTTTGCAAGATCAGCCTTGCATGAGAGTATCAACTGTTCATCATAAGTCAGTACCAAATCATCTACATAAATTACAATGATCAGCAACTTAACCTCAACCACTATCTGGTATAGGTTGGGATCCACCTCGCTCTTGGTAAAACCAAGTCCAGTGAAATAACTATCTATCCGTGTGTACCAAGCACGAGGTGCTTATTTCAACCCATACAACGCTCTTTTGAACCTGCACACATGTGACTCGCTACTGAAGATCCCGAAACCTTCGGGCTGCTCTATGTACACCTCCTCCTCAATCACTTCGTTGAGGAATGCAATATTCACATCCATCTGATGAATGTACCACCCCATTTGTGCTAAGAGAGCAAGAATCGTTCGTATTGAAGAATACCTCGCGACAGGTGCAAAGGTTTCCTCATAATCGAACCCCTAAATCTGTGAGAAGCCTCGAGCAACAAATCTTGCCTTGTACTTCTCCACACTCTCGTCAGCTGCTTTCTTCACTTTGTAGATCCATATTGAACCTACCACTTATTTCCATTCTGGCCATGGGACATTCTCCCATGCACTTTTTCTGACAATCGAATCATACTCTTCCACCATGGCATCTACCCATGCAGGGTCCTCCACAACTTCCTCGAAAGAGGATGGCTCTGTCACGATATACTTGCTCATTAGAGCCATGTATCTAGTATACCGGTCAGGTGACTGTCTCTGTCTACGCTATGATGTAGGTGCTCCTACAATCTTCTCTGCATCCTGATTCAGTCGCTCAGCTTCTGTAGTGCACTTCCGCCCTCTGATGGTTGGCGTTGTATAAGTGGTCTCTTCCACTCCATGAACATCCTCTTGTGGCTGATCCACATCCTGAGGCTCATCCTTAGGATCTAATAGCTCATCATCTGCATGCAAGTGTGGCTCCCTCTCAAGCGAACACTTCATGGCTTTCTCCTCATGAAATTTGATATCCCGTCACACAACAGTCTTTCGACTGTCTGGAAAATACACACGATAGTTATGGGGTGTATCAATGTACCCCACAAATATCCCAACCTCTACGGTTGGCTCCAGCTTCTTCCTGGCATCCTTCGTCACATGAATGTAAATAGGTGAACCAAAAATCCTCAAATGAGAAATATCAAGCTTCTTACCAAAAAACGCCTCCTCGAGTGTACTCATGCAAGTATCCTATGAGGACAATGGTTTTGCACATAAACCGCAGTATTGCATGTCTCAGCCCACAAGTGTATGGGAAGGCCCTGATCATGCAACATTACCTGTGCAGCACCCACGATCGTTCTATTTTTTCGCTCTACGACCCCATTCTGCTGTGGGTTATGAGGTGTTATGAGCTCTCTTTGAATTCCTTCTGTGCTACAAAAGTCCTTGAACTCGCCAGAGATGAATTCACCACCATTGTAGCTCCTAAGAGCCTTCACATGCTTCCCTGATTCTTTCTCCACCAGTGCCTTGAACTCATAGAACTTTGAGTATGTCTCGCTCTTCTTCTGCATAAAGAAGATCCAACACTTACGCAAAAAATCATCAACAAAGATCACATAATGCCTATGATTTGCTGTCGAAGCTAATGAGAAAGGTCCACACACATCTGTGTGAATTCTCTCAAGGATCGTGGTGGCGCGACTATCCTTCTCGTGAAAGGTGGCATTCACAAATTTTCCCAAAGTACATCCCTTGCACTGATTTGACTGCGCAAGTGTACCTTTGGGAAGCCCGGTAGAAATCTACTGCAAAATTTTCAAAGCACCATGGTGAAGATGGCCCAATCTCCTATGCCATAGCTCTCCCTCACCCCGACTCACCATTCCTTCTGCCTTGCCCGCCATTTCTATGCATCCATCTACCTATAATTGATAAAGGTTCTTAACTCAAACCCCTATCCTTCGGGTTTCTCCAGTTGCCTTACTGCACAGGAAATCCTTTCCCTCGCGAAAGACAACATCATATCCCTTGTTTTCCAACATCACCACAGAGATAAGATTCTTCTTCAATCCTGGAACATGCATGACTTCCTTGAATACGAAGCGTTTACTAGACTCCCTCTCAAAGGAAATGGTACCGATACCAGTCGCACTATATCTACCATCATCGCCCATCTCGATGTGCACTCCAAGATCTTTCTCATCCAGATCATTAAACAAATATTTGTCTCCAATCATATGAAAAGACGCACCACTGTCAAGAAACCACACTGAACCCATCATCCTTTAGACTAAGCATGCGATCAGCGAAAAATACAGCTCAAACTGCGAGGCTAAGGCCTCTCGAGTTGCAGATATAGCAGCCTGCTTATTTTTCTTCTTCTGTGGACAATTAGTGGCGTAATGTCCGTGTTGGTGACAGTGAAATCACTTCACCTTGGACATGTCCTTCTTCTTGCCTTTCGCACCGGATTGAGAAGCATTCTTCTTTCTCTTCCCCTTCCTTGCTTTGGCAGCCAAAGCACAATTTTCTTCATCTGCATTCTTTGATGAAGATCTGTCCCTGGTACTCCGCCTTATCTCCTCTTGCACAAGATCCGATCAAAGTCGCTCCCATCCTGGAAATTTCTCTCGACCATTGACAGAGTCCTGATAGGAATGCCAACTCTTCGGAAGCCCAAGGAGAGCCAAGCTCACCAAGTCCTCATCATCTACAGCAACCCCCACACTTCCCAGCTCATCCCTGCACTAGACAAACTTCGTGAGGTACTTGGGTATACTGTCGCCTTTATCCATTTTTATGTTCCTGAGTTTATCCTTGAGTGCCAACTTCCTCTGGTCGCTCTTGCTTTGGAAAAAATCTGTCAAAGTTTTCCACATCAAGAATGGAGAAGATTTACCATGAAGGCTAGACACTATGTGATCCTTCACACCTTCCAACAGAATCCTTCGACACTTTTCTTTCTTCTTTTGCCACGCGTCAAGTGCGGCAGCATCGTTAGAAGCAGGGTTTGGAATTTCTGCAACTATGAACTCCTTCAACCCATTGTCATCCAGCACCACCTCCATCCTATCCTTCCATGCAATAATTCGATCTTCCCTCAAGGGCATACTCCAATCGCAATCCGTTGAAAAACATCTCAACTTTGACACCAAGAAAACACTGCTGCAAATTCGAATTCCACCAGCACAAAACTCAATCGCTTCAATGCTTTGTAATTGCTCCAATGATCAATATCGCTCTGATACCATGTAGAAATTATATAAATGATATTTTATACATCTGATATTCTCCTGATCACACAATATTTGAATTCATTCACAATACATAATCTCTTCTACCATTGATCATTAATTGCGGAAATAAAATCAATTGCATGCACACATTAAAACCATAGAAATTCACACATATGAACACAGTAATTTATGGGAAATCTTAAAGCTGAAAACCCCCAACTATCTGTATATTATATGTCATATATATCATGTAACAATCATCATACAAATCTCCTCACAAACTCTCAGTACAATCTCAAATTGCTACACACTAATCAGGTTCGATCTAGCAAATCTCATGCTCCAATCTCTGCCACTTGCTAGCCTGCCTCTACTATGCAATCACTGCTGAAGAATGACTCTGAATGAACTCGAATTGGTCCAGCCTTTCTCACACAATCCTCATGTTGAGATTGCAACAAGATGATGAGCTTAGTGGAAAGAAGTCGCCTTCACTAAGTGGTCCCGCAGGCTATTTTTGGCGCAAAGTCTATTTTTTGACTGGGTCTATTTTTAGACATATGTATCATGTTCTATGAGTTGCAGGATGCTATTTTTGGATGGTTGGTCAAGTCAGAAAAAATATATGGACTTCTATTTTTAGACATATTGGGCGGAATCTATTTTTAGATTGCCAGTCTAAAAATAGATATGTCGAATATTATTAGCTCTTAATAATATTTGGACTCTAAACATTATCTTATTCTATTGGAGCACTTCAGTTAAGTGCACATATGTGGCACAGCAGCCGACAGAAGGAATTATGCTATTCCTGAGGGTTAAGTGGAGCTATTGCATGGATACTTCAGTTAGAACTCATGTGAGAGAGTTTGGTGGAGTTGATTGAGGAAGTTAATGGAGTTGTGTTCAGTTTAACTAATCTAAACATAATTGAGCTATTTGTATCTAGTTTAACTGATTGATACAATTAGTGAGAGTGGTGTGAATTAATTATTAATTAATTCACTAATTATAAACTCATTAATCAACTAAAGAATACATCAGTTAACTTCAGTGCATGGACAGTTTCAGTGGAGACCAGTGTAGAGATAGGTGAAAGAGCAGGTTAATTATCAGTTGTGACTATACTGTTGCATATTTGCAACAACTAGTGATTGGCGAAGCCAATGAGGATTGCGCAGTACAAGCCAGGTGGTTCAAAGTTATTTATGAGCCATTATTCAGCATTGATTACGCAATAGAGGTTGGCTATCAGGTGGCAGAGATTGGAGCATGTGTTTTGCTAGATCTAGCTTGATTAGTGTGTAGCAATTGGAGGTTGTGTTGAGAGCTTGTGAGGAGCTTTGTACAATGATTTTTACATGATCTCTATGACATATAATATATAGATAGTTGGTGGTTTTCAGCTTTAAGCTTTCCCATGAAATACTGTGTTCGTATGTGTGATTGTTTATGGTTTTAATGTGCGCATGCGATTGTTTTTATTTCCGAAATTAATGATAAATGGTAGAAGAGATTATGTATTGTGCATGAAGTTAAAATAGTGTGTGATCAGGATAATCTCGGTGAATAATATATCAGTTATTCAAATTTCTACATGGTATCAGAGCGAGATTGATCATTGGAGCAATTGAAAAACATTGAAGCGGTTGAGTTTTGAGCTGGTGGAATTCGAATTTGTAGTAGTGTTTTCTTGGTGTCGAAGTTGAGATGTCTTTCAACGGATTGTGCTTGGAGTATGCCCTTGAGGGAAACTTGAATTATATTGCATGGAAGGACAGGATGGAGGCGGTGCTGGATGACAATGGGTTGAAGGAGTTCATAGATGCAGAAATTCCAAATCCTACTTCTAGTGATGTTGCCGTACTTGACACATGTCAAAAGAAGACAGCAAAGTGTCGAAGGATTCTTTTGGAAGGTCTGAAGGATAAAATAGTGTCCAGCCTTCATGGTAAGGCTTCTCCATTCTTAATGTGGAAATATTTGACAGGTTTATTTCAAAGCAAGAGCGACCAGAGGAAGTTGGCACTCAAGGATAAACTCAGGAACATAAAAATGGAGAAAGGCGACAGTATGCCCAAGTACCTCACGAAGTTCATCCAATGTAGGGATGAGCTGGGAAGTGTCGGGGTTACTTTTGATGACGAGGACTTGGTGAGCTTGGCTCTCCTTGGGCTTTTGAAGAGTTGGCATTCCTATCAGGACTCTGTCAATGGTCGGGAGAAATTGCCAGGATGGGAGCGACTTTGGTCAAATCTTGTGCAAGAGGAGATAAGGCGGAGTACCAGGGATGGATCTTCATCAAAGAACTCAGATGAAGAAAATTGTGCTTTGGCTGCCAAAGCAAAGAAGGGGAAGAGAAATAATTCTTCTCAATCCGGTGCGAAAGGCAAGAAGCAGGACATGTCCAAGGTGAAGTGCTTTCACTGTCACCAACACGGACATTACGTCACTAATTTTCCACAGAAGAAGAAGTATAAGCAGGCTGCTGGATCTGCAGCGGGAGAGGCTTTAGCCTCGCAGTTTGAGCTGGATTTTTCATTGACCGCATGCTTGGTCTCAAGTGTGATGGGTTCAGTGTGGTTTCTTGACAGTGATGCGTCTTTTCACATGACAGGAGATTGAGATTTGTTTACTGATCTGGATGAGAAAGATCTTGGAGTGCACATCGAGATGGGCGATGATGGTAGATACAATGCGATCGGTATCGGTACTGTTGTACATAGTTCCCCCCTCCATTCAAATTTTGACCACGGGTCCCTTTTAAACTTGCCGCAAGCATCTTTCGTGACCAAAAATCTCCACGTCGTGCTCATCGCCACCTTTTCCGCTCTGAAATGCACTGTCCAAATGATAAAAACCCGCAATTTAAATTTATCGACCCAAGCCCCGAGGCCTCAACGCTTTTCCTGTTGTCACCATATAACCCAAGCCCAAGAACCACATGCCAGAAGAAAGGGGGCTTATCGTTCATATTCCGGGCGTGATCATGACCGTCCGATCAGGTTAAATCAATGGAGCGGTGAATGTTTTATATGGAGGGCCCCATGCGTGCAGGAAACTGGCGGTATTACCCCACACCACTCTCATCAAAGCGGCGATATTCAGCATGAGAGCAGCGATTCCATAGAAGAAGTGCCGCATGTCTTTGGTACGGGTTTTAAAACCGCTTCCCCCGCGCGTTAATGTCTGTACAATCGTCGGGCAGCGGAATTCACGTGAATCGTTGGATCTCCCGATCTCTATCCAACGGTGGAGGTGTACCAGAATTGCTCGCTCGTTAACATGCGTCTGCCATGTCCTATGGCCCACCATCGTGCTGCCCTCATCACTTCCCAACCGTTGATTCGTGCTTACCATCTAATGGTCCAAAATGCAGTTCCCCCCATCTGTTGACTTCGCTACGTCGCCCTTCCACTTGTTCCTTCCGTATGTCCACGTGTTCGCCCCCATGTGTCTAGGATATTTCTCTCCGTTGTATATATATATATATATGTGTGTGTGTGTGTGTGTGTGTGTGTTCAAGTGTGTTTTCATTTGCGCTTATCGTTCTTCAGTCACCACCTCCCCACTATGTCACGTAGAAAAACTGCGTCCCGATCATTTATCAAAGCCCTCATTGTTTTTCCTCCGCCACCTTTTATATTCCTGTTATACGTTCGACGCCATTATCATCTCCCCTTCCACACTCCCTGTCTCCGAGTCCGTTTTCTCTAATGTTTTGCGGGTTTTGCAGGTTCTAAAATGATGAAGAAGACGCCTTAATCCACCGCCTCCATTACAGAGATCAAGAGTATATCAAAGGACATATTCTGCTGGTGAAATTTAAAGAAGAAGCTGAGGGTAGGTGTGAGAAATGACCGCCATTAAAGAAGACGGAGATATGGACCTACAGAACCCTCCAGAAGAATTCGCACCGCATTAAAGATCCAGGATTCAAATCCAAAGCTAAGGGCCGAAAGTACAGTACAGAATTGCAGACTTTCTCATGGTTTTATGGTAGCAGATTTTCCCTCTTTCAGTAAGAGGCGGACCAATGTATATTTTATTATTCGTGTCATGTTTATAAGGAGATTTTTCCCCTCAGCATTTATTTCAAGAGATGTTTTGTAAAGTACATTTATTTATAGTTAGTCATTCATAGTGTGGGCGCGAATGCTTTCCGCCATTTTATTTAAATTGAGTCATTAATTGTGCTTCATCTACCTCTTTCTCTAGAATTCTCTATCTTTCCTATAAAGGCCCGAAAAGAAGACATTGAAAGGGCTCCAGATTTCTATCAGCAAACTGTGCAGTGAAAAGGCTCTTGTATACATCTTGTAATATTTCCTGTATGAAGGTTCAGAGCCCGTAGGGTCTCAGTGAGGAGGGGTTATAACTGTAATGAGGATTTTGGTCTCTGGTATCTCACAGTATGCAATTTCTCTTATGTGTTAATATAATATCTCTTTTCATGCTATTTATCTTATTGTATCATGTTCTAGAATGCGAGTGGCTCACTAGTTTGCAGTAAGGATTCATCCTTGTTGATGCCCTTTCTGGAATTAGTCAAGCGCTTTAAATAGGCCTAGTCATGGTATACTGTTTCATGTTCACTTCATCCATATTTTCTGCTATATTAGTTGTTTGAGGGGGGTGCTTTTAAAACGCCATTGTCATATAAGGATTCATAAATTGATATGCCCTTATATGGTTCTCGTTGTGTATCCGGGTATCAATCTTATGTCACGAATATCTTTATGTTTCACATCCGCACCTGCCTCCCGATATGGGTTTTCAAGATATATTATCTGAACTGGCCCTCTTTACAGTAAGCGGTCTCTTAACTGTATGATGCCTTTTTATGGGAGTTTTACATGATGTCCCTACACTGTTCTTATCTTTGTACCAGCTTCTGAGAGAGATTGGTCCCATTCAAAATTAATTTCCTTGTTCAAATGAGAGATAGTAAGTGAGTTCTTGGACTGACAACCCAAACTATAAAGGGCTCCTTGCTATATTAAGATGTCATAGGCACTGGTCTATGGAAACTCTAGACTGTCTCTAGGGGGGTGACAAAATCATCCACAACATCTTTCTGGCGCCGTTGCCGGGGAGCGAATTCAAGAATATCAGTTTCCCTGGGTCTCGAAAAACTATTTTCACTCTCTAATTAGGTGAGCACAGAGAGTTGAAGAGTTGCATATCTCTCACCTTGGCGA
The DNA here is from genome assembly GCA_034641835.2 of Pinus albicaulis. Classification (NCBI taxonomy): domain Eukaryota; kingdom Viridiplantae; phylum Streptophyta; class Pinopsida; order Pinales; family Pinaceae; genus Pinus; species Pinus albicaulis. The sequence goes on along the minus strand of CM076578.1, from coordinate 1,404,596,417 downwards.
CTCCACTGGTCATTATTTGATAAATCTTATTGGTAGTCCTGGCTCCTCGTAAGCCACATTTGAGGTCAGATACATCTCAGTCGAAAGCATCTTACGTGTCTAACCCAAAGAAGATCATTCATAAAAGAGTTTGGAAGGAGAGGAAGTCAGTTCGTGCTGAAAACCCTGAATATTCCATTGAATATTACCCGCCCTTTTCTTCTCAAGAAGTTAGAACAGAAAATCCCGAGTTTTCCTCAAAAACTCCACGTAGAGGAAGTGCCTGGATTGAAGAAGAATCTCATCCTGCTTTCGAGGCTGAATAAATCAAAGAGGTCATAGAAGTAGTTGCTGTTAACCGTGAGTTATTCCCATCCACACCTCAGGCTTCTGTGCAATATATTCCCATCGTTGTTCATACTCCACTTCCTCCTACTCCTCTCCCTTCATTTGTTACTCAGACTGTCGTACAACCCCCACCTCCTCCAATGGCCAATGTTCCTACTTTTCTATTGAACAAATATGCTCCTCTGGCCTTACCCCAAGTGCTGAATGATATGCCACAGGATTATTTGAAGATTCTGCCTAGATTTAATGGAGAAAATGAAATTGATGCTCAGAAACATCTTGAGACTTTCTGCTCTTTTGCAGAGAATTTAAATGTTGAACATCTGGACGTGGTCTTGAGATTGTTTGTGCAGTCTCTGGAAGGTGAAGCCAGAAAATGGTTTAAAACATTAGGAAATCGTTCTGTGACCACCTGGGATGTTATGGAGAATGTTTTTCTCAGAAAGTGGGGAGAAAAGAAAGATCACGGTCTATGTCTCACTGAATTTAATACCATGAAGAAGAAACAGAATGAAGGGGTCTCTGAATTCATCAAAAGATTTAACAAGCTATATCTGAGCCTGCCTCCCGAAATGAAGCCCCATGAAGCTGCTGCCAAGATAATTTTCATAGCAGCCTTTGAGTCTGATTTTGGCTTCGCATTGAGAGAAAGAAAACCTGCCACTTTAGATGATGCACAGTCAGATGCTCTGGAATTGGAAGCAAACTTTGCCTCCACTGGGAAGTTAAAAGGAAAAATTGAACAGGATACTAAGAGGAGAGGCAAAGAAGAGGTCTCCACCTCTAATCACGAAAAGGATTCAGATAAAATGGACGAAATAAGTAAAATGATAAAGAAGATGGTCAAGCTTGAACTGGAAGCTAAGAATGCAACTCCCAATAATTATTATAATGCCCCAAACAGAGGATATAATCCCCAGTATAGAAGGCCACCATTGCAGATATTTCCAAGAGAAACAAAGGAACAATAAGACCAGATAACTCATCCCTTGTACCTGGAAGGACCAGCAGATGACTCCATTGGAGATGCAGCTTATGGATTAGATGATTCAAATCTGGGCTTTTCAAATACTGATGATATGGAATGCCCGTTGCAAGATGAACATGAAGAAGCAGAGATTGATCATTATTGCAAGCAGTTTGCTGATTTCATGCAAGCACAGTTCAATGTCAAATACGATCTCAGATCTTCAAGGAAGAGGACCAGAACTCAAGACCAAGAAAAAGAGCCACCTCAGAAAGAAGCATCTGCTCAGAAGGAATCAGCAACAAAGAAAAATGCAGAAAAAGGTAAGAATCCTTTAAAAACTCCCTTGCAGTCAAATGATCAGATTCCTTCTTCTTCCAAAATAGTCAGTCCTCCCAATGCTGAGCTAGTGCCAAAAGAAGTCAAGTCTTTAGTTGAAAATAAGGAGTCAAAAGAAATTGTGGTAGAAAAGCCCACATCTGCTTTCAATTTGCAAAAAGAACTTGAGAAGATTAATATTCCTGTCCCTCTGACTGAGTTATTAAAACAGCCTGTATATCAGTCTCAAGTTACCTCCTTTATGCTTCCTCCTGAAATACCAATTGCACCTGATAGTTTAAATCTTCAAGAAGAAAGACCCATGGTATTCTTTGGCCCACATGTCGAGGAGATAGACACTTCTACTCCTCCTTTTTACGTATCCCTAGTTATACATGACCTTCTGTTACATAATTTTATGTTAGATTCTGGGGCTTCCCATAATCTTATGCCTCTGTCTGCCATGGAGCAACTAGGGCTGCAAATTACAAGACCATATAAAGATTTATATTCATTTGATTCTAAAAGGGTTAAATGCTTGGGAATGATTAAAGATCTAGTGGTCAATTTGGCCCAAATTCCAGCAAAGAGTGTGGTCATGGACATTGTGGTTGCTAATATCCCAACCCGCTTTGGCATGCTGTTGTCAAGGTCCTAGGGTACTAAGATCGGGGGATCAATCAAATTAGATTTAACATATGCTACTGTCCCAGTCTTTGGAGGTCAGGAAAGGAGGTTATACAGGGAGACTAGATTTGTCAAAGTGGTAACCAAGGCTGACTGCTCAGATAATTCACCCGTGTATAACAAAGAGGGTGACTTCTCATGCTTGATGATAGAAGAAAATCAAAATTATGCTCATGAGCCTCTTTTTGGTCAAATTCAAGCTGAGCAGCCTAAAGGAGATCAGGAATCAGAAATATGGACTTTGCATTTTGATGGAGAAAACTCAAGAGAAGGCAATGGAGTAGGGGTGTTATTAATCTCTCCTACAGGTAAATGGGTGCCCTTGTCTTTTAAATTGGAATATGAGGCTACAAACAATGTAGCTGAATATGAAGCACTACTATTGGGACTGCAAACAGCTAGAAACATGGGCGTCCAATGTTTAAAAGTCTTGGGAGACTCTGAGCTAGTAGTGAGGCAGATCAAAAATGAATGTCAAACTAAACATCCTCGGCTCAGAGCATATAGAAACGAAGTATGGGACATGATAGAAAACTTCTTCTCAGCATTTAACATACAGTTCATGCCCCGGGAGAAAAACAGAATAGCAGATTCTCTTGCTGTAGCTGCCAGTACTTTCCGTCCTCCTCAGAATCCACTCTTAAGATATGAAGTGGAGGTACGGTACAGACCATCCATTCCAGACAATATAAAACACTGGCAGGTATTCGAAGATGATGAACAGATGAAAAGATTCATAGAGACATTGGGAGAATTCACAAATATAGAGATTGATGATGAGAGGGAGGAAGAAGCTGAAAATGTCGCAGAAAATAAATGGGAAGAGAATATAGCAGGAAACAAAGTGCTGCAGCTGAAAGGAAATGTTATACCTAGAGGGCTGGTGCCTCTAGAAAGATTATTTAACAAATATGATATTCCATTGCAGCCAAATAAAATGACAGAAGAAGATCAAGTAGGAGATTTGAATCTGGGTACTTCTACTGATCCCAAAATTGTCAAATTATCTAAAAAGGTCCCAGAGAATACAAAGAAAAGTATTTGAAGTTATTTCAATCTTACAAAGATGTTTTTGCTTGGTCCTATCAGGACCTAAAAACTTTTGATGTAAATATAATGCAGCATAAGATTCCACTGAGGGAAGATGCAAAGCCTTACAAGCAGAAGCTCAGACAGATCAATCCTCTGCTGCTTCCCTCCATTGAAAAAGAAATCAAAAAATTACTGAAAGCCAAAATAATTGTGCCATTAAGATACTCAGAATGGATAGCGAACCTTGTCCCTGTTCGAAAGAAGAATGGAGAAATAAGGCCATGTGTAGATTTCAGGAATTTGAACAGAGCATCTCTCAAAGATAACTATCCGCTGCCTAAGATGGACCACATCCTGCAGAAAGTAGTGGGAGCATCCAGAATGTCAATGATGGATGGATTTTCTGGTTATAATCAGGTAGCTGTATTTCCAGAAGATCAGAAGAAAACTTCATTTACTACACCATGGGGAACATTTATGTATGCCAGGATGCCATTTGGATTAATTAATGCAGGAGCTACTTTTCAAAGGGCAATGGACATAGCCTTTGTTGGAGAACAGGACAAGTTTTTGGTAGTTTACCTCGATGATATCACAATGTTTTCAAAGAATGATGATGAACATATTGAGCATTTAAAAAGAACTTTTGAAAAGTGCAGAAGGTATGGCCTATCCCTCAATCCTCAAAAGTCTCTATTTGCATTAGATGAGGGAAAACTTTTAGGGCACATTGTAACAAAGGATGGTGTGAAAATAGACCCTAAAAGAGTTGAAGTAATAAACAGTATTCCTTTGCCTAGAAATAAAAAGGAAGTACAGGTGTTTTTGGGCCGAATTAATTTTCTAAGAAGATTTATTCCTAACTATGCTGAGATAGCTAGGCATATAACTAATATGTTGAAAAAGGAGAATGAAGTAAAATGGTCCCAGGAGTCTAGAGACGCTTTCACAAAGATAAAACAGGCATTTGCTGAAGCTCCTGTGTTAGCTGGACCAGATTACAGTAGACCATTTATGATTTTCTCATTTGCTTCCCCTCACACAATTGCTGGAGTGTTATTGCAGAAAAATGAAGAGGGATATGAACAGCCTATAGCTTTCTTCAGTCAAGTACTTTATGATGCAGAATTGAAATACAATATATTGGAGAAACAGGCATATGCCCTAGTAAAGTCCCTTAAAGCTTTTAGAGTTTATGTTTTTCAATCTCATATTACTGCATATGTCCCCACAGCTGCTGTCAAAGACATTCTGGTTCAGGGAGACAGCGAAGGTAGAAGAGGAAGATGGATTGAAAAAATCCAGGAGTATGATTTGGACATAAGGCCTACTAAGCTGATTAAAGGACAGGGACTTGCCAAGATGTTATCTGAATCAAATCATCAAGCTTTGGGCATTAACCTATCTATGTTAGCAAATGAAGAATCTGAAAAAGAAGAGGAGCAGCAAGGACTGGAGATGGCCACTCAAAAGGTACATGTGAAATACCTAACTAGTCCTTGGTACAAAGAAATTGTTGAATATCTTTTAACACTTAGCTGCCCTCCAAGTTGTGATAAGATAAAGTACAGAGCTGTAAGGATGAAATCTCAGAAATACATGATTGCTAATGGACAGCTATATTGGAGAGACCCTCTAGGTATATTATTGTTATGCCTCACAGAAGATGAAATAGAGAACATATTGACAGGATTCCATGAAGGAATATGTGGAGGACATTACAGCTGGAGGGCTACAGCTCACAAAATCCTGAAGGCCGGTTTTTACTGGCCGAAATTGTATACAGATACTTTTGCTTGGGTCATAGCATGCGACAAGTGCCAAAGATTTGCAGAAAGACAGAAACTAGCAGCCATGCCCTTGATTCCTATTCATGTAAATGAACCATTTCAGAAATGGGGACTAGATTTTATAGGAGAAATACATCCCCCATCAAGTGGCCAATATAAATGGATACTGACAGCCACAGATTATTTCACGAAATGGGTGGAAGCCATACCTACAAGAAATGCTATAGACGCTGTGATAATGAAGTTTATGGAGGAAAATATCATATCTAGGTTTGGTTGTCCCGCAAGGATTGTAACTGATAATGCACAAGCTTTCAAATCTTCCAGATTTGTGAATTTCTGCCAAAGGTATAACATCATCCTGACTCATTCCACAGCATATTATCCGCAGGGAAATGGCTTAGCAGAGTCATCTAATAAAACCGTGGTGAGAGCCCTGAAGAAAACAATCAGTGAAAATCAGAAGAACTGGAATTCTCAATTAAAGTTTGCTCTGTGGGAAAATAGGATAACCAGCAAAAGAGCAACAGGGAAGTCACCCTATGAGCTGGTATATGGGAGAGCTGATGTGTTTCCTGTGCAATTGGCTTTGCCAGTGGCACGTTTTACGCAGGAGAATCAGGAGGAACCAGATGATATGATCAGGAGGATTAATCAATTGGTAGAATTGGAAGAAACATGGAACCAGGTAAATCAGAGACTGATAGAATACTAGGATAAAATGAAGAATGTCTTTGATCAGCACGCAAAGGATAGAAATTTTCAAGTTGGAGACCTGGTTCTCAGATGGGATGTTCGCAGAGCAAAGAAGGGCAAGCATGCTAAATTTGACCCGCTGTGGTTTGGGCCATTCAAAATAGTGAAGCTTGGAAGAAACAACACTTTTTCTTTAGAAAATCTACAGGGTGATTTGTTGGATGCACCCGTGAATGGCCAATTCCTCAAGCCATATTTCCAATTATGACCTAGGCTGGCAATGCCCGACTGTATATATTGTATATAAGTTGTTTTGATTTTTATTTTTATATAAAAGAATGCGGATAATTACCTGAAGAAGGAGCGCAGGGGAATTAAAGAGCGGAGTGAAATATTCAATGGTCTGCGTGTTCTCGACATGCCCGAGGACGACCATGCCGTCCCCAGATGGAGCCGATGTTGTACATAGTTCCCCCCTCCATTCAAATTTTGACCACTGGTCCCTTTTAAACTTGCCGCAAGCATCTTTCGTGACCAAAAATCTCCACGTCGTGCTCATCGCCACCTTTTCCGCTCCGAAATGCACTGTCCAAATGATAAAAACCCGCAATTTAAATTTATCGACCCAAGCCTCGGGGCCTCAGCGCTTTTCCTGTTGTCACCATATAACCCGAGCCCAAGAACCACAGGCCAAAAGAAAGGGGGCTTATCGTTCATATTCTGGGCGTGATCATGACCATCCGATCAGGTTAAATCAATGGACCGGTGAATGTTTTATATGGAGGGCCCCGCGCATGCAGGAAACTGGCGGTATTACCCCGCACCACTCTCATCAAAGCGGTGGTATTCAGCATGAGAGCAGCGATGCCATAGAAGAAGTGCCGCGTGTCTTTGGTATGAGTTTTAAAACCGCTTCCCCCACGCGTTAATGTCTGTACAATCGCCGGGCAGCGGAATTCACGTGAATCGTTGGATCTCGCGATCTCTATCCAACGGCGGAGGTGTACCAGAATTGCTCGCTCGTTAACATGTGTCCGCCATGTCCTATGGCCCACCATCGTGCTGCCCTCATCACTTCCCAACAGTTGATTCGTGCTTACCATCCAACGGTCCAGAGTGCAGTTCCCCCCATCTGTTGACTTCGCTACGTCGCCCTTCCACTTGTTCCTTCCGTATGTCCACGTGTTCGCCCCCGTGTGTCTAGGATATTTCTCTCCGTTGTATCTATATATATATGTGTTCAAGTGTGTTTTCATTTGCGCTTGTCATTCTTCAGTCACCACCTCCCCACTATGTCACGTAGAAAAACTGCGTCCCAATCATTTATCAAAGCCCTCATTGTTTTTCCTCCGCCACCTTTTATATTCCTGTTATACGTTCGACGCCATTATCATCTCCCCTTCCACACTCCCTGTCTCCGAGTCCGTTTTCTCTAATGTTTTGCGGGTTTTGCAGGTTCTAAAATGATGAAGAAGACGCCTTAATCCACCGCCTCCATTACAGAGATCAAGAGTATATCAAAGGACATATTCTGCTGGTGAAATTTAAAGAAGAAGCTGAGGGTAGGTGTGAGAAATGACCGCCATTAAAGAAGACGGAGATATGGACCTACAGAACCCTCCAGAAGAATTCGCACCGCATTAAAGATCCAGGATTCAAATCCAAAGCTAAGGGCCGAAAGTACAGTACAGAATTGCAGACTTTCTCAGGGTTTTATGGCAGCAGATTTTCCCTCTTTCAGTAAGAGGCGGACCAATGCATATTTTATTATTTGTGTCATGTTTATAAGGAGATTTTTTCCCTCAGCATTTATTTCAGGAGATGTTTTGTAAAGTACATTTATTTATAGTTAGTCATTCATAGTGTGGGCGTGAATGCTTTCCACCATTTTATTCAAATTGAGTCATTAATTGTGCTTCATCTACCTCCTCCTCTAGAATTCTCTATCTTTCCTATAAAGGCCCGAAAAGAAGACATTGAAAGGGCTCCAGATTTCTATCAGCAAACTGTGCAGTGAAAAGGCTCTTGTATACATCTTGTAATATTTCCTGTATGAAGGTTCAGAGCCCGTAGGGTCTCAGTGAGGAGGGGTTATAACTGTAATGAGGATTCTGGTCTCTAGTATCTCACAGTATGTAATTTCTCTTATGTGTTAATACAATATCTCTTTTCATGCTATTTATCTTCTTGTATCATGTTCTAGAATGCAAGTGGCTCACTAGTTTGCAGTAAGGATTCATCCTTTTTGATGCCCTTTCTGGAATTAGTCAAGCGCTTTAAATAGGCCTAGTCATGGTATATTGTTTCATGTTCACTTCATCCATATTTTCTGCTATATTAGTTGCTTGAGGGGGGTGCTTTTAAAACGCCATTGTCATGTAAGGATTCATAAATTGGTATGCCCTTACATGGTTCTGTTGTGTATCTGGGTATCAATCTCATGTCAGCTAATATCTTCTTTATGTTTCCTCACTGCACTCACTTCCTAATATTCGATTTCTGTGATATATTATCTGAACTGGCCCTCTTTACAGTAAGCGGTCTCTTAACTGTCTGATGCCTTTGTATGGGAGTTTTACATGATGTCCCTACACTGTTCTTATCTTTGTACCAGCTTCTGAGAGAGATTGGTCCCATTCAAAATTAATTTCCTTGTTCAAACGAGAGATAGTAAGTGAGTTCTTGGACTGACAACCCAAACTATAAAGGGCTCCTTGCTATATAAAGATGTCCTAGGCACTGGTCTATGGCAACTCTAGACTGTCTCTAGGGGGGTGAAAAAATCATCCACAACAGGTACCATTTCCTTTGAGAGGGAGCTTGGTAAACCCTTCGTATTGAAGGAAGTGATGCATGTTCTAGGATTGAAGAAGAATCTTATCTCTGTGGCGATGTTAGAAGACAAGGGATATGATGTTGTCTTTAGCGAGGGAAAGGATTTCCTGCACAGTAAGGCAACTGGTGAGACCTGGAGGATAGGGGTTCGAGTTAAGAACCTTTATAAATTGCAGGTATATGGCTGTGCAACAATGGCAGGCAAGGCAGAAGGAGTGGTGAGCTAGGATGATGGCGAGTTGTGGCACCAGAGATTGGGCCACCTTCACCATGGAGATTTGAAGATACTATAGCAGATTTCTACTGGGCTTCCTAAGGTTACTCTTGCGCACTCAGATTAGTGCAAGGGATGTACCTTGGGAAAATTTGTGAAAGCCACCTTTCACGAGAAGGATAGTCACACCACAACGATCCCTGAGAGAATTCACACAGACGTGTGTCGACCTTTCTCAGTAGCTTCGACAAAAAAGCACTGGTACTATGTGATATTTGTTGATGATTTTTCTCGTAAGTGCTGGATCTTCTTCATGCAAAAGAAGAGTGAGACATACTCAAAGTTCTATGAGTTCAAGGCACTGGTTGAGAAAGAATCGAGGAAGCAGGTGAAGGCTCTTAGGAGTGACAATGGTGGTGAATTCATCTCTAGAAAATTCAAGGACTTTTGCAGCGCAGAAGGAATTCGAAGAGAGCTCACAGCACCTCATAACCCACAGCAAAATGGGGTTGCTGAGCGGAAGAATAGAACGATCGTGGGTGCTGCACGGGTGATGTTGCATGATCAGGGCCTTCCCATACAGTTGTGGGCTGAGGCATGCAATACTGCAGTATATGTGTAGAACTGTTGTCCTCACAGGATACTTGGCATGAGTACACCCGAGGAGGCATTTTTTGGTAAGAAGCCTGATATTTCCCATTTGAGGATTTTATGTTCACCTGTTTACATTCATGTGACGAAGGATGCCAGGAAGAAGCTGGAGCCGACTGCAGAGGTTGGGATATTTGTGGGGTACACTGATATGCCCCACAACTATCGTGTGTATTTGCTAGATAGTCGCAAGACTGTTGTGCGATGGGATATCAAATTTCATGAGGAGAAAGCCATGAAGTGTTCGCTTGAGAGGGAGCCACACTTGCATGCAGATGAGGAGCTATTAGTTCCTAAGGATGAGTCTCAGGATGTGGATCAGCCACAAGATGAGGTTCATGGAGTGGAAGAGACCACTCAAGCAGCGCCAACCATTAGAGGGAAGAAGCGCACTACAGAAGCTGAGCGAGTGGCTCAAGATGCAGAGAAGGTTGTAGGAGCACCTACATCACAGCGTAGAGAGAGACATTCACCTGACCGGTATACTGGATACATGGATCTTACGAGAAAGTGTATCGTGACAGAGCCATCCTATTTTGAGGAAGCTGTGGAGGATCCCACATGGGTCGATGCCATGGTGGAAGAGTATGATTCGATTGTCAGAAACAGTGCATGGGAGATTGTCCTAACGCCAGAAGGGAAATCAGTGGTGGGTTCGAGATGGATGTACAAAGTGAAGCAGGGAGTTGACGGGAGTGTGGAGAAGTACAAGGAAATATTGTTGCCCGAGGCTTCTCACAGATTAAGGGGATCGATTATGAGGAGACCTTTGCACCTATCGCAAGGTATTCTTCCATACAGACGATTCTTGCTCTCTCAGCATAGATGGGGTGGCACATTCATCAGATGGATGTGAAGACTACGTTCCTCAACGGGGTGATTGAGGAGGAGGTGAACATAGAGCATCCTGAAGGTTTTGAGATCTTCAGCAGTGAGTCACATGTGTGCAGGCTCAAGAGAGCGCTATATGGGTTGAAACAAGCACCTCGTGCTTGGTACACACGGATAGACAGTTATTTCACCGAACTTGGATTCTCCAAGAGTGAGGCGGATCCTAACCTATACCAGATTGTGGTGGAGGGTAAGTTGTTGATCATTGTACTTTATGTAGATGATTTGATTTTGACAGGTGATGAGCTGTTGATACACTCATGCAAGGATGATCTTGCAAAGGAGTTTGAGATGAAGGACTTGGGCCTCCTTCATTATTTCCTGGGATTGGAAATTTGGCAGCGCAGTGATGGACTGTTTGTTTCTCAGGGTAAGTATGCCCGGGAGATACTGGAGAAGTTCAACATGCATGGCTGCAAGCCTGTTGATACTCCTCTTTCTGGTGGATGGAGGAAGGAGGATGCTACTTCGGCGGAGGTAGTGGATGCTATTGTTTATCGACAGTTGGTGGGGTCGCTTCTGTATCTGGTCAATACACGAACCGACATATTTTATGCTATTAACCAGCTTTCACAAGATATGGTTAAGCCTACCAGCCTCTGCGGAAGCGGCCGAGCAAGCATGTATTGAGATATCTCGAGCACATCGGGATATGGATTATAGATAATGGAGACAATCGGATGAAGGAGGTGAGGGTATGTGGCTTCACGAATGCAGTTGGGGAGAAGAGCAACGGATAGAAAGAGCACATGCAGAGGATTTTTAGTGTCGAATTAAATCAAAGGATTTCATGGCAGTATGGTAGAACGGTCTCACCTAGGCTAAATTCAACGGTGAGTATGTGATTCCACATTGGCTGCATGCGAGGCTATGTGGATGAGGAAGATCCTGGTCGGTTGTTCGGTTCACACTTAGATCCTACTGTGATATATTGTGATAATCAGAGTTGCATCAAACTCTCAGTTAATCCAGTATTTCATGATAGATCTAAACACATTGACATCCGGTATCATCATATCAGAGATTGTGTGCAACGGAAGATCATGTTACTTTCATACATTCCCACGGAGGATCAGGATGCTGATATCTTGACGAAGGCGCTCACCAGGAGCAAATTCGAATACCACAGGGGCAGGATAGGGGTTGTAGATAATCCTTATCTTGTTGAGAGGGAGTGTTGAGATTGCAACAAGATGATGAGCTTAGTGGAAAGGAGTCGCCTTCACTAAGTGGGCCCGCAGGCTATTTTTGGCGCAAAGTCTATTTTTAGACTATGTCTATTTTTAGACATATGGCTCATGTTCTATGAGTTGCAGGATGCTATTTTTGGATGGTTGGTCAAGTTGGAAAAAATAGATGGACTTCTATTTTTAGACATATTGGGCGGAATCTATTTTTAGATTGCCAGTCTAAAAATAGATATGTCGAATATTATTAGCTCTTAATAATATTTGGACTATAAACATTATCTTATTATCTTGGAGCACTTCAGTTAAGTGCACAGATGTGGCACAGGAGCTGACAGAAGGAATTACGCTATTCCTAAGGGTTAAGTGGAGCTATTGCATGGATACTTCAGTTAGAACTCATGTGACAGAGTTTGGTGGAGTTGATTGAGGAGTTAATGGAGTTGTGTTCAATTTAACTAATCTAAACATAGTTGAACTAGTTGTATTTAGTCTAACTGATTAATACACTAGTGAAGAGTGGTGTGAATTAATTATTAATTAATTCACTAATTATAAACTCATTAATAAACTAAAGAATACATTAGTTAACTTCAGTGCATGGACAGTTTCAGTGGAGACCAGTGCAGAGATAGGTGAAGGAGCAGGTTAACTATCAGTTGTGACTATACTATTGCATATTTGCAACAAACAATGATTGGAGAAACCAATGAGGATTGTGCAGTACAAGCCAGGTGGTTTGAAGTTATTTATGAGCCATTCTTCAGCATTGATTACGCAATAGAGGTTGGCTATCAGGTGGCAGAAATTGGAGCATGTGTTTTGCCAGATCTAGCTTGATTAGTGTGTAGCAATTGGAGGTTGTGCTAAGAGCTTGTGAGGAGCTTTGTACAATGATTGTTACATGATCTCTATGACATATAATATACAGATAGTTGGCGGTTTTCAGCTTTAAGCTTTCCCATGAAATACTTTGTTCATATGTGTGATTTTTTATGGTTTTAATGTGCGCATGTGATTGTTTTTATTTTCGCAATTAATGATCAATGGTAGAAGAGATTCTGTATTGTGCATGAAGTTAAAATAGTGTGTGATCAGGAGAATCTCGGTGAATAATATATCAGTTATTCAAATTTCTACACCTCATTGGCATCTCCAATCACTGTGTGTTGCAAATCATGCAACACTATAGTCACAACTGATAGTCACATTGCTCTTTCACCTGCCTCTTCACTGGTCTCCACTGAAACTGTCCATGGACTGTAGTTAACTGATGTATTCTTTAGTTGATTAATGAGTTAATAATTAGTGAATTAATTAATAATTAATTCAGAGCACTCTCACTAGTGTATCAATCAGTTAGACTAGAAACAACTAGCTCAACTATGTTTAACTAAGTTAAACTGAACACAACTCCACCAAATACCTCAATAACTCTACCAAACTCTGTCACATGAGTTCTAACTAAATTCTCCATGCAATAACTCCACTTAACCCTCAGGAATAGCGTAATTCCTTCTGTCAGCTCCTGTGCCACATCTGTGCACTTAACTGAAGTGCTCCAAGAGAATAAGATAATCTTTATAGTCCAAATATTATTAAGAGCTAATAATATTCGACATATCTTTAATTATGATCTAAAAATAGATTGTAAATATGTCTAAAAATAGAAGTCCATATATTTTTCCAACTTTACCAACCATCCACAAATAGCATCCTGCAACTCATAGAATATGATCGACATGTCTAAAAGTAGACATAGTATAAAAATAGACTTGCGCCAAAAATAGCCTGCAGGCCCACTTAGTGAAGGCGAATATTTTCACTAAGCTCATCATCTTGTTGCAATCTCAACACTAATATCCCTTCCTCCCCTACCTTATCTTCCTTTTTCTCTTATGTTTCTTCCTCCTCTTTTTCATCTTCTTCCTTTGTGTCATATTTCTCTCTCTTCTTCTTTCTCTTCCTCTGTTTCTAGGGTTTCTATGTCTTTTTCTTCTATCTCCATCTCCTCTTCTTCCTCTTCTCCTTATGTCCCTTCAGTCTCCCCTTCTTCTTCTTCCCTTCCCCTCTCTCCAAGACTAGAGGCAAGGGTTTTTCCAACTTGTGTACATGGCAAATTTTTCATCAAAAAATCAAAAAAGAAGATTGCCCTCATACGGGGAAACCAATCTTGAACTTTTACAGAATTCAAAAATATTACAGAGGTCCAGCACAGTAATATAATCTAAAACATGCCCAATTAAGTGCACCGCGAAGCAAGAAAACCAAATTAACCAAACTACTCCTCCGATGGTTCCTCGACGATTCGGCACCATCCTTCGGAAGGTCTAGGATCGCCAGGTGCTATCTCCACATTCACGCCACCGCTCCCCTCCTGAAGGCCCGAATGCTGGCTGGCTTTTTCTGAGCTCAGACCCACCAGATGGGTGCATTGTTCCTCCACTTGGGCCTCTGCACGAAAAACCACAGTGATTGAAGCTGTGATTCATGGGTGGTTCAGAGAGAAATTAAAGGAAAAAAGTGCAGTGAGCGTCGTGGGAGAAGGTGAAGTGGTGGGGAAATGAGGAGTAGGGGAGCCCATACGGTGACCAGATCCTAGAACCCGACCCCGCCCACTTCTAATGTTTGGATAGCGACCTGCATAATAATCACTGGACTGGCCGAAAGATGACTCGGTTGAGGGGCTGGAGGGAGCGCGCAGGGGTTGACCTCTAGTGCTCCCCCTGCGGCAATGCATCCTTTGACGTAGGCGAGGCATGGGTGCAGTCTCAGCAATGGGCACAAAATGAGACGGAGAAGTAGGATTCCAAGAAACCGAGGAAGACAGACACAGAATAGACCGAGAGAAATGCAGATTTGCACCAAGCTCTAAGTAGCAGTTCAGCTGGCCACTTCTCCTTCTCGTCACACTGAGTAGGCAGTGTAACCCAGCAACCGGAGAGCATCTGCAATTCAAAGGTTACTACTACATTTGGGGGAAATTCCGACACTTGGTTCCGACGCTTTTGACCAAATGTCGGAAATTTCCCCAAATTTTTTCAATCCCGCCCGAAACCATCGCTATACCAACGTTTATATAAAATTGTCGCAATACCGACACTTATACAAAGTGTCACAATTGTGATGTTTGGAGGAACACGTCGCAATTGCGACACTATGCCCCAAAGTGTCACTATTGTGACGGCTGCCTCCAAACGTCGCAAGTGTGACACAATGTATAAGTGTTGCAATTGCGACGTTTGGAGGCATCCATCGCAATAGCGACGCTTTTTCTGTCGTCGTTATAACGACACTTATATGCGCGCTACATAAAAATACGAAACTTATATGCGCGCTACATAAAAATGATTTTATTAAAAATACGAAACTTATATCCTTCGCAATAGCTACATTAACGTTTGATATCACGCGCACATTCACCCTCCGCTCTTACAGAACATAATTCATCCTCAGCATTCGCCCTCAACTCTTGCAGAACAACATTTTCCCTCAGCATACACCCTCATCTCTTGTAGAACAGCATTTTCCCTCAGCATTCGCCCTCGGCTCTTGTAGAACAGCATTCACCCTGAGCTCTTGCAGAACAGCATTCGCCCTCAGCATTCGCCCTGAGCTCTTGCAGAACAGCATTCGCCCTCAGCTCTTGTAGAACAGCATTCGCCTTCAGCTCTTTCAAAATGGTAAGTTCTTACTGCAGGCCCTTCCTCCTATAGTAGGGTTGACTCTATTTGGGTTTTTTTGGTCAATTCCATGGGATTGTGTTAGGCTGTAGGGTTCTCTCTAGATGTCAAGAATCAAGATTCAATACCCTCTATTATCTTCATCACCCAATACAAGATTTAAATTTTTCCCAAAGAAACGCTTATTAATTTGGCGGCCATTATTTCTCCCTGCTTTAAAAACCCTACATTTAAATGAAAACAAGCATTGCATTTCAACTACAAAAATCTATTAGTGTTCAAATGTACATGTGTGCATCACTTGTGTAGGGTATTCCTTTTTCACTTTCACATTATCCAAGAATGTGTGTAGTATAGTTCATATTTTTTGTGATTTAGATTATCTTGAAAAAGGAAAGGTAAATTATTTCCCATGGAAAAAGAAGGTTTTCCCTTTTTACTACTGGAAATGGTACAACAAAGTTCCATTTCTACCCGAAACTCCTATGAAACAGGAACCAAATAAAGGCCATGTCCTCGATGGACATCATTTGGCTTTGAAAATGGCCATTGCACCGTGTTGTTTCTTATATTACATCACGATAGTTTCTTAGGTCATTTCTTGTTTCTTGATATGAAAAACAACCAAAGAAATTGTGAAGATCCTTTCAAGAAATAAATGACCATTTCTCAATCATATCTCAACTATTTTTTATTTTATTCGGTGGTTGCTTACTTTGAGAGAAATTTGACACTTTTATAAGGAATATAACATAAAAACACAAAATGGGAAGGAATTGATGAGGTAGATGTCCTTTAGTTGTTGTTAATTAAGAATTGATAATACACGATGCATGTTCTGTACTACAAACTAGATTCCTTCCTGGAGTTAGGACACAGAGTATTGAATCAAAGTTGTAGTTTCTAACTTCTTGTATTGGTTCATCAATCTTGAAATTTAGACATTGCATGTCTTCATTACTTCATGTTTGAATAATTTGCATCATATCGTACAATAGGAAATTAGGAATTATGATTATTATTACTTTATGGATCTGTTAAGTTACTTTTAAGTTTGCATGGTTTAGTGTGAAATTATTCTAGTGTGCCCCCAGGCCCAGGTGAAGGAATGCCAAGGACTGAGAACCCTAGTTTTTAAATGGTATTGTTTCTTATACCCAAAAACCCCTCAACATCACTTCTTATTAGTTCTTAACAATAGTGTTGTAAACAATTTGAGAATTGATATAGCAAAATCTCGCACCTCTCAAGATAAAGTCCTAAATCTAAAGTGTGATACCATGTGTAATTCAATAGCCCCATTGTCACCTCACCAACCTATTTTCACTTCGGGCTAGCTCTCCTCCAACTCAAGGGGGGTTCTCCCTAGTAGATGTTAGGGATCTAATGGCCCAACCAAACCAAGTCAAGAGCCCCCTAACTCTCTATGTTTACTACTATCAATCAAAATATTGAGCAATAGGGTCAGACATGCATCCTGAAGATAAAATTGCCAGGGTATTTTTGGGTAATTTCAAAGGGAAAGTCCCCAAACACATATAATCAAGGAATTATAACGTGATTTCAAACATTAAATATCAAAAAAATTGTTTAAAGGATATTGAAAGGAAAAAGGTGATGGAAGATATAAAGTGCCTTACTTAAATGCTCTAAGGATTTTTCAATAGTTGCTCCAAAAGCTTCACTTCAAGGCCCTTCAAGATCGTCTCCAACAATGCTATACCATCAGTTTCAACAATGTTGCTCCAAAAATGTCCTCAAGGTCTTCACAGCAAGTTTACTAGAAGTTTCTCCAACAATATATTCAATAAGGTCTTCATTGTCAACTCGTCTCTTGTTTGGGTACCTTAATGTGCAATGACAATTTTCCGGGACTTAATTCAATGCAAGGCATATTTGAAACTCTAACTCTGTCTTCCGGTGTATTATTAGAAATTACTTCAGTTTTCATTTTGTGTGTTCAAGTTAGATATTGTTTTCAAGTTTTTACATTTCTAATTTTATTGCAATGTGGCAGACTGATTAGGGCAGTACAGGAACAACCCCAAGAAGGGATGATCGCGGAAAGAGGCCAGCGGAAGAACATGTAAAGTGCCAGCATTGCTCTATCTTCAAGTATTTTAGTTATTTACATAATTGAAATAATATTGATTTTGTTCAACTATGCAGACACCTATCCATGGTAAGCCTAATGATTCCCTCTTTGAGGAATAGCTTTCTTCATCCCTATCTCCAGTGTTCTTGTTGCGAAAAAAGGCACGAGATGCAAGATCGGAATTTAATACTTTGATAGACGCGCCTCAAACACCTAAAATAGAAGAGAGGATAAAAAAACTTATGAGCCAGCTAGAAACATATCAGGTAATAATAAAAAGTCAAAAGGATATTTTTTTTGTTCTGCATGAGATGAATTGTGATAGTTTGATTTTTAATTTTTACATTGACTAAACTAACAAAAAATTATTTTGTATGTAGCGTTTTTTGGCACTTGCTGAACCCGGTGTTGGTGGTAGTGGGACACAAGGGCAAGAGATTGCCCAACAACCCTCTCGTACACCTTCTACTCCTTTAGGTGCTAGCCAAGAAACACACCCTGCCCAAGCAGACACCCAGCCAACCGCTGAACGTGTTGGCAATGATAAGGCTGATATGGCCAACTACATTATTGCGTTTCCTGGAGCTACACGTGTCAGCTCCACAGGGACCATTAATGGCACGTTGTTGGTGAACGATGAAGGTGTCCCTATAAATCATGTACAAATCCCAGGTAAATTTTAATATTTTAACTATTTCATGTACTTTATCTAAAACATATTTATCATGATTTTTATTTTTAAATTAATGATAATATCTTTTTTTTTCTGTGTAGGAAACAATGAGTTCTACAGGTTTTTGGAGAGCCATGCATTGGTAATTTTTGGCCCAACCATACACACAAGGTGGAATTCCCAGAATTCCAACCTGAAAAAAGAACTTCTAGATTATCTAGAAGCCCTTTTTGGGGTCGGCACATTTGACAGAACAGCGGTGGCTCGGGTAGCTGGAAAATATTTGAAATATACCAGGGACACCTATAGGACGCAATTGAAATTTAACCCTAGATACGAGCGTCCTCTCACAATTCCAGAGAGTGAGTGGAGAGCACTCATCCATGATGGAAAAGAGAAAAGGGCAAAGAAAGAAGGAAAAATGCCAACTGGACCCGCAAGGTAAATTACAACTTTACTTCAATAGCTTTAATTTTCTCTATGTCTAAAATAAAAGTGTGCTACGTCATATCTGACTTTAATCTTTTGATGCTAGGTTTCCTGACACCTCAAAGGCAACCAAAGCTAGGATTTAAAAAAAGGGCCATCACAAGCTAGGCCAGGGCGGCTACTTGAAATTAGCCGCAAGAATTGTAATTAAGTAGCTAAACATCTTATAATTAATTGTATCGCCTTCCAACGTTTTTGTAATCCTATCAAATATGATTAAAAATACACAATCATATGTAATTTGGGTGATGACTTTGGAACAGAAACTACAGAGGAAGATAAAAATATCGCTTTCCATTTCGGCTATCAAGTCGTAGTTGAACATCGCAGAAGCTTGGGGCAGGTCCCAAGATCCAGAATGCCTGATAAGGTAAAACATTAACCTTTCAATATGTTTGTTTTCATCCATAAATTTAATGTCTAACAACTTTTTTTAAATCAGGGGAGCAGCACTACTGACGAGGAAAATAACCCAGTTTTAGAGCCACATGTAGATGATCCTCATGTGCAACCTGATCATTATAGTGGGGACCAGGCTGACAATGCTACTATCAGTGAGGGTCGTGACGGTAATTAATTTCCACTTATAATTTTTTCTAATTATACCTTTATGGTTGTCTTTATAAAGTTTTTTGTTTAGATGACAGAGAATGTTTCCCTTGAGGATCTTACCACAAGAGAGGAAGACAGGGCAATAGTCCCAATGGCGACAACTGGTGCACCAAGTAAATAATCTCATTGCAATTTTTTTTATTAAGATTACCGAACTAGTTCAATGATATTTAAAAACTGACAATTAAAATTTAATATTATCTATTTTTGTAGGCGATGACCCGTCACTAGATGATACCAGACATTGTGACTACGCAACTAGGCCAGCGGAGACAACTGGTGCACCAGGTAAATAATCTCATTGCAATTTTTTTTATTAATATTACTGAACTAGTTCAATGATACTTAAAAACTGACACTTAAAATTTAATATTATCTTTTTTTGTAGGCAATGCCCCATCACTAGATGAGACCAGACATCGTGACTACGCAACTAGGTTAGCGGCGACAACTGGTGCACCAGGTAAATAATCTCATTGCAAATTTTTTTATTAATATTACCGAACTAGTTCAATGATATTTAAAAACTGACAATTAAAATTTAATATTATCTGTTTTTGTAGGCGATGCCCCGTCACTGGATGAGACCATACATCGTGACTACGCAACTAGGTCAGCAGTGCAGGTCGAAAGGCACGAAACAGGAGCAGAGCATGATGATATTGATGATGTAATTAGGAGCTTTAGAAATAGGAAGAAGAAAAAGAAAATTCGATAATGTAAAATATTGTATTATTATAAGATAAACGTTACCATACTTGGAACGTTTTTTGCGTTATATAAAAAACTCATTTATCATACTATTTTTATGTCAAGCATTAATTGCAATGTTTCCTTGCGTACTTTTTGTTGAATTGTTTTTTTATTAGTTATTGAATATTTTTTTATGCTCATGAAAGTAAAAAATGAAATATAGATTGGGTATTGGGGAATTGAGAGTGATGTGAGGGGGGGGGAGGGGCCATAAGAGCTTCCACCTTCACGTGGTTGGCCCTGTTTAGTAGAGAATAATTTATTGGAGCGATTTAATCTTGGAGCAAACCTCCCTCGATCTAGCGTAGCAACGAAAAAGTCATTGTTGACTTAGTTGCTATTCTTTCAGATCGTGGGAGGCTTGTTCCAAGTTCATGCAACTCCAATAAATTGTTCTTGAAACAAAGAGGAGCTTATTTAGGTATGTTTTGACATTTTCAACATATGTTCTAACATTATCATAAGAATGCATCTTAGAGTAAAATATACTACATCAATTACTTGTATTTATTGTATAGATAATGATGGATTTTGATTGACTTGGCAGTGCAGGTACAAATCCTCTTTCATCATGAGCAATACAACTTGTTAACCAGGGTCATGTCCAGGATATTTTTTCTTGTGCGCTTGACCAGGTTCGTAATGTCACATTTTTTAAGTTCCTTTACAGTTCATAATTCAATATTAAGCTTGTTCATGATTATTATCTAGGTTTTTTGTATGTGTTTTTTCATCTATTTGATTGTAAGCAAATCTACATGTTTCCTGTTGTTCACTATGATTTCTCCCATTACCACTCCCAGGATGAATCCAAATTTATTGTTACATAGGTTACTTTATTGTTACTATGATTTCTCCATTTACGATTTCATAGGTTACATCATGTAAAGTTGTCAATCTCAAGTTGGTGATGAGATTTAGTTCTCCAAATTTGGGGCTTTTCTGATTTTTTCTCCCTCATGTCTTTCCTGCATCACCTCGTTGTTTGAGCATGCCAATTTTCTACCACTTGTACCAATTGGCACATGTCAATCTCTGAGTGGTGCCACATTTCACCTATTTTCAGTGGGAGTTTAGGGTTTCTCTAACATAGCTTTAGAAATTCGATTCAGTGCCTGCTTGAATATCGTCACATAATACTCATGGTTTGGATTTATGAGCATGTTCTGAATGGTTGGTTGATTCATAATAACCACCCATATAGTCATCTTGAGATATTTCAGAAGTTTTCTCGGGTTTCCTTTTTCACCGTTTCTAGTGGGTGGGATGGTGTGGGGTGATCCATCAATACAGGTGCTCTTGTAGTAGGGAATTTGTTTTTGGGGATATAAAGGAGCATTTGATGTAGATATCCCATTGGATGCATTCATAGATGGGCACGAGAGGTCAAGAATTTAAATTAAAAATATGCAACCTCTAGCATGGCAACCTGAAGGCCGCGAGAGACATTGGTTAAAGATTGTTTTGTGCTGGCCTTAATATAGTTGTGATTTCTTTTCTATTATCTTAATGCAAATATATAGTCCGGTCTCATTAAAATGAGGATTTTGGTTGTATTTATCTTTGGTTGTTTCTCTCTTAATGCTCCAGAAGTTGCCAAAAGTTGCGATAGTTGTTTAGTTTGCCTGTTACAACTTAAAAGTGGTTTTTAGCAATGGGAGTCATGTTTTTTAAGGTTCATACTAATTTGAAGATCTTGTAATTCTATATTTAGGATAGGAGAAGATGGCCTCTGCTTTGGGCAGTATGACAACAATTGCCACATCTGCCTCATTGGGTAAAAATGGAAAGGGGAAGAAGTTGGGTGCAATGTTTGATAATTATGGCAGACAATTGTCTTCTCTTTCAATTTTTTCACCCATTTCCTTTAATCGCTCAAGCAGAAGAGGGACTCTGAGATTACGCGACAGAGAGAAGGTAGTTAATACAAGAGCTATGGAAAAGGAGTTGTACTTCAACAAGGATGGCTCAGTGACAAAAAAATACCAGGTCAGAGAAAAAATTATGTTTAAAGGAAGGTCACCTGCACGTGAAACTTCACTACGGTGGATATTTCCTTGTCCACTTATATTTGATTTTAATGTGTTATTTTAATTTTTCATGGAGAGTTGTTTTGGCATATGGTCTAGCATTCAATTGCACACTTACTAAAAGCATTGTCAATTTGTCTTGCAGGCGGTGTGAACAAACTTGCTGATCTTGTTGGAGTCACCCTTGGGGAAAGGGGAAAAATGTTGTCTTGGAGAGAAAGCATGGTTCTCCGAAAATAGTTAATGATGGTGTGACAGTAGCTAAGGAGGTAATTTGTAAATGTGTGCTCTGGTTTTCTTTTTAACGTTGTATTATTTCCCCCTCTTAAATGTCTTAGATTTGCTAGGCATAATTTGAAAACTCAAAGGTGAAAGGAAACATATTTGTTACCCAGTGGTCTAATTGGCCTATGGACTAGCCACATTAGAGTAATGCATAAAGCTTTTCACAACAATAAAAGGAAAGGGTTATGGCTGAGTCAAATTTTATTGTTATTGACAGTGTAATGAAATGTATCTCAATGCTATGGTTTTGGCTTTTTTATTGGTTGAATTAGAGGACCCAGTTGAAAATATTGGGGCCAAGTTGGTAAGGCAAGTTGCGGCAAAGACAAATGATTTAGCTGGGGATGGAACCACAACATTTTTTGTTCTTGCACATGTTGGAATATTGAAAAATTCCAGAACAATGAATGGAGAATAAATCTCCCTTCCTCTAACACAGAGAAAATAAAAATTTCTTTGAGAGGAGACAGAGTTTCAATACTTTGAAAACAAACTTCTATTCCCTTCAATAACTCAAAAAAAAATATTACACTTCTTCCTCACTAAGAGGGATTACAAAATTATGACTGCTACAAAACACAGTGCATAAAACCAACTCACTGTCTATTCAAAACAAACATACTCTGTCTCTAAAACACTCTGTTGTGTTTTTCACTTTCGCACTGCTGTGCATACACACTTAAAAAGTTACACTCAATATTTCACTTTTTACACACTGCTGTGTAATAAAAAATTTATGTACTGTCTATAAAAAAAACTACCAAGCTTTTTTGTCCTTTTTATTTTTATATGTCGTAACATATAAAACATATTATAATAAACCCTATTTTTTAAAAAATAAAATTAAAACTAGATTCTATGGCCCACCTTTCATTTCGCATATGATATATATATAACATATGTATATATTTAAGCATACATAAAATTAAACTATCAAAACATTAAAGAACCCTTTCCGTTGGACTTCAAAAGTCTGAATAGATTGAATTTCAAACCAAATTCACGTTCCAAAATGGGATGCTGACGTCTGCCTAATTTGTAACGTGAATTCTCAATCCAATGTGCCTTATAAAAAATTCGGGTCCGGTTTTTAGGTTTTCAGATTCCCTTCAATTTCATGCGATCCAATATTAATGCTCCATGTGTCCTCCTTTTGAATTTACAAAACTGGGGGGTAAATTTATGTTTGTTTAATTTCTGGTTGGTGAATTGCATTAATGTTGGTTGTTGTATTTAAATACAATCATGTACAGAAATATGGCTGCGACCGTCTACAAAAAAAACTTGCAGGAATTTTAAATGCTAAATTAAATTTCTAGATGGCATGCAAGCAACCTTCAAAAAAAAATGTTGCTGCTGCATCCGTCCTTCTGCTGCAGCAGTTGAAGTTAAAATTCAACAGCACAAGGTTTAATAAGTGAGGGTGTAAAGGTAACTTTTTGTCGATAGTACTCGATTAAGATCATCTATTCATTTTTGTAGGGTCTTATGGTGTTTGGTTTTTTAGTTTTGGGTTGGGCTTATTGAGTCTAAGATAGTTTTTGAGTGAAAAACTTGCTATCAGGTATTAAAAAAATTTGGTTCTTTAGTCAAAATTTATGAGCTTGTTAGGAAATACAAAACTGACAATGGTTGTATCTTAAATTTGTGGAAAATAATTTGAAATGAAACCTTTTTGTTTAGGTTGTTGCAGCAGGTGCAAACCCTGTTCAAATTACTAGGAGCATTGACAAGACAATAAAGGCCCTTGTTTCGGAACTCAAAATTTTTTCAAAGGAGGTAAACGCTTGCCTTTTGAGTAGGCTGGTTTTCCTTTTTGCTGATGGTTTGGTGTATCTAATTGAATTAGTTGCCTAAGGTATTTTTGGTTGCAAACTCCTTTTTATTTTTCATATAGTATTGGCCTTGTGGAATACATTTGATTGTGTGGTCTTGTTAGATCTACAACATTTGTAGTTGTTTAGTCTTATGGCCAAGGTGCACTTTTATTATGGAAATAGTTGATGCAATATTGTCATTTAATCCTTACTGCAGGGTAGCATGTTGAGAATTTTCTTGTGAAACATTTGGTATTCAAAATGACACTTGATCCTATACAGCATCATGCACTTGACTTCAAAATTCACATTCAAAGTGTGCCAGAAAATTCTTGCAAAATTTCAAATATCTATGTTGTTTTAAACCATTATCTTTTTCATGTATTGGATGTTGAAAATGAGAAAAGACTTTGGTATGAAACCAACTGGTGAATAATTTCCAGCAAAACAACCACTTCCAAGACATGATTTAGAAGTAGAACATATGTACTTATGAAGCATAGAAAGATATCCTTGATGCATTGTCAATGTTTGGCTGGGGTTATTTTTGGAGAAAATAACTCCTTATTCCTAGAATAGTGATCTTCAATACAAGTAAATGCCAGAGAAGAGAGATCATCATGTGACATAAACCTATTAACAAAAGTGAACAGGGAATTATTATTAATTATGGCATACTAAGTTGTCAGTGATTTTGACTATTTGTCTTTAACATGTAAAAATTTTAAATTCCAAACTTACGTCATCATGGTTTGGCATCATGAGCTTGAATAATTGTCCACCATGCTCATAATTTCATTGTTGTCTTCATATCTATAAATAACGTTTCAAATAATAATAATAAAGTTCTATAAGAAAAATCTAGACCTCCATGTTGCTGCTCCTTCTGAGACAAAGTCAAAATTGCATTACAAAATCTGACACATAAGAATCTCCTATATCCCGGTGGTATGTATCCAAATTCTTATAATAGTGTCTTCAAGACTTATGTTGACATTGCTAATGAGATATTTAAGCAATGAAAGATGGAGCCTTCTTCATTGTTGTATATGTAACAATCTTTTATTAATATAAAGATTGATGGTTTTGTCTTTCTGAAAATGAAATGTAAAAATAATTTATTGTGGTCAATTGAAAAGTTTTTTTTTTTAAGCTTTTCATTATGGAAGGGTGACATAGATATATGCCCTTCTAATTGAAATTCGGACCTGCCCTTCAAATTGTATCACTGTGTGGGACCTTAACAAACAATAAAACTATTACGCCGCGCGTTATATAAAACATATAACAAAACCTTTGTCAAAAATTCAAACGAACCCTTTAGCCGTGGGTATTTCATCACGAATTGATCATTTTACCATGTACCTTCTTCTAGAGGAATATTCTTCCACTTGATTAGGTACTTCATAATAGTTATATGTCAAAGAGATACAAAATGTTTATCTATAACTTTTTGTGGTTCAAGAATCAACTTTCATTCTTCATCTAATTTTGGAAGTTCTATTTACATTGGCATATTTTTTCCCAAAACCTTTTTTAGGCAAGGTACATGAAAAACCTTATGAATGCAAGAAGAAGGAAAATATAACTTCTATACCACTTGTGCAATCCTATGAATAATTATTTAGGGCCATAACATTTTTGAGCTAATTCTTTATTCTTCTTTTTCTTGAATGAAGATTGCTTATAATGCTATAATCTAAAACATACCCAATTACCCTCCTCAAATTATCTTTCACTTCAATGTTGTCCCCTTGTTGTTTTATCATGTTTCATGTCATTTGAAGGTTTTCCATAATAATTTTCAAATTTTCTTTAGTATTTTCCATATGTGACTCTGTTTCCTATACTTTGGACTTATCTTGCAAAAAGTATGAGATAGTAGGAGTTGGATATTCATAAAGGGTCTTAAATGGGGAAATTTTAGTGGATGTGTGATAGGTAGTATCATATTACCATTCTTCCTTGATGAACCCACTTCATCCATTGAGATTGCTTTTGTAAATAGTAACATTGTAGATAACCTTAAAAACATTTGTTAACTATTTTTGTTTGACCATTTGATTGTGTTTGATATGTAGAACTCATGGCAGCTAGTGTTTCTCCACTCATACTAAATAATTATTTCCAAAAGTTTCTTTTTACTATTACTTTAGGAAAACCATGAAGACTATGAATTTCTTTCATGGACACTTCTAACACTTGGCTTGTTTTTTATGTACTTTGAGCTCTACAAAAAAAATCTACAAAATTTGTCTATATAAATGACCACAATGTAGTACTTACCTTTAGATTTCAGTAACCCTATAATAAATTCTATTGATATATCTGCTAGTCTTTGAATATGTATGTGGAATGGTTGAAGTAACCCTAGAGATTTTACTATCTCTCTTTTATTTATTATGCAAACCTGACCTTCTCTTACAAAATTTTGAATATCTTTCTTCATTCCTTCCAAAAATATATTTTTTTATCTTTTGAGATGTTTTAAGGAACCCTGCGTCCTACCATCAGAGAAACATGGGACTCCCTTAATATTTTTTTATTCAAATATGTTTTTGTGCATAAAAATATTCTACATTTGCACCAAAGTATATCTCTCTTTCACTCCCAATGCTCCATAGAGTTCATCCCATCCTTTATAAATTTTAGTTTTTGTTTAGTACTATTGTCATTTTTCCATTATGGCAAGCTTCTTCTAGCCACCTAGGAATATAAATGTAATTTGGATATAAATTTGAGGCCTCTTATATTTTAGAAAGAGTATCATGTACTAAACTTCTCTTAACCTTTTTGGCAAGATTATCTCAAAATTAAAACTTTGCATTTTTTCTCCTCATTTTTGTTAATCTTCCAATGAAATCCATAGCTTCAAAAAATACTTTATGCTATCATGGTATATATTGACTTTAAAGTACCTCCCAATGATATACTATCCCCATTTTTTATTGCATGTAATATTGCTTCCAATTATTTTTCATACTTAGATTTCACCAAATATTTTCTTTGAATTCCCTGCATTTAAAAGCCAATGATATCCCTTATTGTGTTAATGTTACGTAAATTCCTTTTCCTACTGCCTCACACTCTACTATGAATGTTTTACCAAAAGTAGGTGCAACCGATGTTGGTGTAGAATACATGGCATCCATTAAAAGAGAGAATGCCAAAGTAGCCTCATCATTCCATATAAATGATATTTTCTTCAAGAGATATGAGTGGACTTGAAATGCACGCATAATTCTTAACAAATGATCAATAATATCATGTAAGTCTAAAAAAAATCTTCTAAGAACCTTGATTTTCTTAGTGAATAGGTCATTTTGTAATAGCTTGCATCTTTTGAGGCTCCAACTTCACTCCTTCCTTTAAAACAATATGAACCAAATACTCGAATTCTTATTTCCCAAAAGCACATTTGGATATTTTTACATGAAAATGATTGTTATCAATAATTTATATAACTTTTCCACATGTTTAGTGGTATTCCCATGATTTATTATAAATATGTGTATTATCAAAGAAACCAACAAAAAATTTATAAGATGGGATCAAACAAAAATTGTTCTTAGTCGAGCCCGCCGGAGACTTCAAAATCTGGTGATAAACCATAATTCAACCCAAATTTTCGTTCCAAAATAACCTGGCCGACGTCTACTAAATTTTATGATGTGAAAACTAATTGAATTCTGCCCTAATCTTTTTCGGGTCAGAAGTTGGGCTAGCGTACGGAGGGAGAGTTGTGACGCGAATTTATTATCAAATTCGCCCTAATATTTTTCGGGTCTGGATTTCCACTGCGTGAGCGGACCAAACAAAGATCCGCTCCAATCAATTTCTACCATGTGTCCTCAATCAAATGTTGCCTTGTTCCTGGATGCGGGTGCATTCGATGGAATTTAAGGCGATGGGACATGGATGTGGCGATTTCATATCAATCGCATTAAGTTTTAATGCTGTTCAATTAAGTTCCAAGGTTTTCACATCTAATCGCATTAAGTTTTAACACTGTTCAAGATCAGAACTCCACTCCTATTAGCGATTCCGCATGCTCCAATATGATCCAGCCTTTGGCTCTCATTAATGATCAGAGATTAATTATGACGGGCATCCTTCGATTGCATTGCAGTCGGGTCGATAAAATGGAATTTCGCTATGGTTTTTCAAACAAGCCGGTTGTTGGGTTACACTACCTGCTCACTGTGACGAGAAGGAGAAGTGGCCAGCTGAACTGCTGCTTAGGCCTTGCTGCATATCTGCATTTCTCTCGGTCTGGTCCTTGTCTATCTTCCTCTGTTTCTTGGAATTATGCTTCTCCATCTCCTCTTGTGCCCACTGCTGAGACTGCACCCATGCCTCGCCTGCGTCAAAGGATGCGTTGCCACAGGGGGAGCGCTAGAGGTCAACCCCTGTGCGCTCCCTCCAGCCCCTCAACAGAGTCATCTTCCCAGTCTAGTGATTATCACGCAGGTCGCTATCCAGATACTAGAAGTGGGCGGGGTCGGGTTCTAGGATCTGGCCACCGTATGGGCTCCCCTGCTCCTCATTTCCCCACCGCTTCACCTTCTCCCACAACGCGCACTGCGCTTTTTTCCTTTAATTTCTCTCTGAACTGCCCACGAATCATAGCCTCAATTACTGTGTTTTTCCATGAGGAGGCCCAAATGGAAGAACAATGCACCCGTCCGGCGGGTCTGAGCTCAAATAAAGCCGGCCAACATTCGGGCCTTTAGGAGGGGAGCGGTGACATGACTGTGGAGGTAGCACCTAGCGATCATGGACCTTTCGAAGGATGGTGCCGAATCGTCGAGGAGCCGGAGGAGAAGCTGTTTAATTTGTTTTTCTCTTGGCTTCGCGGCCCACTTAATTGGGTCGTTAGATTATTTTACCGTGCCGGACCTTTGTAATTATTTTTGAATTCTATAAACGTTCAAGACTAGTTTCCTCATATGAAGGCGCCTTTCTTAATTTTTTGATTTTTTGATGACAAATTTGCCATGAGTCCGGGAAATGTTTTTGACTTCGTGTAATTTTATTCCCACTATTAATAGATTAACTTTTACTTAGAAAAAAAAAATTTGTCCTCGTTTCTATTTTAAACCCGTTTTTTGAAATACAGAGCCATGTTTATATGATTGTTTATAGTCGAAGCGTTGCAGGGTGGTTTATTATATTAATATTTCACGGTCGAATTATGTTCATAACAATTAGAAAAAAAAAATGTTGCCATGTTTATATTTTAAACCTGTTTTTTGAAATACAGAGCTATGTTTATATGGTCTACGTATTATACTCTTTCTCTGTATATCTACAGGAACCTTTTTGCTATGAACAGGGTGGATGATGTAGCGGGCTACTAATGGAAACAAGCGAGCTCGAACCTACATCTCTGGGATGCAACAACATGGTTACTAATTTTGGAATCAAGCAAGCTCGATCTACAAGCAAGCCTGGGTTTCTGCAGATGGTTTTTATTTCCGAGAACAAGCGAGCCAGAACATACAATCGACCCTGGGTTTATACATATTTTTTCTCTATCATGGATGCTTTTTGTGTGAGGCATATACCAATAGTACATGTCTCTACACATTTCCTGTATCCACTTTATGATACTATTTTATGTGTTGACAGGTTATCACTCTGCCTTCAAAACTAGCAATGCTGGTCTATGTTGCTAGTTTATTGATATGGTCTAATGGTATTTTTATATTTTGGACATATCACACTCCTCACATGATTAGCGTTTTTCTCTGTTCAAGGATTTTGGGTACTTTAATTTGTATTTAGAACAATGGACGCTGTGATCTATCCGTTTCTTTACTATTCTACATACTCATTATTTCACTTTCTTATAGATGCCCTCGGGCATATTTGGATGCCGTATTATCGATAATCTCCATGTGATCTTATCGGGTTTTATATCATGTCCCCGTATGTGACATGGGGTATTTTTCTATCATTGTCCGGGTGGGACTTCCACTCTTTCTCGGATGGATATTTGGGTGCCACCTTCGATGTGAAAATGCATCAAATGACTTCATGGACTCGTTTTACTTCATATAATATATTCAAAACAACGTTTTTCTCGTGAAAAAAAAAATGATTAATGTTTATCACTCCGCCTTCAAAACTAGAGATGCTGGTTTATTGATATGGTCCGATGGTCTTTTTATATTTTGGACATATCACACTCCTCACATGATTAGCGTTTTTCTCCGTTCAAGGATTTTGGGTACTTTAATTTTTATTTGGAACAATGGATGTCGGTACTCTATCTGTTGCTTTACTATTCTACATACTGCTATTTCACTTTCTTATAGATTCCTCGAGCATATTTGGATGCTTTCTTAGATTGTCAATAATCTCCATGTGGACCATTACTGGGTTTTATATCAAGTCCTTGTATGTGACATGGGGTATTTTTCTATCATTGTCTGGGGTGGGACTTCCACTTTTCTGGATGGATATTTGGGTTCCAATCTCCAGATGTGAAAATGTAATGACTTCATGGACTATTTTACCATATAATATATTCAAAACAGCATTTTTTCTCAGGAAAAAAAAATGATTAATGTTTATCACTCCGTCTTCAAAACTAGCGATGTTGGTTTATCGATATGGTCC
The DNA here is from genome assembly GCA_034641835.2 of Pinus albicaulis. Classification (NCBI taxonomy): domain Eukaryota; kingdom Viridiplantae; phylum Streptophyta; class Pinopsida; order Pinales; family Pinaceae; genus Pinus; species Pinus albicaulis. The sequence continues at coordinate 1,404,565,761 of CM076578.1, read as the reverse complement.
GATGGTATTTTATATTTTGGACATACTTGCCACTCCTCACATGGATTAGTGTTTTTTCTCTCGTTCAAGGATTTTGGGTACTTTAATTTGTATTTGGAACAATGGACACTTGTGATTTATCTATATTTACTATTCTACATACTGCTATTTCACTTTCTTATAGATGCCTCGGGCATATTTGGATGCTTTCTTACATTGTCGATAATCTCCATGTGGACCATTACTGGGTTTTATATCATGTCCCTGTATGTGACATGGGGTATTTTTCTATCATTTTCTGGGGTGGGACTTCCACTTTTCTGGATGGATATTTGGGTTCCAATCTTCAGATGTGAAAATTTAATGACTTCATGGATTGTTTTAATTCATATAATATATTCAAAACAGTGTTTTTTCTCTTGTGAAAAAAAAAATGATTGTTTATATTCGAAGCGCTGCGGGGTGGTTTATTATATTAATATTTCATGGTCATTGCAATGCCCACAATTCATAACAAATATTGAAGATTTACTGTCCTGTTTTAAAGTTTCATTTTATTTTTTTTAAATTGAACCCACCGTCGGTATACCGACGCCTTGTAAGCGTCGGAATTGCGACAGCTTAAAAACGTTAGAAGAGCGACAGTATAAAAACATCGGACCACATTTCGTCAGAATTGCGACAGTTTACAAACATCAGAAGAGCGACGTTCAAAACGTCGAACCACATTTCGTCAGAATTGCAACAGTTTGCAAACATCGGAAGAGCGACGTCCAAAACGTGGGACCACATTGCATTGGAATTGCGACAGTTTACAAACGTCGGAAGAGCGACGCTCAAAACGTCGAACCACATTTCGTCGAAATTGCGATAGTTTACAAACATCGGAAGAGCGACGTTCAAAAAGTCAAACCACATTTCGTCGAAAGTGTGATAGTTTACAAATGTCGGAAGCGCGACGATTTGGGAAACGTCAGAAGAGCGACACCTGTTTGGAAGCGACGAAAAAAGTGTCGGTAGTGCGACACTTTTTAAGTGCGTCGGAATTGCGACGGGATGGTAAACCTTGTTTTGTCCATCCTTGAACTGTCACTCTTGCGACGAATATGTGTCGGAATAGCGACGAATTGGCCATCAAAAATTCTGCCAAATTTTCTAGTGGGTTGCGGCTCGTCTGAAAAACCATAGCGAAACGCCATTTTATCGACCCGGTCGCAATGGCATCGAAGAACGCCCGTCATAATTAATCTCTTAATGATGAGAGCCAAAGGCCGGATCATATTGGAGCATGTAGAATTGCTAACAGGAGTGGAGGTCCAATCTTGAACAGCGTTAAAACTTAACGTGATTTGATGTGAAAACCTTGGAACTTAAATATCGGCTGATTGAACAGCATTAAAACTTAATGCGATTGATATGAAATCGCCACATCCATGTCCCATCGCCTTAAACGCCATCGAAGGCACCCGCATCTGGAAGCAGGGAAACTTTTGATTAAGGACACGTGGCAGAAATTGATTGGAGTGGATCTTTGTTTGGGCCGCTCGCGCAATGGAAATCCGGACCCGAAAAAGATTAGGGCGAATTTGATAAGAAATTCGCGTCACAAATCTCTTTCTGTATGCTAGCCCAAATTCGGACTCGAAAAATATTAGGGCGGAATTCATTTGTTTTTCATGTCACAAAATTGGCCGACGTCAACAGGCTATTTTGGAACGCGAATTTGGTTTGAATTATGGTTTATCGTCGTTTGAAGTCTGGCGGGCTCCACGGCTAAAGGGTTCGTTTGAATTTTTGACAAAGGTTTTGTTATATTTTGTATATAACGTGTGGCAGAATAGTTTTATTGTTTGTTAAGGTCCCACACAGTGATAAAATTTGAAGGGCAGGTCCAAATTTTAATTAGAAGGGCATATATCTATGTCGCCCTTCCATAATGAAAAGCTTTAAAAAAAAAACTTTTCAATTGACCACAATAAATTATTTTTACATTTCATTTTCAGAAAGACAAAACCATCAATATTTATATTAATAAAATATTGTTACATATACAACAATGAATAAGGCTCCATCTTTCATTGCTTAAATATCTCATTGGAAATGTCAACATAAGTCTTGAAGACACTATTATAATAATTTGGATACATACCACCGGGATATAGGAGATTCTTATGTGTCAGATTGTGTAATGCAATTTTGACTTTGTGTCACAAGGAGCAGCAGCATCGATGTCTGGATTTTTCTTATAGAAATTTTTTATTATTATTTGAAACGTTGTTTATAGATATGAATACAACAATGAAATTATGAGCATGGTGGAAAATTATTCAAGCTCATGATGCCAAACCATGATGATGTAAGTTTGAAATTTAACATTTTTACATGTTAAAGAAAAATAGTTAAAATCACTGACAACTTAGTATGCCATAATTAATAATCATTCCCTGTTCACTTTTGTTAATAGGTTTATGTCACACGATGATCTCTCTTCTCTGGCATTTACTTGTATTGAAGATCACTATTCTAGGAATAAGGACTTATTTTCTCCAAAAATAACCCTAGCCAAACATTGACAATGCATCAAGGATATCTTTCTATGCTTCATAAGTACATATGTTCTACTTCTAAATCATGTCTTGAAAGTGGTTGTTTTGCTGGAAATTATTCACCAGTTGGTTTCATACCAAACTCTTTTTCTCATTTTCAGCATCCAATACATGAAAAAGATAATGGTTTTTAAACAACATAAATATTTGAAATTTTGCAAGAATTGTCTGGCACACTTTGAATATGAATTTTGAATTCAAGTGCATGATGTTGTATAGGATCAAGTGTCATTTTGAATACCAAATGTTTCACAAGAAAATTCTCAACATGCTACCCTGTAGTAAGGATTAAATGACAATATTGCATCAACTATTTCCATAATAAAAGTGCACCTCGGCCATAAGACTAAACAACTACAAATGTTGTAGATCTAACAAGACCACACAATAAAATGTATTCCACAAGGCCAATACTATATGAAAAATGAAAAGGATTTTGCAACCAAAAATACCTTAAGCAACTAATTCAATTATATACACCAAACCATTAGCAAAAAGGAAAACCAGCCTACTCAAAAGGCAAGAGTTTACTTCCTTTGAAAAAATTTTGAGTTCTAAAACAAGGGCCTTTATTGTCTTGTCAATGCCCCGAGTAATTTGAATGGGGTTTGCACCTCCTGCAACAACCTAAACAAAAAGGTTTCATTTCAAATTATTTTCCACAAATTTAAGATACAACCATTGTTAGTTTTTTATTTCCTAACAAGCTCATAAATTTTGAAAAAAGAACCAAAATTTTTTAATACCTGATAGCAATTTTTTCACTCAAAAATATCTTAGACTTAATAAGCCCAACCCAAAACTAAAAAACCAAACACCATCAGACCCTACAAAAATGAATAGATGATCTTAATCTAGTACTATCGACAAAAATTTACCTTTACACCCTCACTTATTAAACCCTGTGCAAGAACAACAGATGTTGTGGTTCCATCCCCAGCTAAATCATTTGTCTTTGCCACAGCTTGCCTAACCAACTTGGCCCCAATATTTTCAACTGGGTCCTCTAATTCAACCAATAACAAGGCAAAAACCATAGCATTGAGATACATTTCATTACACTGTCAATAACAATAAAATTTGACTTAGCCATAACCCTTTCCTTTTATTGTTGTGAAAAGTTGTATGCATTACTCTAATGTGGCTAGTCCATAGGCCAAGTATACCACTGGGTAACAAATATGTTTCCTTTCACCTTTGAGTTTTCAAATTATGCCTACCAAATCTAAGACATTTAAGAGGGGGAACTAATACAACGTTAAAAATAAAACCAGAGCACACATCTACAATTTACCTCCTTAGCTACTGTCACACCATCATTAACTATTTTTGGAGAACCATGCTTGCTCTCCAAGACAACATTTTTCCCTTCGCCCCAAGGGTGACTCCAACAAGATCAGCAAGTTTGTTCACACCGCCTGCAATACAAATTGACAATGCTTTCAGTAAGTGTGCAATTGAATGCCAGACCATATGCCAAAACAACTCTCCATGAAAAATTAAAATAACACATTAAAATCGAATATAAGTGGACAAGGAAAGATCCACCGCAGTGAAGTTTCACGCGCAGGTGACCTTCCTTTAAACATAATTTGTTCTCTGACCTGCAATTTTTTTGTCACCGAGCCATCCTTGTTGAAGTACAACTCCTTTTCCATAGCTCTTGTATTAACTACCTTCTCTCTGTCGCGTAATCTCAGAGTCCCTCATCTGCTTGAGTGATTAAAGGAAATGGGTGAAAAAACTGAAAGAGAAGACAATTGTCTACCATAATTATCAAACATTGCACCCAACTTCTTCCCCTTTCCATTGTTACCCAATGAGGTAGATGTCGCAATTGTTTTCATACTTCCCAAAGCAGAGGCCATCTTCTCTTATCCTGAATACATAATTAAAAGATCTTCATATTAGTATGAACCTTAAAAAACATGACTCCCATTGCTAAAAACCACTTTTAAGTTGTAACAGGCAAACTAAACAACTATCGCAACTTTTGGCAACTTCTGGAGCATTAAGAGAGAAACAACCAAAGAGAAATACAACCACAATCCTCATTTTAATGAGACCGTACTATATATTTGCATTAAGATAATAGAAAGAAATCACGACTATATTAAGGCCAGCACAAAACAATCTTTAACCAGTGTCTCTCGCGGCCTTCAGGTTGCCATGCTAGAGGTTGCATATTTTTAATTTAAATTTTTGACCTCTCGTGCCCATCTATGAATGCATCCAATGGGATATCTAGATCAAATGCTCCTTTATATCCCCAAAAACAAATTCTCTACTACAAGAGCACCAGTATTGATGGATCACCCCACACCATCCCACCCACTAGAAACGGTGAAAAAGGAAACCCGAGAAACCTTCTGAAATATCTCAAGATGACTATATGGGTGGTTCTTATGAATCAACCAACCATTCATAACATGCTCATCAATCCAAACCATGAGTATTATGTGACAATATTCAAGCAGGCACTGAATCAGATTTCTGAAGCTATGTTAGAGAAACCCTAAACTCTCACCGAAAATAGGTGAAATGTGACACCACTCAGGGATTGACATGTGCCAATTGGTACAAGTGGTAGACAATTGGCATGCTCAAACAACGAGGTGATGCAGGAATGACATGAGGGAGAAAATATCATAAAAGCCCCAAATCTGGAGAACTAAAGCTCATCACCAACCTGAGATTAACAACTTTACATGATGTAACCTATGAAATCGTAAATGGAGAAATCATAGTAACAATAAAGTAACCTATGTAACAATAAAGTCGGATTCATCTTGGGAGTGTTAATGGGAGAAATCATAGTGAAAAATAGGAAACATGCAGAGTTGCTTACAATCAAATAGATGAAAAAACATATACAAAAAACCTAGATAATAATCATGAACAAGCTTAATATTGAATTATGAACTGTAAAGGAACTTACAAAATGTGACATTACGAACCTGGTCAAGCACACAAGCAAAAATATCCCGGACATGACCTTGGTTGACAAGTTGTATTGCTCATGATGCAAGAGGATTTGTACATGCACTGCCAATTCAATCAAAATCCATCATTATCTATACAATAAATACAAGTAATTGTAGTATGTTTTACTCTAAGATGCATTCTTATGATAATGTTAGCACATATGTTGAAAATGTCAAAACATACCTGAATAAGCTCTTCTTCGTTCAAGAACAATTTATTGGAGTCGCATGAACTTGGAACAAGCCTCCCACTATCTGAAAGAGTAGCAACTAAGTCAACAGTGAATTTTTTGTTGCTACGCTGGATCGAGGGAGGTTTGCTCCAAGATTAAATCACTCCAATAAATTATTCTCTACTAAACAAGGCCAACCACGTGAAGGTGGAAGCTCTTATGGCCCCTTCCCCCCCCCCCCCACCCCTCACATCACTCTCAATTCCCCAATACCCAATCTATATTTCATTTTTTACTTTCATGAGCATAAAAAAAATATTCAATAACTAATAAAAAAACAATTCAACAAAAAGTACGCAAGGAAACATTGAAATTAATGCTTGACATAAAAATAGTATGATAAATGAGTTTTTAATATAACGCAAAAAACGTTCCAAGCATGGTAACGTTTGTCTTATAATAATACAATATTTTACATTATCAAATTTTCTTTTTCTTCTTCCTATTTCTAAAGCTCCTAGTTACATCATCAATATCATCGTGCTCTGCTCCTGTTTTGTGCCTTTCGACCCACACTGCTGACCTAGTTGCGTAGTCACGATGTCTGGTCTCATCCAGTGACGGGGCATCGCCTACAAAAACAGATAATATTAAATTTTAATTGTCAGTTTTTAAATATCATTGAACTAGTTCGATAATATTAATAAAAAAAATTGCAATGAGATTATTTACCTGGTGCACCAGTTGTCGCCGTTGGGACTGTTGCCCTGTCTTCCTCTCTGGTGGTAAGATCCTCAAGGGAAACATTCTCCGTCATTTAAACAAAAAACGTTATAAGGACAACCATCAAGGTATAATTAGAAAAAATTATAAGTGGAAATTAATTACCGTCACGGCCCTCACTGATAGTAGCATTGTCGGCCTGGTCCCCACTACAATGATCAGGTTGCACATGAGGATCATCTACATCTGGCTCTAAAACTGGGTTATTTGCCTCGTTGGTAGTGTTGCTCCCCTGATTTAAACAAAGTTGTAAGACATTAAATTTATGGACGAAAACAAACATATTGAAAGGTTAATGTTTTACCTTATCAGGCATTCTGGATCTTGGGACCTACCCCAAGCTTCTGCGATGTTCAACTACGGCTTAGTAGCCGAAATGGAAAGCGATATTTTTATCTTCCTCTGTAGTTTCTATTCCAAATTCATCACCCTACATTACATATGATTGTGTATTTTTAATCATATTTGATAGGATTACAAAAATGTTGGAAGGCGATACAATTAATTATAAGATGTTTAGCTACTTAATTACAATTCTTGCGGCTAATTTCAAGTAGCCGCCCTGGCCTAGCTTGTGATGGTCCTTTTTTTCAATCCTAGCTTTGGTTTCCTTCAAGGTGTCAGGCAACCTAGCATCAAAAGATTGAAGTCAGATATGACGTAGCACACTTTATTTTAGACATAGAGAAAATTAAAGCTATTGAATTAAAGTTGTAATTTACCTTGCGGGTCCAGTTGGCATTTTTCCTTCTTTCTTTGCCCTTTTCTCTTTTCCGTCATGGATGAGTGCTCTCCACTCACTCTCTAGAACTGTGAGAGGACGCTCATATCTAGGGTTAAATTGCAATTGCATCCTATAGGTGTCCCTAGTATATTTCAAATATGTTTTGGCTACCCGAGCCACCGTTGTTCTGTCAAATGTGTCGACCTCAAAAAGGGCTTCTAGAAAATCTAGAAGTTCTTATTTCAGGTTGGAATTCTGGGAATTCCACCTTGTGCGTATGGTTGGGCCAAAAATTACCAACGCATGGCTCTCCAAAAACCTATAGAACTCATTGTTTCCTACACAGAAAAAAAGATATTATCATTAATTTAAAAATAAAAATCATGATAAATATGTTTTAGATAGAGTACATGAAATAGTTAAAATATTAAAATTTACCTGGGAGTTGTACGTGCTTTATAGGGACACCTTCATCGTTCACCAACAACGTGGCATTAATGGTCCCTGTGGAGCTGACACGTGTAGCTCCAGGAAACGCAATAATGTAGTTGGCCATATCAGCCTCATCATTGCCAACACGTTCAGCGGTTGGCTGGGTGTCTGCTTGGGCAGGGTGTGTTTCTTGGCTAGCACCTAAAGGAGTAGAAGGTGTATGAGAGGGTTGTTGGGCAATCTCTTGCCCTTGTGTCCCACTACCACCAACACCGAGTTCAGCAAATGCCAGAAAACGCTACATACAAAAGAAATTTTTGTTAGTTTAGTCAATGTAAAAATTAAAAATCAAACTATCAAAATTCATCTCATGCAGAACAAAAAAAATATCCTTTTGACTTTTTATTATTACCTGATATGTTTCTAGCTGGGTCATAAGTTGTTTTATCCTCTCTTATGTTTCAGGTGTTTGAGGCGTGTCTATCAAAGTATTAAATTTCGACCTTGCATCTCGTGCCTTTTTTCGCAACAAGAGCGTTGGAGATAGGGATGAAGAAAGCTCTTCCTCATAGAGGGAATCATCAGGCATACCATGGCTAGGTGTCTGCATATTTGAACAAAATTAATATTATTTCAATTGTGTAAATAACTAAAATACTTGAAGATAGAGCAATGCTAGCACTTTACATGTTCTTCTGCTGGCCTCTTTCCGCGATCATCCCGTCTCGAGGTTGTTCCTATACTACCCTGATCAATCTGCCACATTGCAATAAAATTATAAATGTAAAAACTTGAAAACAATATCTAACTTGAAAACATAAAATGAAAAATGAAAAAATTTCTAATAAGACACCAGAAGACAAACTTAGAGTTTCAAATATGCCTTGCATTGAATTCAGTCCTGGAAACATGTCATTGCACATTAAGGCACCCAAACAAGAGACAAGTTGACAATGAAGACCTTATTGAATATATTGTTGGAGCAACTTCTAGTAAACTTGTTGTGAAGACCTTGAGGACATTTTTGGAGCAACATTGTTGAAGCTGATGGTATAGCATCGTTGGAGACGATCTTGAAGGGCCTTGAAGTGAAGCTTTTGGAGCAACTATTGAAAAATCCTTAGAGCATTTAAGTAAGGAACTTTCTATCTTCCATCACCTTTTTCCTTTCAATATCCTTTAAACGATTTTGTTGATATTTAATGTTTGAAATCATGTTATAATTCCTTGATTATATGTGTTTGGGGACTTTCCCTTTGAAATTACCCAAAAATACCTTGGCAATTTTATCTTCAGGATGCATGTCTGCCCCTATTGTTCAATATTTTGATTGATAGTAGTAAACATAGAGAGTTAGGGGGCTCTTGACTTGGTTTGTTTGGGCCATTAGATCCCTAACATCTACTAGGGAGAACCCCCCTTGAGTGGGAGGAGAGCTAGCCCGAAGTGAAAAGAGGTTGGTGAGGTGAAAATGGGGCTATTGAATTACACATGGTATCACACTTTAGCTTTAGGACTTTATCTTGAGAAGTGTGAGATTTTGCTATATCAATTCTCAAATTGTTTACAACATTATTCTTAAGAACTAATAAGAAGTGATGTTGAGGGGTTTTTGGGTATAAGAAACAATACCATTTAAAAACTATGGTTCTCAGTCCTTGGCATTCCTTCACCTGGGCCTAGGGGCACACAAGAATAATTTCACACTAAACCATGCAAACTTTAAAGTAACTTAACAGATCCATAAATTAATAATAATCATAATTCCTAATTTCCTATTGTACGATATAATGCAAATTATTCAAACATGAAGCAATGAAGACATGCAATGTCTGAATTTCAAGATTGATGAACCAATACAAGAAGTTATAAACTACAACTTTGATTCAATACTCTGTGTCCTAACTCCAGGAAGGAATCTAGTTTGTAGTACAGAACATGCATCGTGTATTATCAATTCTTAATCGACAACAACTAAAGGTCATCTACCTCATCAATTCCTTCCCATTTTGTGTTTTTATGTTATATTCCTTATAAAAGTGTCAAATTTCTCTCAAAGTAAGCAACCACTGAATAAAATAAAAAATAGTTGAGATATGATTGAGAAATGGTCATTTATTTCTTGAAAGGATCTTCACAATTTCTTTGGTTATTTTTCATCTCAAGAAACAAGAAATGACCTAAGAAACTATCGTGATGTAATATAAGAAACAAAACGGTGCAATGGCCATTTTCAAAGCCAAATGATGTCCATTGAGGACATGGCCTTTATTTGGTTCCTATTTCATAGGAGTTTCGGGTAGAAATGGAACTTTGTTGTACCATTTCCAGTAGTAAAAAGGGAAAACCTTCTTTTTCCATGGGAAATAATTTACCTTTCCTTTTTCAAGATAATTTAAATCACAAAAAATATGAACTATACTGCACACATTCTTGGATAATGTGAAAGTGGAAAAGGAATAGCCTACACAAGTGATGCACACATGTACATTTGAACACTAATAGATTTTTTTAGTTGAAATGCAATGCTTGTTTTCATTTAAATTTAGGGTTTTTAAAGCAGGGAGAAATAATGGCTGCCAATTTAATAAGCATTTCTTTGGGAAAAATTTAAATCTTGTATTGGGTGATGAAGATAATAGAGGGTATTGAATCTTGATTCTTGACATTGTGTTTAACTTGAATAACTCAAATTATTATAAATATCAGTGGATGAGTTCTTTTTTTCAAGTATGTCACTCAAAACTCTTATGTCAAAGCATTGTATAATGGCTAGCATTTGCTTGTTTCCCTTTCTTCAGTTCAATGTAAAAAGTATATTAATATATTGGAGCACGAATGATAACTACAATTGTTTGCTCTGCAGTATATCCATCCCCAAGATTATGAAAAGTTTTCTCAAGTGGAGCTATTGGTTATTGATGAAGCAGCTGCAATTCCATTGCCTGTTGTAAAGGCTCTGCTCAGGCCATATTTAGTGTTTCTGTGCTCTACTGTAAATGGGTAATAATTATAAATGGGCCAACCACAATGACAGATTTTGTAACCATTCGGTTTCCATGGATATTGATGATGATATTAACCCTATATATCAGTGACCTATATCTATATGAGAATGATCTCAACATTGACCTTGATATGGTTTTATGGATGTGACCTTTGGTATGTCATCAGAAAATCCCAAAATCTGGAGAACTAAAACTCATCACTTTCGATCTGGAGTACTACCCTTGTGATAAAGTTGATGACTTTCGATCTCCCATTCTCTACCACTTTTCATTTCACCTTCAATATAGATCAGACCAAGGGAAATTTGTTACTGGGTGTTGAGATGGATGAGTTTTTCGAACTAAAATCCATAGCTTAAACTTCATGAAATTGGTGGAGTCAAATTCATGCAAGCACAAACACATCTTACACATCCTCTTTGAAACTCATCTGAAAGAACATTGGAAGACATCTAGAGAGAACCTTATAGCCTAACACAATCCAATTGAATTGACCAAAAAAACCCAAATAGAGTCAACCCTACTATAGGAGGAAGGGCCTGCAGTAAGAACTTACCATTTTGCAAGAGCTGAGGGCGAATTCTGTTCTACAAGAGCTGAGGGTGAATGCTAAGGGCGAATGTTGTTCTACAAGATCTGAGGCCGAACGCTGAGGGTGAATGCAGGGCAAATGTTGTTCTACAAGAGCTGAGGGCGAATGCTGAGGGCGAATGTTGTTCTGTAAGAGTTGAGGGTGAATGCTGAGGGCGAATGCTGTTCTGCAAGAGCTGAGGGCGAATGCTGTTCCGCAAGAGCTGAGCATGAATGCTGAGGGCGAATGCGGTTCTGCAAGAGCTGAGGGCAAATGCTGTTCTGCAAGAGCTGAGGGCGAATGCTGTTCTGCAAGAGCTGAGGGCGAATTTTGTTCTGCAAGAGCGGAGGACGAATGCACGCATGATATTAGACGTTAATGTAGTTTTTAATAAAATAATTTTTATGTAGCGCGCATGTAGTTTTTAATAAAATCATTTTTATGTAGTGCACATATAAGTGTCCTTATACCGACGGCGAACAAAGCGTTGCTATTGCGAATGATGCCTCCAAACGTCAAAATTGCGACACTTAGACATTGTGTCGCACTTGCGATGTTTGGAGGAAGCCATCGCAATAGCGATGCTTTGGGGCATAGTGTCGCAATTGCGACGTCTTCCTTCAAACGTTGCAATTGCGACACTTTTTCTAAGTGTCGGTATTGTGACACTTTTCTCTAAACATTGGTATAGCAACGGTTTCAGGCGAGATTGAAAAAATTTGGGGAACTTTCCGACATTTGGTCAAAAGCATCGGAACCAAGTGTTGGAATTTCCCCCAAATGTACTAGTGTCCAATAAACCCCTATACTACTGGCCCTTTCGGTAGTGACCTGCTTGCACAGGTCAAAGTCTCACCCGAAGTAGTATGGGTGGGTGCTGGAACCAGGTTTCCGCACCCTGAGAAAGGATAGGTAAGGCAAGCAGAGCTACGTCCAACCCTGTGATACCCAGATCACCTCTTTCTACGCAGGGATGATAGGTCTCTTTTCGCATCCACATGCGCTAGATCTGTAAATATACACTTCTATGACAATAGCATAATATTGCATAAAACATAATAGAAAATATTCAGATACAGCAAACACACTTACACATATCTTTCGCAGCTCGATACAGAAAGCGCATAAAGTTGTAATTACCAATGATCCGCACAATCAGTACACATAGATTCAACCTTTCTTATTCATTAATTCATCAATTCCTTCTTACAATACCCATCCCAGCCTGCGCACACAATAGCATGGTCCGCACACAGCTGGACTCTGGATCTCCGCACACACAACCAGTAGGAATCCCTTCCCCAAAAACCCAAACAGATATCTTAAACCACAATTCGCATCAATATCTCTTCATTGCCTACCTTACAATTCAAAATGTTCCTCTATTTATAATAATCTAGCCTAAACTTTCCTATGGTCCGCAAACCGTGTTTTTCAGAACCTTGGCTTACGCATTTTCCCAATATAATGCTTTCAGGGATTTGACCCACCCCAAAACCCCTGCGTTAGACTAAATATAATTAAAAATATATCAAATTGGACCAGTTTTGTAGCTCGTAGGAGACCCTGTTCCAATAGTCCCCCAACACAATCTTGCGACCCGTCTCGAGTCACTGTGGCCGCAGGTTTTCCAAGCGCCTCTGGAGTGATTGGATGACCAGTGCGCATATCCCATAGGCACATCAGTGGCCTCTCCCTGGTGGGTCGATCGTGCCTGAGCCAATTATTCCGGCCATATAGTCATTTAGCCCTGTATGGATTGAGTCAAATACCATTGACAAAGCCAGGTAACATGTCACTGCATAGGGTAGCTAGCCGGACTTCTCCACCATTCGTGATTTCCTTAACGATGTAGGGACCAAGCCAGTGTTGCCAGAATTTCCTTTGGTGTTTCACAAATTGGCTATCGTATAACAGGACTAGGTCGCTTGCTACGAATGTCTTTTGGCGAATATGTCAATCATGCTAGGCTTTATCATGAGCCTTCTAAACCTGCTGATGAAAGTTAGAAATAAACCGATCTTCCTCCAATGCCAAAAGTTGTGCAGTAAACTGATCTTCCTCCAATGCCAAAAGCTACACAAGGCGCTCCTCTATGATATCCTGTTCTGCCGTATTTGTAAATGTTGTGATGCGTAGGCTAGGGATAATGTATTCTATGGGCATAATGGCCTCCTTGCCATAGACCATCCGAAATGGGGTCCTTCCTGTTAGCTTCTTGCAGGTCGTTCGGTAGGCCCACAGAACAGAGGGGATGTGAACATCCCAGTCACTATGATCGGCATTGGAGACCTTGGTCAATGCATGTTCCAAGATTTTCTTAAAAGCTTCAACCACCCCATTTGCCTGAGAATGGTATGGTGTACTTTTCGCATGATGGATCTGGAATTCCTCATTCAGGGCTTGAATCAGTTCTTTAGCGAAGTGCGTACCTCTGTCGCTCATTAGGATGTTTGGACAGCCAAACCTGGTCAGAATCTGTTCAAAGATGAAGTGCACAATAGTATCCGTAGTACAATCCTTCACTACTTGTGCCTCAGCCCATCGAGTGACATATTCAGTGGCAGTACTAATGTAGCGTGCACCCATCTTCTTGCCTGGCAGATTGATGGGTCCCACAAAATCAATGGCTCATTTGTCAAAAGCCTGTAAAGCCATTTGAGGCTGTAATGCCATCTCATCTCGGCGTGAGGGTCGTCCGGTTCGCTGGCACGTATCACATGATTTACAATAGGTGTAAGTATCCTGATGCAAGGTAGGCCACCATAACCCAACTCTCAAAATATTTTGTGTCGTTTCTCTCCCCGCATAGTGGCCTCCTGCGACACCTTCGTGTGCCTCCGCCAAAACGGCATGTCGTTCATGTTCCAAGACGTATCTGCATAGTATTTCATTAGCACCTAGCTTGTATAATTGGCCGAAGATGATAGTAAAGTTCGTCACCCGAGTAACCAACTCCTTCTTCTGCTGCACCATATATTCCGCAGGGGCTACACCTGTAGTTAGGAACTGAATGATATTAGTGAACTGTGCATCAACAACCTTAATGGTGAATAGCTGCACATCTGGTAATCCTTCCTCCAAGTTAGTAGGTTCTTCCCCTGTCTCAATGTGGGATAGATGATCCAGACCCGCATTCAACCTTCCAGGCTTAACAATGATCTCACAATCATATTCCTGAAATAGCAACAGCCATCGGAAAATATACCCCCCCACACAGGATTGTTGACAAGTTATTTCAAAGCCGAATGATCGGTGAACATTTTAAAGTGCCCGCCCCATAGATAGTGTCAATATTTCTGTAATGCATACACCATATCCATTCCCTCTCGCTCGGTGGTGGAGAAGTTGCATTCTGCGCCCAAGAGTTTCCGACTCGCAAAGGCAACTAGGTGATCAATATCTCCCTCTCCAGGTTGGGTTAGGACAGCACCCAAGGCGATGCCTAATGCATCCACATGTACATGAAATTCCTTCGACCAATCAGGAAATATTAGTATGGGTGCAGAGATAATCTTCTCCTTGAGTAGTTCAAAACTCTTTTAACATTCATCATTCCAAAAAAAGGAAACATATTTTTTGAGTAGTTTTTCCATGGGTGTTGTGATTAGTGCGTACCCCTGAATGAATTTCCTGTAATATCCCATGTGTCCAAGAATATAATGTAGTTGTTTTTTCGTTGTTGGGACTGCAAGGTTTATGATTACGGCTACCTTCGCAGGATCAACCATCAACCCTTGCCGACATACTATGTGCCCGAGCAAGATTCTGAAAGGTACACAGAAGATGCACTTCTTGATATTCAAGGAAATCTGGTGCTTCTGGCATGCATCCAAAATTAATCGTAGGTTAGATACATGCTCCTTTACCAGGCCGAAGGCCATCCAGTCATCGAAATAAACCTCCAGGAACTTATGAATAAATTCCTTGAATACAGCAACTACGACCCTTGAGAAAATAGCGGGTGCATTCTTGAGACTGAAGGGCAAGACTGTATACTGAAAGGACCCCCATTCTGTTGCGAATGTAGTCTTACTGCAATCTTCAGGTGCAATTCGGATCTGGTGGTACCTTGAGAACCCATCGGTGAAGGAATAGGCTTCATGTCCACCCATGCTATCAAGGATTTCATCTGAGAAGGGTGTAAGGAAGGGGTCATGGACGCAAGCGTCGTTTAAATTGCGTAGATCTACACAGATGCATATTTCCTCCCTTTGTTTTCTTCTCCTGGATGACCATCGGACTTACCCAATCCACCTGTTCAACTAGTTCAATGATACCTGTAGCAAGCATTTTGTCCAGTACTTCTTTGACCTTTTTCTTATATTTAGGATTCAGTCGATAAGGTCGCTTCTTGACGGGGCGTGCCTCAGGTTTTAGAGTGATGTGCATAATTCCTAGGTCCCCCGTGATTCCTTTGATCTCGAAAAACTTTGTCGAAAATAAGTCCTGATATTCTGTAAGTAGCTCTGCAATTTTTCCTACGGTTCCTTCATCCCAATAGTCCCCAATTTTAGCCAGCTTAGGTTGTTCTTCCATCCCAATATTAACTTCACGCAACTTGAGAGGTTGTGTCACATCAATGTTCTACAGCGGGGGTCCAATAACGGTGCGTTCCCCCTCAGATTCTAGAATAGAGACGTTCTGAGGATTGTCTTCTTTGTCATCTATCGCCAAGCTCCGGTAGTTGACTATGTATTGTATCTGCGCTTCCCATGTCAGGACCTTTGGTGCAGCGTGATGGTGCGAGTTATTAAATACAAACGCATCGATTCCTGCAGAGCTTCGTCGAGCATTTTTGTCCCCCCAATTAGCCCGAATGTTCCTATAAAGTCATCTTTTAGTATTTCCCAGTGGCAGGTGCGTTGATGTAGCTCTGCATCTAAATACCATGCAGCGGGGATACGGCCCAAGGCATGAACAAATATATGAACCCATTCTTCTGTAGTCCAGTCAGAGCATTTTCCCATCCAGGTGAGAATTTGCGCACGGGGATCATCGGGTCCGAGAAATAGCTTGGTGCGTATGTCAGCTGGGGGTGAAAACCGCAGGATCATCATATCCCCACACTTCTCCCAGTCCGGGAACGCTTTCTTGTGGGTATCCCACCATCGCGCAAGTGTCCCACGCATACATAGATTAAGGGCCTAGAGTCGTCATTCTCTTCAAGCCATAGCTTCCAGTGTTCTCAGGAATTCCTGGATGCTACCAGACTCATCAAAATGGGGTAGATCTCTTACCTCTAAAGAAATGTAGTAGAGGGCCCTCGTGACCCAAGGAAATTTTAGTGCCGAGACATTGTGCAACTGATTTTTCCAATTCTCCAGTTCCCCATCAAAGTCAAAAAATCATTCACTGTCCTTTTCCTAGCAGATTACTCCTTCCATTGTGGGGTTAATCCAGTCTTCATCCTACGTAGTCAATTTGTAAATGTGATCTATTTCTTCCTCGTCGTGTGCTAGCTCTGTATACAGCGCACCTTCTGCGGGATCCAGTGGTACTATTACGCGCGTACCGTTATTTTCAAACACCATGCTTCGTTTTTTGAGATTGATGACACCCCCCATATCTATGGCCCAATCTAGTCCTAGGAGTGTAGGGTAAGGATCCGCATCTTCCTCAATTTCTATTACTTCAAAGTCAGCCAAGACTTTTACCCCTGTGATATCTACCATGACTTTTGGCAGTCGTCCCAGAGGGATGATCTTTTGTTGATTTTCCATGCGCAGCTGGATGGTGGACCATTCCAATTTACGTTCTCCCATTCGCTGCCATGTTTTCTTTGGTAATACGTTCGCATATGATCCAAGATCTAAAATAACTTGATCCATCTCGTAGTCACCAATCAACGCAGTCAACCATATTTCTCTTTCGGTGTGTTATTTATATCTGTATAGATTATGTACATCCTTGGTCCTCAGAATCGGATCGGGCCAAGCTGCGTAGCTATGCATTAATGCTTGAAGATTCTCTATATCCTATGGGTTACATAGCAGCTTCATACATGCCTACAGAAAGGGCTCAACTTCCTCCTCTATCTTGAGGGGTGTTGGTATATGCATAGTAGCTGCTATTGTTTCTTGTCCCTTGCTGATGTTCGATCCTTCCTGAGAGGTCATAGGATCCCTGGTAGGCACCTCCTTTACTCCCTGGGTGACCATCCTGCTGCGTGTTATAAATTTTACACTCGGGTCTATGTTTCTTAGCTCGACTTTAACTCTTTGCACATTCTACGTAGGGGTGGGTTTTTTTCCTGCATTTTTGCTATCAAGATCGAGTAGTCTTCAATCTCATGGTCCAGCTGCCAGCAATATTTGCAGGATTGCCTGGTAGGGTTTGGGCAGTCCCTGGAAAAGTGTCCTACCTCCCCGCATTTATAACGAATTAGCTGCCCACGTCCTCGTCCTGCGCTTCCTCCCCGACCTCCCCTGCCCCTTGCTGGGGAGCCACCAAAGCTAGCGGGAGATCTTGGTGACACAGGGTCTGATTTTACCCTATATAAGTTCCCTCGATCTATCATCAAGTCATACGTGTGACAGTTCTGCTCATCGTGTCCTACCAACCAGCAGAACCTGCACCACTGTTGCTTCAGTTTTCCCATACTTAGTCGAGGGCACTGGGTCGTATCGTGTAGTCCCGCTACCCGGAAATCATCACACCATAATGCAGACCTGCTTGAGCCTAGATGTAGCAGACTAGGTCCTCCTACTAGCATGTAATCTACCAATAGAGGGCATTGATCCTTCATATGGCCAGATACCCAACATCGTATACACCAAAGATTTGCGCTAGCTCCTTTTCCCCGTTCCTTCCATAGGTTTTGTATCTCCATGTGCATGGCTCCAAGCTACTCCTGAATTTTTTGTACTCCTCCCAAAGTGTCGTCTTTGGGTGCGGCTTCTAGTTTCATGGCAGCTTCCAAAGCTTTTTCCTGTGACTCGAAGGTCTGGTGGCCCATCGGTATACGCAAGTGAGGTAGCAACATAGAAATGAACCATTCTGTGTGTTGTCTATCATCATACTTAAATCCTCCTTCTCTTATTGCTTTTTTTATTCTCTGATCAGCTTCCCAGAAAGACTCAGTTGCTCCTTGCTTGAAATCTTTCACATCTGCTACAATCTGAGAGTAGGATTTAGGTTTTCGAAACTGTTGTTTTAGGGCGTCCTTAATATCTTGAATAGATGCGCTCCTGTTTTGAGATATATACCACATATACCAGCCCAGAGCTCTCTCTTCGAAGGCTAGGGACAGTTGCGCTCTCTTCACAATATCGCTTACCACACCCTGCGCAGTCCATACTAAGTCTGCCAAAAACCAAAAACGATCCATGTCCTCATCAGCCGCATCTTTAAAGGTAGGTAATTTCAAGTGCACCGCCATGTCTCCTTCTAGTGGGGTTTTGGTTGAGGGTTTATTCTTCTGTGGTTCTGAGATCAGTGTAACTGGCGGGCCCTGCATAGCTACTCTTTTCAGCGGGCTACAGATAGAATTACCCCCTTCTTGATTATTTCGATAGTACTTACCGCTCCGCGTTACTTTCATCCAGAGTAGTGCTCATTCACTTCCTTATCAGGTTTCCAGTATTCTCTTGTCATTACCCGATTCCTTCCTCAAAATGCTCCAGGTCCCAGCAACGGAACCATTTTTTGGCTCAAGGGGTCCTGACCCAAGTTCAGAGTTCAAGGTTTGCTAACAAACCCCTATAGTACTGGCCCTTTCGGCAATGACCTGCTTGCGCAAGTCAAAGTCTCACCCGAAGTAGTATGGGTGGGTGCTGGAACCAGGTTTTCGCACCCTGAGAAAGGATAGGTAAGGCAAGCAGAGCTGCGTCCGGCCCTGTGATACCCAGAGCGCCTCTTTCTACATAGGGATGATAGGTCTCTTTTCACATCCACGTGCGCTAGATCTATAATTATATACTTCTAAGACAGTAGCATAATATTGCATAAAACATAACAGAACAAATTCAGATACAGCAAACACACTTACATAGATCTTTCGCAGCTCGAATACAGAAAGCGCATAAAGTAGTAATTACCAATGATCCACACAATCAGTACACATAGATTCAACCTTTCTTATTCATCAATTCATCAATTCCTTCTTACAATACCCATCCCAGCCTGCGCACATAGTAGCATGATCCGCACACAGCTGGACTCTGGATCTCCGCGCACACAGCCAGCAAGAGTCCTTTCCCCAAAATCCCAAACAGATATCTTAAACCACAATTCGCATCAATAGCTCTTCATTGCCTACCTTACAATTCAAAATGTTCCTCTATTTATAAAAATCTAGCCTAAACTTTCCTATGGTCCAAAAACCGTGGTTTTTGGACCCCTGGTTTACCCTTTTTCCATTACAATGCTTTCGGGGCTTTGACCCACCCCAAAACCCCTGCGCTAAACTAAATATAATTAAAAATATATCAAATCGGACCAGTTTCGCAGCTCGTAGGAGACCCTGTTCCAACAAACACCAACAGAGCTCAACCTAGACTGCGTGGAATAGGCCACAACTGATTATATCATCGACACAAATATCAGTAATAATTTCCAAGAGAGGATCCAACTATATCAGGTTGTCAAAGATGGCGAACTTCTGCAATAGGGCAAGTGGTTCACCAGGGACCAAGTTCAGCAGAAGTTTCCCCATCTCATGGAGGTACTCAACACAATCAATACCATTTCTTGACAAGGGGGTAGGGCTGATCTAGGTGAATATTGGTGTCTAGCCACCTATTCTACTTGGACCCCCAAAAAAATTTCTTTCGGTTTCCTTAATTGTAGCACAATTTACTATTTTTGGCAATTTTTCAGGTCCTTGACTTCTGAAGCTGTTTTGAGGCCCTAAACAATGTTATTTTGGAAAACAAATAAAATTTTGGCTGTGGCACATTTTTTCAATCAAATTTTTTATTCCTGAGATATATCTTTCTAACTAAGTATTGTACGCATCAAACAAAGATCATATGTCAAAGTTGCAACCCCTGGAATTTGATGTACCAACTAACCCCAACGAGACTCACAAATTTTTGGTGCTTCATCTCCTAGGGTTAGGTTTTTGGATGCTTATGGTTTTCCCTTGTTTCTAAATAATAAAAAGGCCTTAGGGCCTCATGTTAACACAATCCAGAAGCATGTATCCATCACATCTCTTCTCATAGATAAGTTATCATTGCTCGAGCTAGTTTATTTCCATTTTGCATGTAAATAGTTTCAGTGTTTTGTTATTAATGAATTGAAGTTCAGTTTTCATTGTAGCTCTGAGTTTCTGTTTGAATCTATGTTTAATTTAGTTCCTGCATAATTATAGATCAAATTTAGAGGACAACTAAGTTTTCACTTCATTGATGATTTCCCTGTCATTTCCAATCAGCAATATATCATTCATGTACAAGAACAAATAAATAACATGAGTACCAACAAATTTGAAATCTATGTCATGATCTACTTTTCTCCTTTTGAAGCAATATATAAGTATCAAAATTTTGATACCACATCCTTGGGTATTTATTTAACCAATACAATGGCATTTTCGACTCACATACTAGCTCTTTATTTCCGTTTACAACAAATCCCTATACAGTATTCATGTATATTTATTCTTCTAGAATCCCCATGTAGGAATGTTGTCTTCATGTCCATCCATTATAATTCAAGATCAAAAGAAACAACAATAGAAAATATATATATAATACAAGTTAACTTGGAAATAGGAGAAAAAATATCACCAAAGTAAATTCCCTCTACTTAGGAATAACGCTTTGCTACTAATTGATAATTGTATTTCTCCACTCTTCCTGCATTCAACTTCACCTTAAACACCCATTTGCTACCAATGGCCTTTCTTCTAGCAAACAACTCCTCTAGATCCAAAGCCTCATTCTTGTCCATTCTTGTCCAATGCTACCATTTATTAAAACATGGGATTTTTTCCAAAGTTTGCCATCCTCCAAATACACTGCCTTCCAAACAATTCTAGGAACATCATAAGTAATAATAATAATAAAAATGAATAGAAATAAGGTGGAGTATACCATTCTAATTGTCTTATTTCCTGAATAAATTCATTTATTCCTCGAGAATTCATCTATAAATGAGACAAAATACATAGGTTTACCCACTGATGGAATCGATAGAGGTCCAAACACATCATTGTGCACTAATTTTCATATTCCCTCTAACGGCGTAGAACCAAAGGAGAACCTTACCTGATTCTCCTTCCCATATAAACAATTTTCACAAAAATCGAAATTGAAATAGTAAGTAGACATACCTTCTACCAGACCATTACTATATAGTACTTGAAATCCCTTCACTCTCATATGTCCTAGTTTTCGATGCCACAACATACTCCATGGTGTAGAACACCATGGAGTATTATAATCCCTCCACCCATGAGCTTCAACTTGAATTTTCCTTGTCCTATGATTCTACCCATTAATTCATCTCCTATGAAAACATCTACTATGAAAACATCACCACCATCAAATATTTCATACTAGCAAAACCATTCCCTGCAATGAGTCATGTGAAAGGATGCACCTAAGTTGACCAACCATGACTCGTGATATACTTTTTTACTTGAAGAAGCCAAATACACATCCCCTCCTTCATTTTAGGATTTTTTTTCTTCTGTCACTTCCCTTTCTCAATAGTTTAGATCTAGAATCTTTCTTGTAATGCTCTTATTTTCCACATCTCCAAGATATCTTTATGAACTTTCTTAGAGATTTACATCTTCCTCTAGATTTATATCTTCCACTCATTGAAGTGTTTTTATTTCTATTTTTGGAGTGTCTTCTTACAAACAAGGCATCTATGTTTTATATTTCCATGTCTTTATGTCTTATTTCTCCCTGTTAACGAGAATGAGGCTACTTCATCGAAATGTAGTTATATTACTACCAGTGGAAAAAAGGAGGCAGTTATCCCATAAGTATGTTAGAGAACATAAAAACATGATGCCTTATCTTCATTTGAAATCTTAATATCAATAGATAATGGTTGACTTACCACATTATTGAAGGCATTCAAATGCTTTGTAATCGATTTTCCATCATTCATCCTTGAGTGATACAACTTCTTTAGCAAGAATAATTTGTTCATTGGGGACTTAGACTGATAAAAATCCCCTAGCTTATCCCATAAGGCCCATGTTGTAGCTTCCACCTAAAACATTCAGTAATACTGAATCTAGGAGACAAATCGTTTGTGTTATTTTCCTTTTGATCCAACTTGGTCCAGTCTTCTATTGACATCCCTATTGGTGCAATACCTAAATCCACAATGATATACTAGTCTATGCCCACCAATAAATCTTCCATTTTTAGCATCCATTGCTCAAAATTGTACCCATTGGATTTCTAGATTTATATATTTGAATTGTTTTCCGTTTCCTTTTCACCACAAGAACCACTTTCGTCGATCTGCCACTGTGATAAGGTCTACCAAAGGCTCGATCCAAACCCTTTAGCCACATAGGTGTCCCATCGAAACTAAAAATACTCTGATACCAAATGTAGGTTTTAACCCTGTACAAATAATTTTTGTAAATAGATTCTTAATAAAACATAAAATATGTAATTTCAAACACACATAATAACATATATATTTTATCCTAAAAACCCAAACCGAGAAAAATAGCAAGACTTTTTTCAATACATATACTTTTGTACGGTATTACAATGCAATATATATCATGTGGCATCCATGAATTACCAATCCATTTACCCTATATTAGAATACAAATAGTTGCTTAACTAAAACTAGAAAACCACCATAAACCACAAAACTGCTTTTGGAAAAATCTATGTGCCGAAAACCATCAAAACAGATGGAAAAAATGCATCCAGTTATTTTTTCAGGGGCACTCTCCCTTAACCCTCCTGCTACTGAGAAAATAATATAACACATACCTAAACCAATTTTACGTTGGTTTTTCTGCTATCATCCAATATTTACTATTGCTACAATAACCAATATCCTCTACTATCATAACACTTCCATAAGCATTGTCACCTACTTTTCTTAGATGAAAATCCAAATATATCTTTGTTGTATCAAGGACCTCTCTGTCCTCCCTAATGAAAACTCATCATTCCATTCTAACAATTTAGCTTGCAAACAACACTTATTTTTCTCAGCTGAGAACGTTATAACTTTCTTCCACCTAAAAAAAGTGTTTCTACTCCTTCCTTCACCTGAATAATTGTCATCACGCATTGGATGGAAACCAACCATACACATAACACCTTATATTATCTAGGAACTTGTTTTACTCCAAGCGTGACATCAATCTGACCATGAAGACTAATAAATTGGCCATATGATGGGTCTACTTATATTTACTGAGATACATTGGTGCCATAGATTGTGCTTGCCAGTTATCTAGGAAAGTAGTTTGGATACAAGATGTATCCATCTTAGTATTACACTGTCTACACGCATGCTAATAAGGGCTTATAGTGCATTACTTAACAAATAGTTCATGGATAAAACCACGTAGCTATAACTCCATTCCAGCTACAACAATTCTTCTAATAAGACTAAGGAATGACTTTACATCATACAACATTGCAACACTAAAACATACATTAGCAAGAGTTAATTACACATGAAAAGCATGGCTGGAATATCATCTTCCACTATGTAATGGACATCGTCTTCATATTCATATTTTTCATCTTTGTTTTCATTTTGGTTCAATCTTTATCTTGAAGTTTTTATACTTTACGAGGTAATTGTTAGAGTAGTCAATTCCAACAAAATCACACTCACATATTGAGTTGAATAGGCTCAATATGTTTTATAAATCTCTAGAAAATCCAATACTACATCTAAATTTTTACCATGCAAATACTAATAAGATCAAATAATGCATTATTTTATGTTCAAGTTGTCAAATCACACTACCATAGGAAACTTTACAGAAACCAACACAGGAAACATGTTGGTTACAATCATAATCATGCATTTGAAAAGAATATCAATAAACCATCATCCCCCATGCTCAATTGTTTAGCCTCCATCGTTTGAAGATACACCCATCTCCTAGAAATTTGTGTTATGTCCAAAACAAACATTGTAACACCTTGGTTCTCCCCCTACATGCCACAATCATAGAGAAAGAATACCCAGTTTACCAACCATGGTTCTAGTTTACTCTTCCCATATTTAAATAGAAAGAACAATCCCCATTGCCTTGAAAGCGAGATAGCTAGTAACATTACAGTGTTGAATATTCTTATTTTCCATTTGGTAATTGGTCCTCGCTCCTCTTCATTTATCAGACAATGGGTCGAATAGTTGAAAATAGAATATTCATGGAGGAGAACTTATCCCTATGAATATCCATGTGAGTTATGTTCATCTTTGTATTTTTGGGCAACAATATCTCTAATCAAGATAATTAGATCTAAACACTCACGAAATCATTGAAGTTTACTGAACTTGGACCTTCTAATGATGATGATGCTACTATGTTGTAATATTTGATGACCTCTTTACAAAAAAACCACATAATTATGACTTACTCAAAACAAATTCTTTAGGGTTGGTGGTCTAGGTTGATTAGATTGCTCTTCTCAACAGTCACCTCCATTTTCCCTTCTTCTTGACCTTGACTAGCATGCCCAAATTTCAAATTCTCTACTCCATGCAAAGTTAAATTATGAGTTGAGAACCAATTCTTATATGCATATTTGTCTTTCCCAAGCTATCTCTCTTCAAATTTAAAATACTTAACACTATAACCTTTGGAAACTACTTGCCAACTCAATGTGATAATATCATTCTCATTGCCCCAAATGTATTGGAAAACTAGGTTTCACTCGTTGGTGGCTCTGATACTAACACGCCATATAGAAGATCATTGTTGTGGCACCTTGTATGCCTTTTACTCTTCTCTTCCATTATGTTTTTCCTTGGCTCCACACGTTCATGGTCAAAATTACAATACACATCCTCACAAGTGTACACGACACTCCAAATTTGGTGAGCAAATCTACTCTCATGTGGGATGGATCAATCCCTCATAGCAACTAGCTCTACAAGTCCTCCTTATATGTATCTAATATAAATCCCAATGAATTCAATTTCACTTGCAGCTATTAATTATGTGCAACAACCAAAAACGTCACATATGTTGGTTTAGCAATGAAGGTCAACAAACTTAAAAAATCCAATGCAAGCTTCTTCAACTTGCGCGTGCTCAAGTCATATTCTTGCCATCTACAAAATGCTTCACTATGTTGTGGACAAACTAATACTTTAAATACATAGTAGTACATAATTAAAAGAATACAATATATTACTCTCCTCATGTTCTTGAGCCCTCTCGCAAGGGAATCATGCTCAAACCCACTCTGATATCATGTCAAGTTGGAGAGTATATCTTTTTTGCACACATAAATGTGTTACGTGCTCTCTATTAACCAAATAATTATACACATATAAATACATCAAGCTTTTTATCTAAATTGAAAAATTGTATTAGACACACAATCCTTCACTTGAGCAAATATATCAACCCCACACCAAAGTAAGAAGCTAACTAGTTAGATAAAATCTCTCACACCCAACTATGCCTTAACAACCTCCTAAATAACATAAATATACTCCTCATAGAGACCATAACTCCACCTAATAATGACCAATGAACTCAACAATGAAATATGATCACTCATATATAAGACAAATAGGAGTTATGTACTCCAACAAAAATAAACATAGTTACCAATCAAATAGGAATTGCCTAGTTTTTTAAAGTTGCAAAAAATCATCCAATTTTGAAAAGTGTTGAATCAGAATACACCTTTTTTTTAAGCATACTTTTGACATTTTAAATTTTCTTATATATTAAGTAAGCACATTTTTTTAAATTGTTAGTGATTTTCATGTTAATTTTGAAAAGTGTTGATGCAACATTAACCCCTTTTTTTTGGGGGGTTTATTTTTTACACTTCAAATTTTTTTGATATATTAAGTATGGATAATTTTGTTTAAATGTTGGTGATTTTCATACTGATTTTGATGGCAGTACCAAACATTTTTTTAGGCATATTTTAACACTTTGAATTTTCTTATATTCTAAGTATGCACAATTTTTTTTTTAAATGTTGATTATTTAACCATTTTTCAAGTTGTCTTATTCCTCTTCTTATTTTCCATCCTAAGATGTTAGATTTTTAAGGGTTTTTCAAACCTGTGCTTTTTGTTTTTCTTTGCAATGTTTTTTTAAATGAATTTTTAATTTTTTTGGCAATTTTTTTAAAAAATAATAAAATTAATATTTTGAAGTTAAGATTTTTTTTATATTTATGTATCATTAAATAATACTTCAATACACATAAAATAATTGTCACTAAAAAATAGTAATTTTGAACACTGGATAAAAAATACACGAGATAATTTAAAAAATGCATATCACTAAAAATGATATGTTAAATAAACATTTTTTATGAAAAAAATAGATTAAATTTTTTTGAAAAATAAAAAATTTATGAATTTTTTATAAATTTTATATCAAAAAATAATGATAATTAAAAAAAAATTTCAACAAAAAATTGTACATATAAAATTTAAGTGAAAAAAAAAATGTTAAAAAAAAATAAACATACAATTAAAAAAACATTAAAAAAATGCTATAAATTTATAACATTAAAAAATTAAAAAAGTTATAAAATTCATCATAAATTTATAAAGAATTAATATTATTAATTAAATCTAATTAAAATATATGTTATTATATTTTATCATATCCATTTATTAATTATTAACTAACTAAATAAATCTATATAAAATAATTAAAAACCTTTTATCATCATAACTTAAAATATTTTATCATATCCATTTATTAATTATTAACTAACTAAATAAATCTATTTAAAATAATAAAAAACCTTTTATCATCATAACTTAAATCCTAAATTCTAGTATTAATAATATTAAACATTATTACAAATAATTATAAATATTACTAATAATTATTGAATTATTAATAATAATAATAAATTATTAAATTAAAATTGTTATTTTTAATTTAAAAACCTGTGACATTATAATCAAAAAAAATTATTAATAAATAAAAGCCAATTTCATAATATTTTATTTTTGACATAATTCTAAATAAAATTAAATTTGTTTTAAAAAATATTAATTAATTAATTAAAACTTTTAAATATTCTGAGTTGGTTGGAGATTTCACCTTTTATCTTTCTTTTTATCTTTTATTTATTTTCTTAATTTTTTTTTTTTTTTTGGCAAGTTTTGTCATGAAAATGAATCTTGTTTTAGACTCGAAATGTAGACAAAAATGAAAACTATGGATATTCAGAGTTTTTTATCTCATACATTAAAAACATTGAGGTGAAAAAGTTTAAAAATCAAATTAAACATTACAATAAAAATTAAAAAATTAACCCCATGAGGTCTTGGATAGATGATGATCGGGTGTTCTATAAAATCACTGGTTCAATTCCCCACCCCAATAAAAATGATGTGTTAGACATGATGAAAATGTAATCATGCTAAACTTTTATAAATTAAAAAAACCATTAATTAAAAAACTAATAAAAATAAAAATATTTAAAAAAACCTTAAAAAAACAATAACTCGCGAAGGGCCCATTATGGGAATCGACCCTCCTTCAGCAGATGGCCATTTTTAACTTCAATGAATTTTTTTTTTACGATTTTATTTTTTTTAATTTTAATTTGCTATAATGTATTAATTTTTTTAATATTTGTTAAAATTTTGTTAAATTTGTTTTGATGTTTTTTAATGTATATTTTTAAATTTTTTCATTGTTTTCAATTTCATATTTATTATGGTATAAAAAAATGATTTTAATTTAAATTTTGTTTATTTGTATATTTTTTAATTATCCAAATTTGCGTTTATTTATTTGTTTTTTATTATTTGATGTTAAATTATTAAATATTTTCCTTAAATTATGTTTTTTTTTAAAGAAAATTCATTTTTTTTAAGATTTAATTTTGTTTTTTTAATTAAAAAAAAATATTGTGTTTATATATATGTTTGATTTTTTTAGTCATATTCTTTTTTATGTTTTGATATAGGTTTTTATTTATTAGTTTTTTTAAGAGCTTTTGGTTTTTTGTTTTATTTGTTTTTTTTTTCATTTTATTATTATTTTGTTTTTTCAGCGGTCCATGTCAATCCTTGACTAGAAATTTGATCACATTATGTGTCAATTTGACACTTGATTTTAAAGTTTTTTTGTTATAATTGATCAAATATACCCTCACAATGTGTCAATTTCATGGTTGATTTTTAAGCTTTCATTGCAATAGGTCAGAGTTCTCCTACACTGCATGTCAATTTGATGCTTGATTTTTAAATTTTCATTGCAACGTGTTAAGTTGTTTAAAGCTAAGATTTTAAAATAGCTATACTTTTAGCATTTAAAAAAAATACTCTTGGTATAGTGACTCTTTCATTCATGCGTTCATTTTTAAAGTTTTTTTAGTCATATAAATTTTCCATAATGTCATAATTGAACTATATTGAAAACTTAAGGTTTTTTGTAGTCGTGATATTTGGTTTTAATTCCATGGTTGAAAAATTGTGAAAATTTTAAGGGTTTTCTGAGCCATGATATTTTATTTGTAATGCTATGGTTGAAAACATTTATAATTATTTTATCTTTAATGACATGGCTGAAAATTGTTGGAATTTTAAGGTTTTTCAGAGACATGATATTTTATCTTTAATGGCATACGTGAAAATTGTTGGGATTGTAAAGTTTTTCGAAGTCATGATATTCTATCTTTAACATCATTGCTAAAAAATGTTGAAAATTTACTTTAAAAAAAAAGTGTTATTCCAACGTAAACACTTTTCATTTTCAAGGTGTTTTTCATGTTTAAAAACTTTAAAAATTGGTTTTCACTTTTGAAGAATCAAAACCTTAGGTAGGTGATGTAATGCTTGGGTTTCTAGTGCCCCTAGAGGATTTTTTGGAATTATTTATTTTTCTTGTGAGAATTATCAAGAGTTTCTCCATGGGTCATAGAAATTTATGGGTCTTGTGGGTTATGGTGAATATATGGCATATGGCATGTGGGGTGTATAGTTGTGTGTGGCATAGGGAAACATGGAACACAGACATAGAATGGAATGTATGGGTGAATGAAGGTTGTGATGACTGGGTGGATCACATGAGAGAATGGTAGGGATGTGAATTTGAAGGGTAGAGGGTGAGAGTATTGTTCCAAGGAGAAGGATGGACATAATGAGGGTGGTTGAGACACGAAAAGGGTCTAGAAAATGTAGCAGAAAGAATGGACACAACAAAGAGAATGGAAAATGTGACATGATGCATGAAAGAGGAAACAAGGAAATAAGGATGAGAAATTCTAGAAGAATTGGGACAGTAAAATAATGATGGATGATCGGTAAACATTAGAAAGCAACAAGTCGAGGAAGAAAATTTTCTAATACCAATTGCAGGTTACACCAATAAATAATTATGGTGTGTATGTGTGTATACATTTCATTGTTTCCTATTTTTCTTTAATTACAATGAATGTGGATATAAATACATGTAGTGATGATACATCTTTTCCTTGGCAAAGAGTGTGAATTATAGTTATTGCATATTAATAATAATCTTCTCTACCCATAAGGTGTAGACAACTAGTTCATTTGTGTGGGATTAGTCCTCCTCAAGTCTCAAGTTTAAATATCTTGGGGAGGATTTGAGGGTAGGAGCCACCCGTGAGGGAAATATATGATCCCAAGGGGCATCTATGCTCAAATAAGACTCACACAATCCTAGTGACATCATTCCACTAGTGTGAAAATCGTTCTTTCATTAAATATTAGGGTTTTCCCTAGCACAGGCTTTGCCCAGATGGTGTAAAAACCATGATTCCATGAAAATGTAATTCTCTTCTTTAAATCTTGAAGTCCACTCACTTCTCTAAACTTGAGCCTAATTTTCCATTTCTTTATTCAACCAAAGAGGTTTTTACTATAAAAATGTGAACTTAACCACATGTGAGTTTATGTTTTGATATCATTAGGTCATAGGGTCAAAGTCATGAAAATAAGTCATTTCATCATAAAAAGTCACCATTTGAAGGAGTAGTGATAGTGAAAACCTTCAATAAAGTGTTCAAAAGTGCTTTTATATCTTATTCATGATGTAATATATCCTAAACGGTTCTAAAACTGCAGTTTCAAAATCAATGTGAAAGGACATGGTGGGGCCACTACATCACCAAAAGAAAATTTTAATTCCAAGCTACAAAAAGACCAAAGCAACATTTCATTTTCTCATTCCAACTCAATAAGACATCACTCCATTTAGAGAAAGAATTTGCACCCTCAAAACAACAATTTGTGTGCCCAAGAGTGGCATCTCTCCTCTGCACTGCGCACTCGCTGCGCATTCTAAATTTTGGCACAAATTATCATCTCAGAGGATTTCTACATTAGCAAGCAAGTTTAAATACATATCTCAGAAGTAAATGGGCCCTTAGAACACCTCTTTTGTCTTCATTTTGTGATTAGAAAGATCAATACCCTTTTCTAGGGTTTTTAGTGCATTAGCTTGGTTTCATGTTCACATTGACAAAATTGCAAAATCAAACGTAATAATAAAGCTCACTCACCTTCCCCCACCTATTATACACTTAATCACTTTCCCCACCCCCTACTCCTCATTTTCCCTATTTTCCTACAAACCCTAGCCTAAACTAGGAATTTCTAGGTTAGCACTATTTTTTCCCTTTTTGGACCCCTTCCCCTCACCCATTCCCTAAAATTTAACTTTCCACTACTCCCTAAAATCTCTCCCTACCCCCCTAAATTTTCCCAAGAATTTAGAAGCCCTTAACCCCTTCATCTCCCTTAATTCCCAAAAACTACCCAAGTCCCCTGTTTTTTTCTTCATTAAACCCTAATTTCCCTTCCCATTGAGCTAGGGTTAGCTCTGGATTCTGAAACCACTGAGAAGAGGAGGCATAAAGGAGGTCATATTATTTGGTATGATCCCACCAAATTCTAAGAAATCATAGCTTCACCTTTCCAAGATATGTGTTGCCTAGGGTTTACATTGCACACATTGACAGTTTTGCTTCAAAATGTTTTTTTGACCAAATAGAGATTAATTTTAAAAAATTGAAAGACGTTTTCATCCATAATAGACCAAGGAACAAAAACCCCCTTCATTTTATACACAAGTATTATTATTTGGGAGAAATGCCAAAAATACAATTGCTACAAGAGGTTTTCTCCACTTCCGGATAGCTTGACTTCAAGACAATTTTCCAGGGGTTTGGAAAAGGTGTTTGTAGTGCTTGATAACTCTATTGTGTAGAATAAATCCTAAGACTTCCAACATTACCTTTAGATATTTATTTGGAGCTCATTAATGTAGTCTAAAGTTCCCTGGAATATCACGCTATGTTTTTCCCTAGTGGCGTTGTGTTTTTCCAATTTTTGAGTGACCAACTTCAAACTTGGATTATGAACAAATGGGAAATTATTTCGGAAAACTAGAGGAGGTATTTATTCATAACATGCCAAAGAACCAAAACCTCTCTAAGGTTTTCAAAAAGTGTTAATTGTATATATATATGGACCTACCTTTGAGCCCTATTTTTGCAGAAAAGTTTGGAATTTTTGACAATTTTTGACACAATCATAGGGTCAAAAATGCACCGTGGCCCACGCTGCACTTTTGATGGAGGCCTCCAAATGAGAAATCTCTTGCATCATTAGATTTTTAATCACTCCTAAATTATTTATAACCCATGGGAGAAAATTTTTAGCAAGATCTGGCAGGTAAAAAGGCCCAAAAACCACTGAAAAACCACCTTTATGCCCTCTTTTTGAATAGCACGCTGCGTTTTTTGAGCGCATGTGGGAGAATGAAGTTTTTAGGGGCTAGAATCAGTCATTTTCAGTTCTTTAGGACTCTATTGTGTAGCCAACTGGAATAGATATCCCTAGCAACTTTCATATTAACATTTAGACCTCGGGAAGGCCTCCAAAAGTCACTTTTCCTAAGCATGTTTCATTTTCTCCGGGCACACTGCATTTTTGCCTGAATTCGCTGTGTTTTTGCCTGTTGGTCAATTTTCTCTATTGAATTGGTCCAGTTTCAACCACCATTGATGTAAATTGTCACATTTGATGTTATGATGATGTAAACATGTGTAACTATGTTGGATAGAGTAAACATGAGGTAGATACATGCTTGTAAAGTCATTTTTGGTCAAAGGTATCAGTTTTTCTATCTTGGGAAGAGGTTGGTTAACCTCCCTAGTCTTTAGGTTTTAGGTGAGAGAATCATGTGATCAGTTCCTCAACATTAGGATTCGACGCTTGAGAGAGGAGAAATGGATTTTTGTATATGTTTATGAATTTCTTATTCATTTTGATGGTTTGACATCAAAGGTTTGAGACCATTGTAGCTTGTGCTTCAGCTTTTATTCAGAAATTCAAAGGAACAGTTGCAGCTATTATCTAGGAATTCGTATGCAATGATTTTTTGATGATGTATTGTATCTATTATAGTCTTTTGTAAATGATATTTATGCTCTCTTTCCATGCCTTTCTTTCTTCAGTGATCTTCCTAAAAGTTAGATAAGTAAAATTATTTCATAGCTCTATTTTGTTTGGGAACATCATTTCATGTTTATTTCCTTTAGTTTTAATGAATTCATGATGCATGCTCATTAAGATCCCCTCCACTCTTTCAAACCCTGCACTACACCGACAAAACCCTAAGCCCATCACTAAAGCATTGCTACATTTCTCCTTTATATATTTTTTAGTTGTGACCCTTTGATACATTTGACCTAGCTACCTAGTTGTATTCCCTAATCCAGAAGTAAAACTATCAAACTTTAAAAACCCTAGAGCTGACCTAACTAGCCTAAAATATACTCCTCATCTAGTCAAACCCTTTGGTCATGATCTCATAGAGAGAGCCCTCTCTGGTTTGGTAGGGCTAGCTACCAAACTAAAAGCTTGGTTTGAGGTTACCTCCATCAACATCCATTCATCAGCCTTGGGACGTTGTGGAGGTTAAAATTTCTAGCGTCGTTGCCAGGGAGCGAAGTGACAGGTCTTCCCCGGAAAAGCACGAAAATGTTCAGATCTTATTGTTGATGGCATACAGTGATCAGACACAGGAAGGCTGAAATCATCCACTTGGTGACTCCAAATTAGTTTGAAATCAAATCCAAAATCTCCACTAGAGGATGAACCTTACTAACAAAAACATGAAAGGACAACATGGGAAGATCAGGTATTCAACTTGGACTTTCATCCAAGATATCATGTTCTTTGGCATGACTTATTTTTTCTCTTTTCCTGAGAATTTCAAGAATGTTTTTCAAAGTATATTGTATTTGAGAAAAGATCCAAAACCTGCATTTGATTCCTTTCCTCTGAAAATTGTGAATAGCTGTGGAAGATAATATGTTGGTCAAAAGGTCAAAGTTGGAAGCAGAAGAGAGGGAGAACATAGAGAAGGAGCACTTGACATATTCATAGAGAAGCTCAACATTTTGATAAGTAAAATGGAATAAATGATGCAAAATATCATCATGAGAGATGAATTTTTAGTTCAACAACACCATGTCTGACTTATTGCAGAAGAAGAAGAGGTTGTTGGACCTAACTATTTTCCTGCTAATTCTAGTTACCATAGATCATAAAATGATTGTTTTTTGTATTCATTTAAAGACAATCATGAAAATGGATTTATAGATCAATCTGAGGAAAATAAATCTGTTGATCTAATATGTATGTTTTATGACATTACTTATATTGATGATTTACCCAAGTATGATCAGTGTGATGATGATTATGTTGTTGAAATCGAGTCTGACTCTTCAAGGCAATCATTGGCATGTTTTCGAGAGGAGGAAGTTCAATTACAACCACTCAAATATAGCACTCAACCTATACATATCAATCATGACAGCAATGAAGAGAATTCAAAGAATTTCAAAGTAAGTGAAAGTTCTTTGCCCTTATGTTTCGCTTCATTTCAATTACTGAGAGAAAACTTTCCTCAAATTAGCAATCAACAGTCTTTTAGTTTTGATATGGAGCATGGAGAAGACAATGAACTTCTTGATCATGACTCCTTACCCTTGTGTCTCTCCTCATTTGTGAAAATAAGATAAAACTATAAGCAAGAAGATAAGGGAGTTGTCAACAGTATGAATGGGCAACCTTCTCATGAATTGGCTGAGGATGTCACTTGTGATATTGAAGCTTATTTCACTCCAGAATCACAGCCATTAAGTTACATTGAGCTTTATACCACAGATCAAAGCTTAGAACCTAAAATATATTATGAAATAATGCAAGATAATTTAGTACCATTAAGTTTTGATGCATTTCAATTTTTGACAAAAAAATTTGATGATATCTCTCAAGAAAAGGATGACAAGCCTATAGAAAATAATGTAGTGTCATTGGAAACAATGTATAACAATTTGCAACAGACTTCTCAGGTTTTCCATTATCCAATAGCTAATGTTTTGGATGATTTCTGTAGTCCAATATTTTGCTCCATTAGCTAGCTATGAGCTTCAAAACAACAATGATAAAAATTTGATCAGGAAACCGGCTTCATTATTTTATTCAGAAAGAGTCTCATTACAAAGCGCACCCAATAATTTGTAGTCATATCATGAGAGAAATGATAAATATGAGGTTTTTTTAGAGCCTCTTGCAAATTATGATTTTCCTCCAAGATTAGAAAATGAAAGGAGTACTTGTATTTCTACTAAGTTTCAAGACAAGGTAAAATTTTAGATTTGCGAGGATTCTCTTATTGATTTGTTGCATTCAATAGGGGAGAGAAAATTTTCTTGTATTTACGGACCAGAAGCACATTTTCACTAGATATTTGGAGTTGTCAAGTTTTTTTCTTTTCTGCCTGCTCAAGCCTAACGTGTGAGTGGGATTCAAGTAATTAGCCATTTGTTGGATTGGTTACACTAGGATTATTTCACATGATTGTACATACATCTTCAAAAGGAGGGTGGTTGTCATTAGGATTTGAAGCCCTCAAGTCTCAATGATATGTTTCCATCAATAAGTTTCGTAAGGGTTGTTTCAGTGAGTAGTCAGAATTTTTTTTAAGTCAAAGTCAGTTTAGTTTGTCAGTCATTTTTCAGTTTTGAGTTTGGTCTCCATGCCCAATGCATAAGGCTACTTGGTCTACAATGTTCTTGACACCTCCAAGGAGCTGCCATCCCTAGTTGGATCCAATGTTAGTGTTATTTAGTTATGCCTATTATCGGTGATCAAATGGGCTCTTTCAAAGTTTTTGTTAGGGTGTCGAGTCAAATTTTTATGGTTTCAATAAGTCTTGAAATAAAAATTTGGTCACTGGATAGTTTGTCTACGTATATCACTACTCCTAAAATCATTCATGGTCAATGGACATTAGCATAGTCATGTCATTCCATCTTCAAAGAGTGTCATGGTTATAATGGTCATCATTCAGTTCATCATTTCATGTAGTGTCATCATTAGGTCATAGGATCAAAGTCATGAAAATAAGTCATTTCATCATCAAAAGTCATCATTTGAAGGAGTAGTACTAGTGACAGTGAAAAACCTTCAATAAAGTGTTCAAAAGTGCTTTTATATCTTATTCGTGATGTAATATATCCTAAAGGGTCCTAAAGCTGCAGTTTCAAAATCAAATGTGAAAGGACATGGTGGGGCCACTACATGTAGAAATTATATAACTGATATGTTATACATCTGAGATTCTCATGTTCACACACTATTTGACTTCATGCACAATACAAAATCTATTCCACCATTGATCATTAATTGCGGAAATAAAATCAATTGCATGCACGCATTAAAACCATAAAAATTCACACATATGAACACAGTAATTTATAGGAAAGCTTAAAGCTGAAAACCCCCAACTATCTGTATATAATATATGTCATAGAGATCATGTAACAATCCTCATACAAATATGAACATTTCAAGCTCTCATTACAATACAATTGCTACACACTAATCAGGTCTGATCTAGCAAATCCATGCACCGATCTCTGCCACCTGCTAGCCTGCCTCCACTACGCAATCCCTGCTGAAGAATGCCTCTGAATGAAATCGAATTGGTCTAGACTTTCTCATGCAATCCTTAAAGGCATCTCCACTAAATTTGTGGTGCAAACAATGCAACACTATAGTCACACTTGCTCTTTCACCTACCTCTCCACTAGTCTCCACTGAAACTGTCCATGCATTGTAGTTAACTGATGTATTCTTCAGTTCATTAATGAGTTAATATTTATTGAATTAATTAATATTTAATTCAAACCACTCTTACTAGTGTATCAATCAGTTAGACTAGATACAACTAGCTCAACTGTGTCTAACTGAGTTAAACTGAACACAACTCCACCAACTACTTCTACAACTCCACCAAACTCTGTCACATGAGTTCTAACTGAAGTCTCCATGAAATAGCTCCACTTAACCCTCAGGAATAGCGTAATTCCTTCTGTCAGCTCTTGTGCCACATCTGTGAACTTAACTGAAGTGCTCCAAGGGAATAAGATAATGTTTATAGTCCAAATATTATTAAGAGCTAATAATATTCGACATATCTATTTTTAGATTGGCAATCTAAAAATAGATTCCGCCATATGTCTAAAAATAGAAGTCCATCTATTTTTTCCAACTTGACCAACCATCCACAAATAGCATCCTGCAACTCATAGAATATGATCAACATGTCTAAAAATAGACTTTGCGCCAAAAATCACCTGTGTGGGCCCCACCTAGTTTAGGTGATTATTTTCCAAATAGGATCAGGAATGATGTTTTAGGATGCCTCCTTCATTGTTTCTTGTTGCAATCTTCAACACTGCCTCTCAAGAAGAAAGGACTGTCTTTGTATGTGACATGCAACTCCATGCATTCGCCCTGCAACCTTTGCAAGCGCCATGCAACTCCATGTAGAAATTTGCTGAATAATGATTAATTATCCACCGAGACTATCCTGATCACAGACAATTCAAATTTATATGCAACACATAATCTCTTCCACTCAGATCATCACACATGCGGAAATAAAATCAAGCGATAACACACCAAATCATCATACACATTAACACAGTATGTATGGGGAAATCTTATAGCTGAAAACCCCACAGCTATTGTGTATATTATAATGGAGAAATCATGTAACAAACTCAGTACAATACTCCTCACAAGTACTCAGTACTTTCTCATGAAGTTACACACAAACTAGCTCAGTTTTGAACAGGTTACTGGTTCAAAACTCACCGCCAATTGCCTTGCCTCTATTGCGCAATCCAGGCCTGTCTATATAGAGATCCAAGGTTCGAATCTCCTTGGCTTGACAGCACAATCATCATGGGAAATTCCTCCAAGTGTGGTGCAAATCTCATGCACAACTGATGTTGCCACTGATAGCTAACTCCACCCTTTCATCTACCTCTTTCACTGGTCTCCATTGAACTGATCATGCACTGTAGTGAACTGATGTGTTCTTGAGTTGAATAATGAGTTACTAATTAATAAATTAAATAATATTTAATTCACTCCACTCATAACTAATTGATTAGCTAGTTAAAC
This sequence comes from Pinus albicaulis, assembly GCA_034641835.2. Lineage (NCBI taxonomy): Eukaryota > Viridiplantae > Streptophyta > Pinopsida > Pinales > Pinaceae > Pinus > Pinus albicaulis. The sequence continues at coordinate 1,404,527,870 of CM076578.1, read as the reverse complement.
TAATCTCAACTAGTTCAACTAAAATAAACGGAACACAACTCCACTAGCTGTCTCATTAACTCCACCAAAATTCTGCCACTGAAGTCCTAACTGAAGTCAACCATGCATGATGCCATCAAACCCTTGGGAATAGTGTAATTCCTCTGTCATATGCATGAGCCACTTCCAAGGCTCGAACTGAAGTGCTCCAAGAGAGTAAACTGAATTTTATAGTCCAAATATTATTAAGGGTAAATAATATTTGACTTCCCTATTTTTAGGATAGGCAGTCTAAAAAATAGACATCGACCTATTGACCTATAGGTCACAAAAATAGAGTCCCATCTATTTTTACCAACATGACTAATACTCCAAGAATAACATACTGCAACCCCTGGACCATGCTCCATATGTCTAAAAATAGACATAGTCTAAAAATAGACTTTGCGCCAGAATTTGCCTGCGGGCCCACTTAGTGAAGGCGACTTCATTTCACTAAGCTCCATCATCTTGCTGCCATTTTCAACACTCCCTCTCGGCAAGATATGGATTATCTGCAACCCCTATCCTGCCTCTGTGGAATTCGAACTTGCTCCTGGTGAGCGCCTTCGTCAGGATGTCAGCATCCTGATCCTCTGTGGGAACATATGAAAGCATCATGATTCTCCGCTGAACACAATCTCTGATATGATGGTACCTGATGTCGATGTGTTTGGACCTATCATGAAATACTGGATTAGCTGAGAGTTTAATGCAACTCTGGTTATCACAGTAGATCACTGTAGGCTCCAAATGCAACCTGAAAAATCCTGCGAGGATCTTCCTCATCCAAATAGCCTCGCATGCAGCCAAGCTAGCTGCCATGTACTCGGCCTCTGCTGAACTGAGTGCCACGGATCTCTACTTCCTGTTGTACCAGGAAACTGCTGTCGACCCAATGCTGAAAACTCCTCCAGAAGTGCTCTTCCGGTCCGTTGGACTCCCTGCCCAATCTGCATCAGTGAAGCCAGAAAGCTTTGCTCCATCCTCCTGTCTGTACCATAGACCATATCCCGATGTGCCTCTGATATAGCGCAATACATGCTTGCCTGCCTTCCAAAAGAGCTTGGTAGGCTTAACCACAGCTTGCGAAAGCTGGTTAACTGCATAGCATATATCGGGTCGTGTATTGACCAGATACATAAGCGACCCCACCAACTGTCGATAGACAGTGGCATCCACTACCTCCGCTGAAGTAGCATCCTCCTTCCTCCAACCACCGGGAAGAGGAGTGTCAACAGGCTTGCAGCCTTGCATGTTGAACCTCTCCAGAATCTCCCGGGCATACTTGCCCTGAGAAACAAACAGTTCTCCGCTGCGCTGCCAAATCTCCAATCCCAGGAAATAATGAAGGATTCCCAAGTCCTTCATCTCAAACTCTCGTGCAAGATCCTCCTTGCATGAAAGTATCAATTGCTCATCGCCAGTCAAAATCAGATCATCTACATACAGTACGATGATCAACAGCTTCCCCTCCACCACAATCTGGTACAGGTTTGGATCCGCCTCACTCTTGGAGAATCCAAGCCCGGTGAAGTAGCTGTCTATCCGAGTGTACCAAGCATGAGGTGCTTGCTTCAGCCCATACAGTGCTCTCTTGAGTCGGCACACATGCGACTCACTGCTGAAGATCTCAAAACCTTCAGGCTGCTCTATGTACACCTCTTCCTCAATAACTCCATTGAGGAACGCAGTCTTCACATCCATCGGATGAATGTGCCACCCCATCTGCGCTGAGAGAGCAAGGATCGTCCGTATGGAAGAGTACCTTGCGACA